>OX608074.1:46297568-47516497 GCA_951509635.1 Eupeodes luniger | reverse complement strand
CCAATCTCATTTAAGAACATCTTTGTTCTAAAGTTTGCTTTTTTAATAGAAGTGAAAATTAAACTATACATTTTCTTCACGGACCTAGATTCAATACCCTAGGAAAGCATCTCTAACTATGCTATCTAACATTAAAAATGTGTTTTTCCTTTTTGCGGAACAAGTTATTCATGACATAATCGACTTCTGTACTAATTTTTTGTTTAGTACTCTTAAGCGTGTCTTCACTTCTAAATACACTTTAGACCCGCACTAAACAATACTCCCTAAAACTATTTTTTACTTTTTAAGCATACAAAAGCTGGCATATCCATTATCCATATAAATACTTGTATTCAAACAAACCGCATCATTTACAATAAATGTTTTACCAAATTTAGTGTGACTCACATTATCCGCATAACAAATACCTCAGGCCAAACCATCTATCCAAATGAGAAACCATTCCCGCGCACTTATCTAAAACATCAATATTTCTTTCAAAAAATCTAATCTAATTCAATTCCCTTTATAAAGCTCGTCAGTTGGAAAAGCCTATTTTAAATATTATTATTTGCCAAATGTTAGCCGCCAGCTAACGTCCGTCCATCACTTACCTCAAAAATAGAAAAAAATTAAAACCTACATATATGAAACAATCTCACCTCTTCACGGCTCACGCCCAAAACCAATCATTTTAAAATAAATGAAAATGCAAATTCTCTTTTACCTTCGTAAAATGTAAAACCTATATTAATACACCATCCATTGACACTTTGAAAAACTGAACCGTATTGAATTGAACCAAACAACCACATTATATATTGATATGATGATTAAAACAGTATCTGAATTTGCAATTTTACTAAACCTTCATGACCCAACTATGCTTGAGTTTATGTATTTATGTAGTACGCCTTGTTTATAGTTGTAATATACAGAGAAAAATAACCCCATTTAATTTTAAAACCTACATTTAATCATTTCTGTCTATTTTTCATTTCATGTTGCTCGTGGCTTCCACACGACCTACCCACCAACCAACGAACTATGCCTACGGACGAATTTTTTCCACCATGATGAATTTTACACCGAAATCATTTTCTAAAATCCGAAAATTCACTATAAAATCGCTTTTATATACAAACGAATGTATTACCAACAACAAACCGCCACAAACACCAAATCTACTGTTGATTTTGATGCACCACCGCTATTCAATGTCGGTATAACCGGAATTTCAACCCCAATACCCAAACTAAAAACCTCGAACCTGCGACGCTTGTCGATTTGAATCGGAATTACCTCAACCGGATGTTTAACGTGCGTTTTAAACAAAAATTCAAAACCCCAACAACAACAACAACAACAACGACAACAAATCGTTCGCCACTGCGATAATGACAATATCCAATTCAATTCAATATGCGACCTTCTGCCACCCCTAACCCCCAACACCCTCTCTCCCACTGTATGTTTATGCGTTTGTTGTACTGGTGCATAGATACGGCTTACCGCGGATAAATTGAGTTTTGATTTAGTGCCATCAGATGCCAATAGTGAAACCACCCTTCCAACGGTAATTAAAATCAATCGACCCACCTCATGGCACTCGGTGGAGCTGGACTATCGAGATGGCGAGATTAGATTCACAGTGGACTATAGACACACCCTTAGAATGGTGTACGAGATGACGTTTATCATCGGCGACAAGGTTATAATTGGCAGCAGTCTGAAGTCGGCCGCATCCGGGCTGGTCGGCTGCATCCGGGACATCGAAATCAACGGTCATCTGATTGAACCACGTGACGTGATAAAGACAGAACGAGTTGTGGGCGAGGTGGCCGTCGATAACTGCAATTACATTGATCCCTGCAAGAGGCCAAATACGTGCGAGCATGGCGGCAAGTGTTTTGTGCGCGACAACCAGGTAACATGCGACTGCAAGGATACTGGCTACATTGGCAAGAATTGTCACTTCACCAAATACCGGAAGACGTGCGAAGAGTTAGCATTGCTTAGCTACACCAAGTCGGACGTTTACCTTATCGATATCGATGGCAATGGGGTTTTCCCACCGGCACATGTGAAATGTGATTTTCAGAGTTTGGAGAATGCCACCAAGACAATTGTGGAACACAATCTGCCGAGTCAGATTGATGTTAGGTCGGCGAATGATATTGATTTTAGTTACAACATCCGTTATAGAGAATTTTCACCGGAAATGTTGCAGGAACTGATATCGCATTCGTTGTATTGTACGCAGTATATAAAATATGATTGCTTTAGGGCACCATTGGAATTGCATTCGGCCACGTGGTTTATCTCTTCCAGCAATAATAACACAGTCGACTTTCTGGGTAATGTTAAGAGGTGAGTGTGAGACTTTTTGAAAATGTTTTGCTTTATGATTTAAATTTTTGATTTTCGTTATCAAATGTATATGTAACTCTTTTATAACCGATTTAGAAACGCTTCGTTGGAAGACGATACTACTGTATGATTAGGAAAATATTATTGCAATCTTTTTAAGGTCATTAATTCATTCATTAATTCAAAGAACACAATCTTTAAATTAAAGAGATGAAGTCTTTTACGAGCATGGACAAGAATGGTCGTCATTCTCCGATGATTAAAATGGGATTTTAGATCGCTTGATCAGAAGTTCTAAATTTTATTAGCTTTAATGTTGTAATTTTAAGTAAAGGGTGGGCTAAACAAAAGTTTATTTTCCAATATCATGACTTCATTAGAAAAAAACAAACATTGCAATGATTTATTCAACACAACGTCCTTTAAGTGGCTGCGTCGGCAGGCTTCGCGGTATCAAATTCTATCACTCCAATCTTTAAAGACCATGTTCGGGCTGTAGCTCAAATGATATTGGCCTTAAGTGCGTGACTCGTTTCCGTATTTCCAGCATTCAACGATTCTTTCCAGCTCCAAGGCTGCCAATTCATATAGCCAAGATGCCTGATAATACGACTTGGTAATTTTAAGCAATTAAGAATGATCTTGGCCTTACGTCGTCCAAATATATTTCTTCATTCATGTTGGCCCAGCCTCATTTTAGAAGAAAAATGGTCCAATGATGACGAAACACCACAATCTGCAAAATACTATAGCTCTTTGGCGAATGCATTGCTTTTTTGGCAATAACTTAGAGATTTTCAAAGCCCTAGATGTGGCAACTTTGTTCTTTAACGTAGCAGGCGAGATTAAAATTGTTGTCTAATTACAACTGCTTCAAGGCCTTTACTGCAAAACAATAACGAAGTGGATGGTCATGTGCCTTCCTTTGTTTGTGTAATATCCATGAGCGGCACTTGCATCCAGGAAACTAATCAACTTTCAGTACTCGGTATGTGTATCAAAGATCACCTCTTATTGTCAAAAATGCTGCTAGGTGCTTAGGATTTTTCCGACGGTGCAAGAAATGTTTCACCCCTTCTGATCTGGCTGTAATTTACAAAGCCTTCATTTGTCCAAAACTTGAATATAAGTTGCATATTTGAGCAGGTGCCCCTAAAACAAGTTTCAGTATTTTGGAAACAATTACATCACTCGACTACCGCCGCAATGTTTCATGCCTTTCGTTGTTCTACCGATATTTTTATAAACAGTGTTCTATTGAATTAACCAGTTGCATTCCCCCCTTTAAACAATTCAAACGTAATAGTCGTACTTCTAGGAATGCACATCAGTTTAACCTTGAGCTCAATATCGGACGTACTGTCAAGTATAGAGATTCTTTTATTAACCGCACATCGAGAATGTGGAATAATTTACCCAACTCTGTTTTTCCCTATCATTTTGATATTCAAAACTTTAAGACCAATGTGTATCGGTATCTCCTCACCTTCACTATTTTCCTAAATTTCGCACTGTGTTTAAACTTTAAACATGTAAAGGGTATTAATAACCCCTTAAGTGCCAGTTAATTATTAAAAAAAGTGCATGAAATTTCGAGATATTGAGATCGAAAGTAAATTGATTAGACACTATGATGTCCTTTGAGTAGATTTGCCACGTTAGGGACATACATCGGAAAAATGCAGGGTGGCAAGTTTGACCCTTGTAAGCATTCGAGTCAGGGAGGTATTTGATTAGTACCGCCTCCATAATGACAATGAAATATATTTTGAGACTAAAATATTTATAAATTGCATCAAGTATTGAGTTTCGTGGATAAGACTGTCAGCCACTGTAAACACTTACTCAATCTAGTTATATTTATTTATTTTTACTCAATCTTGATACAACTAAGGAATCCAAAAAAGGTTTTAGTGAAGAACGTCAAAAATCAATATAAGTATTAGAAAAAATCGAAACCACGCATCGGTATTTTTAAGCAAAAAACAGAGTTTTATACCTTTTGATATTTACTTTCCATAGGAAGTTATTGTAATCGGTCTGATTTGTCGAATTGACACTTTTGAAATTTCTCGACGTTTTGAGGTCTGTTAAATCTAAATCAAAGGTTTTTAAAGAGACGTGCGTCGGTGAGTAGAAAAAAAACAAGTTTTTTTACAAAAAATGAAAACCCAAAAGAAATACTACAAAAAACTAGTAAAAATTGAATTTCTAACTCGAATATCCTGGCAACATTTAATGATATTCCCTTCAAAATAATTATTTTTAACATTTGTTAAATTTTTTTTTAAAATAGAATTGACAGTTTTTTTAATAAAAAATAAGAATTTACAAGAGTAATATCTCTTGTAAATTCTTTTTTTTTTTTATTAAAAAAACTGTCAATTTTATTTAAAAAAAAAAAAAAACAAAATTAGTAAAATCTAATTTTTGACTGAATTATCACGAGAAAAAATAAAGGACTTGACTCAAAACATATTCAATTCTATACAAAATATTGTTTTCAACATTAGGTAAATTTTTAGAAAAATCCAATCAGCATTTTTTTATAAGAAATAAAAACTTTAAAAAAATGCTACTAAAAATTTGTAAACAATTGTTTTCGACTAAAAAAAGTATGAAAATTGTTTTCGACTCAAGTATCTTTTTCGATCTTATACAAAATATTGCTATTAATATTTTGTTAGACTTTTTTGATAAAGACGGGTCCGAATGGGAAGTTATCAGTGTGGGTAGCATCCCAGCCTCTTTTTTAACTTGGCATAGGAGTGACCCTAGAGTTGATATAAAAGATTTTTAGAGAGATGTCTGCGCGTGCGTGTATACGTACGTTTGTACGTCCGTACGTCCGTTCGCAATGTTTTTTTCGTCGTCCATAGCTCAACAACCAGAAGAGATATTGACTTCAAATAAATTTTGTTATACAGATAATAAGGCAGAAAGATGCAGAAAGGACTCTCAAAAAAAAATTGCGTGGGTGTCGTTTTTACCATAGCAGTTTAAAAAAAAAAGTGAAAATTTTGGATAACCCAAATATCTCACGAATTAATAACGCAAGAGACTTGAATTAAATTTTAAACTATATATAGTAACGTGATACCAAACTAGCGTATTTTTGGAAAAAAAATTCATTTAACGGTTTATTTTTATAAATAAAAAAACTGAAAAAAAAATTATTTTATCTCCAGAACAATTTTGTGCAACGAAGAATAAATCGAATTGACAGTTTTTTTATAAGAAATAAAAACCTAAAAAACATTACTCAAAGTTGGTAAAAACAGATTTTCGACTCAAATATCTTATCAAGACTTTAAGATATTGGCTTTTAACTAATTTCACCTTTTGAAAAATATTGTTGTCAATATTCAGTAAAATTTTGAGAAAAATCAAATTGACAGTTTTCTTACAAAAAATTAAAAACCTAAAGATAAAATTAACAAAAGTTGGTAAAAATTGATTTTCGACTTAAATATCTTCTCAAAACTTTAAGATATTGGTTTTTAACTAATTTTATCTTTTTTAAAATATTGTTGTCAATATTCAGCAAAATTTTGAAAAAAAAAAATCGAATTGACAGTTTTCTTACAAAAAATTAAAAACCTAAAAAAGAATTAACAAAAGTTGGTAAAATTTGATTTTCGACTCAAATATCTTTTCAAAAATTTGAGATATTGGCTTTAAAGTTATTTTATCTTTTAAAAATTATTGTTGTTAACATTCAGAAAAATTTGGAGAAAAATCGAATTGACAGTTTTCTGACAAAAAATAAAAACCTAAACAAAAATTAATAAAAGTTGGTAAAAATTCTTTTTCGACTCAATTATCTTTTCAAAATTTAAAAATATTGGCTTTAAACTATTTTTATCTCACAGAAAATGTTGTTTTCGACATTCAGAATTTTTTTTTATAAAAATCCAACAATCAGTTTTTTCATAAAAAAATAAAATCTACAAAAAATAGTACTCAAATTTGGTAAAAATTGATGTTCGGTTCTCGATATCTCGTGAACAATAGAAGATATTGACTTTAAATTTATTTCATTCATCCAATTTGTATTTGTTTATGTAAGAAATACATTTTTTTAAGAAATGCTACTAAAATTGGTAAAAATTGGTTTTCGACTAAAAATCTCGTTAACAAAAATAGATTTTGAAATCAAACTATTTCATTATATGCAAAATATTATTGGTAATTTTTAAATTTTTAAAAATAATTCAAGTGACAACTTTTTTAACAAAACACGAAAACCTACAAACTTTTAATCAAGACAAATCAACAGACGGGATGGGCGTTATCAATATCAGTGTGGGTCGCATATCAGCCTATTTTTCTATTTTCTTTTCTACCAATATTATTATTTATTTAAATTATTCATCATATTGATGAAATAATAATAAAACATTTGCTTTAACATTTAAAAACTCAATTTAAAACATAAATACATAATTTTGTAAAAGTTTGTTGAATGTTTGCTCAAATTATGAGAATATTAAAACACCACACATAATAAGTATAATTAAATTACTTCAGTACATAAAAGTACTCACCATCAGTAATTCACAACTAAACCAAAATATTGTACAAACAACAGTTATATTATTTCAAATTGATTATTTATTCAACTGGAGCAGCAATTACATATGTACATACATATACATAATGTATGTATACCTTTTATTCAAACAATTATAGAATTTAAAAAATAAATATAAAACGCAGCCCTTCTGAACACATGTTATACGAAAAAATTATATTTTTGTTTGTAAATGCCTTAGAGAAAATGGACTTTTTATCATTTTGTTTAAATTCATCTCTCTCCCTCTGTGTCTTTCTTTTCATCTGAATTTTCTCTGATTTAAAGCAAATAATTTCTGTTTAATTAAAATCGGAACTTTCAAAAACTTTTGTGATAACTTTTTGAAATTAATTTCGGCAACACAAATGGTCATTGGTCAACTATACATTCAAATATACATATGTTAGCTGCCCTTATTTTTCTGTGTGTTGTTAAGGGTGGAATCGAGCATATATGTATGTATACATATACATAGTTGTACAAAACGTCCGATTGTGTTTCCGACAATTCGGCTGGTCAGTATAATATGTACGTATAGGTTTGCCCAATTACATATGCAATTATAATTAATTTTGCAAATTAAATCGTAAATATTTAAGAACCTAATTCTATGCAGAGGTATTTTGTAGTAGGATAATATTTATAATTTAGTCGGGAAACTAGTTTATCTACACTTGTCACATCACATCGGATGGTCATAGGTCATATAGCCTTAACAGGTTAAGGATGACAAGGTGAATGCTGAGATCAAACTTATTTTAATTTTTTTTTATTTGGAACCTTAATACATCTGATATGTTTATAAATGACTGGAATAAATGGATTTTCTATAAAATTTAATGCCTTCCATTTTTGACGTTATTTTGTTGTGTACTTCAAAAATGTGTCAAAAATTTCCCTCGTATTATCTCATGAGTTAGACCACATATTAAGGAAGAGTATTATAAAGGGGCTGATAGATTGTGTGTGGGCTGGTGGACATATATAGGAGGTGAGAGTGCACTCACTGTATGCAAACTTAATAGGAAAAGCCTATCAATTTCTGTGAGCTGAGATTAATTACACAATGTGTCATGATAAATCTCAGACAAGATCACAACTATACCGGAGAGAGTGTTGTTTGACTATACCTATATACACATAAGTAGAAGATTGAAGCTATAGGTATCACATATCCCATCAGTCCCATCAGCTTTACTATCACATCACATTACCATTAGGGAAGGGAAACAGCGAAGAAGGTGCCATCAATTATGTTGACAATTTGATTGATTCTTAGGTAAGGGCGTTGTTCGCTTAAACATTTCAAATGACATGACTTGCCTATCTACATATATATCATTCTATGAATATAACGGTGTATGTTAGTGGCTAGGTGCACTATTCTTACGTCCAAAATGACAATATCATCAACTTATTCCAAGTTTGAGTGCTAGTTGAACCTCAACATGATACACCTACATATATTATAGAGATACAACAATTAAACATGCAAAACAGAGATTTGCAAACGCCCACCTCATACAGAGTATTATGACTTAATACACCCCAAAAAACATGCCAAAACAGCTTGTTGACCTAATCCCTTTTGAATAAGAACAAAATGTGACATTAGTTGGACATAGATACGGTATGTTGTAGAAATTTTAGTCGATTTATAACCAGTCATGCGTGCTTGGCCTTCATTTTGCGAACACGACATGGCGGGTTATTGATATACTAGTTTGGGTAAAAGCGTTTGACATGGACTAATTAAACCTTGAACTTTCTACTTAATAATGGATTTTATTTAGTTTGAAGATAAAGCTACAATTTTCGTAAATTTGGTCTTGGTCTGGTCTTGGTCTGGTCTTGGTCTTGGTCTTGGTCTGGTCTTGGTCTGGTCTTTGTCTGGTCTTGGTCTGGTCTTGGTCTGGTCTTGGTCTGGTCTTGGTCTGGTCTTGGTCTGGTCTTGGTCTGGTCTTGGTCTGGTCTTGGTCTGGTCTTGGTCTGGTCTTGGTCTGGTCTTGGTCTGGTCTTGGTCTGGTCTTGGTCTGGTCTTGGTCTGGTCTTGGTCTGGTCTTGGTCTGGTCTTGGTCTGGTCTTGGTCTGGTCTTGGTCTGGTCTTGGTCTGGTCTTGGTCTGGTCTTGGTCTGGTCTTGGTCTGGTCTTGGTCTGGTCTTGGTCTGGTCTTGGTCTGGTCTTGGTCTGGTCTTGGTCTGTCTTGGTCTGGTCTTGGTCTGGTCTTGGTCTGGTCTTGGTCTGGTCTTGGTCTGGTCTTGGTCTGGTCTTGGTCTGGTCTTAGTCTGGTCTTGGTCTGGTCTTGGTCTGGTCTTGGTCTGGTCTTGGTCTGGTCTTGGTCTGGTCTTGGTCTGGTCTTGGTCTGGTCTTGGTCTGGTCTTGGTCTGGTCTTGGTCTGGTCTCGGTCTGGTCTTGGTCTGGTCTTGGTCTGGTCTTGGTCTTGGTCTGGTCTTGGTCTGGTCTTGGTCTGGTCTTGGTCTAGTCTTGGTCTTGGTCTGGTCTTGATCTGGTCTTGGTCTGGTCTTGGTCTGGTCTTGGTCTGGTCTTGGTCTGGTCTTGGTCTGGTCTTGGTCTGGTCTTGGTCTGGTCTTGGTCTGGTCTTGGTCTGGTCTTGATCTGGTCTTGGTCTGGTCTTGGTCTGGTCTTGGTCTGGTCTTGGTCTGGTCTTGGTCTGGTCTTGGTCTGGTCTTGGTCTGGTCTTGGTCTGGTCTTGGTCTGGTCTTGGTCTGGTCTTGGTCTGGTCTTGGTCTGGTCTGGTCTTGGTCTGGTCTTGGTCTGGTCTTGGTCTGGTCTTGGTCTGGTCTTGGTCTGGTCTTGGTCTGGTCTTGGTCTGGTCTTGGTCTGGTCTTGGTCTGGTCTTGGTCTGGTCTTGGTCTGGTCTTGGTCTGGTCTTGGTCTGGTCTTGGTCTGGTCTTGGTCTGGTCTTGGTCTGGTCTTGGTCTGGTCTTGGTCTGGTCTTGGTCTGGTCTTGGTCTGGTCTTGGTCTGGTCTTGGTCTGGTCTTGGTCTGGTCTTGGTCTGGTCTTGGTCTGGTCTTGGTCTGGTCCTGGCCTTGGTGTTGGTCTGGTCTTGGTCTGGTCTGGTCTTGGTCTGGGTCTGGTCTTGGTCTGGTCTTGGTCTGGTCTGGTCTGGTCTTGGTCTGGTCTTGGTCTGGTCTTGGTCTGGTCTTGGTCTGGTCTTGGTCTGGTCTTGGTCTGGTCTTGGTCTGGTCTTGGTCTGGTCTTGGTCTGGTCTTGGTCTTGATCTGGTCTTGGTCTGGTCTTGGTCTGGTCCTAGCCTTGGTGTTGGTCTGGTCTCGGTCTGTTCTCGGTCTATCTTATTATCGGTCTTTTTTTAAAGTAGATTTTATTCAATCATAATTTTACTGTTGTATTATCTTGGATTGATCCTCTTAAGATCCATGTTTGTAGTCATTTTTGTCTTGATTTGAACTTAATTTGTTCTTGGCTTAACATATTGGTTTTCGCTACGTACGGCGACCTCTTTTCCAACCAAATAAATTTCCTTTAAACTCTTTCTTTTCTTAAATTATTTTTAAGGTAAAAATTGTGATAAATCTGAATAATATGAAATTGAAATACATTCTCTATATATTACATTCCACACACATTCTAATCTTGTTTACTGCTTTTTAAATATACATAATATCTCTTTTGTTCTTTTATTCAATATGTCTGCCTACCTTATGAGCCTAAGGCTTGAATTTATCTGTTCAGATTTATTTCATTTGTCTCGTATTCCAAATTTCAATTCGAATTTTTTTTTCTTTTGGTGTTTTGTATTTATTTTTGTGCTTGTATTTTTTCTGTGTTTTCCAGAGGAGCATGTCCTTGTTCTGACAACAAAACATGTGTGGACCCAAATCAATCATGCAATTGTGATGTGAAAGAAAACAAATGGCATTCAGACGAAGGATACTACAACGAACCGCACAGTTTAGGAATAACAAATATGTTCTTCCGGCAGCAAAAGGATTTAGATGAAGAGGCACAAGGACGAATAACATTGGGTCCATTAGAATGTGTTGAAACAAGTAAGTTTCATTATTTGTGCTGCTTTTTTTCTTATTTTCTTTTTCTGATTTATAAATAAATTTGTACTCGTATGTCTTTCAAATATGCTCCACATATATGATAAGAAACTTTGTGTATAAACTTAGTCATAGATGCGTTTACCTAGATCCTAAAGAAAGTCTATATACACATCAAAACAAAGAAGAGAAATAATTTCAAAATAGGTCACATTGAAGCACGTTCTTGTTCACATAGAAAGCTAAATACTCAGATAGTTTTTAAATCTAAATTTATCTTGAAAATAAATATGCACGAGTATCTAACATGCTAAGAATGATTATAAGGATTTCTTGAATTAAATATATTTTATCAAATAAACAAAATCAGAATCTGATATGTTGCTTCTTTGCATTTAAATCTTAGATAAATGCCAAAAATCAAGAACCATCGGGTAGAATATTCTTAGAATTCTTAGGATTTAAGGTCGTTCGAGATTTTGATAACATTTTCTATCTTAGTCAAATCAAAGTTTGTGCTTAAAATTTAAGGTTTATCCAGTTCAAGCAAAACAAAGTAGTTTATAATTTTTAATTACCTGCCAAAACTTTGTCTATAATTTAGCCGTAACCAAAACCATCCATTTGATTTAAAAATTAACTCGTCCTTCCTTTATCCTTCGCGTCAACATTTTTTGTTTCCATACCCGCATCTAAAGCAACTTTGTACTAGTTTCTCTTTCTCTCTTTATCTATATTTCTTGTTTAACTTACAGATACCCAAAAGTATGTGGTCACATTTACCACGTCACAATCGTACATTGAAGTGCCTGGCTGGAGAAAGGGTGACATTGCCTTCTCATTTCGAACCACAGGTGAAAAGGCAATCCTTCTTTTTCAACCACCGATACGTCCATCCTATCCGTCGTTTGTGGTCGCCTTGACTGGTGACTACCAGCTTACGTTCAACTTTACCCTGAGTACGGGCGAATCGCGAACACTCGTTATAGATTCGGTGAGGAAATTCAATGGCGGTGAATGGCACAAAATATGGATTGACTATAATGAGTATCATGTACGGTTCA
The DNA here is from genome assembly GCA_951509635.1 of Eupeodes luniger. Taxonomy (NCBI): domain Eukaryota; kingdom Metazoa; phylum Arthropoda; class Insecta; order Diptera; family Syrphidae; genus Eupeodes; species Eupeodes luniger. Next base: position 47,504,476 of record OX608074.1, on the reverse strand, counting down.
TGATTAATACTGATTACAAGATGGTCGATTTGTTGCCAGAGCAGGAGTTTGGTCCATTCGAGGGCAGTATGTTCATTGGAGGAGCTACTGGGTGAGTAAAATTGTTTTATTTTTCTGTTCTTTGTTTAACTTTCTTTATAATGAATCGTCGTATGTAGGGGAATGTGGGGTAAAATATACTTGAAGTATACCTTTTTTTTCATAGTTCATACTTCATATTTCATGCTTCATACTTTATTACAATAGCCAGTACAATTTCTTTGTACTTGAATTATTATCGAGACAAATCTCTCAAGAAGGAAATAAAAGTAACAACTTGAAGAATTTAGTATGAATTAAAGTACAAAATTAATTGAAAGTACTTGAGAAATTGAAATATGTACTTATTGAGCTTAAAAAGGAAGAATTTAAATACAAGCACAAATAAGTAAGTATGTACTTAAAATTTTAAAGTATAAGAAAAAATGTTGAAATTTGAACCTAAAATTGTTAAGGGCTTAATATACCTAACGTTTAAAAAATAAATAAATTAAGTGGCGCAACAGTCCTTTGAGAACCAGGGCCTAGTGACTTAGAACCCTCAACCATTCCTGTGTGCGAGTACTGTTATCAGGAATGAAGGGACATACAATTTAAAGCCGAATCCGAACTGCTAATTTAAGAAAGCACTTTTCATGACAAGAATTACTCTAAGAGAATTTGTCAATTCCTCGAAAGAGTCAGTACCCGTGAAAAAAACTTTAGATCAGATGGCATAGGCAGGGATTGAACCCAAGACCTCTGGCATGACAGTCCAACGCACTTTTTTTCAAATTCATTTTTATTAATTTATTTTTAAGACTATCTTAAAGCTAGACAAAAATTCATAAAACTAGCCTAATTAACCATAACTTACAACTAACTTACTGGTCCCATACGGACACTGTAAGTTAAACTATAACACTTAATACTAATGCCTTTCGGCCCTAAAATCTATTTTACTTCAATTCAATTTTATTAATTTTTGTATTTATTAGAAAATTAAAAAAAAAAACTAATATCAATATCCTTTTTTATTTTTACTTAAAAACCTTAAAAAACTACTTAAAATTAGATCCTTGTATAGGACCTCGTTGGAATAGTAATGCACGAAAGACGATTCGGCTGTTCGATGTGAGCCGGTACAGCGTGGTAAACACTGCCGCTCGAACACCCGAAACTTCTCCATCTGGGGAGGGGAAACGTTGAACATCATCAGGACAACTATAAACGATCATCGGCCGTATGAGGGCCATGTAGCAAATTACCTTCACTCTGGGATCAAGCCGACTGCTGTAAAACAGCCGTTTCGTCAGAGGTAAGGCTCCTCTGGCCCTGGTCAGATCAGCATTCATATGTCTGTTGAAATATAAATACTGATCTAACCAGATACCGAGTTACTTCACTACACTTTTGCTCGTTAATCGCTGCCCGTGAAGATCAATGATGACCATCTTGCGCCAATTCTTCCACGTATCCTTAGCCAACGGAATCCGGAACAGAATTGTCTCCGACTTCTGGACATTTATTTTCAGTTTCCAGTCGTCGCAACATCGCTGAATCTTGTCGAAATCACGATGAGCTGAGGCTCAACCTTCGTCACTAACAAGGGACTTGGTCCCGTTTGCTTGGCGATTATGGCATTTGCCAAGGAATCGTCACTGAACCGCATGAAACCGTTCTCACATCGCCATTGTGTCATATCATTTCGAAGGTAAAAGTGATTAAGTAGGGCTCTGTTTTCCAGGTCGTGGTTGGGGCAAACGCTAACATTCACCTTGTACACTTGCTGGAAAGCAGCTCCCACCGCCTCCACTTTTTCCTTCAATTATAAAAAAGTCATCGTCAAAGATGGCTTCTTCTGGATCTATTTGCGCTGTCCTGAGTACGTCTCTGTTCTCTTCAGTTAATTTGAAGTTTCAGACACAATAGGTCACTGTCGTTCTTTTTCCTGAATATCTTGTTGATTTTAGGGAACATACTAGGGTCACTGGAATTAACTGACCGGATCTTGCGGTCCCAGTACTTGTTAATTGATAATCTGTAGTTCTCCTTAATCAACAGATTGACATTATTTATTGACGACTTCAGTGTCCTAACCTCCAAGTCGTGTGGGTCTGTAAGTCGTCTGTACAAGTTTTTGAGTCTTGTCAATAAGCCACTCTTGTGCCTACGTAGTGCGTCAATAGTCGCGTTTCTGTAAGCGTCCATTTGGTCCTGTTCTTTGTACTTTGGTATTGTCCGTTCCATTGTTCGTTTCATTGTTTCGTCCATCTGTTGTAAATGTTGGTCAATTTCTGTTGTTTGGTGGGGCTATGTCACTCGAACGAAGTTCTCTCGCTAGGGCGTTGGTAAAACGAGGCCAGCGCATCTTACTGTAAGTGTAAAAATGCATTGCAACGTATACCTCTAACTTCACGCGTTCGTTCTATAAAAAAAATTAAGAGTTTTATTCCAAAAAGCCCCATTTATCCTATTATCTCCTACATAAGCATCAGTATCAGGAATAGTTAGCTGTGGCCACAAAAGTTTTTTGTCCAATCTATTTGCAATGGGAAATGTTTATTCCTCCTAGAGAATTCTCCTCCTGTGGATTGTCGTTTGAGCAAATGTTGATGACTATGGCTACACTCGTGTGTCCTTGGGGTGCGAGATTGTATGTACGTTTACAGTGTTGGCCGAATAACAACAACTACTACTACTGAAGGAAGCCATTTGTGATTTTGATTGATGGTTTGATTGGTTTTTGCAGAAGCTGCAGGAGCAGTAGCAGTAGCAGTAACAGCAGCGAGCAAGGCTACTGCCTCCACCACCGCGCCACCACGCCGCGACGTTACTGATGTCAAGCTGATGCTATTCCACGACTGACGACGCAGCTGGTTTGGTGCGGTTCAACTGTGATAAGGACATCCATCTTAGTATACGTACTCGTACATAGGGTTCCTCTATTTGTCATTAATGCCAGCGGCTGTGTCTCTAATTATCATTGACCAAAAGATCATTTCTCATTTTATGTTTGTTTGTTTGCATTCGAAAAAAAAATGACAAAGCGATTTAACTTGAGACTTTGAGATAAAGTCACTTTAGAATAATTTACTATGCACTTAAAGATTTTTTCAACGAACATCCACAAAAAAAAATGAAAGATTACACTCAAAATGGAAATTCTAAGGAACAAAATATTACCTCCTTTTGTGGGAGTTTTGTTTAAATGGCTTTGATTTCGATTTCGATTTTGATTTCATCTTTAATTTCCAATCAAAATCAAAGCGAAAAATGGGTACGGTGAAATTGATTTAAAGTTATTGCGCGCTGCCATCGTCACGCCCGCCGCCACCACCGCCGCCGCCGCCGTTTATATTGGTTTTTGAAATTTGAATAAATATTTCATTTTAATAACGAAATATTCCTTTGACCTTTTTTTTTTTGGACCAATAATAATATTATATCGAAAGGATGGCACTTTCTTTTGGTTGAATGATGAACTGAAAGTAATTTGCACATTCATTTGAATAATATCAATTGTGACGATACTTATGATTGATTTACAATTGTATCTATAGCTTCAAGAAGAATATCGATACTTTTATTAAATTCTTGAAGTTCAAAAAGATTCTTGAAGTTCAAATTTTAAGAAGGCTAAAAAAGCTAACGTGATCTTAATTTTTTGGTGATAAACCAAAAACGAAAACCATTTGTTTTCGTATCAAAATAAAACCATACAAAAAATTGTGATTTTGTAGCTTTAATCAGACGTCAAACCGAAAAATTAAACTTTTCCCCTTTAAAGCCCTTTGAAGGCAAGTTATCAAAGGTATTGTAATAAATCTTCTCAAATAAACAAAAATACCAGTCTGATAGGTAACCATGCTGAACCCATCTAAAAATATTTGTCTTTAATTTTATTATCAGAAACATCAGGAACATAACAGCGTTGTTTTTATATCATTCCATCAAACAAAAATACTCGTAAGTATCAGAAAATAACAGCGAAACTTACATTCCAAAAATTTCCCAATTTAAGCCAATACTTTCCTATAACTATAGGTAAATGGAATGCTCTCTTCTTAGAGACGATATTTCTTGAAAATATTGTTGTCTTATCTGCCAAATGTCATGCCAGTTCAGAGTCAGACATTGCACGAGCCTTTCTCGCACTATGGGTTTTTCGGTTTATTTTTGAAGTTGAGCTGAAGAGGCACATAGAGGGTGAGAAAGAGAAGACCCTTGTGATTCGAAAACGACAAACAATATATTTATCATTTTGTAGCATCATGAGAAATTCCTTTGAATTGTAAGCGGATAAGGGCCATCCTGATGGGCCTGGCGCAAGGACACCTATCCTATACATACAATATACTATAATGTATTTCTCATTGCCAAAGTGATTAATGATATACATTCACATCGCTTGCTTTTTGATTTATTGTTTGCTTTGGCAAATTGTTTACACAACAATGACATTGAAATTGTTTTTGATAAATATTTTTTTTTTCTTCTTCCTCCCTCACAATTTGACTATTTTCTTCTATTTTTGTTGGTATTTTTTTTTCTGTCTTTCTTTCATTTCTGTCTATAGGTGTTTGGCTCATTTTCGCAGTCATGATTTTCATTCATTTTCAAGATTAATAAGGAGATTATTGCTAATAAGTATTTTGAAAAAATGTATTTGGGGGCTTTGCTATAGAGACTGAGTTTTTATATACTCATGGAACAGGAGGGTGTATGTAATGTGTTTATCTTGTTTAATTTTAATTTGAAAATTGCCTCAGTGTAATCAAGATGATTTAATGTAATAAGTTTTGGCTTTAAATATTATTTTTTTTTAATTTTGCCGCCAAATTACTTACTTACTTAAGGAGGCGCTACAGTCTTGTGTGAACTAGGGTCTCATCCAACAAACTTCTAGATCTAGCTCGGTCCATAGCTAGATGACTTCAGTTTCGCGCTCCAAATTGGGTGAGGTCACTTTCCACTTGTTCGCGCCACCTGATCCGCGGTCTTTCTCTACTACGTTGTCCTGTGGGTGTGGATTCGAAGACTTTCCGGGCCGGAGCATTGGTTTACATGCGCTCTACGTGACCCAGCCATCTTATTCGTTGGACTTTTACCCTTCTGGCAAAGTAGTCGTTTCATCTTCTCCTCAACTCCCTTTCTATGCATACGGGACCGTTAATCACACGAAGAAATGTTCTCTCGAAACCACCAGCGGTTAGCAGGAGTTATTCTTCGTTTGATCTCAGTGCTGGTGTTGTTTTCTGCGTTCATAGCGGAGCCCAGGTAGACGAAGTCCTTAACTACCTCAAAGTTACGTCTATCGATGGTGACGTTTTGACCGAGACGTGCCAGTGTTGTAAGTCCTTTCTTGACGACAGCATGTACTTTGTTTTGCCCTCATTAACCGTTAAACTCATTTTTGCTGCCTCTGCCTCAATACTCACAAAAGCACCATTGACATCGCGCTGAGTTTTTAAGATTATGTCAATGTCATCAGCATATGCTAGTAATTGGACAGACTTTTGAAAGATAATGCCTCTAGCTCTGCACTATTCTTTCAAGTACGATGTTAAAAAATCGCATGACAGTGCATCACCTTGTTTAAAACCTTTTTTGACATCGAAAGGTTCTGTTAAGTTGTTCCATTCATCGGGCATGTTTTCTTCCGACCATATCTTACAGATAAGTTGGTGCATGCTCCTAACCAAATTATCTCCAGCTACATTTAAGAGCTCGGCATTCAAGCCATCTGCCCTAGCGGCTTTGTTAGACTTCAGCTTAGATATGACAATCTTTACTTCGTTTAAGTTGGGAAGACGGGATTGCCTGACAGCGGAATTCGGTTAGTCGTCGGTCGCCGTTATACAGTCTGCAGAAGTGGTCCTCCCATTTCCTCAGCATTGACTGCGGTTCCACTATGATGTTTCCACTTTCGTCTTTGCAGCCTTCGGTTCGAAGTTGATGTACTTGTGAATTTCGTTTCACCTACTCATAAAACTTTCGAACTTCATTCCTGCTTTTGAACCTCTCAACATCTTCGACCGCACGCTTCTCATGCTCTATCTTTCATTCTGAGAAGGCGGTGTTCCTTTTGCCTCTTCTGCTCATAGAGCTTATGAGCAGCTCTTGTTCTTCTATGCAGCTCCGCTTTGCGTGCCTTTTGTTTGGCTGCATTTGCGCGCCAACATTCCTAATCAAACCAGGGGTTCCTTGTTGGTGGCTGCTTGAAACCCAGCACGTCAGAGGCGGCTTCTCTGATTGCATCTCGGCAATGTTACCATTGGTTCTCTATACACTGTATTGGTGGCAGAGAACTTGGAGAGAGGTTACTTGTAACTCGGTCGTAGAAGGATTTGGCGTTCTCTTGCGATTGTAGCCGTTCGACGTTGTATCTTCTCCCAGCATCTCCCTTCAACGAGGTAGTGGTCCGAGTCGATGTTAGCTCCTCGGAAAGTTTGGACAATATGGTCAATCTGGTTGACGGTAGATTGATCTGGAGAACTCCAAGTTCCTTTGAGGATGTTGAGGTTTGAAAAACGCGTACTGCCTACCATGACGTTTCGCCCGCAGCAGAGTCGATTAGCCTGAATCCAATGACGCCAAATTAAGGCATTTTAATTTTTAGAGATGGTAAGATGCTAAAATTGTTTAGCTGTTTAAACTCGTAACTATAAAAATTGCTGACATTTTACTAAAATTAAATTAATTTTTTTTTTAATTTTGAGAAGCTTCATAATATTTTGTATTATTAAGCATCATCAACATTATTTATAAAAAAGACATGTTTCGTTTTAATTGATGTTCATGTTTCTGACTAAGAACTGTAAGATTACTATTTTTCAAATATATACATACATACATCTTCAAAAATACCAAGAATTATGCACTAAATTACCCAAAGCACTTGGAATGTGCTTTTAAAGTATTTACTTGACAAATAAAGCATAATACAACTGCCTACAAAGTACTTTTAAGTACTGGACAATTACTCAAATACTTGAAAAATGGCTAAAATACTTAAGTATACTTGCTTCTTATTACTTGTAGCCAAATACTTGAGCAATTGTGATAATTGTATCACCAAGGATTGGAGCACATACATATAAGTATTTCTAAATACTTAAACATCTTACACTCAACTAGGGTTGCCAAGAATATGCAATAATTCTTTTTGATATCTTTTATTGAAATCTACATAAGTCTTAGTTTAAAATAATGAGATAAAAATCAACGACAAAACTTAAATACAATTTTAAAACCAAGTTACAATATTCAGGAATTCTAAACCAAAGTGCTCAATGTGTCCTGTTGGCATGAAATTGGTGCTATAAACCTTTAGAGTGCACGCCCGTCGCCCATTACCTTCACCTCACCTCAGTATTAAGTTTTTGTTTGAAATAAAACTTCATAAACAACAACAACAACAACAACTCTATTAAATAACTTAATTACATCCCTATAAGTTTGTTCTGTGTCAAAAAAATATATCCAAAATCACCCTGCTTAACCTGTCACTCAATAATTAAATGTTTATCTACTCTTAAATAACAAATAAAAACAAAAAATAAACATCTTCAACATTCCAATAAATGTTCTTAATTGCAAAACAACAAATAACCCTTAACCGAAGAGAAACAATTCATCAGATTACCTGATTATCCTTCACACCGCCATCCATCGCCATTGCCAACATAGCCATCACCTTACCGTGAGCCATACCGTGTACCGTTACCGTCCCATAAAAGTATCCAACATAACACCTCTATTTCTAATCCTGTTAACTACTGTGAAATAAACTTTAACTGCACGTATTTAAAATTCAAACGGTAAACTATAAAATAAACAGAGACGACCAACGACCGAAGCGACGCGACGATGAGAAGAGTACACAGTAGGTACCTAAAGTAAAAAGAGTAGTGAGTATGGAGAGAAAGAAAGAGCTCTTAACGATTTAATGCCAATTTGCAAGTTGAATTAACTTCCGAGCAAAAAAACAACAACAAAAATAACAAAACAAAATTAAAACTCTGAAAATGAAAATAAAATAGAATTAAGTTATATAAATGCACAAAGCACTCGTCAGAAAGAGTGAACTACTCACTTCACTGTAATCTAACCCCCATCATAGTTACACACGTTACCACCCTCTATAATTCCATTTCCGATTCCAACGCGCGTGTGGCACTAGCACTATACTAAAATCACCAGTTTACTGCTATTTATTTCCTGAGTATCTGCTGATTCAGGATCCTCACTAGAGTAGATCCGTCGAGAAACGTTATAAAATCCGTGCAATTTATCCCAAACTGCCAACGGTAAAAAAAATATATATACACAAAAAACATAATATGTATAAATGTGCTGGACTATATATGTATGTATGAATATAGTGTGATGGAGTAAGGTCTGATGTGAATGTGTATGTCCAAGTGGTATATTACTGAACAGATGCTTGACACAGGACCAACAACAACAACAATAATACCATCATCACAACCCAATTGTCCTTTCAACTTTTTGAAAGCACACATTCAGCGTTGGAGGTTTGGGACACAACATTTACCCAGACCCATGCCCACACTTACTCCCAACCTCTAGCGTACTTGACACAGCACAGAGACTAACTTCGTTCATGTCACACTCATAGAGCAACACCACCATGCCGCGCCGCGCCGCGTCACGCCAACGCCACACATCGCCATACACCATACACCGTTTATGTCCTTCTATAGCACAATATACCCTCGGAAAACGGTGCGCTAGAGCTTCTACTATATAGGTACTACGTATACAACTACAAAATCCTATTAGGGATGTAAACATGAAAAGTGCGAAGCTATTAAAAATTTATTTAATGCCCTCACAAGCAATTAAGCGCTCATTCAGTTTTCAGTTTGCAGAACGGTGTTTTCGCGTGTAAGCCCAAACCTCAAATGCATTCAGCGATGTAATTATTATTGAAAGTCCTTTTTAAGGATAAAATAATGTAATTACGATCAGCGTGGTTGAGTGAATATGTGTTGTCCGTCGTCTCTTGCCCAACCCCCCCCCTTTACCGTCCCTTGTTCTTTTGCTGTGTGTGCGATGTTGCTGCAGCTGCAAAACTATGCAAAGTCTCTGTGTGACGTCGAGATCCCCGCGTGGCATGTTGCTGTCGCGCCGCCGTGTCACCGTGCCGCGTCGCCATCACCACCACCACCATTGCCACATATGGCAGCTCACTGAGATTTATTCTTCATCGTGGTGAATATGGTGAGCATATGATTTTTATATTATTTTTGTTCACTATTTTTTGGTTACGTATACGCCGCAGTGTACCGGAGAAAGACAATTTATTCAATTCGGAGGACATGATGTGAGGTCAACAAATGAGATATGTATATTAAGCTTGAAATTGAAGGATTTTCCAATATTTGAATAACATCAAAAAATAAAACCAAGAGCAAAATGTTCTTAATGTTGAGTAATTAGGGTTGTGATCATATTTTTACAAAATTAATATTGTTTGGTTAGTTTTTTAATGTATGTATGGAGAAAGGTATATCTCTTCATTTTCTAGTCATAGTCTTGTTGCAGATTTTTTTGAAAAATCGAAAGTTTACAAACTTTACTAAAGAAATTGGTATGAAATTTGAGAAGTAATCACTGCGCCATTACTAAAGATAGATAAACGCGTTCATATTTTTGGATCTCTCGTCTATCTTTGGAATTAAGCATTCTATAAACGACATAGCATCGTACTTTGCATACAGATTTAGGTTTTAAGGCTTTTAAAATTCAGTTAACATAAAAACTTAACTAAAGGCTGTTAGTCACCATCAAAATGATCAAGATTTTCATAGAAAATCATCTCGAGTAGAGTCTCATTTTCACATTTTAGGCTTCGTTAAGAAGTTGAATTTTACATTTAGGGCTTGGAAAATCAAAAATTGAAAGTCTCTTCATTCTCAACTTGCCAAAGTTAGCTAAAGTTTTTGGAAGCTGGATGGCGGTGTGATAAGAAGGACCTTAATTATTCGAGGAGAGTCTTATACAACTGTTCCGATGAATGGAATGTGCTAACAAGCTATGATCATTAATTGTGTGTTGTTTTTTAAATCACAATTGGAAACTAAGATCTTGTGATTTTATTCGTATACAAATGTTCTAAATGAGTTGAACACCTTTCATAAAGTAATCGAGGACATACAATTGCAAAAATGCGAATTAGTTTGTTTGTATATCGTTCTTTTAAATATTAAAAAAAAAAAGAGGCTGGGATGCGACCCACACTGATAACTTCCCATACCGCCTGTAGATTTGTTTTGCTTAAAAGTTTGTTTTCGTGTTTTGTTAAAAAAATTATCAGTTCAATTATTTAAAAAAAATTAAAACTTACCAACAATATTTTGCATATAATGAAATAGTTTGTTTTCGAAATCTATTTTTGTTAACGAGATTTTTAGTCGAAAACCAGTTTTTACCAATTTTAGTAGCATTTCTTAAAAGTTTTTATTTCTTATAAACAAATACTAATTGGATGAATGAAATTAATTTGAAGTCAATTTTTTCTACTGTTCACGAGATACCAAGAACCGAACATCAATTCTTACTAAATTTGAGTACTATTTTTTGGAGAATTGTTTTTTTATTAAAAAACGGACGGTTGGATCTTATAAAAATTTACTGAATATCAAAAACAATATTTTCTGTGAGTTTGAAGCCAATATTTTTAAGTTTTGAAAAGATTTTTGAGTCGAAAATCAATGTTTACCAACTTTTAGTAATGTTTTTTTAGGTTTTTATTTTTTGTAAAAAAAACTTTTCAATCGATTTTTCTAAAAATTTTACTAAATGTCGAAAATAATAGTTTTTAAAAGATAAAATTAGCTTGGAGCTAATATCTTAAACTTTTGAAAAGATATTTAAGTCGAAAATCAATTTTTAACAACTTTTGTTAATTTTTGTTTATGTTTTTAATTTTTTGTTAAAAAAACTGTCAGTTCGATTTTTCTCAAAATGTTTCTGAATGTTGCCAACAATATTTAAAAAAAAAAATATTTTAAAGCCAATGTCTCAAAGTTTTGAAAAGTTATTTGTGCCGAAAATCAATTTTTGCTAAATTTTATTAATTTTTTTTAGGTTTTTATTTTTTGTAAAAAAAACTGTCAATTAGATTTGTCTCAAAATTTAACAGAATGTTGAAAACAATATTTTGTATAAGATAAAATAAGTTTGAAGCCATAATCTCAAATTTTTGAAAAAATATTTGAGTCCAAATTCAATTTTTACCAACTTTGAGTAATGTTTTTTTTAGGTTTTTATTTTTTATAAAAAAAATGTCAATTTGATTTTCTCAAAATTTTACCTGATATCAAAAACGCTGTTCTTCGTTGCACGAAACTTTAGGAGATAAAACCATTTTTATTCGTAAAATTTTCGAGGTGACAAATTCTTGTTTCAGTTTTTTTGATTTATAAAAAAACCGTTAATTGGATTTTTTTCCGAAAATATACTTGTTTGGTATCGCGTTACAATATATAATATAAAATTTAATTCAAGTCTCTAGCATTATTGGTTCGTGAGATATTTAGGGTTAACCAAAATTTGACAAATAGGACCCACTCTATGAGAAGTTAACAATAATTGATATCTCAAAAAAATACTCGTTTTCTTAATTAAAAACAAAACCTCTTATTGGAAAACCCAGTATTTCGCCAGTGCTACATGGCGATGTTAACATAATTAAGACGTTGTTTGAGAGAAGTACTTCTTACTTACTTACAAACTTAAGGTAGCTCTACAGTCCGGGGTGGACCTGGGCCTCAACCAACATGCGTCTCCAGCCTCGGTCCCTAGCTAGGTGTCTCCAGTTTCGCACGCCAAGTTGGTTGAGGTCTTCACCCACCTGAGTGTGCCACCTGAGTTACGGTATTCCCTTACTGCGCTGTCCCTTGGGATTGGATTTGAAGACCTTCCGGGCTGGAGCGTTGATGTCCATTCGCTCTACATGACCCAGTTATCTAAGTCGTTGAACTTTTATTCTTTTAACCAGGTCTCTTAACAGCCCGGTCACGCGAAGAATTTTTCTTTCGAAACATCCTAAGACGCTCTTTAATCTTTCTTTGACAGGGTTCAGGTCTCAGCCCCATAAATGAGAACCGGGATAATAAGTGTCTTAAAGATTGTGATTTTAGATTCTCGAGAGAGAACTTTATAACTCAATTGCCTTCTCAGTGTAAAAAAGCAGCGCTTTGCAAGAGTTATTCTTTGATTTTTGCGCTGGTTTCTTTGTCTGACTTAGTAGCGGTGTCTAGGTAGACAAAGTTGTTAACTACCTCAAAGTTATAGCTGTCCCTAGTGACGTTTTGTCAAAGACGTTGTCGTTCAATGTATTTTTGATGACAGCATACTTGGTCTTGCCCCCATTGACCACTCAACCCATCTTTTTCGCTTCCGTCGCAATGCTCAAAAACACTCCACTGACATCACGCGTTGATCTTCCAATTATGTCAATATCATCTGCGTATATGATTAATTTGATGGACCTTTTGGAAGATTGTGCCTCTAGTGTTGACAGTTGAGTTTAGAACGATTCTTTCAAGAACGATGTTGAAGAAATCACATGATTGTGCATCGCCTTGCATTAAACCTTTTTTGACATCAAATACATCAGTGAGATCTTTTCCGACCTTGGTAGAGCAGCGTGCATTCTACATCGTCGTTCTGCACAAACGGATAAGTTTGACAGGGATACCAAAACTAGACATTGCTCTACCGAGCTCTTCCTTATTGATGCTGTTAAAGCGGCTTTAAAATTAAAGAGATGGTGGGTATCGGTTTGAAGTTCCTTGATCTGCCCTAATGTTGATACTTGGTCAATGGTGGACTTTCCTGGTCTGAAGTCACACTGATAAGGCCATATAAGGTTGTTGACAAACGGCTTCAGACGTTCACTTAATACGGCAGAAAGGATCTTATATGCGATGTTCAGGAGACTAATGCCACTGTAGTTGATGCAATTCAGAAAGTCTTCGTTCTTGTGTGTTGGGAAATCTATGCTGAGATTCCACTCATTGGACAAGCTTTCTTCCGACCATGTTTTGCAGATGAGCTGGTGCATGCTCCCTACCAAGTCATCACCTGCTGCTTTGAATAATTTTGTAGCGATGTCGTCAGCCCCAGCAACTTTGTTAGGCTTCAGTTTCGATAAGGCTATCTTAATATAGTCGAGTTCGGGTAGACGGAATTGTTGATCTGCATCGCCTAGGTTGAGTGGTTCTATCTCCCTTACTGCGGAATTCGATTCGTCATCGCCCGTTATATAATTTGGAGAAGTGGTCTTTCCATATTCTCAACATAGACTGCTGTTCTACTACTATGTTCCCCTGATCGTCCTTACAGGCTTCGGTTCATGGCTGGTACCCTTCGGAAATTTTTTGTTACCTTTTGGTAAAATTTACGAACCTCATTCCTATTGTGATAACCCTCTATTTCCTCTAGAAAGACTTCTAGTAGTTCCAAAATTATATGGATACTTTGGAAAATATCTCAAAGCTAACTAATGAGCTCAGTTGAAATCCACCACTATTCGGATAATTCGGATGAGAGGGGTACTAATCTCTTCCGGCTAAGTGGATAGCCGTGAAAGCTAACAGAAAATGTATGGTATCCTGTATTTGATTAAATTTACTATTAGTTCCTGATACTTTTAATTTGAATCTTTTTGAATAATTACTTAATCATGTAAAGTTTTTGAGGTATTCGAATACGAATTCAAAAAAACAAGTGATTTTGATTTAACAAAATAAATTACTGTATCGGGAGTATGTTATGTATGTGCACGTACTTATCTATTCACAATACAAATAAAATCTTTCAAAAACTCTTAACCATACTTTAACCCCATTTTAAAACTACGTCTACTTCTATTTTTATCTTTTTATCCTCATTTTGGAAATTGACTGGCTCTATTAACAAGCCTCCTCTAACCCTAAAGGTTAAATAAAATATGTTTTTTTTTTAATTTAAAAGGTGTGTTTACCTTTCACACGGTAGTCTTTTAAAAATGTTTGCATTTTTGTCTGTCTCATCTGCATTCAAATTCACTTAGTCCTTTAAGAAGAAAAAGAAGAAGAAAAAGAAAAAAATACAACATTTTGTTGACAAAAACAAATTAAATTGCATGACGTTATGCAACTTAGAGATAGATACTTTATAGAGCCCCATCATACACCCCTACAAACTCATAGAATATCCTTAATGTGCAGGTAAATAACAACGAGACGACACTTGATGGAAATTTTGTTGAAACAAATTTACGTCATCCTCAAAAATAAGTTTTCCTCGACGACGACGAACGATGTTACATGTAACGAATTCATTTTTGTTTCCTCTCTCTCTCTCTTTATTCACATTCATTGCAATTTTTAGTTTTCTGATTCTAATTTTTTGTATCCTTCCTCTCTCTCCCCCACTTTATCCAACAACTTGAAACCACAAAACGTAAAAATAAAAATACTAAAACGACAACTACGATGACGATGATGATGACGACCGTCAACGATGCAAAAATATACAGGGATCTGTTAAAGAAATTGATAGTGAAGCAGGGACTCATAGGATGCTTCCGTGGTTTGGTAGTTAACGGTGAGATACTTGACATCTACAGCTATATGTCAGTGCATCTGTCAGAGATAATAAAAGACTGCAAGCCATCATGCGTTCCTTCACCATGTAAGAATAAAGCCGAATGCAAGGAACTCTGGAGTACCTTCCAGTGTGTCTGCAGTAATCCATGGGCTCACCTGGGTGAATTCTGTGAAACAAGTAAGTAAATTTATCCTCTTTTGACAGCAATTAAATTGAAATGTTTATATGTATGTACGAGTATATGTAAAATTGCAAAATTTTACTTGCAGACATTAACGAAAAGGCATTGACATTCATCAACCGCGAATCGTTCCTTAAACGCAATTTTCTCAGTACGAATGCTTCATTCGAAGACAAACGAGTCATCCTCAAGAATATTCTTAGCCAGGATATTCTCATTAATTTACGTACTTACGACAAACACTCGTTGGTCCTGTATGCCAACGATCATTTCAACAACTTTGTGCACTTGTTTATCAGCGAGGGCAAGGAGATTGTCTTTCTTTATAATTACGGTGACGAGATAGTGAATCTCACAGTTGTCGATGAAAGCATCAGTAGTCTGACAAGCATCCAGGTGGCAATAATTAGAAGTCCACAGAAGACTGTGATGCATGTCAACGAGCGTAGTGTGACAGTGCAGAAGGGAACATTGCTCCTTGATGAATATGCCAATAAGCCATGGATTAATCCAGAAAAAGGTACGTGATGCTGATGGCTGAAGGGTTTTAGTTTTGAGACTGATGGGGATGGTCTTTTTCGAACACCAAACCATCTATCTATCTATCTATTCTATATCTATTTGAGTGTATGTGTATGCATTGGGTTCATGTGTTGGGATATTTAATACTTTGCAGAAGTTCTATCACCACATCGTCCACCAGCTCCCCCAACAGACTACTTCCAGTTCAACATTGGTGGCTATGATCCAGCAAATTTGCTAAGAACAAACATTGAATTCCCAGAACTGCAAGGGTACATAGGATGTGTGAGAGGATTGAAAATCGGAGATAATCTAATTGACTTGGCTGAACTTAATGAAGGAAATATTGCACATGGTGAGTTCTTTTTTTGTTTTAGTAATTTAGTTTTTAATTATTGGATTATGGGTTATTTCACCGCTAAGAAGCAGGTAACTCGTCAAGTTAATGAATTTGACGTGTGTTAAGGAATTTCTTTGAAACCTACATAGCTTGGAAAATTGTGCAAAGCTAAAACTGTACAAAGTTTGTATGTGATTTTTTGATTTTGGTTACTTGACATTAATAATTAACATGCTTGTAAAAGAATACAATCTTTTAGGAATTAGATGTTTTATGACTTAATTAAAAGATTGCATTCATTGAATTTATCTAGAAATTTAAACTTCAAATTTGGAACCAAATATCACTTGACCTTGAAAAGATTGCAATCATTTTTTCTCATATCACTTGAATGTAATCAATGGATTGCAATCATTTGAGTCTGAATGCATTCTTTTGAAGTCTTTATATTCTTTTGAAGTCATTCACTGAAAGTCTTTGCTCTTACTTGAAGTCCTTGCATTCATTTGAAGTCTTTGCATTGAATTTTAAGAACTATTAACTGTCAAAATCATCCGTCTTAAAACAACACCAAGCATTTAGAAAAAAATAAAATGCTACTTCATTACAAATTCAAAAAATGTACAAATTTTTAAAGTCTATGATAACTATTCAATGTTTGCCAACTAGACACTCATCGTTTAAGCACCTTTTTCTGTTATATTTTTGATACTGTCCTGATTTACTTTCATCCTTAATCCACTGTATATCTTCCTGGGTTTCATTTCTTATTAAATTATCATTTTTTTTGTCTGCCAATTATTTTCAGCTCTTGAAGGTGTTCTCCCCAGCTGTCAGCTGAAATGCGATGCAGAGCCTTGCAAAAATGGTGGTTTTTGTAAGGAGAATTTTGCCAAACAAGAATCCACATGCGACTGCGAGCACACTAGCTTCCTTGGAGAGTTCTGTATGGAAGAGAAGGGTGCTGATTTCAGTGGTGAATCAACATTGCAGCGAAAATTTGAATTAACTGGAAAAGTCGACTACGTCAAACTACAATTGGCCTTCTCGAGTGCCGATCTGAAACGTGCAAATCGTGTTATGCTGCTACTCCAGACGAATAACGAACGTAGCTACTATCTTATGGTAGCAATTGATACCGAAGGATATTTACTATTCGAGGAGGACCGTGAAGATGGCTCAGCAGTGGGGGCACACATTGAACGGACTTTCCTTAAAGGAGCCCGCCATTCTATCTACTATCAGCGCAACGGTACCGAAGCATCACTTCTAATCGATCGTGAACAGGTGCCACTGGCACCAATTGCCATTCGACCCCTGATGCAAAACGTCATCGACTCGGGCGCTAATCGGGTGCAAATTGGCGGAATCAATACGACGGATTCCAGATTTGCTGTCTTTAAAAGCTATAGTGGCTGTTTGTCAAGTAAGTTAGATTGCGGATTAATTTCCCATTCGTTTTTTTTTTGTTCTTTTTTCTTTTGCTTTTGCATCCGCAATTTCAGTTTATGATTCGAACTGAGGGGAAGAGGTGGGAGGTACGAGAGTTCACGAAAGGCGAGGAGTTTTCCGTTCATTCGCATAAATTTCCACCATCGGTGCTATTAATCCTTAACGGTTCATAGAGCTTCTGACAAGGGTTCGAACAAAATTTGTTCCCTACCCGTGAAATCGATCCTAACGAAAAAAAAATTATCTCAATCTTATAAGGACCCATCGAAAGAGAGTCAAGGATGAAGAAAAAGAATATTGGGTGTATGTACGTCGTCGTCTCTATGCCTTTATACCTTTTTACAATATTGCTTTAAGAACAGAAGAAAAAGGATTCACACAGATTTCCTCATTTTTCTATTTTCCTACAATGGTGGTGCGGCAATGTCTGTATAGGGGGTGGGCAGTGGGTGTTGGGCGTTTTGCGTCCGGCGGCTTCGATAGCGGCAAGGACATTCATTCTCCATCGTCACTGTTTCACATTTTGTCTCTATTTTAAGGGAGGTAGAATTGTAATATTTATTAGTATCCTTTTAAGGAGCTCTTAATATCTGTTCGTTCAGGCGACTAAAAAGGTACACGCTTGACTGCCACAGCTATTGCGGATGAAATTATTTATTACCAAAATGAGTTAAACAAGATGAGCTCATTGTGAATCCTGGTCGTTTGTTTCTTATTTATGATAATTCGCAAGATAGTCCTGACAAGATATGCGTACAATATACTTGATTGAAGCCAAGGTCACCTGTTGTACTGGTATTAACTACGAGCATAAAGCACATCGCAGTGTTGTTAGCCCTTACACCTGAAATGCTATGTATTGTTTTTGGACAAAGGTTAATTGTATTCGATACTTTATATCTTCTGTTTTTAAAAGTCAATCATTATTTTGGTCCTTCGAGCTGGATATTTGAGTTTGAGTTTTTGTTTTTGTTTTTGTTTGTCTTTTTGTCATCGAATGGAGACATATAAAATTTGTGAAGCTCATAAAATAAGGATGACAAAGTATTATAAGAAAAACACAGGAATATTTTTTTCCTACACGTGAAGATAAAACAAAATTTAAAAAAAACGAAAAAAAAAATATTCGGTTGTCAAACTTTCTTATTTACGGACGAGAAATGCGATGAAGGCGCAAATTACGATGAGGTGGAAAGCGGCAATTTTAATGAAAGCGTAGCGTAAGGTAATTAAAAATTCAAACTCAACAAGAAAATAAAGCTCCAGTGCTATCGAAATGACTTTGAGAGTGAATAAATTACTTTTTTTTCTTTGTTTTCATTTTGTTAAAGGCAAAAGACTTTTTAATATGTTTTGGCTTGAGATTTTAATGAAAAATCGATAAAAATACGAAGAAAAAATAAGCAAACACGCACATGTACAGTCAATATCTTCTGAGAGGAAGAGGTGATTTTATTCGTTTGGTCCTTAAAGGTGAAAAGTATAAAGAAAAAGGTTTATGAAAGGATTTTTTTTCGTTCTGTCCCAAGGGACTGATAATGTCGTTAGACGAGTTAAAGCTTTGATATTATTTTTACTTAAGAAAAGTCTTAAAAAAGAGTCGTAACAAATGGGACTTAGATATAAGAAAAAAATAAAAACAATTTTGCAAACAAGTATTTTATTGTTATTAGTTGCATTAAAAATAAATACTTTTACATTGTTCTGCTTTTTAGCCTTTTTTATGGGATCGAGGCATTGATTTTAAAAGACAGTTTTTAGAATCTTTAAAAGAAATAAAAAGTTTTCTCTTCTGTGTTATAAATAGTGATGAATATCCCTTTGCCACACATTTTTAATCATGTTAATTAAACGAAGAGTTTGATCGAACTGATTGATAACAGTCAACTGAGGAAAACCGGTTTAAGTTCAAGCAAGCCTGGAATGCATGCAACGCCCCTATTCGACGGACCAAATATTTACATGACCAAAAATTACGGCAAAAAAAAACTGCAATGTCCCAAAGGCAGTAAAATTTGTTGGTCATTTGTAAAATATATGAAGAATTCTTCCTCTTTCTTGGTTCCTACGCTTCTTGTCAATGACACTCGATTTGTTAGATCTTTAGAGAAAGCGAATCTCTTTGCTAGGCAGTTCGCCGCCAATTCAACGCTGTCAGTGAGAGTTAGACCACGTTAGCGATTCTATGGGGTCAATCTTTTTTCGCACTCGTACTGTGGCGAGAGTCCTAAGAGATCTTAACATACATAAATCCACTGGTCTGGATGGTATCCCCACTATTGTTCTGAAGAGGTGCTCTTCAACGCTAGCAAAACCACTGCGTAAGCTTTTTCATCTGTCCTACTCCTCAGGTCTCGTTCCGAGCGGATGGAAAACCACATTTGTCCAGCCTATCCCCAAAAAAGGCGAATCTTCCTCACCGTCTAATTACCGACCGATCGCACTTACGTCCCTTCTTTCCAAGGTCATGGAAACGCTGATTAATTATCAGCTCAAGAAATAACTCGAAGATCAAAAGCTTCTTAATGACCGACAATACGGCTTTCGTAGCAATAGCCCCACTGGTGATCTCATGGTTCATCTCACTGAACAGTGAAGCAAATCTTTACACCTCTTTGGAGAAAGTAAGATTATTGCACTTGATATTTCAAAAGCATTTGATAGGGTTTGGCATCAGGCTCTCTTATCGAAAATGTGTGATTTCGGTTTTCATGAATCTCTCCATCATTGGATTAGTAATTACCTTTCGAATCGTTCAATACAAGTTGTATTTTCTTAGGTGATGCAAGAAGTTTGTATCCCCCTCTGATCTTCCTGTTATCTACAAGACTTATATAATACCACCATAGGATCATTTACGTCGCTTGTACATTGTCGAAATTTTTCTGGTCTCACCCTCTTTTACCCTTATTTTAACGGTTTATGCTCTAGTGAAATAGCCAGTTGCATTCCTCCCCTTAAACAGTTCAACCATAATACTCGCGTTTCTAGAAATGCTCATCAATATACCCTCGAGCCCAACTTCTGTCATATTGTTAAGTACAGAGATTCGTTCTTTAGCCGTACTACGCGAATGTGGAATGCCTTGCCACACTCTGTCTTTCCCAGCCATTGCAATATTCAGGAATTCAAAACCAATGTGCACCGACATCTCCTTTCAGCCCCTCTCTCCCTTTCCTAGTGCTCACACTGTGTCTTGACATTTGGCAAAACAAAAACCAACGCCATGACAAAAAAAGAACGATGCTCTCTTCAACAACGCCTTGACATTTTTAAAATTCACTAAATAGTTGATATTTTGCTCAGAACATTGCAGCTGTTACAATTTATTGAAGTTAACACAAGAGTTCAGGGAGGGTTTTTATTTTCAAAGGTTTGATTTTCTAAATTGTTGTACGTTTTAGAATAATTAAATGGAATATTAATAACAAAAGGCTTTTTTTCGATTGTGAGGTTAAGAAAAAATATTTGTAAGTGTTTCAGTTTTATTTTTAAAATAATTTACATATATTTTTTTCAGACATTTACATCCAGGTTAATAATTATATTATGAAACCCTTAGAAGAATATATGCTTTTCACAAAATCCGGAGCCGATAATATTACCGTTATAAATTTCCAAGGAGTACGTAGTGCTCAATGTGCAGCACAATTTGAAAATATTACTGAACCAAGACCACAAGAACCTATTCTTAATTTTACAATGGTAAGCATTTCAAAAAGTGTCTAAAATTAGTTTAAGAACATTTTTGTCTCTTAACCCTTTTTAGGGATCTGGTCAAAATTGGGCGGAAGATCCTCCAGTTCGAGTACCATACATAGCCAAACATATTGATGTCTCAACCAAAGAAGAACAAACTCAAGTTGTGTTCATAATTCTCATAGCAATTTTTGTTATAATTGTCATATGTTGTCTATTGGAAGTGTATCGCAGTCATCTTGAGTACAAGAAACGTATTGAACGTGAAACTGATGAAGACATAATTTGGTCTAAAGAACAAGCAACAAAAATGCAACAATCTCCAGGAAATCAAACGAAAAATTTCAATTATAAGCCCGTAAGTAGCAATTTCTATTTTGTGTTCCTTTTTTTCTACACAGAATTTGTTTTTTATTTGAAGGTTCCTCAAACTGAACGCAAGGCTTCAACTGGTGCTCCTTTGGTTGGAATATTGAAAAATGGAACCACTGGAGGACAACAAAAGCCATCAGAAAGTACCAACGGAACAATACCTCGTGAACAAGAAACCAGCGCTCCAGTCGTTAGCAAACCTGATAAAATTGTAGAAGTTGACGAAGAAGTCGAAAAGGAAACCAAAGAACCCACCACAGCTAATGAGATCAAACCACCACCAACAACTACTGAAACAACAAAAGATTCTGAAACAACTGAAGAAAAGAAAAGGCCCGCTGGGGAAGATGAGAAGAAAGAAGATAAGCCTAAAGGTCCGCTGTTACCAGGGGTAAGGGGTACGTTTATAAAAATTTTACATTACAAAATCTCCTGGATTGCTAATTGTACTAAATTTTGAATTTTTCAAAAAACATATAGATAGCCAGTTAATGGATGCTGAACTTAAATGGGATCCACTGCCTGAGAATTCAAGTGAAGAACCACTCTTAGATGGTAGTTTATCCAATTCTATAGCTGGAGATTCAGATTCTGATACAAATGAATCGACAACAACAACTGCTGCAGGGACAGCATCAACGAAAACATCACAGAATCCGGTAAGCTACAACAGTAACCTACAAAAATTAGCTCCAAAATGCTCGATTAGTGAAGTTAATCTTCTTCTCCTAAGCTTTGACTAAAGTAACATTATTATTATGTAATGTGATTGTGATTGCCATCATCTACCTATACTAACATTGAACGAAATTAAATTTTATATATAAATATTTTATGTACATAATGTATATGTAAATTTGTATTTTGTATATTTTTATTGTTTATTTAAAAAATAATTATAAATGTCATTCTACTTCCATTAACAAAATCAAAACTATGCGCACTTAATTCAAGTTGTCCATATCAAAACAGTAATTTTTTAAATGTTATACATTTTTGAAGATCAAAATACTACTTAGTTATTTTTCGGTTCTCCAAAATGACATATTTACTTTGTAAATATTCAGATCGTCAAAACAATTTGACTTCAATTTTTTGAACATGCAATTTAGTTTAGAATTAAATACTGTTTTATGGCCGTTACTATAGGCTGTCAAAATAGACCCAACATTTTTGTACAAAAAGCAAGAAACAAACCTTCCTGGGGGGGTTTCTTGCTTTTTGCAAAAATAGACAAAGTTTATCAACAGAATTCTTGACTTTAATTAAAATGAATTAAGTAAAAAATCAAAATAACTTATATCGAAACATAAATCAGTTGTGTGAAAAAAATTAAAGCAAACATTTAACTACCATTTTAGTCAAAAAAAAAGATGAGATTCCTAAAATTATTGTTTTGAAATGGACCTTGATTATACGTATTTTTCCTTATCTACCTCTTAGTTTTTCTCTTATCTGTATACTTAATTTTAGATGTTTTTTTATAAAAAAAATGTTTTGTTTGTATGCTATTTTGTTATTTTTTGCATTTAAATGTAATTGTTTTTTTTTTGTACTTAAAATTAAATAAATTGAATGTGTTTTCTTATTCCTTTGTTTTGGATTTTTCCAAAGAATGTTAATATGAGTAAAATAAAACAAAAACAGAGGATTTGAAATTAGAACTGCACTGATGCAGTAAAAAAGATTATTAAAGCATAAAAAGTTCAAGTTCTTAATCTATTTTTGAAAATATTTTCAAAAATTTGGTTTAATAGGTACGAGATTCACGTAGAGGCGGGACAATACAATTATGATTTTAAATTTAAATATTGTCTTAACGTCGCTTCCCAGATAAAATCAATAGCGCTCCTTATTTAACTGGAATTCTAGGAAAATATCTCTAAGGTATCACAAACTTACATCTTCTTTATGGACTAGAAAATTGTAGGAAAATTTTGATTTTTGTGTAGCTTTCGATACCTCCCTCTTAAAGTTTTAATCTCTTCAACCTTATTATACCTATGAATTTCACCAGCAAAATATTTTAAGCTAAAAACTAAATTTGAAATCTATAAAGGCGAAATTATTAATAATAATCAATAATTTTCCCGGGTTCCTTCCCGAAATTTTTCACGTGTGAAACTTACAGTATTGAAAAAAATAATCGAACAAATGTCTTCATCATTTTCAATAAACAATATTTTTTTAACAATTTGTCGTTAGTCACTTCTATATTTTAATCGTTACTAATAATGCTCTCAAATGGTAAATTGTTTCCTGAAAACAACTTATTGTTTTTACTTAACGGTCAAAAAGTTTGAGGACAATGATTATTTCGCGTGGAAAAAATAACAGAAACAAGCTACTTTAATTGTCATTCTAACTTAAGGATCAGTTTTTTTGTATGAAAATAAGCGTTTTGAGTTTGTTTATTAGTTTGTCAAATGTTTTGTATTCGATACTTGACAACATTTTTAAAAGGCATATATTATTTTAATAAATATGGGAGTGGATTACATTATACTTAATGTAAAAGTAATGAAAAAACTAAGGCAAACTGCAAAAACGATGGTTGAAATTGCGAAAACCTTAAACTATTCGAAAAAAAAAGTATTTAAAGCTCTACGTTCAAACTTAAAAGAAGAAACAATATGAAGAAAAAGATAAACCGCTTCGCATTTTGATACACTATTGGTAAGAATTTGTAAGAAAAAACAATTTATTTGTTTAAGACAACTCAAAAATGAAGTAAACCGACCAGTGACAGCTAGAACAAGAAGAAACCTAAACTAAAAGATGCAAGTCTTCCTGGTATAAGTCCACAAAAAGTGCAGTTTTTGAGCATGAAAAACATTATATTTACAAAGCTTGCCTTTGCAAACAAACACTTGCATCATTCTAATTGAAATAACGTTTTGTGGTCGGATGAAACGAAGATAGTTTTGATTTTTTCCGATGGATACATTTATTGTGAGAAGGCTTAAGAACAAGTAATTTAACCCAAAATACACAAAGAAGACAGTGAAACACGTTTGAGGAATAAAATGATTTGGAGGTGCTTTTCAGCGTATGGTGTAGGTCCAATATTTTGAATCAAGGATAAGATGTGCGTTGTGGATTTTGTCTATACTTATTAAATTCAGTCATGCTACCATTAACTGTAGACGAGATGCCAATTAAATGGGAGTTCATGCAGGATAATGACCACAAGCGTTCCTCCAAGTTTGCTTAAAAATACTTACAACAAAACAAAATCAATGTTATGGAATGGCTATCACAAACCCCCGACCCAAACTCAATTGAGCACTCATTGGGTTTAAGCGAAGGGTCGGAGATTGTAGATCCAAAAATACTGACGAGCTGTGGTCGAAGATTTAAAATGAATGGTACTCCATACCCATGGAAACATTTGCCAAATTGGTGAATTCGAGGGGGCGAACGAGTTAAGCAGTTATTAAAAATAAGGGTACCACATCAAATTACTAAAAGAATTTGAAATACTTTTACCGTTAAGTTACTTTCTCGTTACAAAAGAGTACCATTCTAATTTTGTTTCTATTATTTTTTCCAGGATGAAACAACTTAATAATCATAATTCTACTTTTAATCTTTATTTCTCATTATTATATTTGAAAAAAATTGTTGCATTTAAGCTATAAATTATAAAAAAAAATTATCTGTGTAGTTTTTATTTTCCAACTCTTCACAAATACCTTTTTATGTGTTAAAAAGAATGAAGACGAAGCTTGTTTCTATTATTTTGTCCATCACTGTATAATCGGTCCGAATGGGTGTTTCATGTTACAGCAAAACAAACCGATCGAGAGTAACATACAGTCCCTGGCCATAATATTGGACGCACTTTAGATTTTATGCAAAATCTCATTTTTCAGCTATTTTAATCAGGTTTTCGAATATTGTAATGCATTTAAATTATTTTGTATGCGGCATATAAACTATTTCCTACTTTTTTATAAAAATAAAACAACAGATTTATAGAATTTTTTTAATATAATATTTAAAAGTATTGCGTATAACCTAATAATTATAAAAATTCTGCAGTGCGTCTAAAAATATGGCCAGGGACTGTATATATTAACGGGAACATTTCGGAAAATAGGTAGTGCCGACACATTTATTAGTACATCAAATACAAAGTAAAAAGTTAAGGAACATAACATAACTTACCAAATTCCTTATAATATTTCAATATATAGTAATTTCAAGACATACCTGCAATATGAAAAAAAAAATGTCACTAATTGTTTAATGAAGTACCAAGAAAAATAGCGTGGTAGTGACAGAATTCAAATTAAAACAACATTTAAAATTTTAAAGAAAAACTAAAAGAACAAAAATATTCAAATACTCGTGAAAAGATATGAAAATGTCATTGCTTATATAAAAGGATTAAAGAATTTGTATTCCCTGTGCACTCTTTAGGGATTATTTTATATTCAAAGATGTTAAAATTTAGTATATACAAATCTGTTCTGAATAGTGTTTGAATATTGTATAAACAAATAACTTTGTGTACCAACTCATTTGAGATTTAACAGATCTTACTTACCCTTTTAAGTTTAAAATTATTCAACAACACTTTTCATCGATTATGATCTGGTTTTTTTAACACTAATATATAATAACCTTATTTCTTTTTATTACTATTTAGCTTTTAAATGTACAATTAGAAAATTAAACTTTTTTTAAATTACTTTTTCTTCAACGGAACAATCGTGAAACAAACTATGGAGAAAATGAATCCACTTGTTCGTTTCTTTCAATTCAAAATAATTTATGTTTAAATATAAGCGCCCAAATGTATGCCCGAAATTCGATTCCATTTTTCGCACTACACTACCGAAAACCGAAACCGACAATACCGACGCGACGACGACGACGCACGACGACTAAGCTCGCAAAATTATACCGCTGACAATTTCAATGTTCAAGATTTAAAAATTAAAAAAACACTTTAAATCTATTATTTTATGGTCATTAGAACACTTAAATGTATAATTTATCACTTTATAAACATTTTAAACGAACTTTTAATTCTATATATTGAAAATTTTAATAATAATAATAATAAATCTTTTTCTACGAAACGATCACGAAACAAACTAACGAGAGAACAAAATTGAACTGTTGGTTTGAGAAACTTGTTCAATCTTGCAAGAACTAATCCACTTGTTTCTGTTTGTGAAGGTGTGAGTGGGAAAATGATGTATCAATGAGAACAAGAAATCAATTTGTCCTCTTCGATAAAAGAATGCAAAAGAGATGGGATAAATCGAGGAGCCGAGTTCACAGAAAGATATCGATGAATTTTACTATCGATACTCGATTTGATGGGTACCAGTGAATCTCGCTATCGAACAGAGATTTTTTTTACTGTTTTTTGGTCTAAAGTTTAGTTCACACTGATCAAATGAAGAATAGTTTAACACAGAATATTTTGTCTGAAATTTAAAAATTTCATGTTTCACACATTCTATTTTTAAAGCCTTTGTTAGTGGAGGACTGACATACACTTTATCTTGTAAGTGGGCTCAAAGTAAAATTATATTCAAAATTGATTCCTTTATAGGAAAACCATTTAAAAGGGCTGGTTAAATTTTAAGGGCCAATGTTGATTTTAAATAAAACACAAAGGGGCAAATTCATAGTAGTATCTTAAACCCAAGTCTAATTGAACTAGAGTCTAAATTTAACAGCCAGTTAAGACACAGCTCCTATACATATAGAATTTGGCAGCTCTGTTTAGTTAGAAACTGGTTTAAGGTATAATCTACTACAATTCTAGCACAATTTCATTTTAACAAACAATTAGCCGTGTTTTTTTTGGTATTCCATATATAGTACAGTGAGAAATTGCCAAAAAAAAACTATCCGCTGTAGTCTGGTTTTTATATTTGAAAGTTGATACAATTGAATATTTGCCAAAATAATTTATTAAAAAAATAGCGAAATTCGTACCAGGGGTGAAATCGTGTAAGGTGATTTTTGATAGTTGACTATCAAAATCATGAAAATTCGTCTGTGTAATGTGAAAGTCGATTTCAAAGTTTTAACCAAACAATTTGACATAAAATAAAAACTTCAAGAAGGGGGTTTGTTCGTAGACTACTACATTAACATGTGGTGTTGAAGCGAGCTTGAAGCTCGCCTAAATCTTTTATATACCTGAATCGAGTTGAAATGAGCTTGATTCGCCTAGAGTTGAGTCAAAATTTGTGAAGAAAAACCTGTGTGGAGGAGTTGGTTTTACCGATATTGCGTTATGGTCTGTTTATTTGCATGTTTGTGTACAAAAAATATAGTTTTATTTTAATCAAATTAAAAAAAAAAAAATTGCATATGGAGTAGGTAGCATATTCTTATATGGTGCTGAACTTTTCAGTTTTTCATTGTTTAACACGAATCAAACTATCTCACTTGCACTTCATAAGAAACGTCGAAACACCATTTGCATTTTAGAAAGTGCTGTCAAACTTAATCATTTTTAAATCTTCTTGTGCGGTGGAAACACCAAAAAGAATTATTTAATCTAAACTGAGATAAACCTTTGATGGAAATAAAGCAAAACATAAATATCTTTTCTATTGTTTTCTCTTGCAAAATAAGCCCAGTTAGTCCATTTTCACTAACAAAACTAAATAATATCAACAGTAATAGATTGATTTTTAACCCAATGGAAAACACACATGATTCCAAATGCACAACTACTTAACGAACACAGCCATCGAGATACAAATGCAATATCAATCGTACCAACATTTGAGAACAAAATCACATAAGATCCATTCGAGACTCGTATAAATGTCAAAAACCTATCCATAGTGAGATTCTACTCTAACTTTTATCGGTGTTATTCTCACTATGGATATTGTTTTTGTTATTCGTGTAAAATCCTACTTTACTATGGATAGATTTCCCAACAAAACACGGGTATTAACTTTGGGTGGTAAAAATACTTACAGTAGCAAACATTACATTATACCTATAGAAATTACCTTCTATACCTTTATAGAAATCGTCGTCATCCGTTTCAAAAGGGTTGATTCGGGTACCTTTCCAACATCTAGCAAAATAAAATATTTACATTTAAATTTTTGTTTTTATATTTTCAAATAAAATTTCTCGCAATATAATTATCTCAATTAGTTTTTTTTTTTTTTTTGACGTTTTATAGAGTTAAAAACAGCTTTAACAAAGGTTCTGTCGTGTTTATTTTTAGACTCCAGGCTATTGTCTAAAAATGGATTTAAAATGTCTACGGATAACGTAAACCGGAGTTTAGTTTAGCAAAGACAAAATCAGAACTAATCAAGGAACTATGAATATGTCCCAAATTATTTAGAACAATGTTGGAATTTCTTTTTATTATGATAATATTGTTATGGTTCAATTATGGAATAAACTATTGGCCAAAAGGCCGCCACGATCTAGGCGTACCCCTTTTCTTTCAAATAACTCCAAAGAAAGAAGTCCAACGGTATCAATAACATGATATTGGTGGCCGATTGAAACCGCCACCACGTGAGATAAAACGGCCATTGAATTAGTCGCGCAAAATAGCTATTGTTTCGTTTGCTGTGTGGAAAGTGACACCGTCCTTTTGAAACCAAGGGGTTTTAGTTCTTGCGTCGATTTCACCTTGCGAGCGTGTAAATGCATGTCTTTATGCATAATGTTCATAAACGACAAGCGTGAGAAGTGCAGTTGTTCGGCACTGCATGGTTCAAATTGAATTGATCTGAAATGGAGAAATGTCAAATGAAATGCAGAAAAAAAATTGACGTTTAGGTGTAGTTCACATTCAACATTGGCCCTTAAAATGTAACCACCCTTTATAATTGTCAGATTTCATAAATAATGGTTGACAATGATGGATCTAGCAATATTGTCACATATGATTATTGCATTTGTCTGTATTTAGTTTAAAAATTCATGATACGTTGTTCAACTATAGGTATATTTAAAAACAACATTTTCGAATTCATCATCATCGGCACAATTCCTTTTCTAACTAATAAAGTGTCACAAAAATGTTATTATTATTGAATTTTTACTAAACCATGAAAATTTTGAAGTTAGGTTCTTTTTAGACGACTTAAATGTGTATATAATTGTATGCCGTTATCATCAAATCAAGTCTCAAAATGATCTTATATGTGAGGACACTTAATAACACTCTAAGTTGTCAGCTGTCAAATTTTGTTACTGCATAAATGTCGAAAAATTAAATTGTGCTCTTGTTGTGTTTTTTTAGAAAAAAATTAAAGGAAGAAATGTCTGTACTGTGTACTGTGCTCATTTTGCATCGAGTTGTAATTTCTCCAAACCAGGGGCCCTACTCTGTATTTCGTTTCGAAAATCAACATTTCCGAAAACGAGTATTTTGCACTCTCTATTTCGAAAGCGAAATGAAATTTACTACTTTCGAAATGAAGATTTCGAAAGCGGAATTTTCATACCTGGCAACTCGTGTCCTAATTTCTGAAAAGCTATCTAAGTCGCCAGTTATAGCTATCATTGGTTTTCATCATTGAAAAGAAACATTGGATTTGTTTTGGCAGGTCGTTTCTAACTTTCATTAAAAATGTCTGTCATTGAAAAAAATTTCCTGATTGAAAGCCACCGAAAAATTTGTTCTGACAGAAATGTGTCATTGGAACGGTGTGAAATTGGAACACAAATCAGTGGAACGATTCGTTTCACTTTTGAACATAAAAATATCAGCTGTTCAGAAAAATGAATTTCCGTCCGGAAAATAGAAAAACACATTTTTAGAGAAAAATAAATGCGTAATTACACTTTTTTTTCTCAAAAAAAATTCTTTGTGTGATTGCTGATCGATCAGTATATATGTATGTAATTTTCATTTCTAATCAAAGGGAAACATCGTCAAATATCGATTCAAAAAATTTTCCGGATCGATTTCAATGATAGCTATAACTGGCGCCTTAAAACCCCTGACTCCAAACAAACGTCGAACAACTTGTGGCAGAGGCTTGCATCCCAGTTAAATACCGATATGCCCAAAAAAAGCGTCCTTCGAAAGTTCTGTTCAAAACTAAAATAATAAACAATAATAATTTTTAATCTTTTCCAACAATAAAATGTTACCTTTTATCACACATTTCCATAATATTTGATTTGTCCCGCTTAATTTTTCTTTCAATTCGTTCTTCATTGCTTTCGATATCCATCCAAAGAGCCATTGAATCAATTTACTTTCGTTGTAATAAAAATGTTTGAATAAATTCTTTCTTTAAAAATAAAAACATTCTCTTGACTGCAAAGTTTGATTTGTTATCATTTCTCGATTTGACAGATCTCATAAGAAATAATTCGATACTCGAAAGAACCAGTCCAAAGGTGGAAAAATTATTTAGTACTATTTTTTTCCGTTTCGAATGTCTTACAATACAATAAAATAAAATTCGGAACAAAAATCACTTTCGAATAGAATTGATTTTCGAAACGAAATACAAAGTAGGGCCCCAAAACATCGAATTTTGGAATTTGAAAATTGCCTTTAAATTGACATATAGATACACCGTTTTCATTTTCCCCGCTTTATTTATTATTTACCTCTCTCTCTTGCTAATTAATATGCTCATTGTCATTATTATTTCTGTTTTTAAACTATACATAGACATTTAATGCAAAAACGCATATCTTCAAATGTCGTCCTTTTCTTAAACTTAAAAAACTTTCTAAAGATTTAACGTCCTTGCGTTCATTCAAAAAACAACAACATCAGACATGCAATATCACATTAATAGAATCTTGTTTTTTTTTATTATAAATTCCTTTTTGTGTTAGGTTGATATGAATGTACGATACACCCATTCCGTCAAGTTCGGAGAGAAGTTCTTTGGCTTCCTGTTGTGAGCATCGACGCGGTGTCGTTTTTATTTAATTTTTTTTTTTCAATTTTCTTTCTGAAATTCGCCGTCTTATAATGAGATCTAAAGTTGAAATCTGTTTTTTTTACAAACTTCATGTTGATACATAATATGTAAGTAGGTGTTTCGTATAGAATACAAATTCATACTTTTAAATGAAAATAATCCTTTCTTCCACATAAATGGTCACTTAAATTAAGGATACAGTAAAATGTCTCATTGTAGAGGCTTCAAATAATTTGTTTTTATCAAAATTTTAATTGTTATATCTCTCATTTAGAAAAGTTAAAAGCATTATTTTTATACTTATATATTTTAAGTTTTTCCTCAAGGTTTGTTAACAAAACCTGAGATCAAACTGCGTCTTGATTGATGAACTTTAATCATTATTTATTCAATTCAAATTCAATTTTTCTGAACATTTCCCAATTTTTTTTTAAATGTTCCCAATTTTGTTTTAAATGTTGTTTTCAGAAAGAGCTTAAGAAAGTCAAAACCTGTTTTGATTCTGAGTACACTTAAGATGAGCCTCTCAAAAATAATCTTCAAAATTTTAGGTCCGACTCAGAGAGATTTGACTGTTAAGACTCATTCACCTTTTCATACAGTGCTAACCACACGATCTAATGAGGCAAAATTGAGGGAATACGAGTGTGGTAATGGTAATGTGGTTAAAGAGAATACCTTTCACCTTATTTCGCACTGAATGTGGCATTTATTTTTTGCTTTTTGAAAACCCACCTTTTTTTTTGAGGGGGTAACATATATCATCTAAGGGAAGAAAATTACTTGGGGCAAGTTTATTAATTTGTTGCGGCAGAAAAGGCTAATGGAGCGTATGTGTGAGGGTATAGCCGAGGCGAGAGGAAATATTCCAATGTCTAGTGTATACCTACTCTATGTTTGGTTGGAATGCTAATTATTAAAACTGAATTCATTCACGAATTTTGAAATGATTTTTGTTAAGTAAAAAGGAGTAGGTACGTAAAAGGACTAATAATAAAATGAAAGGCAAATTTGTGTGGGGTTGAATGACTGAGCCAAAAGGAATTTTTCAATTAGGTGCTTTTAAAGTTGATCGTTTTCGTTTTCGTTTTGAATTTTTTTTTTTTTGTTTTCGTTTTCATTTTCATTTTCATTTTTGGGAAAATAATTTAATTTTAATTGATGCTGGCGGGTGTTTCTGAATCTGGAGATGTTGTGTATAATTTTTTGTTTTACATTCATTCTCAAATGAAAAATGTCTGATTATGAGATTCAAAACAATTTTGTTAAAAAAGTTTCATTGTACATGTCTATTTTGTGCGTTATAAATAAAATGATTGAAAAACAAAAATAAGTTGAAATTTTAATTACACTGTTTTATTTTTGTCACGGTACTGACATTTTAATTTTCAAAGTTAAAATGTTTCAAGCTTTATGGAATTAGAAACCTATTTGTAACTTTACGACCTTTTGTATCCATTTAGAATGTTTTTGAACTGGAAATTTAGTACAATATAAAGGTCTTGATTTGTACACCGTTCAAATGTATATTTACCCTTTTCACGTTTCTAAGTGGTACCTTGCCATAACTTAAGTTTACCATTTGGGGATTGTTCGCGAAAGTTTTATTTTTTTGCGAAACCCCACAGAAAAAACCTAGCGGTGTCAAATTGCATAATCTTGGTGACCAATTAACTTGGGAAAAACGTGAGGTTATGAGTGAAATTTCTCAGACAACAAAAGTCATAATTGGCCGTTTTATGCAGCTTACTGACCCTGCTTGGAAACACATAGCTTTCAAGACACAATAGAACAATATTTTTAACTAACGATTAAGCTATGATTACACAGTCAACGAAATCGGTCAATGCGTTGACTCTCTGACGTAAAAATGACGTCACAATCTGTCCCAAGAGTGTCACTTCGTGTGATTGTCAACGAAAACTGGTGTCATTGCGTTGACGGGTACGATGACACTCTCGTTGACACACCTTTTTGGGTCAACGCATTGACTTTTTTCGATGACCGTGTAATCTCTCTGTCAACGTCATTGGGACGCGTTGACGGAGTCGTGTCATCGCAATGACCGTGTCCCAGCGTTGACGGGGCAGAATTAAATACCGTGTCATCGTCTCAGTTTGACTGTGATTTTTATACATATAAAAAAAAACATGGCCCTGGTTTTTTTACATCATTTAATTCAAAAAAACTGAAATATCGGCGTTGATTTCAGCTGTCCAAAAGCGACCAGCGCTTTGGGATGGAGGATGCAGCGATTATTCAGATTCACTCTTCGGAATCTATCAAAAAAAAAATAAATCCACTTTAATTCTTTAGTTAACCATTTCTGCACTTTATGAATAACTAAACCTTTATAAAGTCAGAAACAAGAACATTGAATATCGCGTCAAGAACTTGGGGAATAATAGAGGAGATAGCTGGTTGGGAAATTCTAAAAAGGTACTGCAAAGATCTGAAATTTTCGCCAGTGGCCAGGAATCGCAGTGTGAGGACCAATCGCACCTCGGCAGAAATGCTCGTCCGCATTTTTGTATTTTGTTTTTGTATGTGAGGCTTCACCAGCGCCAGCAAGTAATCAAACTGTCTTGCGCCCATGCAGAGGAAATTTCGATATAAAGTTGGTTCCTCAGCGCGCAATTCGCGTAATAATTTTACACCAAATCCTTCTTTCTCCCGGACCTTCAACCAATTTTTTGTCCAAACCGAACGCTGTTTTCGTGAAGGCCTTGCACTGCGGATGTCGTCCTCGTGCTCATCGTCCGTGCTGCTTTATAAAATGTATGCGGCCAAAACCGCTATCTCCATATTTCTTTTTGTCATTGCTATTGCTTTTTATCTGAAAATGAATTGCACTTAAGTTAAATATATCTATATAATTATGTGCATTAATAAACTCACAATATTTATTTTATTTCCTCAAAATAACTTTGACTTGTGCGGACGGCTTTTTTGCTTTGTGTCAAACCGTGTGATCATCAAAGTTTTGCGAGTCAATGCATTGACACTGATGAGTAAAAGTCAGGTGCGTCAACGTAATTTGGGACAACATTGACCCAATAGTGTCAATCGTGTGATAGTCAATGTTTTAAGCATTGATACTGTAAACGTTGACGGTGAGATGACGGAGAAAATATGTATTTTTTGTGACGTCAGAGAGTCAACGCGTTGACCGATTTCGTTGACCGTGTAATCATAGCTTTAGTATTATGACATTTCAAATGAAACTGACTTTGACAGGTGTCAAATGTCAGAGCTACCAACTTAAAATTACGAAATGAATGACCCAATACCCGTGTTTTGTTGGCAAATCTATCCATAGTATAGTAGGATTTTACACGAATAACAAAAACAATATCCATAGTATGAATAACACCGATAAAAGTTAGAGTAGAATCTCACTATGGATAGGTCTTTGACATTTATACGATTCCCGAATGGATCTTATGTCATTTTGTTCCCAAATGTTGGTACGATTGATATTATATTTGTATCTCGATGGCTGTGTTCGTTGAGTAGTTGTGCATTTGGAATCATGTGTGTTTTCCATTGGGGAAAAAAACACTCTATTACTGTTGATATTATTTAGTTTTGTTAGTAAAAATGGACTAAGTAGGCTTATTTTGCAAGAGAAAACAATAGAAAAGATATTTATGTTTTGCTATGTTTCCACCAAAGGTTTATTTCAGTTTAGATTAGATAAATCTTTTTGGTGTTTCCACCGCACAAAAAGATTTAAAAATGATTAAGTTTGACAGCACCTTCTAAAATGCAAATGGTGTTTCGATGTTTCTTATGAAGTGCAAGTGAGATAGTTTGATTCGTGTTAAACAATGAAAAGTTCAGCACCATATAGGAATATGCTATCTACTCCATGTGCAATTTTTTTTTTAATTTGATTAAAACATTATCTGTAAAACCAACCTCCACACAAGTTTTTCTTAACAACTTTCCGATCCCCGACCGGAATCGTGCAAATCAAGCTCATTTCAACTCGATTCAGGTATATAAAGAATTTAGGCGAGCTTCAAGCTCGCTTCAACACCACATGTTAATGTAGTAGTCTACGAACAAACCCCTTTCTTGAAGTTTTTATTTTATGTCAAACTGTTTGGTTAAAACTTTTAAATCGACTTTCACATTACACAGACGTATTTTCATGATTTTGATAGTCAACTATCAAAAATCGGCTTACACGATTTCACCCCTGGTCTGAATTTCACTATTTTTTTTGGAATTTTTTGATAAATTATTCTGGCAAATATTCAGTTGTATCAACTTTCAAATATAAATACCGGACTACTGCGGATCGTTTTGTTGGCAATTTCTCACTTTACTATATATGGAATGCGAACAAAACGCAAATAATGTTATTTTTAATATTTTCACTCATTGTAAAATTGGACGAAATATAATTATCAATAAAAAATTGTTTAAATCATGAAAATCATGAAAATCATGAAAATCATGAGAATCATGAAAAATAAGTTTAAACCAGCAAGAGTGTTCATTTTTGCGTTTCGCCCCGGTGTGATGGTTGGGCTCATCAGAAGATGACCATCACACCTTGTCTTGACGCAAATTTCTCGAATAAATCGAGATACCATATAATCAAACCGAGATGCCAGAGCTCTCAATAGACATTTGTAATTATTGATTGCAGAAAATATATATTTGTAAATTTGTAACATACAGCATGTTATTCTAAAAATGTATAATGTAAAATATAAAAAGCATGAAACTTATAAACTTGCTCTAAGCAAGAAGCTGCATTTGCCTGATATTATAAGACAAAAGCACACAAGGCATGATTTTTCTAAGAACATAAAGCTGCGAAAAAAAAAAAACAAAACAAAAAATTCATTCTTGAAATCCTGAATTCTATATCCATTCAGCCAAAGGTTCATGTCAAATTTGACAATCAACCATCATCAGCACGTCCAAGGAGCCGTCAAGTATCCTGGGGACCACCACCAGTTGCTCAAGATAATGTCAATCAGTTGCCCTTCAAAATCGATGAAAGTGCCGATGATGTTGACACCGAAGATGATAAAAATCCAATTGAATCTAATACAGAAACTTTAACTGTGCCAAATGAAAGACGTTCTCAAAATGCCCTAACCACAACAAATGGTCATTGCAGTCCGACCTTAGTAAGGCGAACCTCATAGCATTTTTGTAAATTTCTATACTCATCATATTTTTGTTAAAACGTATGTTTGTGTTGTATATACTTTTGTGATATAAATAAAAATAAATGTATTTTGCTTAAACAATATATAAAAGTGAGAAGAAAAAAGTCAGAAATAAAATTTAAAATTTTTTTTGAAATATATGAAGCATTACAAGATGGCATTTTTCATATGTGCAATATGTGTCAAATACCTTTAAAACTGCTGTGAACTACTGACATTGATGTCCTAGATACAGAATATATAAATTCAAACCTACGTATGCTCCTTCGTTAATAAAATTAAGCCAACGAAATGGTAAAACATTTTAAATTAAATTCAGAACGTGCATCCTTTTTTAAAGCGAGTCATATCGTTTTAGAATGTTATAGGTAGGGATATACTACCTATTTTTGACGCTTCGAATGTTGCGCCATGCCACCAGTGATGTCCCAAAAACTTTCAGACCTTCCTCTACATCTATAGAACCCCATCGCTTGCACTAGGAGTATATACCCAAAAAAGTCTAAGAGGAAACTAAATTAAATGCAACAAATTAAAATCCATGTCAAGTGTTCACACGTGAACTAGTAAACGCTTGTTGGGCTTGTGACTTGTACTTGTGCTTGTGAGTCCTCTTTGGGTATGCATCTCAACGCAAAAACATTCAGCTTCCTGATTCAGCCTACATTTTAGCAACAACTTAACCTCTATAAGCACATACGAGTATAGCTAGCCTCTGTTTTTCTCTAAATGCATGTTAGGTTAGCAAAAGGAGCGTACTTACTATATACCAAGGAGCAAGGATGAGGAAGAAAATAGAAGGAAAAGGAAAAATAACAACAAAAAAAATTACTACTACGCGAAAGAACTTAGTCCTAGAAATATACAATCCGACAATATCCTTTGTAGAACATAACCTCTAAATTTCAAACGAAAACTATTGCATTCTCTTGCCATGTAGGTGATGCAAGAGAGCCGTGCACTTCCATTAGTGCACACACCGACTCACACACGATTGTCGAATGCAACAAAAATAGTTTTATGCACTAGCAACGGTAACAGCAGCACAAGCAGTTGAAGATGGATATAATATGACGTGCTCTGATGTACTGTACAGTGTACAGTGTTGTATACGTCCTCTGAATTTTACTCCCAAGGACATCCAACAACACCCATCATTGTTGGTGCGGTGAAGACCACTCGTTAGGGAGCTTTTATAAAAGTTAATGCATGCATTTATTGTTTATGAAGTGATGCCTACTTTAACTTCAGTGTATAACAACAAAAAATATGCAACTTTTTACTGCAGATCCTCATCATCAGCAGTAGCAGCATCATCATCATCATATGGTTGTACATACATATGTACATTAATAAAATGCAAAAGTAAACTACCAAACTTATATATATGAACAAATATTTTTTTAAATATGAAAGAAATTTCGTCAACATTTTACCAAAGCCCTTGAAAAGCATTAACGAAAAATGTTTACACAAAACTTAGAGGGTTGGTTTTTTTGTATTTTCTTTTTTGTGTGTGTGTGTGTGATTTTTTTTGTTCATTTCCAGGTGAAACACGGTATCATTTTATAAATCAAGGACACGCAAAACTCTTGGAGATATCTTTTCTCATGTTGTTTAAGGACTCTGAAGGAAAATGGAAAGATTTTTGTTTGTGTCAAGAGCTTTTTTATCGTTAGTCTCTTTGTCACTTAAATAAGTGGGGAAAAATCACCTGTACTTTAAGGAAATTTAAATTTAATGATATTGCTTTTTATTATAAAGTTTGAACGTTGACATCATGTGTGAAACACTATATCATTTATATGACCACCACGCAAATTTTGCAAGTATAGATTCTTTTGAGGTAATTTTCGACCACTTTTTGACACATATTGGGCGGTATCTCAGCCATAACTTGATAAATGTTGGTTTTTAACTGCTCAAGGGTTGAAGGTTTGTCTGCATAATCACAGCTGTTTCATATCGCATGATCTTGGTGGCCAGTGGATTTCGCAACAAGGAGAATTTACGCGCCCTGGAAATGTCTCTTGCAATAAAGCCATATTCGCTTGAGTTGTGTGGCATATGGCACTGTCTTGTTGAAACCACATATTCTATAAGTCCTATTCTTCAAAAGCAGGCAAAAAAAAAGTCGGTTATCATATAACAATAACGCTCCAAATTGGCAGGTGACAGCCGTTCATCGATTTCGAAGAAGTAAGGTCCAATCCCACCTCCGAACTAAAGAGCGAACAAAATAGTGACTTTTTGTGAATTTAATTGCCTCTCTTCAATTACTTGAGGATTCTCAGAACCCCAAATACGAAAATGTTGTTAATTAACATACCCACCGAGTGAGAAATGTGCTTCGACGTTTAATCGCTGAAGAAAATTTTGTTCGAAAAATCGCCGTCCACCGCCTGTTGTTCAAGCGACGTATCTACGACGTTGTGAATGGTCAGCTGGCTTCAGTTTGTGTGTGAGCTAGACCAAATATGGATGCAAATGTAGATCCAAATGTAAAATACGCCATAATGTCCCGTAAGACAGCCCTAATTCCTGAGAACGACGAGGAATCGACACATTCGATGATGCACAGACCTAACAATATTTGTAACCAATCCAGTCTCTTCAAATTTCCTCACAAGTTTGCCAATTGCTTGCGTAGTTGGACGATTATGTAAACCATAATCTCTTCTTAAAGCACGATATGTGGCTTTGGCAGAATCACCATTTTTGTAGTAGGTTTTAACAATTTATATGCATTGTGCGATAGTTAAGCGATCCATTTTCGTAAATGTTAGACTTTCAACTGAAAAAAAATGACAGAAATATTTGACAGATGTCGAATTCCAGACCTATACTTTACTTACTTACTTATCCGGCTCACAATCCATGAAGGGTCTCAGCCTGAGATACTGCAGTCTTCCATCGTGAACGATCCCTCGCATGCACTCTCCAGTCACCGAGACCAAGCGCTCTGGCATCCGCAGTCACTTGATCCTTGTACCGTACGTAGGTTCGGTCTTCCTTGTCGTCTTGAACCTGTGGGCTGGGATGAGAAGACTTTCTTGGCTGGAGCGTTGTCGTCCATTCGCTCGATGTGGCCGAGCCAATGTAGTCGTCTTTTCTTGGCCTTCTGGACTACATCCACATCTTGATACAGCTCATACAGTTCTCTGCTGTATCTTCTTCTCCATTCGCGTCGCATACGGGACCAAAAGAAAGAAAAGAAATTTTCGAAGAATTTTTCTTTCGAAAATGCCCAGTATCAATTCCCCTTTTTTACTTATCGTCCAGCACTCGGCGCCGTAGAGTAGGACTGGTAAAATCAAAGTTTTGTATAGCAGACACTTTGTCTTTCAAGTGAGGAGTTTTGAACCCAGTTGTTTGGCCAAACCGAAGCAGCAGCGGTTCGCTAGGGTAATTCTTCTTCGGATCTCCACTAAGGTGTCGTTCGTGGGATTGATGTTTGTTCCAAGGTAGGTGAACTTAACTACCTCGAAATTGCTGCTACCAACAGTGACGTTTTGTCCTAGGCGGTGGACAGATGTTGCTTTGTTTGTTGATAACATGTACTTTGTTTTGTCCTCATTTACTTCAAGACCAACTAGCCTAGGAGCTGGGTGGATTTGTTGAAGATAGTGCCCTCCGTGCTCACACCTGCCTTACGCACTATCTGCTCCAGGACTATGTTGAAGAAGTCACATGACAACGCATCTCCTTGTTTAAACCCTGCGCAAGTATGGAATAACTCGGATGAGCTGTTACCCATTTGCACACTGCACTGCGTATTGTTTAGCGTCATGTGGCACAGCTGGATCAGTTTGTTCGGGATCCCAAATTCAGACATCGCCATCATAAGCTCTTGGCGGTGGATGCTATCATAAGCAGCTTTAAAGTCGATGAAAAGATGGTGGGTTTCGACTTGAAATTCGTTGGTCTTTTCCAAGATCTGCCTCAGTGTGAATATTTGGTCTATCGTTGTTCTGCCTGGCCTAAAGCCACAATGGTACGTGCCGATTATTGTGTTGCAGAAAGGTTTAAGACGCTCACACAGTACGTTGGATAGGATTTTGTATGCAATATTAAGCAGGGATATGCCACGGTAGTTTTTGCATAACATCGGATCGCCTTTTTTGTAGATGGGGCATATGGAGCTTATCGACCAGTCAGTGGGCATGCATTCTTCGTCCCACATTTTGGTGATAACCTGGTGCATGCGGTTCATCAAAACACCTCCTCCATGTTTAAAGAGTTCCGTCTCTCTTTTCAATATCACGCACTCATCATCATACCACGGGTCCTTTTTCGGGGGTGGCTGGTAACCTATGGTGGTCTCGGCTACATTTTTTATTATTTCTCGATATTGGTTCCACAATGTGTTGACGTCTGTAGTATTTGGGAGGACGGCGGTGGAGAGTCGCTCGCTCAGGCGCTCACTGTAGTCTCTGGCATTCTCCAATGTGCTAAGGCAACCGATGTTGAACTTCTTTCATTGGGCCGCACGTGTTTTTTTGTCGTTTGATATTCGAGATCTAAACTAAGCCACTACCATAAAGTGGTCAGTGTCGACATTTGCTCCTCGGAAAGTGCGCACGTTCAGGATGTTGGATGCGTGCCTTGCGCCGATTAGCACATGGTCGATTTGGTTGGTGGTTGGACCATCCGGAGATCGCCAGGTTGCTGTGTAGATCTTCTGTCTGGGAAACCTAGTGCTACTTATCACCGTATTACGAGCTACAGCAAAGTCGATTAGACCTATACTTTACACCCGCATAACTCCTTATAAAGCTTCAAAATACAAATCTCCACAAAAATGTTCCACATACTCCACAGTAACCCACAACGAAAAATGTTTAAATTTGTAATATTTGATATGAAAGGCGCTCAAGAAACTATCAATTGAAATGTTTTTGTTGGTTTTCTTTTCTTGATTTCTTGTACTATTAAGCTTCCAGCTTCATTTTCGTAGACAATGATCTAATAGCTGCAATACTTTGCACCAAACTGGATGCATCGGCTTCTGGACAAAAACGCGAGCAATTTCCCACTCCCAGATGCTGCGGTGTAGTACCCGTGGCTTGATGGTAAGTGCGTAGAACAGTCACACCATAGGTCATGGGTTCAATCCCTGCTTGTACCACCTAATAAAAAACATTATTTGACGGATACTGCCTCTTGCGAGGAATTGACAAATTCTTGTCATGAAAAGTGTTTTCTCAAATTAGCCGTTCGGATTAGGCATATAAACTGTAGAAGCATGGTTACGACCATAAAAATATGACACTGACTTTCTGACAAAATTTTTAATCAAAAACAACTGTCAGTGTGAATATAACCTATGATTTGAAGAGTAACCACTTGATGGCTTAACCTGTTCAGTGTTCCGGGCTCTATTGAAATTTTATTTATAACGAAAATATTTTCTATTGTGTCGTATTACCCTTGAAATTGCACTGAATTTATGATCCGTTTACATATGTATACAATATTCATTTTATTGCCTAACCTGTATGACCGTAAATTTATTCATATTCAAACCGTATGTTCAATTTCTTATTCAATTTCAAAATCATATTATTTATGGAACTGATTTTGTATTCCTTATTTACCTTCATACCTAATCAATTCTCCTTAGTATCACAAGTGGTTTTGACGTTTACAAAAAAAAAAAACAATATTCAAAAATATTTCAACCAAAAAAAAAAAAACCACCGAGATCATTCATATCAAACTTAATGACGCCCTTGAACCTTGAACGCTTTTTAATCCCTAAAAACCAACACAAAAGTTAACCCAGATTTTTTTTTTTACCAAAGCATTAACATGAATCATTCAACAACCATTAACAGACCTATTCAGCGATTCAGCATTAGCATCCTGCCTGAATGGTGAAATCATTCACTTTTCTAATTGCCAAGAGTTTGAGTTGTTGATGTTGAATGGTGGATGACGATGATGATGATGATGATGACTATGATGACGATGATGGCAACCATTTTATTTTATTTTTTCCTTTTTTCGTCCTACTTTATAATATTTTCAAAAGAATGCGCTGTTCTAAGCATAGAGTGTCTATTTAAAGTTCAAGTTTGACATTTCCTGCCCCCATTTTGAAATACAATAAAAAGCCATCATGGCCTCCTCGACCTATTACAATACAATAAAAAAAAAGAAAGAAAATGAAAACAACAAAAACAAAACAAAACACACAGCAAAATAAGCGCGCGGAACAACAACAACAACAACAACAACAACAACAAATGCAAACACTGAACTAAGAGAGACCAAAAGTAGCACAACTTCGGGATGGAAAACTTTCAATTTTCAAACATCGAGCTCGAGCTCGATGTGTTGTGTTAGCATCTATAGATATAGAGCGATAACAGGCCCGTGCCGTGCCACAACCGCACCATTCTCTAGCCCCTTTCCATCCCGCTTCCACATTGTCGACAGTCGAGTCGACAGCTATAATACGGTTCGTCACTCAAAGCGGCAACAGGCAGAGAGAGCATTTAATGTTACAACACTCAACAGATTGGCACTTGAAGGACTCATATTTACACAAAAGTTAATGGCTTTTAAGTTGTGAACACAATTTTTCGTTTGTTTTTCCGTTATTTCCGTTGTGCCTTTGTGTATGTATGTAACTGTATTTATATATGAATTATGGTATAGAGGTAACTGCTATGTATGTTTATGTGTGTGTGTGCGAGTTTTTTTTTTTTTGTTTAATGGACGTCACGGATTAATAGGTTTTTATTTTTGTTGGTAGCTATTTTCTTTTTGTTGAGTTTTGCATTTTTTCCTGTCAAGTGTAACATGAGTTTAAATATTTATATAAAATAAATATTATTAAAATTGATGCTTTTGTCCTTTGCATACATTTTATGTAGGTTAGATTATATTTTGGATATTGGAGATTTTTTGAATTTCAATCTTAG
Source organism: Eupeodes luniger (assembly GCA_951509635.1). Taxonomy (NCBI): domain Eukaryota; kingdom Metazoa; phylum Arthropoda; class Insecta; order Diptera; family Syrphidae; genus Eupeodes; species Eupeodes luniger. The sequence continues at coordinate 47,461,238 of OX608074.1, read as the reverse complement.
GTAAGACATACAAAATGGTTGACAATTTTGTTGCGTTATTTTGTCTTTGTTTTTTTTTTTTTTTTTTGGCCCTGAAAGCATCCGGAAGTGAAAGCAGAAGAATACAGAGAAAATGTATAGTTCTCATTATTTAATATTACATGACGTGCCCCGGAAACACTCCATTAAAGCAAATAACCAGAAATATGTTACCATACCCATAAGGAAGTAGAGGCATAGGGTGTTTTCGATTTCATCTCGGTTTTAAAAATTTTAAATCAAAACGTTTTGAAAAACCTACAAAAAATTAAGATGAAATTTTCAAACCAATGCTTGGTGCGAGGCTATGTGTATACAAAGTAATTATGGATGTTTTTCGTCTTGTACAAATATGTTGGCCTTTTTTCTCAAAATAATTTCACCCTATTTCACTTTGCCAACTACTGAAAATTCGACTTATTTCACTTCGTTAAAGTACAATGTGGCCTAAATTGAGAGGCAAACATGGGTAATATCCAATAAAAAACTTACCTTATGACAAAATCTCCAGAAAAAATAATCGATCTTACAAGCAATTAATTTGTATTACCAAAATCCCCAAGAAGTCTCTAAATCCCCGATTTTTAAGTAAGTGACGTTTGCATGACATTCGTTAAGCGTGATAACGAAAACAGTGATTACCTGCAGAACAAGGTTTTAAAATTGGCATTCAAATCATATAGGATATTTTTTGGCGCGGGTAGATTTTGGTGCCTCGTGGCGGCCATTTTGTTTCGGTGACATCTGTCAAATCTTTTGTTTATTATTCAGTTGTTCATGCCAAGTTACACGATTGAACAGCACATTCAAATGATAAAACTTTAGTATCAAAATAAGTGTTCGTAAACGTCTTCAACGTTTAATGGCCAAATTTGAGACGACCGAGAACATTGCCGCGGTCCGTGAAAGTGTACAGCTGAACCCGAGGCAGTCTATTTCTCGCCGTGCACAAGAACTCGGCCTTTTGCAGACTTCAACAACTGGGCCTACACCCGTACATGATCCAACTGACCTAAAAAATTCAGTCCTCAAAAGGTTACCGCTTGGTGTGGATTTTGATCCGGTGGTGTAATTGGTCCGTATGTTTTTGAAAATGACGTCAGTGAAGCGGTCACCGTCAACAGCGAGCGCTACATAACGATGATAACTAATTTCTTATGGCCCAAATTGAACCATACCTATGGAAATAGACGACATGTGGTTCCAGCAGGACGGAGCTACGTGCCACACAGCAAACGCCACGACATCTACACACAAAATCTACCCGCCCTTATTGAAAACCCCTATATTTTTCGAAGGGTTTATTGATAGCCTTTGTTTAAGACCGATTGCAAAATTATAGGATTTTGGTGTTTGATCATATTCAAGATCTATCTTAAAACCTTTTTTTTTTGAAATTCATAATTGTTTTTTAAATAACATTAGATCAACTAGATCAAATGATGACTATTTTGAAGTTTTAAGCCAGCAGATTTTTGAAATAAGGGTTTTCTCTTATGTATTTGTCTTGTTCTTTTAAAAGACTCTTTATTCGTGGAAAAAACATAGGAATATATTTGTTAGGATAAATCAATGAGTAATTATTTTACTGTAAAGAGGGACGCATGTCATTAAAAATGGAAAACGATCTCAGCCAAAAGGCCGACACGGCTACGGTTGCACTTCCATTTTTGTATTCATTACAATTCACATTTACGGCTGTCCGTACACTTCTATTAATCTATTTTGAAGGTCTTGAATTGAATGTGGAGTGCCTCTAAAGAAATGAGTACGAAAGTGTTAAATCAAAAAATTACGGTGGCCAATAGTGATCACCTCTTCGAGAAATAAGACGGTCACGTAACTTTTCCTGCATAACTACGAACTGTGACTGCAAAATGTTCACTATTTATGTAGTAAACTTTGACAATTGAGTTTTTCGTTTACTTTAAATAATGACTAAGTTTAATGGTAATATTCACTTCTTCAAAGGAGACATTCTAAATTCCAAGTTTTCCTAAATGTCCGTAATGTCCGAAACACCCTACAGAAAAAACTTCTACAATCTAGATGGAGCTTTGCTCGCACCATACAAAAACATAATGTGATACTACAAACTTGGTTAGCTGAAAGGATTTTATTTGTTTGCCATATTATGAACCACGATATGTATCTTCAGCTCTGTATACCTTCCTAGTTATATATTATGTACAGATGTATCATCTACCCCCTATATACTGCTTTATACGAGTAAAAATGTTAGAAGGGCAATAAAAACAACTTAAGGTACAATCACGATAAATTTACACGTTAGTATGAAATGTTGTTATCCAGGGGACTTATATGCCGTTAGAATTTTATGTTTTGGGTAGAGAGGTATTTGCCCAAAAACTATACAACCATGTTCATTTGATTCGTTTTGTTTTTGAAAAAGCTTATAGATCCCCACCAAAATGCAAACAAATACTTTCTGAATGAATTTAGTCTTTCTTAATTGGAAACATAGCAGAATTAGGTACACCATTATAATCACAACACACAGTTGTATAGTAAAAATAAAAATCAAATCGAATTTATGAATGAAAATAAAAAATTCGATTATCAACGTAGACCTAACCTACTCGTACATAATAACATACGACACGTGGGAATTATTAGAAGAACGTGAAAAATCAACTTCATTGACTTTAAGCAGTTTTGGTAGGTTAGGTATGTAGGTAAAACTAAAGCTTAAGTATTGAGAAATTAAAAGCAATCTTTCACTAGATTTGTGGCTTTTTATTATGAAACGTTTTTTGGCAAAAAACATATATAGACCATATGTGCCCTTATGAGTTCTTGCCATATGTGGATGTGGAAAAGGAAAATGGAAGTCATGATTATTATAAGTTGAAATATTATATTTGCTTGATGGTTTTTGGTTTTGGTTTTGATCACGTTTTTTTGATTGGTTCTCAAAATGCGACATTTAGAAAATCCATTTATTTTTAGCACCTTATATGGGATTAATTTGGTAGATTAAATGGCAAAGACAAATCTGCTTAAGCTTTTTTTAACCTTTGATAATTGGAAAGCAGAATTTTGGTTGTTGTACCAGTGTCAGGACCTGTATTTGTTTTTCGATACTCTTATATTTTTACTTAAATTGTCAACTATGTTTATACATATATATATATTCTTCAAATATTTATTTTTATAATTTCATTTAATAACTTTTACTTAACTTGGCCTGAAACGTGAACAGAATATTCTTTTGATGAATACATAGATAATTTTTTGCATCAATTGGCCTTAAAAGTTAAACTTACCTTATAGATGAACTAGAAAGTACTATCAAATATCAAGTTGGTGGTCTTCAAGTTTTTCAAGTAATGCTAAAATAATATATTTAATACTGAAGTACTGCTAAAGTGTTTATTTGGAGCCAAAAAGCAGATATGTATGTATTTATTTATATTCAATAAAATAATAAAAATGTGTATACGCTTCATTGTACCATTATAAGTTAATAAAGTTAAAATAAAACACTGCTGGGATGCAATCCACACTGACAACTTCCCATTCGTATATGGCCTTCTAAAAGTTGTACAATAACAACATTTCGCATAAGATAAAAATGTTTGAAGTCAACATCTTTCTTTTTTTTTTTCAATATAGTTGAGCCGAAAACTATTTCTTATCAGTTTTTAGTTGGCTTTGAATGTTTTCCTTTTTTGTAATAAATGTCAATTGGATTTTTCTAAAAAATTAACTTTAAGTTGCCAACACAATCAATTATTAACTTCCCATAGGAAGTTATTGCAATGGGTCCGATTTGTCAAATTGAAAATTTTGACATTTCTCGAAGTTTCAAGGTCCCTAGAGTCGAAATAAAAGATTTTTAGAAAGATGTCTGTGCGTGCGTGTGTACGTACATCCGTATGTCCGTACGTCCGTACGTCCGTATGTCCGTACGTCCGTTCGCGACGTTTTTTTCGTCGTCCATAGCTCAAGAACCAGAAGAGATATCGACTTCAAATAAATTTTGTTATACAGATAATAAGGCAGAAAGATGCAGAAAGGGCTCTCAAGAAAATTGCGTGGGTGATTTTTTTACCATAGCAGTTTAAAAAAAAGGTGAAAATTTTGGTTAACCCTAAATATCTCATGAGGCAATAACGCTAGAGACTTGAATTAAATTTAATATTAAATATTGTAACGTAATACAAAACAAGTATATTTTTGAAAAAAATCCAATTAACGGTTTTTTTTAATCAAAAAAACTGAAAAAAACAAATTTGTCACCTGGAAAATTTTACGACTAAAATATGATTTCATCTCCAAAACAATTTTGTGTAACGAAGAATTATGTTTTTGACATCTGATAAAATTTTGAGAAAAATCTAATTGACAGTTTTTTTCCAAGAAATAAAAACCTAAAAAAAAAACAATAGGTACTAAAACTTGGTACTTGGTAACTTTCGACACAAAAATTAATTTTAAAATATTATCTTCAAAGTTATTTAATTTCACAGCAAAAATTTTTTTTATAAAAATCCAACAGTCTGTTTTTTCATAAAAAAATAAAATCTACAAAAAAAAATACGCAAATTTCTGTAAAAATTGATACATATAGATAAACTTTTAAGCAAGACAAATCGACAGACGGGATAGGAAGTTATCAGTGTGGGTCGCATCCCAGCCTCTTTTTTATCATGTAATAAGATTAGTTTAATGTTGATATCTATTTTTGTTTCCTTTGTTTTGTTTATTTTAACCAATTTTTAGTGTAATTTTTTGAAGGTTTTTATTGCTTATAAAAAATCGGATGGTTTTTTTTTTTTTTGAAAAGTCCTTTATGTTAAGAAGAATATTTTTTATTGAATAAAATAATTTCGAATTGAATATCTTTGTTTATTCTCGAGATATTCGTAATATTTATTTATTTTTTATAAAGAAAAGGATTTTTCTTAAAATTTTACAAAATGTTAAAAGCAATATTTTTTTTATAAAATACAATTATTTTGAAGCCAAATACTTTAAATTTAATGAGCACTTCTAGTAAAAAATCAATTTTACCAACTTTTAGTAGTATTTTCTAGGTTTTTATTTTTTGTAGGTAAAACAATAAACAATAGCCACTTCGATTTTCCTAAAAATTTTAACAGATGTCAAAAACGTTATTCTTTGATGCATATTTATTTATTCAGCTTAATACAAGCTATAACTTTACTTAACAACAATTTTTTTTATTGTTCCTTTTATCAGTTTTCAACATTAATTCATGCGGGCCCTATGGCCCACACAATTTCTCTTTAATGAACAAGAACTAACAATTTTAATTTTATCACACTTAAAATTAAAAGGGTCGAGCAATGCGGACTCAAAAAGGAAAAAAGTAAAGGGTATCTTTCATATGGGATTTGGAAATGTTAAAGTCGAAGACTAGCATAGCAGCGTTGTAGTGATAGAAAAGGTAGACAGATCGCAGATTTCGAGGGTTGGTGTTAAGATGAATTTCACTCAGGAGTGCCGGGGAATCTATATTGCCCATTAACAATTGTTGAGCAAATAACATATCAGCGTTTTTGCGTCTTATATACATATAAGGGTTGCAAACGTATCAGTTTTAATCGATCGGCATAAGGAGGCAAGTTGGATGTATCATCGCAGGGGAGGCCGGGTAAGGCAAATCGAAGGAAACGTCTTTGAACATTTTTAATTCTTAGTGAATGGTTTTCATAAAAGGGAGACCATACTTGGCATGCATATTTAAAATGAGGACGCACTAGGGAATTGTAGAGCGCTTCAGTTATATAGGGGTTAAAAAATAATTTTTACCATCTTGTAATAAAACCGAGAAATCTATTAACTTTATTAATAATTTGGTCAAAATGGGAATGAAAATTCAAGTGTTTGTCACACATAATACCAACATCTCTAATAGAATCGACTACGTTGACGGCGTCACTAAGGAAGTAGTATACTCTTTGAGATGGTATTTGTTTGAGCGAGAAGGTCATTTGTTTACATTTACCTACATTCAACTCTAGGAAATTATGCATGCACCAAACAAAAAAGATATTAAGATCATTTTGTAATAGTAAGGAATCAGATGGCGTTGAGATAATCTTAAAATTTTTCTAATCATCCGCAAACATTAATATATCTGAGTTTTTTAATTTAAGACAGACATCGTTAACAGATAAGACGAATAGTAGGGGGCCAAGGTGACTACCTTGTGGGACTCCAGAAGTTGCATGTATAGAGACTGAGTTACGGAAGAGGACTCTATAAGTTCTATTCTCAAGGTTGGAGCCTATCTAGTTTATATATATAGATGGAAAGCCTAGGGCTCTAAGTTTGAAATAAATTATCTTATGTGATATTTTATCAAAGGCTTTGCTGTAATCAGTGTATACAACATCAATTTGATTGACATTCTCGAGGGCTGACAAATATTTGGATATAAATTCAATTAAGTTAGTAGTAGTGGATCTATTTTTAAGAAAACCACGTTGAGCGGGGGAAAATAAGGGCTTGCAATTGAAATAAACGAAATCATAAACTAAGCTTTCAAAAAGTTTTGGGATGCATGAAAGTCTAGCAATAGGTCTATAATTGTTAATTCCAGATTTATTGCCTTGTTTACGAATCAGAAATATAAATGAATCTTTCCATATGTGAGGAAACACACCTTTGAAAAAGAGAGAGTTCAAAGAATGCAGTTAGAGGCTTTGACAGAGAATGCATACATTTTTTTTAAGAACAACTCATGGGACGCCATCAGGAAAAGGGCCAAAGTTTTCTTTGAGGCTTACGATTTTGGCAAGTAACATTTCTTCAGTTATTGTAAAAGATGAAAGAGAGGTTTGAGTGCAACTATCTAAATAACTAAAGTAGTGAGGATCAGGATCATGAAGATGTTCAGTATAAGATTTGCTAAAGTATTTAGCAAATAGATTTGTTATAGTTGTTGGATCTGAGGAAATTATGTTGGAGAAACTCATTGAAGGTGGAAACCTATCAGATTTTCGTTTGACATATAAACTTGAAAAATCTCCTTGCATCAGAAAGAAGGTTATTTTCCATTTGGTTAAAGTATTGGTTATAAAGGCATTCCCTTGATTCAGAGAAAAAATTATGGGCAAGAAGATAGTTGTTGTGGCCGGTATCAGATTTGGACTGTAAAAAGATCTTCCAAAGCTTGTTACGGGTATGTACATATTTCTTAGGCTACGGAGCTCTCTGTTGTACCAAGGGGGAGAAGGGATGAAATTTGTTTTACGAGAGAACGGTACTGATTCTTCAATACAGTATGAGAGAATCAAATAAAACCAATTTAAAACTAAATAAACTATTACATTTAATTTTTTTAAAAGTCCTTTCTGAATCTTTTAATGTTATCATTTATAAGATAAATTAATTTTAAGTCGATATCTCTGCCGGTTCTTGAGATATGGCCGACGAAAAAAGGTATTACCAACGTACGGACGTACGCACAGACGGGCAAGTAGACATCTCTTTAAAATTTTCAATTCTACAAATCCATCGAATTACAATAACTTTCTATGGGAAATTAATAAAAATGCGAATACGCTCCAGTGTACCATTTAAGGTTATTAAAGTAAAAATAAAAACTGGACGAAATTATTAATAAAGTTAATATTTTGTTTAGAGTTTCTTTTTTTGAAATGTATTCAACATGATCTCGTACAATTTGTTACTATATGTCATTTGGATAGATTTTTTTTTTAAACCAGATAAATTATTATGTTTGGTATGGTGACGTGAAATTAAGCCGATTTGCAACAGTTGTGCTTCATACACTTTCAACAGTATATTTTGAAATAAATGCAAAGAAACTTTGCATACACTCAACCTCGCACCTACCCCAAATCCTACAGTGTGCCTCACCGACAAAATAAATTGGTCTTTATTCTCAAAAAAATGTGGCCGTATTTCACTTTTTCAAAGTGTAAAATAAACAACTGCTGAAAAGTGGAATTGATGTGACGTTTGTTTTAATATTTTAACTCTTACCCCAAATTAAGAACCCCAAAAATAGAAAATTTGACCTAAAACTAAATTTTCAAAAACCAGTTACACATCAGTTAGCATTTTTGTTCCTTAAAGAAAATTATTAATTTGTTCCTATTTTATGTCATATTTATATATTTATTCATATATAAGCTAGTAAAGTATAAGATAAACTTATATAATGTAATCAATGTTTATGTGTACTTCTAAAATAAAATGTATTTAATCGCTTTGTTGTTTTATTGACTGAACCTAATCATATATCCTGCTTAATTATGTTACTGCTCAAATCCGACAAATATGTATGGTTTGTATAATATTACCTACCTTATTCATTTTCTAACCTTGAGGCTACTTAAGCGATTAACTCGCTAGCAGTTCAATACGAGAGAATCATAGACTCTGTAAGTCGTTGGCGTTTCTTTACACCAATTGGTGTCACTTTCAACAATTTTGTGCGCTCGAGTGGCCTCAATGTATCCCAAAAATTATTTTATATTAATTTTGTGTGCTATAATTGTATTTTTTGTGTTGTATTAGTTATTTTCTTCTTTTTTTTCTTTAAAATTTATTGGGTCCATCATATTAATGCTAATGTTTTGTCCTTCAATAATTGTTTTTAATTAGCAATCATAAAAATCCAAACTATTTCTTTGACAAAAATAAAAACATATCCTCCTGATAACCGCTAAAACTGTGCTACTACAGGATGAAACACCACTCCTGGACAAAGCCACCAATGTGAAATCTCAATCTGATGGAACAGCGCCATTGTTTTCAGCCTCCACAGAAGATCTCTCAATTCTAGATGGTTCTATGAGCCCACAAAGTCAACATCAAACTGATCCTGTTGAAATATCTACTATACCAATAGCTCCATTTGTTACAAAGCCAAATCCAAAATCAAGTGCAGCTCCAGTTTTCATCGATGAATCACATCGACAATTTTCAAATCCAATAAGCTATATAGGTGGACCGAGATTGGAGCCAAGAAATCGAAATAGTATAGAATCTGTCCTTTCATTAGATTAGCAAGCATCACCAGGACCTTTGAGATACATAAATCTTTCCGTCCTATATTGAATGAGGCTGCAAAGTCAATTGTTTAAACAAAACAAATAAACTATACATACAAAAATTGTTATAGTTAAGTGTTAAGCTTCTGAAAATTGTTATTGTTGTTGTTATATATTTAAATTTCTTAAATTATTAAAATAAAACAATGTGTTTATAAAATATAAAGGATTGCATTTTTGTAAACGGATCAACCGTAAATTACTCTCTAAGAAAAAAGGTAAGTCGGGTTTCTACTTTTATTCATTTAATTTGTTTCAAAACATTTATAATTTATATCTAGAATTCAATATCCTCTTTTAAGTTAAATTTTATATCTCCGTTAGAATGGAAAAAGAATATTTTTGTACATAGAGGGTTTTTCAACAGGAACGCTACAAAAGTAGAGCGACAGGGACAGCAAACGACGCCATATTTCTTGCCGCTCTTCTCTTCAGTAAGGTTTGCCATTTCATGATGGAAAGATATACGAGCCAACAATGAGTCGAAATTATTAACATTTAGTACCGAAATTCGGAGTCAGTGGTATCAACGTTAAGAGCGTTACATCCAATTTATGGTCGTCATAATCGTCCTAGCAGATCAACAATAGGGCGTCTAGTAGAAATTTGAATCTACAGGTACAGTACAAAATTTGTCCGTGCTAGTGACACAAAGAAGTGTGAAGAATATCACGTGCGTTTTGTTCGCATTCCATATATAGTAAAGTGAGAAATTGCCAACAAAACGATCCGAAGTAGTCCGGTTTTTATATTTGAAAGTTGATACAACTGAATATTTGCCAGAATAATTTATCAAAAAATTCCAAAAAAAAATAGCGAAATTCAGACCAGGGCAGGGGTGAAATCGTGTAAGCTGATTTTTTATATGTAGTTGACTATCAAAATCAAGAAAATACGTCTGTGTAATGTGAAAGTCGATTTAAAAGTTTTAACCAAACAATTTGACATAAAATAAAAACTTCAAGAAGGAGGTTTGTTCGTAGACTACTACATTAACATGTTGTGTTGAAGCGAGCTTGAAGCTCGCCTAAATTCTTTATGTACCTGAATCGAGTTGAAATGAGCTTGATTCGCCTCGATTCCGGTCGGGGATCGGAAAGTTATGAAGAAAAACTTGTGTGGAGGAGTTGGTTTTACAGATAATGCGTTATGGTCTGTTTATTTGCATGCTTGTGTACAAAAAATATAGTTTTGTTTTAATCAAATTAAAACAAAAAATTGCACATGTAATTGAATATGCACATGCATATTCCTATATGGTGCTGAACTTTTCATTGTTTAACACGAATCAAACTATCTCACTTGCACTTCATAAGAAACATCGAAACACCATTTGCATTTTAGAAAGTGCTGTCAAACTTAATCATTTTTAAATCTTCTTGTGCGGTGAAAACACCAAAAGAAACTGAGATAAACCTTTGGTGGAAACATAGCAAAACATAAATATCTTTTCTATTGTTTTTTCTTGCAAAATAAGCCCAGTTAGTCCATTTTCACTAACAAAACTAAATAATATCAACAGTAATAGATTGATTTTTTCCCCAATGGAAAACACACATGATTCCAAATGCACAACTACTCAACGAACACAGCAATCGAGATACAAATGCAATATCAATCGTACCAACATTGGAGAACAAAATCACATAAGATCCATTCGAGACTCGTATAAATGTCAAAAACCTATCCATAGTGAGATTCTACTCTAACTTTTATCGATGTTATTCATATGGATATTGTTTTTGTTATTCGTGTAAAATCCTACTACACTATAGATAGATTTGCCAACAAAACACGGGTATTGCTTGGATGACATCTCACGAAATGGTTCACTCGCTTGGCCGCCTCGGTCGTGCGATTTGACGCCGTTATACTATTTCCTGTGGGTCTACGCCAAAAAGCCATCGACGATTGATGAACTTCGTACGAATATCGAACTTGAAATTGTTGCAGTATCGGCCGATTTATGCTTGAAAACCGTCGAAAATTGGGTAAAGCGTGGCCATGCAAAAGAAATCGAGTTCCAAACATAATGGCATCGAACGTGCTTTCATAGGAATAAAGAATTTCATTGATATTCAAAACCGTTTTTGTTTTTTTTTTTTTTTAACTTTTGTAGCGCTCTTATTGATAAACCCGATATTTCCGTTTTTAATAACGATTTTTAATTTAATGGCGATTAAAAAAAAAAGTTGATTCATTTCAGTTTTGAAGGTCACTTGGTTCCCTATTAAATTGACTGTAGAATTTAATTTATTGGAAACAACGTCTCGCATGAATTAGACACTAAGGAAAAAGTTCTGCATTTACTTAGCCATTTAATAGCCATTTTTGCTATTGAAAATCTTTTTTTCGAAGTGACAATCGTGAGATAGAATAGCAAAAAATTAAAAATGACGAATTATTGTTCGAGAAAGACATAACTCATCTAAGACAAATGTGAAATATTTCTATTTCATTTAAAGATACAGAAATTAAATCAATTTCCTGCTGGTATAAGCTCAAGAAAAACCTCCGTAAAAGTTTTGAAATCCTGAAAAAAAAACACTTACAATAGTATCGAAAGATATGGAGTAAGAAGCTTCAAAATCGATGTTTTATAATTTTTTAAAAGTTCTGTAAAGTAAATAAAATAAAATTGACGTGATGTGAAAGGTGAGGTTTTTCTTGATTGTTTAACTTCTCCTCTTTATTGTTCGCCTTGTCGAATTGATTTTTCAAGGTCTTTAGCAATTAAAAAAAAAAATTGAAAAATTTGTTTGACGAATTCAAAGTTGATATAAATTTGAAAAATTTATGAAAAAATGTGCCACTACGCATATTTTGCGAAAAATAAAATAAAATTACTTTAAAAATAATGGTATACACCAAAGAATAATATTTTCGATATCTAGGGCCTATTTCACCAAACACATTTCTCACTTTGCAACTTTGCTAAAAACTAATATCCTGCAAAGTAAAGAGAAAAGTGTTTCACAAAGTTTGCAAAGTGAAAAGAATTTTCACTTTTTACTTTCTCAGACTTTATTTGAAAAAAAGTGAAAAGTAAAAGTGTTTCACCAATTTAAAATACAACTTTGCAATCAATTTGTATTTTGAAATGATGTAAAGTAAATCATAGACTGTGTTTTATTAACATCAATTCCGGAGCCCAATATCACGGTCTTGCATCTAGACCGTGATATTGGGCTCCATTTCCAGCTAAATGTAGTGAACACAAAAGTTGTTGCAAGGGACTTTAACACATATTCATTTTGGCTATTGAATTGTAGTTTATTTATAATTTAATTTAATAATAATAATAATAACACAAATTCGATGATAATTTTCTTTAATCGAAAACTGTCTTTTGTTGAAAAATCATTTCCGATATCGAAGTTAATTCTTAGTTTCACTATTCTTTGGTCACTACTTTTAACTTCTTCGTTTTATTTAGAATAGCTTTTAGAAAAAAAGTTTTTTTTTCCTATATAAACTTTCAAATTCCATTCAAAATTGGCTACGCGGTCGAAAAATTAAAAAACCTTCACAAAATCAAACATTTTTGAAATTGAGATGAATTAATGCGGTAACCCTAAAATGCAAAATTAATGTTCTTTGGTAAATTCTTCGTGTCGAGAAGACACGTATTTGTCTTCTCGAAAAATGTTCCAAGTTTTTAATAACCCCAAACTGTCAGCTGTCAAATAATTTTCTCAAACACCCTATTGCAAGAAACGTGAAAAAATCAAATTTTGCATCAATTTATTACACCTTTTATGTTTTCCATAATTAAAAACGTTAAAAACGCTGTATTATTATAAACTAAAACAAAATAATCAGCAACATCATAAAAACTTTATCTATAACATGTTTAAAACATATTTAGTTTAAAAACATTTGAAGCGTTTGATGTCCAATATAACCAAAGCTCTTTACGCATCAAAAATGATGATTTTATTAATATAGTTCTATCTTCTATATAATGCACTTAAAAATTATATTTTCCTTAAGACTTGACGATACTATATTTTTCAAAAACACAATAACTTTCAGGGAAACTATATACAAATGTACATGTGTACTGTACATATGTACGTACATGGAAGGTGTAAAAGATGTAGTGGTACTTAACTCATATTTAACAGTCTCATCCAAAATATTAGCTCCTGAAAATAATTCAAGTTTGAAAATTCTATGTGTAGAATAGGAATCCTACTCAACATATCGCACCTCCGGTGCAATAATGACGTAAATGCAATTTTCTTAAATGTTCAGGAATCACGGTTAAAGTTTGCTTGCTTATTGAAAATACTATATCGCCGTAAAAAGAATCGACTTCAAGAGTCCTAAAAATAGCTGACTACATTCACGTCAATTTTACCACGGATAAAACTTGACATTTGGGACATTATGGCGTTCTTAACTCAATTTCAGAAAAAATTGCAATTGCGTCGATATTGCACCGGAGGTGCGATATGCTCCTCCTTATTTAGCACAATATCATAAAACTCACTCATCTATAGAAAGGAATATAATTAGATCTTGAAAATAAGACGAGAGTGCTTTGCTTATATTATGGCAAGGTAGCTAAGCTGTACCTTACCTATAGCTCTTAGGAAAGTTGTTAAACTCAGAGACCAAACGTTAAACTGTCAACGATAAAAATCTTTATTCCCTCATTCACCACGCTCACTGCATCTTTTCCACCTTTGTTCCGTGTTTTCATATTGATGCATTCATCTATGTAGATACTTGTACATACCTCACTAAAGGTATGTTCAGTTCGCAGGTTCAGGAAGAAATATATGCGGATAGTGAAGTTGAGTGTTTTTAACAGAGAAAATCCTGTATCCAACGTTCCGTAACTTGCTTGTGTTACGCTGTTAAGCATATCTGCATGGTTTACAGGACTCCATATAACATTGAGCCAAAGGAGATTGGTACTCTTGAGTTACGGTGTTCTTACTGCCACATCTCTGTAAGACTGCATCTTATATGGAATTCACAATTGAAAGACGTACCGAAGTTATCATTACCACTTTAACCTGAGCTTCGAAACGTTCATGGAAGCCTTAATGTTAACATCTACAAAGCTGATTTAATTTTTACCCCAAATACTACCCCGTCGAATAATCGGTGTAAATTTATAAATATCCGTTTTATATAGATTAATATGGAAATATCACTTGTCCTTGCACTGCACATACCATACCTCTCTACTTATTACTTATTATGCTTCCCAACAACTCTTCTTATGAAATAATGATTACATCAAAATAGTAATAAAACAGTTTTTAATTAGCATCTTCGTCGTCATTGTCGTCTCGTCCAACTAACCAAACAAAAACTGCATTGCAAGGACGACGAAGACAACGTCGACTATGAGAACTTTAAGGATTCTGTTTATCTATAACAATGCAACGTTGATTATAACGGCAAAAGGATGTTTGCAAAGATACTATACTCCAGACTTCCCTCCCCGTCTCTTCTTCCTCCCTTAACCAATGTCTTATAGTAAATTTTCCAACATTATCCCTTCGGAGTTTGCTAGAAAATTGATTGTTCATTATCATCAAAACTATCCGCATAGTAGGTATATACATACATAGTTTGCAGACATACTCGTATACCAAAGTCAGTCAGCTATAGACGGACGAACGGTATATATAGAACTAAACAAGCAATAGGGAAACAGGAAACGGAAGCATAAGATTGAATAAAGAAATAGGAGCAACAACACACAAGCAATTTTAATTCTTAACGCTTAAGACTTTTAACTTACGAGTACATAGAAGTTCCATAGAGTTGACTGCATTCCATAAAATACGTAGCAGTTAGCAACTAAAATATTCAGTTTTTGTTTGTATTGTTTTTGTTTGTATTGTTTTTGAATACGATTGCAACTTTAAAAATCTTAACAGTTGATACACTGGGAGATCATCTAAATACCTATTCCTATAATACTAAGATTAAGAACTAAATGCGAAAATTCGTGCATTTGCTATCGATGAATTTCTTCTTCGTTGGTTTTGTAATTAACTTTCGGATCGTTCAATTCAAGTAGAATTGGACGGGTCCAAATCTGATACCCACAAAATAAATGCTGGTGTGCCCCAGGGCTCCGTTTTGTCTCCGACACTCTTCCTTATGTTTATAAATGATCTTTTGTCTGAAACTTCTAATACACTAAATTGTTTCGCTGATGACAGTTCTTTTTCCTCAGCTTTTCATATTCGATTTTAGATTCTCACCCTTGTTCTTTGGATGTGGACTACCAAAGGCAGCGTATGATAAGCTCATTAAATTCCAATCTTGCCAGCATTGTCCAATGGGGAATCAAAAACCGTATAGGATTGAATGCTTCGAAAACTCAATGCTGTCTTCTGTCTCAAAACCATAACCCTCCGCTAAGTGCACTATCCATGGGAGATACTTGCATCGAGGAGACTGAACAGCTTTCAGTTCTAGGTATGTGCATAACAAAGCACTTGT
This sequence comes from Eupeodes luniger, assembly GCA_951509635.1. Lineage (NCBI taxonomy): Eukaryota > Metazoa > Arthropoda > Insecta > Diptera > Syrphidae > Eupeodes > Eupeodes luniger. The sequence continues at coordinate 47,445,672 of OX608074.1, read as the reverse complement.
TGTGGAGGTATCACACATTCGACATCGCCAAAAATGCTGCAAAACAATCCAAAAAGTTTTTACCCCATCTCGTCTGGATATAATCTACAAAGCTTTTATTCGTTCAACACTCGAGTATAATTCTCATATTTGGGCTGGTAACCCAATAACGTACTTAAATCATTTGGATAGAACTGAAAAGAGAGCTCTAAAAATGATAGGAAATCGTTCTATTAGCGAGACATTTGCTTCTCTTGAACAACGCCGCGCCGCAAGGTCGCATGTATATTGTTGATTTATATATATTTTCACCAACAATGCTCTAGTGAGATAGTCAGTGCTATTCCTCTCCTCAAACAATTCAGCCGTAATACCCGTACTTCTAGGAATGCTCATCAGTTTACCCTAGAGCCCAAGTTCGGAAGTACTGTTAAGTAAAGGATTCCTTCATCAGCCGCACTACACGAATGTGTAACGCTTTACCAAGCTCAATATTTCCCACTCATTACTATATATTTAGAGACATTCAAAACTAATGTGCATAGACATCTCCTTTCTCATCCTGCCCTCCCTTCCTAAATGCTCGCACTGTGTTTAATCATTATAAGGGTATTCATAACCCCTTTAGTGTGCGCTTAATATATAAACGAAAAATATTTTCGAAGTTTCACCAATTATTATACAATATCCTTAATTTTTTTTTTTGGGATTTAATATACAGTACAGTGAGAAATGTAAGTAGGCCGGTTTTTATAAAAAGTTGATAAAATTGAACATTTTTCAGAATAATTTAAATCTAAATTGTATACAATTTGCAACATTCAAAACTAGAACTAATTTTAATTTTAAAAAATGGACAAGTTTTAAATGGATGTGTTAAGAAAATATCGGGAATAATTTATATATAATATGTTTTCATTTTTTCCATTCTGTTTTTTTTTTTTATTTGAATCTGAATAAAATAAGAACTGAAAAAAGGGGATTCGTATGTAGATTATGGTCTAAGTAAAATGGTTCCTTCCACGTGTAATAGATGGCGCTATCGTCGATAGTCTGTAATATTTTTTGTTGATACTAACTTTTGTGACAAACAATTGTAATGAAGCGCTACACTTCTAATCTATCATTCCGAACATAAGACAATAAACATATTTAGAAGCCGAAAGAAATGATATTATGGAAGTAATTGATTTTTTTTCTCTTAATTCACAGTACATTTTGGCAGGATATTTCATATAGTGAGGTGAAATTTCTTTAACTAGTTTTAGTACCAATTTTGTGTACATTAAAGGAAAGAATTTCCGAGCACAGTTGGTATCTCGATTACAGGACCGTCTCGTAATATTTGGGTCCTAGTTTGGTTCTAGGTTCGTATTATGAAGAAATTTAGTAAAACTTTTGTACAATTTAATAATAGAACAAGGATGCGAAGGGAACTCAAAGATCAACAATAAAAATCAGGATAAGAAGTATTATTTGAATTTTGTATCAGGGCTAAACAAGTATTTTTAGGCCTTATTCTAATAGGAAGTGTTGCAATAGTCAAACAAAGCCTCTAAAGCAGATGGCTTGAATGCCGAGCATTTAAAAGCAGCTGGAAAAAATTTGTCAATGGGGTTTTTGTGAGTATTGAGGCAGAGGCGGCAAAAATGGGTTTAACGCTTGATGAGGGCAAAAGAAAGTACATAAAAGGCCTCGTTAGGGGCTGTACAGCGACGTAGACTTAGCCAGGAGGATAAAAGTCCAACGACTGAGATGGCTGGGTCACGTAGAGCGCACGGAAACCATGATCCGGCCCGGAAAGTCTTCGAATCCACGCCCACAGCAGAGAAAGAGTCGCCATAAGAAATCAAAAACACATACCTAGGTGCTAATTTTGAGTTTGATTTAAAAAAAAATGATTGCTTTATCAACTTTAAGTTTTACATATCCTACAAACAATTTTAGAGAAAAGTTGATACGTCAGCTGGGGGGTTATTATGAAAAACGAAACTCGTTCAAAATAACGCGTATTCGTTAAATTTCGATTAGGAAAAACGATAGTAGTAGCACTAAATCGTCAAATTGCGATTAAGAAAAACGAGAATCGTAAAAATGACGATACTCGTATTTTTATTTACGAGTGCCTTCAGCTTTCGTTCAGCTTTCGTTGTCATTTATTTTTTTGTTTTTGTTTGGTTGGTTTTTGTTTTGGTGAGCAAAGAAATGTAAGTAAATAATGAATAAAATTGTGAAAAACATAAAAATAAGTTATTTATAACCTTCTAGGCCTACAACTAATGCTAAGCAGTTGGATTTGCTGGTAGCTTTTATGGAAACCAATCCAAATATAGCAAAAAATTACTTGCCGACGAATGCCAAATCCAAAATTCTTTGGAAGGCTTTGACTGATAAGCTAAATGCATGTGGTCCTCCAGAGAAACCAATGGATGGTTGGAAAAGTGTAGGTTTCCTTAAAACAAAACTTTGTGTTTATGATTAATTCTGTTCTTCGTTAGGTATGGAAAGATTTTAGGTACAATCTAAAGCGCAAAATGCGTGGAAATTTGCTCCATCAAAGTGGCACAGGGGGTGGCCCGAATAAGCAAAAAAAATATTCAGAAAATGAAAAAACAGTAATTGCGATTCTAGACCTAAATGAGGCAGTGTCAGGTAATTTATCAGGGAAACAATTCGGTGATCCGACTGATGCGAATATTCAAGTGGCGGCCGGGAGCAGCACCAGTGTTAATGTGACTATGGAAGAAGCTGATGAGCAGGAAGTACTTCTCGCTATGTTCAACGGTGATTCTTTACCACAACCAGAAAACAATGAAAATACTGAGCCACAACCAGAATATAGTGAACATTTTGCAGAAGATGTCAACCCACCACCTTCCCGTAATAAAAAAGCACCAAAAAAGACCAGAAACACTTTGTTGGAAAAGCATGTAAGACTACAAGATGAAGTGCTCAAAATGCAGGACGAACGTTTTGGATCTCTTGAAAAGACTCAAAAGGGAATTTTAAAAGAATTGCAAAAATTAAACGGGTGGCATAAAGAAGCTGATAGACGGTGCAGAAAACTTTATGATCTCAAAAAAGAAAAACTTGAGGAGTTTAAATGCAATAACATTAAGAAAAATAATGCACGTTTAGAACTCATTTCAATAAAGTCCAACAAATTAAAATTGAGACAAGCGAAAATGGATATGAAAATGAAATACTATAACCCTGTGTCCAATGAAAACTGCAGCAGCAGTTCTGACTGAGTAGGTAACTTTAAGTATTTATTTTGTTTTTAAGTTGTTTTTAAGAAAAGTTTATGTTTTTTGTTTTGTTTAAGCTGAAAGAAAATTAATTTTATATTTGTTTTCTTTTTTAACTTATTTACTTTTGTGATAAAGCAAAATATACACCTGCATTATGTATGTGTATACATATAATGTGTTCAATGAATGAATTAAAGACTTTATTTTGTTTATAAAATGTCTTTTATTTGGTTCCGTATTTCTGCTGCTATGTTCGAAACTTGATTTAAATTGCTAGCAGCAACTTCATGCTCATCTCCTTCATTTGTTTCCACAACCGGCACATCTGGCACAGCAAACTTTTTGCAAATATTGTGCAATGCAGCACAAACATTTGTTATTTGTATAGCTTTTTCCGGTGAATAATGGAGTTGCCTTGCTCCGAGAATGCTTCTAAACCTCGATTTTAGAACGCCTATCGTCCTCTCAACAATATTCCTGCATTTAGAATGAATAGTATTAAAATGCTCTTCTCGACCTCCTTCTTGCGCAGTTCGGTAGGGAGTCATCATCCACGGTTCCAGAGTGTACCCAGAATCACCTAAACCAATTATAAAACACCAAACGTTTTGAGTAAATTTAGCATCTATGTACGTACCCAATAACCAACTTCTCCTATCACCATCATTCCATTTCTGCTCAAGGTGTCTGCGATAGGCGCTTAAACTGAAGACAAATGAGTCATGGGACGCTCCTCCATACCGGGCGTCAATAGCGCGGATTCTCATTTTGTAATCACAGACCTTTGGAAAGTAAAAAGAATTGCTTAAAAAGAATGTTTATTGTCAAAAAATGTACACCTATGCTATATTGGAATAGGTGGTAGATACTTACGATCATTGCATTGATACTATGGTCACCTTTCCTATTGAAGTAAAGATGCTCATTTACTACTGGTCTTATAATTTTGATGTGTGTTCCATCTACACAACCGATAATGCCAGGAAAACCAAATTTTTCGTAAAAATGTTGCTTGCTTGCAGTCTTTTCTTCTTCCGTCGATAAAAAGGATATAAACTTTGGGCAGAGAACATTTTCCATGATTGTCAATATTTTTGAGAGGGTGACCGACAAAGTTGGTTGTGCCATACCAACAAGGAAGTCCTGTCCGGTTCCTCTTTGGTAACCACCCTCGGCCAGAAACCGGAGTGTTGCAGCTAATTTCAATACATTTGGTATGTATGTAGAATTGAAACTAGGAAGGTGAGGATCGATCTCTTCTAATACATATTTAAATGCGTCCTTGTTCAAACGATAAAGAAGCTTGAACCTGGCAAATATTTTAGGAGTTTTTTTTTAATACTAGATTGAAAGGATTTCACTTTACTTACGTTGAACTTGGAAGGCTCATTGGGTTCGATGAATCTCTTAAAACTCTTCTTTTTATACGCATTTCCTCTTCTTCGTTAGTTTGGGATTCATCTTCGCTTTCAAGAAAATAATCGCAGTGAAAAAACATTTTATAGAATTTATGCAAATTACATTTATTTTTGAAACTTCCTTGACTTTATTTATATTTTGACATTTGTTAATAGGAGTGAAGATAGTTGCTCCTTTAAGAAATTATCATTTTTCGTTTTTGCCTGGCAACTTTTTTTGTTTTCTATTTTCGTATCTTATAATCGCTCTTCACCATGACTTTCGTTTCTTCGAGTTTCGTTTTTTCTGCCGTTCGTTTCGTAATTCATAATAAGGGCCCTGATTGGTAAAATAAACAAGTAAATTAGTAAAATTTAGTTGAAATAAATTGAAAATAATTTACTTTTAGAGGCAGTGGTTCTAATACGGATGTTTTATTTGTTATTTGTTCTATTCATATAAATTTCTATTGCACTACGGATGGCTTTTCCAAACAAACACGGGTACTTTTATGTAAAAAGCTTCAATGACAGCTTTGTATATGAAAACCATACATACAAAGCTGTGAACTAATTTAAGGGCTAGAACCATATTGTGAACTAACTCAAGGACTCAAACCATAAAAATGATTCACATAGTGAAAAAAAGAACCCAATCCAAGGAAGAACAGAGCTAGTTCTTTTCTTTGGGGGAAATTTCTTTTGAACGTTGAAATTTAAATATTAAAAGCATTAAATCAAATCGGAGTTATTGAATTTGGTGTCTATCAGTGGTATTTTTGAAAAACAAAACAATGCAAATAAAGTAAATTAGATTAATAATGTGATCTATTTATTATGGCTTTTCTATAAAAGTGGCCTAATTGACAAAATTAAAAATTGCAAATCTCTTGACTCCATGAAGCTAGTTGGCTTCAAAAAATCATGTATCGATCTTTACAGATGGTCAAAATGATATCCTAAATGTTCACATTTTCATAACTGGTAAATCAGTAATGACGAAATAGGTTGTTTTCAATCAACGAAAGGAAACAAAGCAACCCTACTTTGGGTCTCAGCACACTCTTACATTCATTGGAATGATATGGCAGGAAAGATGGCCAAAAAATACATCTCTTCTTAATCCAAACAGATTTTAACATTGAAATAATAAACAATTGGGTCTCGGCAATATTTTCAACACAGAAAAAAATACATAGTAGGCCTCGACTATCATTCGTTGTTGGCCTAAGCCCAGCTAGCTAGTATAAAAAGGCAAGCTTAACTTTTACAACTCAACAACACCCTTATATTTATTTCAAGTTCAGACAGGTTCAAGGGGGAATACCAAGCTTAATATTCACCTACCGTCTACCTTACCAATCGAACTTCTCTTAGCTTACCCCTATATCATAAGTCATAAGTAATTATTCTGGAATTTAAAAATCTCATGGTGTGACATTAAAAATTCAATATTGTAAAGTCTCTTAAGAGACTCTATCCTTATTAAATATGTAGATGTTTAAAAAAGCTAAGAATAATTTTATAATTTAATTGTTGCCCTAATTTTTTTTCACTTTAGAAATTTGGGCGATTTTTGGAAGAAAGAAACTTTTACGAATTACGAAAAACCGTATCACGAAATCCGTTCGCAATACAAAATTATATGAGATTTTGCACTTCGGACGTATTGCCGATTACGATGGAATCCGTTATAGGGCTGATTAATTTTCACGTAAAAACACACAAATTAAAAATCGTATTTCGAGAAAAACGTTCAAAGCACATTTACGCGTGTGGCCTCGCGTTTGATGTTAAAAAACCTTAATCCTTTCTTTTTCTTTATTATATTCCTGATATTTATTCTTTTATATCATACATTTTTTAACTATTATTTCTAAATAGAAGGCCGCTGTCCATAGCAAAAGGCTGCACCTTCCAATTAGAATACTAAATTAGAACTAACTCTTACTGAATGATCTTTATCTTGAACTATACTTCGGGCAAGAGGGAAAATGTGCCGCGTTGGCAAAATATCAATTTGTTTTTAAAATACTCATATTACATTTTGTTGTACAAAGATAGAAGGGAAAAGGGGTGTATCCGTTCTGGATTGGTTTTGCTGTGTTAGCAAATATGGCGTGGGAAACCGTTAAGAATTCATAAATGTGCCGTTAGGCAAGAGGTTGTGTGGGAAATAGCGGGTTTAGTTTATAGGGTGAAGTCTCAGACGTAACTGCACAAACAAGGCATGTCATACCTGCGGTCGATTTTTGGAAGGTTGGTATTAGGTTCGATACTTACAAACTTGACTTACACTTTAAACAAATAAAATCCATTCTGACAAAGAACTATACAAAGTGTTTGCCGATTTTGTAGGTAAAATTTCCCTCGAGTTTTTGAAAGTCATTAATAATTTATATGTACACCAACTCGACAATTTTGTTCTTATATTTTACGCGCATTCATTTGAACTCAGGGGTAAATTGATAAGCATCCTTGAAAGGAGGGGAAGATGGTATTACGGTCGAGTTAGGGAAGGAATGCGACTAACCATTTCACTAGAGCATTGTTTAAAAAAATACCGATGATATGGTCGAATTGTAGTTCCATTTCTCTAAGGCAGTTTCTACCTCCTTCGTTCTTGAAAATCATGATCTTGGACTTTTCCATGTTAACTATTAGGTTCCATATTTTACAGTATTCAAAAATTCGGTTTATCATAAGCTGTAGTAAATCTGGAGATGACGCGAGAATCATAATATCATCCGCGAACAAGTGCTTTAATTAATTCTCCAGCGTGTCCGATACGAGCAGGTAAGAAATCGACTAAGTCTTTGATAAAGAGAGCGAATAGGCTTGGGCTCATCGTAAAACCTTGTCTAACGCCTGATTCCGTTCTGAACCATTCCGACTTTTCTGTACCATTCCAAAATGCTGCATTAGTATCCATACATAGGCTTTGCAGGACTCTTCCAAACTTTAACGACATTCCCATACCAAAGAGCTTATAGAAAAGAGCTTGCCTATTCACCGTGTCAAATGCAGACTTAAAATCTACGAAAAACGCGTATAACTTCCTCCTTCTTCTTATAAATAAATCCGCAATGCTATTTAGAACAAAGATATGATCGATTGTTGAGTAACCGGATCTAAAGCCTGACTGAAATTCTTTCAACAGCTTGTTTTCATCAATCCATTTACTATGCAGTGTTTGCAAAATGGCTGTAAATATTTTATAACACGAATTCAAAAAAGTAATTCCTCGATAGTTCGACATCACAGACCAGCTTCCTTTTTTGTGGATCGGAAAAATGATTGATTCACTAAATTCTTGAGGAATCATGCCTGTTCCCAACACCTCGTTGTAAACTGCAGTAAGCTTGCTTATTAACTCAACGGTTCCATACTTAAAAAATTCCGCTTGTATCCCATTGGAGCCTGCCGCTTTTCCATCCTTCATTTTGTTCATTGCTGCATCTACTTCTTCGTTGGTTATATCTGTGTCCAAAACTTCATTATAAATACACGGATGTGCAAAATGAAAGTTGTTTCCTTCATGAATTGGGTTTAGCAAATTTTTAAAATGGTCTGCCAAAAGCATGGGGCTCAACTTGGGATGGATTTTAAAGGTTTTACCATTAAAATTTTTCACCAAATTCCAAAAGTCCTTGCGAGTTCATACAATGAGATAACCGTCTAGCTTCTGTCTCAAGGTTTTTTTTTTTTTTTGGGAACACAAGGTCTTATAATAGGTATTTGTTTGAAGATACTCCTTTAAAGTGCTCATCGCTTGAGCGACGATAAGCTCTTAACCATCCAAATGATAATTTTCTGGCCTTTTTACACACTAGATCAAACCAAGGCGCTATAAAGCCATCTTGTGTTTTCCTAATGCCTGCACAACGTTCTCGGATAAGATGCTTTCATGATCTCTTCTAACTGACTCAGGTTATATTGCTGATAACTTATGAGCTTTCGTATTAAAATTAAATTTAATTAAAAACAGAAATTTCAATTTTATTTTGACTGTGTATAAGATATTTTTTGTTTTGTTTTTCTTCTTTATTTTACTAAAAGTACAATCTAAAGAAATTTCAAGAAATTCCCCGACTTGCTAAGCTGGGATTTTGTTTTACAAATAAAATACTATTTTTTGTTTGTATTATACATAAATAATTAGACTTCCAAAGGGAAATAAAATTACAAAAAAAAATTACTAAAATGAATTTGCTGTGTTGTCAATGTCTATATATTTGAATCTTTCTTTGTTTCATCTGTTTTAATGGGTTCCTCACTTTCTGCTGTGTCCACTGTAAAACAAAAACAAACAAAAATTAGATACAAATCCTAAAGAAAAAAAGAAATTCCAAGGAAAAATCATACTCACTTTTACTCTCCTTCTCATCTTTAGGTTCGACATTCTCTGTTTTTTGTTCTTTATCCAAACGCGGTCGTTTTCTTTGTCCCTTGAATGAACGTTGATCTCGACGACCGCCTTCACCTTCGTCTTCGGAATCTGAGAACTCATTATCAGGAACAATGCGTTTGTCTTTGTCACTTTGCGGCAGTCTTTCGTCCTTATCGACTTTGTCTTCATCCTCGGACTCGTCGTTGATGGCGTCCTCGGGTATTGCTTGGATTTGCACACCTGGAGCATGCGGCAGCATTCTTAAGTTCTCAAATAGTCTATTTTTAATTTTCTCTAAATATTCGTTTGTGTTCTGATTTGTCATATTGCTGGGACTTATGTGCAACTTGAAGTCAGGCCCGAAATACTCAAAGTAATCGTTGTACGGCAGTTCGTTGGCAATTTCTACTCCAAGAGCCACTGAGGTCTCGTATGTCCAGCAGCGGGAAACGTTACGAATCGTATAGCCACCACCTCCAACCATCAGGAACGGCAGGTTGTATTTCTTCACGAACTCCACGCATTTGCCGTGTCCCTTGACGGTGAGATTGAAACATCCCAAACGATCGCCTGTCAACGAATCAGCGCCACATTGCAGCACCACTGCAGCCGGCTGGAAGGTCTCCATGACCTTTGATATGATTGGGACGAATATCGAGTCGTAGGCCTCGTCATCCATACCGTCGCGCAGTGGAATATTCACAGCGTAGTATTTGCCCTTGCCAGCGCCGATATCCCGCAGGTCACCAGTTCCCGGGAAATATTCTCCGTATTTGTGGAAACTCACTGTCATAACCCGATCGGTGGTGTAGAACGCCTCCTCGACGCCATCTCCGTGATGAACATCGATATCGATGTACAGCACTCGTTGATGATACTTCAGCAGCTCCAGAATGCCCAAGACTATGTCGTTAACATAACAAAATCCAGAGGCTTCAGACTTCTTGGCGTGATGCAGACCACCACCCCAATTGATGCAAATTTCGGAAGCTTGTTTGTTAAGCTTTACCGCAGCTGCCACAGAACCACCGGCGGATAACTGACAGAACTCATAGAGACCGTCGAATACCGGACAATCTTCTCCTACGTTAAACCGTTGCATTTGTTTGTTGTACTCGGTCATGTTATCAGGACGAATCGACCGCAGAAAACGTACGTATTCGTCCGAGTGGAATTTAGTCATCTCGTCAGCGGTAGCTTTATGAGGTCTCTACAATAAAAACAAAAAAAAAGGTTGCCAGGGGAGTTATAGAAAGTTATGGAAGCTGTAGGAGCAGATAGTGTGATAAAGAGAAAGCCAATTAGACGCTAACAAAAGAAGCAACAGAAGCGCTAATAAATAATGAAGATATCCAAAAATTATGTATCTAAATTTATCTAGGATGAAAATATTTGTGTACTTACATAAATTTCCATCTTTCGGTAGAGTCCATAATTCAAAAGAAGATTATGTGTCATACGTATGCGATGTGGCTTCATGGGATGTCCCTGTCCATAGTAATAGTTCCCAATATCACCTAAAAGAAAACAAAAAAAAAACTCGTAAAAACTCAAGACAGAAAAGAATTTTTCCTTTTTTTAAATTTTAAGTCGACTGTCCGTCTCTGTGCACGCCCATTAACACCACAAAAACCAACGTGCTACCGTAGAAAGAGAAAAAAATGCGGGAACAGATTTTCACGTCAATCTAACATGGCGACAGTAGAAAAAGTGTACTCAGCACTCAGGACAGTCGACTTAAAACATTGAATTTGGAATTTGCGTGTTCTACGTAGGTATTCGCGGCGCTTTTTTAACCAAAAGTAATTTAAAAACAAAGCTGAGATTATAATACATTCGATTCTTTAATAAAACTTATAATTTATTATAAATAAATGCGAATAAAAGACAACTTACTGTCGTAGTAATAGCAAACTCTTTTCTTGCTATGGGCTTGCATTTTGTTTTGTTTGCGTCTCAATCACTTTGAAAAAACTAAACGCTTATATTTATTTAATACAAATCATTTGTTTTATAAAATATGCAAGTATTTGTAAAAAAAAATCTATTATTTATTTATTTTTTCAGTTTTGTTTATTTAAATTTTAAACAAGTAGTATATAGACACGCTGAAACAATACAAATTGTGTGTTGGGGATAAGCGCGTCGTCTACACCACAAAATCGAAAATAAAATGGCAGTGTCAGCCAATGACAGATAAGTGGTGAGTTGTTTGCTATGTGCGAAGTAGGTTGCAGTTGGAATGTTAATGGTGAGTATCATTCGATGCGGTTTGATTTGAAGAAGTAACAAGGGCACGCTGACACTAACTAACTTGTAACAATTTATTGCTAGAGTGTTTTTCTGTCTAAAATTTGTATTTATAATTAAAACAACTCTATCTCTGGGAAATAACAACATTTGATTGAAATACAAAAGTAATTCAAGCTTAGACGTAAATTTGAATTTTATTTTAAAAGCCAAAGGAATTGAAGTGTACACGATCTGATACAAAAATTAAAGCAGAATTGTGAAATTTAATTACAGCTCTTCTTGTAATATCAGAAAATCATAATAACGATGTAGAAAGTAATAAGTGAGGTATAGAACTTTAAGTTTACAACACTATCTTAAGTCTTGGCCATTTTGCCAGGTGTTAAGTGATTTATTTTAAGTTAAGGTTTGGCATTTTGAAAAATCATCGAAAATTCAACCTCCAGATAAGAGAAAGTCTCAAGTAGCCGGGAGGTCATTCTCCAGAAATTTGATTTAAATTATAATACCAGAAGATTATCTTTCGAATAAAATAAATTTCGTGTCAGTATAACAAAAAACATAATTTTTCTATTCAATTTAAAAGTTATGTCTCAACAAAAATACCCTTTATAATTAAAGTGAAGTTTTACAACAAAAAAACATTTATAAATTTTAATAAAGGAAGAAATCAAAATTTAATAATAAGATGAATTAGTAAAAAAATAAAAATAAAAAATAACTATTCTTACGTTTCTGAAAACTATATACATAGCAAGTTCCAATAAGAGGTTTTATTTAGTACAGTCCGCTATTTGTGGAGCTGTCAGTTTGTAAGGTGATATCTTTTAATATACCCGTGTACCCGTGGCTTGATAGTTAGTGCGTGGGACTGTCATGCCAGAGGTCTTGGGTTCGATCCCTGCCTATGCCATCTGAAGTTTGTTTTCACGGGTACTGCCTCTTGCGTGGAATTGACAAATTCTCCAAGAGTAATTCTTGTCAAGAGAAGTGCTTTCACAAATTTGCCGTTCGGATTCGGCTTAAAAACTGTAGGTCCCCTCCCTACCTGACAACAATACTCGCACACAGGAATGGTTGAGAGTTGTAAGTCACTAGGCCCTAATAATAATGTTAATATAGAGATATTGTGATTTAACACCTTCGGCCATCATTGACCAACTTGAAATGGACTGCCAACTTTGCATTGACGTCATCTATTCCTCAACGCGAATATTCCTGCTTTAAATTCAGAGGAAATGTGGAGAAACTTTTGGAATTTGATTTTTGTTTATTTTGAAAAACTTTCTTTTGAAAAAAAGCTTGTTGAGTCCTTGAAAATAGAGATGACATTCTTAAAGTAGTCAAATAGCTACAAAGATGGAATCACGTTTAAGGGGGATTTAGTATGGGAACATGTCCATGCATTTTGCCTTTTTTCTATTAGGAAAGATGAGGTCTATGACAATGCTATAAGATCTAATGGAATTCATAACGATTATAGAGGACATTCGGCAAAGTTTTACGAAAAAGACTTACTCCATTTGGCTGATATTGTTTTCCATTGTAAGGTCCTGTTCCACGATATAATAAAGTCACAGTTAAGTCACTTTGCACACAAATTCAAACAAATTCAATCAAAAAACATTAACATGAAAGTAGTTAATGACCTGTTAGCAAAGTAAAGTAGCTTTAAATTGTTTAAAGTTCCAGCAACATGATTCGTTTTTATTTTCAAGCTCAGAGCAGGGAGCAACTGAGCTGTCAAACAAAAGATCTGTTTCTTTTTTAGCTCAGTCACATCAGTATCTGTTTTTGTCAATAAGCGCTAACTCTGAGCATGCTCTATGAGCTCAGGGTCCACTAAGGTGATTGTTGATAAATGACAATCAAAATTAACGAATTGTATCTACGTAAGGTGATAGTCAAATTGATACCTAAAAAGCAGTCACAACAAAAATATGATAGTCATTTTCAAACAAATATGTTTGTTCTGAATAGAGCTACCATACGCTTACACAAACAAAATTGAGTTGAATCATCTTACACAGATGGAAAACTATCAAAAATTTGAGTCAATTATCACCTTAAAATGACCGAAACAAATAAAAGTTATAAAATAATAAATATTTATAATTTAGGGACTAGCTTTTACCCGCAACTTCGTCCGCATCGGGTAGACCCACTCAGTGATGTCCTCCCCCCGCGCCGCACTACCGCCGCCGCCTCCTGCCTCGTCTACCGCGTGCAACCCCCGCCCGCACACTCGCCCCGCACCTCAGCCGAAACAGAATTAGCAGAAGTAGAAGACAGAGGCCTCTTTCACACGAGACGGTTTCGTCCGTACGGTTAAAATCCGTACGATTTTTTCCGTACGGACTTTGTTTTCACACATAACGTATTTTCCCCGTGAATCGTCTACGTTTGGTTATATTTTAGATATTTTTCTTTAGTACAAGACAAGTGACCATAAAAACGGACGGCAGACGTTTTCCCGTAATACCAATTTTATCCAAATATTATTCAAATCTTTGGTAATTTAGGAGCGAAAGTGATCAGATTCCCCGGAAAGTAATTTTTTCCATTGGAATGCGTTGTTTTCCCGAGGTCAAAAGTAACTCATTTCTCAAATCTCCTTACCAAATTTCATTTAAATCTGTCAAGTAGTTTAGGCGTAAAAGCGATCGACCCACCTGAATTTTCCCATGGGAATGCGTCATTTTCCCGGGGTAAAAAGTAGCCTATGTCTTTTCTCGGGTATCAAAATATCTCCATTCCAAATTTCATGCAAATTGGTTCAGTAGTTTAGGGGTGATTGAGTAACAGACAGACCACAGACAGACAGACAGAGTTATTTTCGCATTTATAATATTAAGTATGGATTTTGGAATAAAGAATATACTTTTATTTTAGAGTTTTTCACTTGAATGATTAAGAATGCATTTGAAATAATTAAGGAACTGCTGAGTGTTAAAAAAAAAAGAAAAACACTTGTTATTAAAAAAAATGTGAATTGACAAAATTATAGAGAATAAATTTATGTAACAGCTTTTTTTCTAAGCTTTTATTTCTACTCTTAATATTTTCCTTTGTCATGATAAATTTAGTTAATTTTCTCTTTGGAACCATTTAGTATTAACCAAAAAACCACTTTTCACAAAAATCGCCATTTTTTACAACCAAAATTCAATTACAGCCATAAGTATGAAAGTGCAAATACCTGGCAATACCTTCGACCACATCCAACTTCACCCAAATGAGTTTACGGCGAATTCCTGAATAAGCAATACTCGTTCTCTTTTTAACTATGTTTGTTACAATTTATTTCAAAGCATCTAAGCGAGTAGACTATATTCAATGTATCATATAAAAAAGAAACCAAACAAGAACACAAGAATACAAACAAAAAGGACAAAGAGATAATTCCACTGGTCTACACTCTTTAGACTGTTTTTTAATTCCAATGTTTTTGCCAATAACAGTCTACGTCTATGTTTCAGCTCCTCTTCCATATCCTCTTTATGTTTCTGTCTTTTTCGCTCGATTGGTTTCTTTTTTGGTTTTGCTTCTGGTTTGACAAAAATCAAAACACAAAATGGCCGTGAGCCGAAGTATTTTTGTGTGAGGCTGAGAATTTTCGGTGCGCTTTTCGCCATTCGCTTCGCCTCGCTTTCGCTCAGTTTTTTGACATCTCGTCGCCGTCGTCTGGCAGCTCGGGCTCTAGCTCTCTCACTGCTTTCGTTCGTTCGTTGGGTGCTGTAGCTGTACGTTCGGTTGTTTGCCATTGCCGTGTGCGTGCTAAAAAAGAAAATCCTCTGTGGTGCAAAGCAGCAAAAGAAAAGTAAAATTGTAATTTTCCAAAAATCAAGAAAACAAAATAGAGAAATATTATTTTTTTCAATCAGATAACTCGATCGAATAAAGTGCGAGTTAATTGAGAAAGTTTGTTCATTTATTATTTTTGTGTGAGATCCTTCTGCACAGTCGACTGCGACGACAATAGAAAATATCCACCCAATCAATTGGAAAATAAAATTGTATACAAGAAAAAGTGTTAACGGTGCTACTGCTGCTGCTGCTTCCCAATCGGCCGCCCTTCTGCGCTCCGCTCAGCTCAGCTCGTGGTTTTTCTTTTCGTTTTTTGTATTTACTTTTTGTATTTTGCGTCCGCTCAGCTGCCGTCGTTGTCGGTTTTCGGTTGTCGCCACCGCCGCCGCCCGTTCATCATCCCAGGGAAGCTCCTCTTCGTCTTCATCGTCGTCGTTGTCTGTCGGTGCTCTTTTTTCTTTATCACAACGACAACGTCGTCGCCCCCTTGTGTTGATATACAAATCTTCTTTGCGGTGGGTCCGTGGCCCGTTTTGTCCCTTTTCCCATAAATAATTTTATTTTTATTTTTGTTCATTTACGCGAAGTGCATCGTTGCACTGGTGTCGCGTCTTCTTATCTGCCCTAGCCACAGGAATTACCAAGAAGTATATTATCCTTCCTCGGTCTCCCATAATAAGTGATTCTTTAATTCGGGATCGCGAGCAAATTCACATTCAAGGAATTATGAATTCATTTTAAGGATTTTTCCATGGAAACTAGCAACAATAATAACAAGAGAAGCAGAGAAACAAATCAAATAGGAGAAACTAACAAAAAGGATACATTTGGCAGCAGAAAATACTGACAAGAAAAAAGAGGAAATAAAAAGAAGGTAGGTAGGTATTGTGTGTGTTTTAGCGCTGTCTGACTGCCTCGCTATGTTGTTTTGTGTTCTTGTATAGATAAAAAAGTTATAGGTAGAAGGTGGAATTGCTTGCTATTGCCTTTGCGCCACGGCCACCCCCTTTGTCTCTAACAACAGAGGGAATACCCAAATGTTCTTCTTCTACATCTATCATTCAAGCCTTTGCTTTTCCTATGTTGGATAGTCGAGAGTCGACAATGACGACGACGACGACGAGTCGACGTCTATGTCTCTATGATGATGACTACCTCTGCCTATTTTTTGTCATCTATTTTGAAATGGTAGGACGTAGGACGTAGGTAGGTAGGTATATCAATGCTCCCCCTCGTCGTTTCTCTCAGTGTCTCCCCTTTTTGTCCACACAATAAATATGTTTCCATGTTCCATCGCCATTGCCATCCATAAAGTTCGTTATTCCTTCTTTATACCTACCCATTGCTCAACAGTAGCAGCGTTGCCAGCTTTGAATTTGAAAAAATCCTTTGTTTTCCTGTTTTATTTGCAAGATTACTTTTGATACTTCGCATTTGATACAAAAACTTTGTGGCTATAAAAGATCGCAAAATATTTTGTGAATATTCAACAGTTGGGAGTAATTTCAACGAATTCTAATAACAGGAGGTTTAAGGAAATTGTGGTTAAGCAAAATAATTCTCACTCTTGATAGTATTTACCTATTACAGGGTTATCCAATGTAAATGTAAATAAAACACATATTAAATATTTTTGTTCATGATATTTCTTATTTATTAAAAAGTTTGAACATTGACATTATGTGTGAAACACTACATCATTTAAATGCACATAACGCGAATTGTTGCAAGTATCAATTCTTTTGAGGTAATTTTCGACCACTTTTTGATACTTATTGGGCGGTATCTCAGCCATAACTTGACGAATGTTGGGTTTTAAGTGCTCAAAAGTTAAAGGTTTTCTGCATAAGCACGGTCTTTCGTCCGTTATCATATGATCATAAAGTTCCGAACTGACGGTGACAATCGTTCCATCGTCGTTTTCGAAGAAGTAAGGTCCAATCGCACCTCCGGACCTCCCAAAACAGTTACTTTTTGTGGATGTACCCCCGTTTAGGCGGTAGGGGCAATTTAAAAAAATTATTATTTAAAATGGAAAAAAATAATTAAAAAATAACGGTGATACTTACAATTAAGTTTTATACATTTTTTTAAAGCCAACATTCTGTTTTATTAGGCAAAACTATGCGGAGTTTTTGAAAAATTTAATTTTAAACTCAAAATTTGAGTAAAAAAAGTTAAAAAAAAGGTTTAAAGTGTAATTTTTCAATACTTCAAAATTATAGGTATACTATTGTTTTTATTTCAGAATTTATTGCTCTTATTTGTTTTTGATCAAAAACTGAAAACTAGATGATTTTATGTCTTAGTTTTTGAGAAAATTGAAAATAACCACAACTACTATTTTAATTTAATTCTTTTTTTTTTGCTTGAGTGGTCTTATTTTGATAGTAACAATGGTAGGTGCGAGTTTGAGTGTAGACAACAGTGGGATCTGCAACCCCCCTGCTTGGGAACACTATAGGATTTGGGGTGGGTGCAAGTTGGAGTGCGTGCAAGGTGGGGAGGGGGCATGGTTCGGTGGGTGCAAGATGGGGTGCATGCAAAGTTTCTTTTGCATTTAAATAAGCTGGATTTAAGAAAAAATAATTTACCCTAGGTGTATCTTAATCCATATTCGATTATTACTGTCAAAATAAGACTACGTTAATACTTAAGCAAGGAAAAAGTAATTTAATTAAAATATTTTTTTTGGTAATTTTCAATTTTCTCAAGAACTAGAAGACATAAAGGCAACTAGTTTTCAGTTTTTGATCAAAAACAAATAAGAGCAATGAATTCTAAAAAAAAAACAGTAGATAATTTGAAAGTTTTGAAAAACTACACTTTAAACCTTTTTTTTAATTTTTTTTGCATAGGTACATTTTTAGTTTAAAACAATTTTTTTCAAAAACTATGCATAGTTTTGACTTGATTTAAAAACAAGCTAATAGACAAAAATGTTGGCTTTAAAAAAGATATAATACTTAGTTGTAAGTACCTATTTCCGTTATTTTTAAATTATTTTTTTTTCCATTTAATGTACATATTTTTTTAAATTGCCCCTACCGCCTGAACGGGGGGAGATAGACCCCCCTCCCATAGTAAAAAATGCTTGTTTTTAACTGTGCAAATCCGTCATTAAACTTTGTCGCCAAAGTAATCGTACTCTCCCCATCGCCGTCCACCGCCTGTTGTTTAAGCACCCATTCGACGTATCTACGACGTTGTGAATGAGCTGTTGTGTGAGCTGAACTTAATATGGATGTAGGTGTAGATCCAAATTCAAAATACGCCATAATGTGCCGTAAGACAGTCCTAATTCCTGAGAAAGACGAGGAATCGACACATGCAACACTTTCACTTACAGCACCTATATTTTCAGTGGTACGAGCGAGACGATGATGCACAGGCCTTACAATATCTGTAACTCTTCAAATTGCTTCAAAATTTTGCAATTGCTTGCGTAGTTGGACGATTATGTAAACCATAATCTCCTCTTAAAGCACGATATACGGCTGTGGCAGAATTACCACTTTTGTAGTAGGTTTTAACAATTTGTATGGCATATGCGATATGTAAGCGATCCATTTTCGTAAATGTTAGACTTTCAACTGAAAAAAAAGTTTTAACAACTTAGTTTGACAGATGTCGAATTCCAGCCCTATACTTTTGAAACCGCAAAATGGATAACCAGTTATTTGTGAAACATCACGCTTGTCTATCGAAGCTATTAAACGCCTCAGGTAAGTTTAAACTTCTTTAACCAAAAAGAAACACTTATGAGAATCATTAGGAAATGGGAATAAGGCAATACCTGGCACGAGTACGATAACTTTGGCGCCGAGATATAATAACGGTTTTTGGTAGAGGGGCTTAATACAAACATTTTTTACTATGGGAGGGGGGGGTCTATCTCCCCCCGTTTAGGCGGTAGGGGCAATTTAAAAAAATTGTTATTTAAAATGAAAAAAATTAATTAAAAAATAACGGTGATACTTACAATTAAGTATCATACCTTTCTTTAAAGCCAACATTCTGTTTTATTAGCCAGTTTTTAATTTAAGTCAAAACTATGTGTAGTTTTTGAAAAATTTAATTTTAAACTCAAAATTTGAGTAAAAAAAGTTAAAAAAAGGTTTAAAGTGTAACTTTTTCAATACTTCAAGATTATCTACCATTGTTTTTATTTCAGAATTTATTGCTGTTATTTGTTTTTGATCAAAAACTGAAAACTAGATGATTTTATGTCTTTTAGTTTTTGAGAAAATTGAAAATACAAATTTAATTTTAAACTCAAAATTTGAGTAAGAAAAGTTAAAAAAAGGTTTAAAGTGTAACTTTTTCAATACTTCAAGCTTATCTACCATTGTTTTTATTTCAAAATTTATTGCTCTTATTTGTTTTTGATCAAAAACTGAAAACTAGATGATTTTATGTCTTTTAGTTTTTGAGAAAATTGAAAATAACTACAACTACTATTTTAATTTAATTCTTTTTTTTTTGCTTGAGTGGTCTTATTTTGATAGTAATAATGGTATTTGCGTATGCGTAATGCGTGTTTGGGTGTATGCAACAGTAAGGTGTGCGCGAGTTTGGGTGTATGCAACAGTGGCATCTGTAAGGGGGGGCATGCTGCCCCCCTGCAACCCCCCTGCTTGGGCACACTATAGGATTTGGGGTGGGTGCGAGGTGGAGTGGTTGCAAGGTGGGGAGGGTGAAAGGTGCGGTGAGTGCAAGATGGGGTGCATGCAAAGTTTCTTTTGCATTTAAATAAGCTGGATTTAAGAAAAATTAATTTATCCTTGGTATATCTTAATCCATATTCGATTATTACTATCAAAATAAGACTATACGTTAATACTTAAGCAAGGAAAAAGTAATTTAATTCAAATATTTTGTTTTGGTAATTTTCAATTTTCTCAAGAACTAGAAGACATAAAATCATCTAGTTTTCAGTTTTTGATCAAAAACAAATAAGAGCAATGAATTCTAAAAAAAAAATAGTAGATAATCAAAAAGTTTTGAAAAATTACACTTTAAACCATATTTTTAACTTTTTTTTTTACCAAATTTTGAGTTTAAAACAATTTTTTTCAAAAACTATGCATAGTTTTGATGTGATTTAAAAACAAGCTAATAGACAAAAGTGTTGGCTTTAAAAAAAGGTATAATACTTAACTGTAAGTATTACCGTTATTTTGTAATTATTTTTTTTCCATTTAAAGTACATGTTTTTTTAAATTGCCCCTACCGCCTAAACGGGGGGAGATAGACCCCCCCTCCCATAGTAAAAAATGCTTGTATTAAGCCCTTCTACCAAAAACCGTTATTATATTTCGGCGCCAAAGTTATCGTACTCTCCCCCAATACCTCTTATTGCTAAAGTCCTTAATTCCCAAGTTATAGAAGCAAGAACACTTTAAATTTGGAACAACAGATTTTTATTATAAAGTGAACGATTGTGGTTTGACCATAAATTTAGCTAAAAGTATCAAAATTTTAGACAAAGTTCTCAAATTTTATAGTTTAAAGTGTGTGTCAAGTCTTACATTAGTTTAAATGAGAAGCTTCAAATATTCAATATTATTAATCTCGACTTTGTTCAATGAAAGTGCTGGTACCAGCAGTTTGGAGCAGAATATTTCTCATTAAAGAAAACTTGTTGTTTTCTTTTCTAAACTGGAACTTCAATGAATATGAAGAGATTGTATTCATGTTGAGCTTATTTGAGTTCTATAAGGTTTTTAAAATGGCGCGGGTAGATTTTGGTGACCCGTGGCGGCCATTGTGTTTTGGTGACATCTGTCAAATATTTTGTTTATTATTCAGTTGTTTATGCCAAGCCATCATGGCAAGTTACACGATTGAACAGCACGTTCGAATGATAAAACTTTATTATCAAAATGAGTGTTTGTTAACGCAAACGTTGCGCGCATTGCGCCCACTTTACGGAAGACGTGGTGGTCATTCACAGTTGACTCTTCAACGTTTGATGGCTAAATTTGAGACGACCGGTTAAGTAAACAATCAGCCAACACAGAACATCGCAGCGATCCGTGAAAGTGTACAGCAGAACCCGAGGCAGTCTATTCCTCGCCGTGCACAAGAACTCGGGCTTTCGCAGACTTCAACTTGGCGAATTTCGCATCGGGACTTGGGCCTACACCCGTACAAGATCCAACTGACCCAGGAGCTCAAAGTTCATGACCATAGACAACGCTGTTTGTTCGCTGACTGGGCTTCGAATCATTTGGAAGAGGACGCCAATATTGGCCGAAAAATCATCTTTAGTGACGAGTGGACGAAAGGCTGTGTTAACAAGCAAACCCATGCGAGGTTCAGCAGATGATAATGCATTCTCAAAAAGTTACCGTTTGGTGTGGATTTTGGGCCCGAGCGGTGGCGTAATTGGTCCGTACTTTTTTTGAAAACGACATTAGTGAGTTACCGTCAACATAACGATGATAACTAATTTCTTATGGCCCAAATTGAAGCATATGGACCTAGACATGGACTTAGACGACATGTGGTACAGCCACACAGCAAACGCCACAATATGAAAGTCCCATCACTTAACTAAGGTCTTTCATCGGAATCAGGGAAAACATTCCTTAAAAAACTACGACTCCTACCCGCTTCACTGGATAAAAATCCAAATATTTTGTTTTGTCCAAACGATAAAATAAAGAAAATAAGCACACTTGATTACACTATGGAAACATCATCTCCGAGTTCATAAAATAAATAAATTGGGTGGCGCTACAGTCCGTTGAGAACTATTGCCTAGTGACTTATAACTCTCAACCATTCCTGTGTGCGAGTACTGTTGTCAGGGATGGGATGGAAGGGACCTACAGTTTTAAGCCGAATTCGAACGGCTAGTTTGAGAAAGCACTTTTCATTACAGGAATTACTCTTGGAGAATTTGTCAATTCCTGGCAAGAGGCAGTACCCGTGAAAAAAACTTTAGATGGCATAGATAGGGACCGAACCCAATACCTTTGGCATGACAGTTCAACGCACTAACTATCATGCTACGGGTACTACCTCCGAGATCATAGACTTCGTATTTAAAGCTCATCTCTGACTATTTCGATACCATGAAGCTTCTATTGTTTCCTGATTTTAACGATTATAACCCTCAGTATTTTTGGTAATCTTTTTAAATTAAAAAAGGTCTTTCTTAAATGTGAATTTACTCTTAATTTTCTTTTGAAGAATGACTTTAACTTGCATTTGTGTTCAAGGTTTCGGAGTTGGTATTTTTCGGTCGAAAGTAGACAATGTCATTGGAAAATAGTCTTTAACAATTAATAACAATTATATTCACCAAGTTCAGTTCCAATAAAAGAAGTTCATAAAACTCTATTGTTGATCTTAAGCACACCAAATGAACCTCGTTTACTTTTTACTTTCTACGTCTTGAAGTACTGCAGTTCAATTTGTCCTTCAAATTTTGTATTGTAAATGTTTTCAATCATTATTTCCAAATGTTTGCATTGTTAGCCGGTTTCTTGTGATGTGCTATCTGAAACCGTTCTGCAAACCTTTTTCTTCAAGTGGTCAAGTCCGTTCAATTAATATAAACATACATGCACATCAACAATGAAGATATTATGATTCTTTGAATTACAATCAAACAAAATACCGCTTTTCAAAACCATACCCTATTAACAAAAGAGAAGTTTACTATCTAATGACAAGGCGTGCGTCGCTGCTCCGCCGCCTTCTCAACGACCATTCTTCAAAGCTTTTTAATTTCTAGTTGAAACCTTAAGTAAGTAAAATTGTTTGCCTGACGAAAGATTCAAGAATGCTTCAATAAAAATCTTCAATATCAATGAACTCAAGTCATGATAATGGAATTATATTCGGCTATTAACTAAGACACTCTTGTTCTAGTGCACCTGCTTCTCTTACTCCTGGGGTCATGAAGGCAAAGACTTAACTTCTTTGAACTCTAAACAAGAGACAAGTTAAAAGTAAGCACTTGAAATAAATATCTGTCTAACCTTTAAAGTATATTATTTTCCAGACTAACAAAGCTCCAATTGACAATGTCAAAACTAAAAAAAAAGTCCAACCTGGCAGTACTCCACATCTAATCCTCATAATTCCTGTTTTTCTTATTCCTTCTCATCTTTTCCCTTTGTTATGTTCTGTTGCCTTCTGCCGTCTATGGTCTATCTCTCAATTGTATGTCATGGTGGTAGTGAATCTAAATCCACATCAGCTTCGAACCGAGCAGAGCCGAGGAGCGGAATAAAGCACACGCAAAGGCGAAGGCAACCAGCAGAATTTTCCATAACATTTTTATGGTTGAAAAGAAAAGATATGACAAGAAGCCACCAGGATTCAGTCCTATAATGTCGATGCAGTAAAAGAAAGAAAAAAAAGAAGACAATAATAATAGAAGAAGAAGAAGGAAAGAAAAAAAAGCATCCCTAGAAGACGTCATTTTATCCCGAAAACAACGACAAAACACTCTCCAGCTCAGCTGCTTTTGTTTCCAATTGGAATTATGTTTGGTAGTATATATAACTACATACCCACATGCATATCCATTTAAACCAGTATGTGAGTGTGAGAATCCTTTTGTGGACTGTGCTGAGACTTTAAGAGCTATCTTCATGCCAGTGGCGCTTTGTTATCCTCGAATCCACTGCACCAGAACCAGAACCAAAAGCAAAAGGAAGGCACACAAAAACACCAAGTGCCTTCGATTGGCACAATGAACCAAACACCATATTACCGCACTGCAACTAGAACTACAAAAAAACACAAAAAAAAACAACAACAACAAAAGTTCGGGAACGCTCGTACAATGTTCTATTTTTGAAGTGCGTTTAGGTCTATTTTTTGTATCTTAAACGCTATACATCTTTTTGAATAGGTTCACTTAGGGTATGTCTTGGATTCGTGAAAGAATTTGAATACAATAAGTTAAGGAAAAAAACTCAATACCTGACTTTTAATGTTTAATTTTAGGAATATACATATACATAAATTAAGATCGTAATGTTATCTGACCTCTGGTCAAGTCGAAGAGCTTAGTGACATTGTTGATATGTTAGGGGCAATCAACGACCCCGTGCTGTCCTCTAGTCAGATTTTTGTTTGGTCTGTTCATAGACGATAAAGTCGAATGACCTTTTTTATTTCTAGTTTTATATTTTTTTTTCGTGTTGCATTAAACACACTCTTAAACTTATCAAGTTACTCACCAAGGGGTCAAGATGCCAGTGTTGGTGGCGGTGGTAATGGTCAACTATCAAAAAACACTTCCAGTGTTAATGCCCCCGTTTCTAGACAAGAATACAGAGTGTGGACACTAATTATGATTTATGACATCATAAACCAAACGACACACATGACATAAAGTTGGTTGATTTTATGGTTGGATTTTTAATATGAACTGCATTCTTTGAGGAAAAGATTAGCATCCAGTAGCTAATAATTGGAGCGGCGAGCAAGTGAAACGATGAAAATTTTCTAATCTTGCTCTTCCAGTTCAAACTGATAAGATTCTGTCATATCAAAAAAACAGCAACACCACTTAGTCTATGAATGTTTGTTGAATGAAGAAAAAGAAGGACTATCGATTATCATGGTTCATGCTTCATGCAATCATTGATATGGATCCCAGTTGGAGATAATGGTTTGGGGGATTTTTGTTTTTAAAGGGAGTGTTATCGAAAAATAGCTTCGAAATTGGTTTTCGAATTGCATTATAGTTGTATTGCTGTGATATTTATGGGCAGGGGGGAGAAGGAGAAGAAAGGGGAGTCTGGTATTTGGAGCAAGATAAGATTAGCTTTTCCACAGAATTTTGATTATTTAGCTTTAAACCATATGTACTCGTATATCAACGTTATATTGCATTCTGTTGCAGGATTTATAAAATTGATTAAAACAGCAGAGTAGAAAAATGAAACTTTCACAGAAAATTTAGGTTTTTTTTTTTTTAAATATTGTTTTAGAGAATGAAAAGAATGTGATGAGAAAACTTTTTGTGATTGTTAGAAATTATTCAAGAATAAAGTGATTGTTATTGTTCCAGAAAAAATTTGTATTATCAAATGGTCTTGAATTTGGAATTAAAAATAAAATCGAATTTAAAATTTAAAAGGAGCCAAGGTTCATTTAGTTCAGAAATGCAGAAATGCAGAAATGCATAAGTTAGCTACGAGCTCATACCTCAACGCATATCTTTCTTCTATTTCTTTCTTCTATTTAAAATTTCTTTTTCTCCTGTAGTACCTTTTTTTTAAATTAACTTATTGGCCTTAAAACCAATCTCTAATAAATTGCAATCATCAGACAAATCAATTGTTAAAAGTTGAGATCCTTTCGTGCAATCGTTGATGATTTTGTTTTACTAAGCGTGATAGTAAGTTTTTTATCAATAAAAGTAAATCTTCATATAAGTAAAATACTAAAGGTTTTTCGCCTTGATATATTGTTAAAAAAGGTTGAAATTTCGATGTAATAGTATAAAAAAAAGAAAGCTTGGACTCGAAGAATTGGTCTTTAAAAAAGTTTGGGATATTTTCAGCAGGTTGGGTTTTCGGAAGATTTTTTTCTAAAGTGAATAAATGTTTGAGCTAGTCAAATATGTTCAGACATCTCTTCAAACACTTTTTGTTCTCTCCAAACATTGAATTCCGCAGTATTTTAAAGGAAATTTAGTACATCCCGTTTTGGATGTAAACAAACTTCTCCTTGAAGGAGTGTCTTTGAAAACGTAATAAACATGTTTTAAAAAGATATCAAAGTCCCAAAAAAACACTCGCGAGTCCAGTCTTCATGACTGGATGTAAACATACCCACATACCCCAATAGCAAGGCATGGCATCTGGATCCGTCTTTTTCCGCTCTTGCTTACGTATGTAGTTTTAAAAATGACAAGTTCAAGAATGTTCTCGTTGAGACAACATAAAGACACCATCGGATATCAGCGGCTATTGAGTCGATTTTGTTGAAAGTATAATAACCTAGGTCCTGTGAATTTGGATTTGTAGATTTGTTTTGTTGATCTTGTGGCGGAATAATATGAGGAGTGGTTTTTTGAGTACTGGATAAAAAAAAGAATTGAGTTTTTGCAATGCCGCAGCTTTGTTATTTGATTTTTGGAGAACTCCGTTTTGGTGTGACGTCAACCCATATTGCTCAACTCAAAAATTTTTTTGCAATAGTAACACTTGAATCCTTGCGGTACACAATTGAGGTTTTAAACTGTTTTTCTTTTCTTTGCATTGAAAGTGAATTTTTCCAATTGAAAAAAAAAATTAGTATTATAAGCATTAAAAATATGAAATTATTACATACAATTTTATTCAATATCATGTTTCATTTTGAATAACTCTCCTTTTGATCAGCTGTCACCTTTTAATATTTGACAAATCAATAACGAAACAATCTTTAAGTTTTTATCTTGGGGTACATTTGGCAGATATATTTTTTTATGCTAATGCTAAACAATTAATTCAAGACCTTAAAAATAGAATTCCTGAAATCAACAAAGACGCAAATGTGCAAATATTGGTTCTTTAAAGGATATAGAAGCATTTTTTTAATTTCGAAATCTTGAACGTACTACTAAAACTACGTGAACAAAATCAGTTTTAGTTTCATAGTTGACTTTCGAAACGCGTTACAGAGCAAGACCCAAGAATGAGTGAAGTGACTTGTTAAAGATGTCAGAACTGGGCTCGGTTGTTTTATGTTTAACATTGAATATGTTGATACTAAACAAAACCAAAATTTAGGAACATCTAGTTGAACAATGACTGATACCATTCTTGGATAGCAGGTAAAATTGATAAATTAATTTCGTGTGTATTGATACAAAATCCATCAAGTTGGAATTTCAAAAAATCAATTTTTGGTGTGGTTTTTGAGTCTGAATTGACATCATAATGAATGTTATGTGTGGAGAAGTTGCATTCTAAAAAATAGCGTTTCGCACATACATAGATAAACACAAAGTATTGGGAGCTACCGCAATTGCAATACTGTTTTACAGAGCGCAATTATGGGGGTATCGATCGTTTGAAGCTGTGGAAAAGTTCCTCCGTTTTTTTATTAAAAGTACTTTCAAGTTGCCAAGTACGGCACCCAACTATATGTTACATCTTGAAACAGGAATAGGACCCCTCTTTTTAGACACACTTAAATTACATTTCAACTACGTGTCAAGAGTTTTGGCGATGGGTGACGAAAGAATTCCGCGAATAGTACTCACACAAGCTATCAATTCTGAAGTTTCGTGTGTTAAAGAGTGGAAGAAACTGGCAATTGAATGCTCAACTACTTTTTCAATATCAGCAGACGAAAGTATCGAGGTGCTTAAATTGAATTTTGATGACTTGCTGAAAAAAGTCGTCAACATGATGTACGATAAGCTTATGAGTGAAGCTGAAGTATCTATTTACAGATCTTACTACAGTAAAGTTAACCATTTCTTGAACCACAACACCTACTTCTTTTGCCAAAGACAGTACACAAAACATCAGCTTGTTATTTAAAGTAAGAGGTGAACTCATCAATTTGAACTACATTCCTCACCGTCCAGAATTGCCAATATTGTGCGATTTATGCAATCGCAAAAAACGCAAAGATGTATTTCATTTCCTGGGAGTTTGTCCAATACTCAAGGAGTTCCGAAAGCGTTATTTTGGGATAGATATACTCGGTATAGAAGAAACTATAAACATCTTGAATGGAGAACTAGGTTAGGACCTTCTGTATGAATACTCATTGAACGCTCTTCGCTATAGAACCAGAACAGTTGAGGAAAATTTTTAAGGTTTTTAAGGTTTTAAAGTTTGAAAATTGTAAAGATTATTTTATTGAATTGTATCTAATTACCTTTTTTTTCGTACATATGTATATACCAATTAAAAAAAAAATAATATCAGTCTGGTAGACGGCCTTTGGCCAAACCATTTAAAGACTTGTGTAATCTTACAATTAAGAATATAATGTTTGTTCTTGTATCTTTTGAAGTCAATAAAACTAACTAACTAACTAACTAACTTACTAACTCATAATGAATTAAGATAGCCAATTTCTGTTGACCCGTTTTAGATTATTGGATGCGACGCAAATGTTGTAGCACCATTTATAGTCATGATTTTCGGAAACAATTTATTTTTTTCGAAGAATACACTGCAGGTAACCGATACCTTTTAAGCCACGGATGCTTATCGCTTAAATTTAGAAAACTTGTTATATTCCACCCTAAATGTCAGCCAAGTTAAATAAAATTCAAATTGATATCAGGCAATGGACTTGTTCACCCTAAAAAAAGGAGACTTCATTATTTACATAACTTGCCATTCGTGCCCGTCTGCCGATATTTCTCAAAGTCTTACAAAATATTAATAGAAACATTTTGTGTAAGATAAAAAAAGTTTGAAGTCAATATCTTTATTTTTTCTCAAGTCCTTGATTTGAAAACCATTTCTTATAAGTTTTTAGTTCTTTTTTGTCAATTATATTTATTATAAAATTTGAAAATCAGTTCTTATCAATTTTGTGCAGATTTAAACAAAAACAACTATCAATTTGATTTTTTTCTAAAAAATGTTACCAAATTTAAAAAACTATGATTTTTCTAAAAATGTCACCAAATATCAAAAACGTAATTTTTTTTGCATACAATTATTTTAAAGGTAATTTACTTTTGTAGTAAACGTAGCGTGATAGTTAGAGCGTAGGACTGTCATGCCAGAGGTCTTGGGTTCAATCCCTTTTTAGAACTTATCAATGTACATTTTACATTTGATTTTCGTAAAAAAATATTGAAGTGTTGAAATCAGTTCATTAGTTCTTGAGAAAACTTAAAAACAAAATAACGGTTCAATGGGGGGGGGGGTGTTGTGGTACCCATGGGAAAGGACAGAAAGACGGACGGAATCAGGGGACCCACTTGTTTCGTTTTTTTTACCATCTTAATGTCATGTTTGATTAAAATCTTGAGTTCAAATTTTTTTACGAATGCAATACTTGCCATAAACAGTCGTACAGTAGTTCGTACATATATGTCGCAAGTAAAAAAATGTCCTCAAGAACACAATAATCCAAATCAAATAAAATGAAAAATTCCATTTGAACAAATAAAAGAATACAAACATTCTAAAATTGTTACCACACGTTCAGGAATTCAATCGTTTTTTAAATTTTACCAAGCAAAATATAAATACCAAAAGTTCACGTCTACCAAACATTCCATGCCTGCCAATTTGACTTCTGACATTTCTATCTACATGTTTATGGAATTAAATAAAAAAGTTAAATAGATTGTGCCTTCTTCTCCAGTATCATAGATTGACAGGTTAGAAGGTTTATTTGCTTGTTTTTGTAATCTATTCGAAAGTGTCTTTTGATGATTGGGACATATACAATAAAACCGGAAACGACAAGTGACGGCATTTCCTGTTAGCACTTGACAGTTCGCAAACACATTAACACAAAACAACCGTTCCAAACTGTTGACCCAACTTATATTTCATTATTGTTGTTCCTTAAATTCAATCAAAACACACCACACCATTCCACAACACACCCCAAAAAACCCAAAGAACATGCCACACAAGTCCTTTAAGTTGTCCCCTTATATAAATATGTATAACAAAGCCCCATCAGAGACTCGGCTGAGCTTTATAATATTCATGATCCGTGATTCACGTTGTAATTAGTTATGCGTGAGTCAATGTCATGCATAAATTATGGTTTGGAAAACGCAAGTAATTCCTCTAATTTGGATTTTCCAAAGCAGCTCCTCTTATACATAATATTCTCTTATAATATGTATAAGAGAATACAAGCAAAAGCTAAATCTAAAGCAGCTACCATACCAAAAGGAAACTTGAGTTTCTCAACTATATATCTACATACCTACAACCCTTAACTTACAAAAATGAAAACCCCTTTTGGTCTTTATTAATACATAAATACAGAATTAAAATAAAGCAAAAAATCCCGTTGAAATTGCATATATCACACCACACTATGCATAGGAAAAAACACAAAGTCCTTCCACCCTCACACGCAGGGCTTCAACTTCACTCTCTTTTGGTAATATCCTTTGTTGTGTTTACAACAACGAGCGGTTTACGAGACGGAAGGAAGTAAACAAAAGTTCATCCCCTTTTGTAAAATGAAGTCGAGTAGTTTTTTTTTTTTTTTGCTTTGTTTTGAATATTTGATTGAGGGTAGTTATAGATGAGGGGAAAGGGGTGAGGCTTCTTCTTGTTTGGGCTTTAAAAAATATTTTCTTGTTTTCTTTATTTTGGCCCACTTTGCAACTGAATGTTGTGTGAATTCGAAAAGGACTGCCCTAGAGTTTCTTTTTTTTAATTGATGATGGTTCAACACACTCATGGTAACACTGCGAATTTATCCGGAAAAGTTCAAATTTAAAATTTAAACAACAACAACAATGGCAACAAATATCCGTTTTCTATATGAGTGTAGCAGCCGTTTCGCCCACATTCGGGCGAAAAAAAATTTGCCGACTGACAGGGCTCTTTTGGGTTTGAGTTTGGGTTCGGTTTTTTCCATGTTTTCAAGCTTCCATGTTTCCATGTCTATATAGCCTTTCGTGGTCGTCATCGTCGTCATAGTTTTAGTCGTAGTCGTCCCACACAATGCAATGAACCCTGGAGAGTGTGCTTTGGCTGCCGTTGCACTCCTCGTCGCGTCGACGTCGTCGTCGTCGTCAGCTATGTACATAGGTATAATGATGAATGGATATGTGGAATTGGATGTGGAGCTTAAAATCATACTATCTACTACCTTTGCACACACGCATTCAGCACTGAATTCGAATTGATTTATCGAATTTGGATATTGTGAGTTCTATTTATTTTTGTATGGGTCCCTTATGGGTCGATTCGGTCGATGTAGGTAGGTCGATCGTATATTTACTGTAGTTTGACTTTCATAAATCAAAGATAGCCAATTTTGAGAAATGTCAAAAAATACTACTCAAATGAATTGCATTATTAGTTTATAAAATATTTCTCCTGGAACTGGGATGGGAGGAGTTGGCTGTTGATGGGAAATATTGAGTAAAGTTTTGCAAATTTGCGTTAATTAACAACATAACCCAACTTTTTCGTTGGTATGGTAAATTAATTTCAATTTTTTGTTGTTGATGTTGTTGTTGTTGTTGTTGTTCTATAAAATGATTATTTATTGAAACGTAAGCTTTAAAACTGTGAGCAATTAGTCATTTAATGATAACATTAATAGCAGAATGGCGTCTATAAGACGCGACGACGCGGTGGCGGTGCTGCGGCGGCGGAGGCGTGCGGTAGAAATGACGATGATTATGATGATGTCAATGACTTTTTGATCAAATTTATTTGTTTTCATAGAAATTTTATATCGTTGCGTTAGTCGTGGGTTGTGATTTGATTTTGTATGTATCACCTTAAGGTGGTTAACTCAGCTCGAAACGCATCAAGACGCCGCCGCCGTACATTTTGAAGGGTTTATTCATGTCTAGACAATTTTAAAAGAAGTACACAAAATGTTGAAGGTGATTTGATTAGGTAGGTTACTCTTGATATTTAGAGGAGTAAATTTGAAAAATCCAAAAACATCTACATACCTATGTACATAATTTTTGTTTGATGATGCCTCTTGGGACACTTTTCTGTCAAGAAATTCACTTTTTTTTTTTGAGATTTAATGAAATAAAATTTGCAAAATTCGTGTGAAAAATCGGACGGGTAGAAAGATTTTGTAAACTGAAAAGATTAACGAAGTCACGTTGTGTTATTTGTAAGGCCAATTCATTAGTCAAGCAATCCACTTAGTATACCCTTGTGGAATATTAAATTCAAAAGCTGCTTGCGGGGGAGGAGGGTTCTCAGTAGCAAAATAAATAATCTTCACTGTGACCTTGAGAAAGATTTATTTTGTCTCCTTTAAGACAGTTCTTTCTCTAAGTTAATGTCTTTTAGGAACTTGAATATTTGGGATACCGCCTTTCTCTTGGTTATGTTATACTTGTTTCCTCTTAAGGTGCAAAGGCAGGTAATCCAAAGGAATAATAAGACCTGCAACTGGCACTGTTTATAGGGCCAATGATATTTAGTGCCTATTCGTTTAATAGCTTGCCTGCCTAATTTGAAAGACTTGTTATCAGATTTAAATCAAAAAAAGAAAATTAAAAGCCTTGGTGAAATTTAATGAAATTCTTTTGATTTCGTTAAAAGAGTGATTTATTTTTAGCTTCAAGAACTTATTTTTTTCCGAATGAGTTTCAAATTGTACGGTCCTACTATCTTTTACCCATAGAATTTATATGGAGAAAATATAGAGAATATTTTTCATATCTTTCTTACTTTTACTTTCTCATCGTGTAAGAAATCCAATAAACAGAAACTTTAATTTTCTAAAAAGATATTTGTATCAATTTAATAAACAAAAGTGTATTCAGACAAAATCGAAGCAATTTTATTACATTTAATGCAGGGCCATCTAGTGAGTTTTGTTTAAATTATAAATTATAGGAGAATCCTTTTACACTCTTACAACGTTGGGAAATGGAATATTGGAACCATATCTAGCCCATCCCGCCAAAGCTTGAGTATAACTCCCATCTCTGAACTGGTGATCCTGCAACAAACTAAAGCCTTTTAGTCCACCCTTTGAAATAAAAATAATTATTTAATTTTGATTTGATGACATGAAATTTCGAAAATATACAGTTGCTCACAGCTTATTTGATACAGTGTTTATTTCCAAAATTTTCTAAACATGGGTCTGTAGGTTTGTAGAGAGCAATTTGTAATTTTAGAATTCCCAAATTAACCTCCATATTCTTCCGTCTAAGAGGAAAGCGCAATTTTGATCAAAAAAATACCTCACAGCTTATTTGATATAGCTAACTTAGTAGACATACGTTTTAAATCTTCACGCAATAGGTTGTTATTTATTTTTATTTTCTGTCACTAGGTTAGTTCACGATCAATTTTTCAAAATTAGTAGTGTAATTTCGTAAGCCAAAATAACAAATCAAGTCTTTATTTCAAAATGGGTCGTCGCAAAACAATTGAAGTTCGCGAATTGGTAATACACCACCATAAAAATGGACAGTCTATTCGGCAAATTGCAAAATGTGTTAGTTTGAGTGCCTCAACAGTGTAGCGAAAGCCAAATACGGAACTCAAAACGGAGAACCTGAAAGCTACAGTGAGCATAGTTGAGGAAGCGTGATGGTATGGGCTTGTATGTCTGCAGCAGTGTTTGGGAATTTGAAATTCATTGAAGGGACGAAGGACAAAAATATGTATACCTAAATAAATTAACAAATAATTTAATGCAAAGTGCAGAAAAGTTGGGTATTCGTCAAAATGTACGATTTTATCAAGATAATGACCCGAAGCATAAGTCAGGAATCGTGCAGACATGGCTCATCTGAAATTGTCTTCACTTGATGACACCCCCCGGCGCAGTCACCACATATGAACGTGATAGAAAATTTGTGGGCTTTGTTGGACATTAATATACGAACACATAAAATTTCTAACAAAAATGATCTGAAAAGGGCCCTTCTAGAAGAATGGCAGAAGAAATTACATCGGAAATAACAAAGAAGCTTGTTGATTCTATGCCAAAAAGATTACAAGCTCTTGAAAAGGCAAAAGGATACCACACTAAGTACTGAAATGTTAAGGATTCTTAAAACTCGCAAGTTTTTTCTAAGACAAATGATCTTGTATCAAATAAGCTGTGGCGTGAAATTTATTGCTTTTTTCTAGTTTTTTAGTTCCTACCTTTTTAAATGCCAATATTTTTAAATAAACTCTTGTTCTTTGTTGAAGTAATGGGTGATTTTTTTGAGGTTAGGATTTTCATGCATTAGTATTTGACAGATCACGCGGGATTTCAGACATGGTGTCAAAGAGAAAGATGCTCAGTATGCTTTGACATTTCATCATGAATAGACTTACTAACGAGCAACGCTTGCAAATCATTGAATTTTATTACCAAAATCAGTGTTCGGTTCGAAATGTGTTTCGCGCTTTTTTATCGACAAATTTTGTTCAGCGATGAGGCTCATTTCTGGTTGAATGGCTACGTAAATAAGCAAAATTGCCGCATTTGGAGTGAAGAGCAACCAGAAGCCGTTCAAGAACTGCCCATGCATCCCGAAAAATGCACTGTTTGGTGTGGTTTGTACGCTGGTGGAATCATTGGACCGTATTTTTTCAAAGATGCTGTTGGACGCAACGTTACGGTGAATGGCGATCGCTATCGTTCAATGCTAACAAACTTTTTGTTGCCAAAAATGGAAGAACTGAACTTGGTTGACATGTGGTTTCAACAAGATGGCGCTACATGCCACACAGCTCGCGATTCTATGTCCATTTTGAGGGAAAACTTCGGAGAACAATTCATCTCAAGGAATGGACCGGTAAGTTGGCCACCAAGATCATGCGATTTGACGCCTTTAGACTTTTTTTTGTGGGGCTACGTCAAGTCTAAAGTCTACACAAATAAGCCAGCAACTATTCCAGCTTTGGAAGACAACATTTCCGAAGAAATTCGGGCTATTCCGGCCGAAATGCTCGAAAAAGTTACCCAAAATTGGACTTTCCGAATGGACCACCTAAGACGCAGCCGCGGTCAACATTTAAATGAAATTATCTTCAAAAAGTAAATGTCATGGACCAATCTAACGTTTCAAATAAAGAATCGATGAGATTTTGCAAATTTTATGCGTTTTTTTTTAAAAAAAGTTCTCAAGCTCTTAAAAAATCACCCGATATATTCGATTTTCTTTGAAATAAAATTTAATTTTTGTAGATAATCCTTCTTGTTTGTATGCTATGGGAACTTAAATTATAAATCTAGTACTGTAACTGTATCAAATAAGCTGTGAGCCACTGTATCTTGACAAAACTGAAAAGCATACTTAAATTTTCTTGCCATTTGAGAACATTTACATATTTTCATTTCTAAATTAAATCCGATTTAAGCAATCTTGAGATGTTTGAAGCTTGAATGATTTCATACATTTTAAATGATCATTTTCATTTTCATTCATGGACACATTTTTTTAAATTTTATGATTTATGTGGATCAGGGATTGTAAGGATAAAAAGTATAGGACCCAAGTGTCTGTCTTGTTAAATTACATATTCATATATTAATGTTTGTATGCGTTTTGACGTTGTTGTTGTTTTGTTGATTAATTTATTTATACAAAAATAATTCATTTTTAAACTTTATATTTTATCTTTTCAGGTAAACATTGGTGATTTAAGGATGCATTTAATGTACACACTTAACACGACATAACCCTACTGAATAATATTGCCAGAATTATATCGTCCTATAGCACAGGTAGATCATAGTATTTTAATTAAACAAAACATTAATAGTTACAACTTACTAACAAGTGCCATTAGTGAAGCTTTTAACTTTTATTGATCAAATTTTACTCTAGACCATTAAAATTTATGTTTTAACTTTAAATAAAATAATTTGAAAACCAACACAAACTGCATACTGCAAGTTCAATATTATAAAGTCCAGTTTTCGACGACCTTGACGCAAAAATAACCCTGGGGCCCTACTCTGTAATGCGTTTCGAAAGCAAATATTTTCGAATATTTTGTACTTTCTATTTCTAATGCGGATAAGAAATCTAGAACTTACGGAATGACAAATCCGCATTTGGATTTTTAATACCTGGCAATGCGTTTCCGAATGTCATTAGCGTTCGAAAACGGAAATTTTGTGTTTCACCATCAGAGGTAACGGATGAAAATCAAAGGTCGTTTTTAAAGGACACACAACGAAAATTGTGTTTAGTTGTGTGAAATAGATAAAATGTTAGTAAGCAAATCATAATTTTATTCAAAATTTAAGCAAAAAAATTTCATTACAGGGAATCATCAGCGAATAAAATCTATTTCTCTTTAAAAATTAATTTCAACTTCCTCGTCTTGTTTGTGATTTGTTTTGATTTTTTTTTTGTTTTTTTTTGTTTTTTACTTTGACACATCTAATGAGAAATACTTCGAGACTCGGCAAATCTATTCTATAAATAGAAAAAATACTAGTTGATTGTTTTGTTCGATTCGAACATTTTACAGAGTACGAATTCATAAACGAATCGAATATCAGATTCGAATCGGATTAGCTTTCGAAACGCATTACAGAGTAGGGCCCCTGAATTTGACCGAAGACATCGATTATGTTGCCTTTAAGGACCGCGGTAAATCGCGGCTTATTCAGACACACCTAGAAAAAGTCTAAAGGATTCAAATCAAAAGGTCTGGGTGGCCAATTCACGTCGCCTCGGCGCGAGATAACCAAATATCGATTGTATCTTTAGCTGTGTGACACGTAGCGTAATCCTGTTAAAACCATTTGTCTTCGATGTCCATATCACCCAACTCAGGCCACAAGAAGTTGGTGATCATCACCATTCATCAAAAAATGAGCCTCATCGCTAAAGATGATTTTTCGACCAAAAGCGTGCTCAACTTTTAACTGCCCCAAAAATCCAATTAGTGAACACACGACGCTGCTGGAAAAATTCGCCATGTTGTAGTCTGCGACAGGCCAATT
The DNA here is from genome assembly GCA_951509635.1 of Eupeodes luniger. NCBI lineage: Eukaryota > Metazoa > Arthropoda > Insecta > Diptera > Syrphidae > Eupeodes > Eupeodes luniger. The sequence goes on along the minus strand of OX608074.1, from coordinate 47,409,013 downwards.
TGCCATTATGATTTATTTTTACTGACGCCACGAGTTCTCAAAATCAACCCGACCCAATTGAAAAACCCTTTTTTATGGTTTTGTTTAGAAGTGTAATAATGTACTTTCAACTTGGCCCAAATCCTTTTAAACTATTTTTTAAGTAAAACGTATTTGAATTCACCTTTAATCAACTTGCAAGTTTATAGAATTATTTTGAAATACAAAATCTACTTGAGTAGAAGTTGTTTTCTTTTGTACTCAACAAAAATGTGGAAACCTTAAACTTTTGACCGCAATCGTTATGATATGGTTATTTTTGGTACACATCTCTGGCTGAATGATAAGATACTTGGCCTACTTGTGGGAAATTTTTAACATTTTCCATCTCAAAAATAAAAAAATAAAATAAACTTTCCTTTGAGATCCTTTTCATTCATTCATCGTTTCGTATACATTTCACCGCAATGCCATGGAATATAGAATACCTCCATTTTCAACTTTATTTCACGCGTCGCCAACCACTTTTGTGTCTTCTTCTACATATGAACATGCATACGGACATATGTATGTATATAGACCGACCAACGAATCGATGTTATGTTCCTTAGTTTCTTTTTGTAGTTGGAATTTTATTATACAAATCACGTAGCTACACCATTTTTTTCTAGGCAATCCAAATACAATCCAATATGTTCATCCTTCCAATCTCATACTTCATTATGACATCTTTCTTCAAGGTATAGGAACGAGTACATACATACCTACAATACCTTAAAAAAGAATCAAATCTCTTCCCGTTTTTTTTTTCATTCCGAAAAAAACTTTTCTTCCAGAAGTCCAGAAAGAAAGAAAGATGAACAAAAAAGTAAAAATAATAAAGTAGAAAAAGGAATACCTAACTAGAAGTAAAATGTAATTTATTTCACTTTATTCCAATCAGCCTTTGGTGTTCGTATATCTAAACATACCCGATAGCTATACCTAACCTGTATGTGGACTTAGGGTTATTCAAATTGGATAGAAATGAAACCAACCGATATAAAAACGGAAACACACCTCAATATCGCTTATCGATTGATATCCTCTTTTCTCCCCTTGCCCATCAGATCAGACCAGACGACACACAGCCAGCTCAGCTCAGCGGGGCGATGAGACTTTCAGAAACCCTAACCGGCATTAATCTCAAGCTTAAGAAAAAACAAAATGAATAATTCTTGAAGAACAACATAAAACAAAATCAGGAGTAGGTATATATTGGAAAAAAATTAATAAGACACTGGATACCGAGGAACAATGCCATACGACAACAAAAGGCAATAACAAGAACGAAGCCAATATGATACATCGGGAAACCAACCCAGGAACACTCACTGGTACTATAGCAATGGCATCAGGCAGAGGTTGAGGTATGTAGATGTAGAGGCACAGGAACAGGCATAGTCACAGGACAGGCAAAATGATCCGTAGAATTAATTTGCATAATCATTTTTGTGTCAAGTGATTTTTATGGTAAATCTAAACTTTGTCGATGGCTCTTGTGTTCTTCGAGGCGTGTCTTCATATGTTTTTTAAAGAACCTTACAGTAGGAAAGGATAGTAAGGAATTTGGAATTATTTAGAATGTCAAATTTAAGAAATTTTTATGAACTAAAACTATGCCAAAAAGGCTTTTGATATGGAGAAAAAACGCCCACTTTAACGCCCCTTTTTTCATACAAATGTTTGTAATGCATTTTTTTTTTTGGTTTCTAGTCCAAATTTTTAGCCAATTTTATATATAATATATTTTACTGTATCTCGTTGAATATTATCTTTATTTTTGTTCCGTCTCCTTGATGCAACAGCAGGATTATGCAGACGCAAACAAAACCAAAAGACCATAAAACCATATACATAGCCATATATGTACATAATGTACGTGTAGACTCTCTAGACCTATTGAAAAAGAAGCATCAGCCAGGAAAAGCTCTTTAAATAGTCTTTAAAGTTCTATGGTGCGTTTGTTTGGTTTTTGTTTAGTTATTATTATTTTTTTCTTTTTGTACTTCAACCAGAATTTGCTTCTGTATTTTAGTTTGTTTCCTTATCTTTGTTTTTTTTTCTTCGTATTGTTTTTATTTTTATTTTGTTTTGTTTTTCGAAATGCTAAACCTATGTGAAATTAAATTGCTCATCCAAGTGTACACTAATGTGTCTACAGATTCTACATATTATATGTACTGTATACATGTACACTGTACAGTATACGTACATTTTGTGTATTGCAATATGTGAAAGGAACAGTAGGGATTAAAAAGTTTATTTATTAATTTTGTTGTTATAGAAAATGCAATGTGAAATTTTTCAAAATTATTATGTGAAATTTTTTAGCAACTTTTTTTTTTTCAAAACTTAGAAACAAGCATAATTAAATAATTCTTAAATTTATTTATTTTTCTTTAAAAATATTATCACGGTTTTCCAATGAGAAGTTTCATTTTGGTATCTACAAAAACATAATATTTTTTTTCAGAGAAATCAATAGGCGTGTTTTTTGGCATCGCTATCTGCAGCCAAATTCGATTTCCCAAAAAAACGTATCCGCAGTTGCCCATCCGCAGCTGTTTTATTTTAGTTTTAAGTTGGTAGACTTGTCTAGCTGTCAGATAATACTCGTACAACAAAACAAGTGTAGAAGTCCAGCAAGACCTCCGTATCCTCCTTTGTCTAGCTTTTTTTCTTGATGCTACACATTTTAAGAAAGAATTTTATTATGTACCTGATTTATAATTTTAAATAAATGCTAATTTACCTTTTTTCCTGATTTTCCATTTGTACATCCATCCATCTGCATTTGTTCAAAGTTTGATTTGTTATTTTGGTTTTGCTTTCGGATAAGTTTTTGACATATTGGGGTATGTTCGTAGATTTGGTCAGTTGTCGTTCATGAAATTGAAGTTCTTATAGGTGGCTCATTTATATGCAGGGTCAAAAGATCGAAACTGAAATTCTTATGTGAAATGTGGAAGACTTTTGAGGTTTTATTTTGACAATAGGGGTACTCATGCAGTCGCGTAAACTGTCAAAATATGTATAAATAACCTTTACTTAACTACAACGGCTATTTTTGGCAAAAAGTGGTAAATTTACAAAATTACAAATAAATTTTGTTCTTTCTAGCACCATTTGTTTAAAAAAACAACAAAATTGTTTTTTTTTTTAAAGCTTTCTGCAATATTGTTTTTAATTTTGTGGTCAGAAAAACTTAAAAAATATTTAACTTATGTCGTTTTCTAATTGCTTTTGAAATGTTTGTGTAAAAATCTCAGATTTTTCCTGGCAAATAGTAGATGAAATCTAGTTTTGTAATTGCATACGAAATCGCTTCATATAAACTTAATTTTTTTTTAAATAAAACAAGAACAAATGTTCAGACAAATGTCAAACAGAGTAGTGTATTTGAAAGTGCGAGTGCTTGTACCTACACAGGCCAAAAAGTCTCCGTACAGCAGCTTTCTTTTTGTTGATTCGAGATAAAATATTTACTATAACAATATATTAAAAACGGGTTTTTGAAAATCACAATCACAATTTTTTTAAATTTGACAAAAAGGTGAAAGTGGAAATTAACTTTTTTTCAATGTTAGCACTTTGGTTTTTACATTTATTCCTAGTACTTTTTTTCAAAAAAGAACACTAAAATTAGGCTGCTGTACGGAGATTTTTTGGACTAAGTGTATGTGTGAATTTTGATAAAAACCGAGATTCAGATTTTTGAAAAAATCGAATCAATTTTTTTTAATCTCAAAGAGATTATGAAATCTGAGATTTATCCACTTTTTTCTCTCTTCACCACCTCTTTTAGCTGTCAGATTCACAAATTTGACTCGACTCTAAAGGTATGACTACAACAAAATTTTCAAACTCATTTTGTGACAGTTTTTTCACCCCAAAATTAAAGGTAATGATGCAGAAAGCTTATTTTTTGATGTCAAACACAATTTTTGTAGTTTTTTTCAAATTCAAATGTCGCTACAAAAAAAAAAAAAAAAAAAAATATGTAGTTATACCTTCAATCTCGCAAATAGAAAACGACATTACAGAAGAAAAATATTAAACACCATAGAGCAAGTATGTGTGACTCGTTCCTTGATTTGTGCGTTCCAATATCAATTCAAAATAAACTTAAATAAAAGAACGTACTCTGCGAACAAAGCCTTCGAGACTCTTTGAGTTATCCGATTATCCGAGTTACCATTACCAACCTAAGAAATTCAATTTTTCTCCGATCGAGTTTCGATACTCGATTGTCAATTTTTTTATCCGCAGCCAGATTTAAGTTTAAGTTTTATCCGCAGCTGCGTGTTGTATTTGTAATACATGGAAGCTCCCACTGCAGATACGGATAGCTGTGCCAAAAAAACACGCCTAATACATGTTTATTTCATTGTAAAGACAAAATTATGCCATTAACATATCAAAACGATATCAGTCAATTGGCCACCACAGCTACGTTTTCAGCACCATTCCTTTCCATAAAATTTTTAATAACCAACTCGCAGATTTATAAGTGTATGTACGCGATATATCTTAGAAACTTCACCAAAAAGTCTCACGTTTAAATCTTCACATTACTAAATTGTCCCAACACTTCAAATTTGTCAATCAGTATACTATTGCCCGGATGAAAAGATGTTTTACAACGACCCAAAAGTTTATTTATTTATTTATTTAATTCGTTAAAATCTAACGTTAACAATATTTAAAAAATTCTTATAATCTAATAAAAGTGCTTTAGTTTTGTCAACTGTGGCTGAAAAACGTTCACAATCTTAGCAATTTCAATGCGTTGTTAAAGCTTGTATTATTAAATTTTTAAAAAAAATGGGTTTGTTTGTATTTGTCAAATGTCACAAAATGATAGCTTCAAAATTGACAGTTCGCCAAGTAGCGGACTATTCAAAATGAAACCTCTTATTGGAAAGTCATTTATAATTTTAAAATGAATGAATTAAAACTTTTTAACCATGAAACTAGAAAATGTAATATGGCTTTGAATTATTGCTTTAGAAATTATTTTGGCAATATTCATTAAAAAAGACATGTATATTTCTTTGTTTTTTTTGTACTCCAATAATTTGGCGAAAAGCTGGGTTTTCCCACGTCAAGTATTTTCTTCACATAATGCATACCGTGTAGGGTTACCATAATTCATTCTTAATGGACCAAAAACACGAATTTTTTTATTTTTTCTTTAATGGTTCTCAAATCCTTAATACGTTCTTTTAAAAACACTAAAAGCACTTGTTCAGCAAAATTTTAAGAAATCGTATTTCATGGTTGCCACAATGGGTTATTTATGGATAAGATATGAGCAATACAAACATTTTGAGTTTTTTGACATCTTAATGAAAATATAATAATTCTCTAGACAATTATTGCCTTACATTTATATCCTTTGGAAATTATAGGTTCATTTGTATTTTAAAAATTGTATATTTCGTGGTTACCACTTAGCGGTTTAAAAATAGAATATTTTGTGATTATCTTTCTGTATGTATATGTATATCTTCCGACATCTCTTTGAAAAGGTGGAAACCTCTAGATGGTGAACATTTTATTTTTAAAGGCCTTGAAGGCTAAGTTCTATTTCTTTATTGGATTGTTAAGGATAAATATATTTTTTGTTTTTTTAATAAAAACCGATATTTTTTATATAACTTTGTGAAAAAAACCAAAAACACTGCTTCCCTAATAAGAAAACACATTTGTTTAAAGAAATTTTATTGCCGACGCAGACAAAAGAAATTATATCAACTTAATTAATTAATCATCAAACAATTCTCAACAATATAGAAAATCAGATTGTAAGAGATTATCTTATAAAATACAAATGAAAACTTTTATTATATTAATCTTGATGCATGTAGCAACAAGAATCTAAAAAACACAAAGATTTTGGATTATAATTCAACAAGAAAATTGCGAATAAGCAAGAAATCAGTAAAAATAAAAGAAATTGCCAACAATACCAATGGAAAATGTTTACGCACAGTCTACATCACCAGATTAGATCCTAATGCTAATAGACAGCTTCTATAATCTTAATTTATTAAAACTCAATGTAAAAACAAAGGTTTTTTTTTACAAATTATTTTATATATTTTTAATAATAACAAATAAAAAACATTTAAGTAAATTGTTGGCAACAAAAAAAAACTTACTTAAAAATATTATTTTATTTTTTTAATCATTTTTAACAATGAAGACATTTCGCTTTACACTATTCGTTGTCAGATGATGTCTATTGTTCAATGAGGGGTTGTCAATACTTTGAATAGCAATAAATTCAATTATTGCATCCTTTTTATAGGAACTTTTATTCACACATCTTTTTGCACGTGTTATAGACATAAAAACATTTATTCGTGTATGAATATTTTAATGAATTTGTCTACCATATCCTATACAACGAGGATAATTTGCGTTGGACTTAAATCAAAAGACACAGAGTGTATGAGTTTGTCCTTTCATATATTCAAAGCTTAATAAAAAAGTGACAGTGACCAAAAACAGAGAAAATGGCAATGAGAGAGTAGAGAGATTGCCAATAGGTTCATTGTTCATATCACTACACCACCAACCTACCCACACAACACTAACCACATCAGGATCCTTGATGGAATATAAACTCTAGGTATTATAGTACTCAAAAGACACCACCAAAACCACCCACCATTCAGATACAAAACCACCACCACTACCAATGCGCAGAAAGGACATTCAATCGCAGTCTCATCTCATATATGTATACACAAGTTTACGGTTAAGAGTTCTCCAACTCTAACCATCAAATAATACTTGTGGTGCGGTCCCACAAAGGACATTCTCATGTTAAAAAACACGAGAGAGACAATTTTCAAAAAGTGAAGATGGTTTTTCATATACGAGTAGTTGGGTGAAATCCCATTATGCCCGCTGTACGTACAAAACTTTAATAACCAACTTTCGGGGTTCAATGCTTTATGCTTCATCATACCAAAATCACAAAGGTCATTGCAATGAGTTTGGGATTTGGGAACTTTTGGTGGATTATTATATACGAGATACGACGACGACAACGACGATTGTATACATACATATATGCGAAATGAATGTTTCTAAGGGACAGTGGCCATTGCTGTTGGTACTGGCTTGGTTCTTATATGTGGCTGATGGTTGGTTTATGTAAATTAGAACTTTTGGATGCCAAATCGTCGTATAGTCTTGAATGTATGTGAAATTAAATGCACAGTGATTTTATAAATTCTCAACATTCTCAACTGTGGTGGAACATACTTAAAATTTAAATTTAAAGTTTTATGGAGACCTTACCAATTCTACGAAAAGAATTTTAAATTTAAAGCCGGAATAAAGACTTTAAATATATTTAATCTAAAGGCTACCTGTCGGCATGATTTTAGAGACTTCACTCTTGGAGATTATAATGGAAGTCAAGAACAGTTTAACACATACACAACGTACGCAGCAAAATTCTATCAAAAGAACTACCTAATGTTGTGATTCTGTTAGATGCTCGCTTTAAAAAAAACTGCTTCAAAAGCTTTAATTTATTTTTTTACTTAAATGCTTTTACGTATGAGTGTCTAATTTCAAAATCAAGGGTCATTCAAATTACAAGTTAAGCTCCTTTTATTGCATTCATATTTTCACTTGCGACATATAAGAACTACTATACATATGTATATGGCAAGTTTGGCATTCGTACGAAATTCGAACTCGAGATTTTAATCAAACATTACATTACGATGGTAGAGAAGTAAAAAAAATGGGTCCCCGATTCCGTCCTTCTGGCTGTCCTCGCCCCTACAGTCCAAAACATTGGTTCAATTGACTTCAAATTTGGAAATTAAAGTTTTGGTAAGATTCGCATTAGGCGTTTTTTTCATTTTCTTAAGACTGAAAATTACAGTAGTCCAATTGCAAATTTTTTGCTAAAAAATCGAAAAATCGAATTTTCTCAAAAAGGAACCCATAGGTTTTTTTTTAATTTTAGCTATTTTATTTTTCCTTAAATTGGCTTCTTCGATATATCGAAAATGGATCATCATTTTTTACGAAATTGAAATGTAAATAGAGTTCTAAATAACTGCATACCTAAAATATTTTTAAACTTAACTTAAAAAAAATTACCTATGCATGCAAAATTAATTTAAATTTAATGACCCAGTCATGCCTTTTATTTTATTTGCATTTTATATTTAATTAATTTAATATTCATTTTGTTTATTTCAATTTCATTATTAAATATATGTATGTACAGCTGTGGACAGCTAATTAGAAACACAAATTGAATTCACTTTTAAAGCAGTATCTGTATTTATTTTTTTTTGTTTAGCGAGCCGCCTCCATGCTTAAATACTGGCAAAACATATTTAGGGTGGAACGCTGTTCCATTTGGCCTTCGGACACATCGTGCACCATCTTGGCTCATCCTATTTATTTTAGTTTCGTCACTCCACACTTTTTACTTCCATTCGTTTGTTGTCCAGTTGACGTGTGATCTTGCGAACTCTATTCTTAGTCTACGTTGCCTTGCGGTTACTAATGGTTTCTTTCGAGAAATACGACCATGTAACCCAACTTCCACCAATCTTCTTCTGATTGTGCGTGGGCCTATCGGGACATCGAATGCAACCGAGAGTTGGGGTTGTATCTCTGTGGAGCTTATTTTTGGGTCTTTTTTGGACAGCCTACTAATTGCTCGATCCATTCGGCTGCTTGTCTTACGGGCCCGTTTTTTACGAGGTACATTTTCAGCAGTCCCGAAGTTTTGAAAATGCTTAATTGCATTGAAAACTTTCTTTACAAAACAGTTTATTTGAGATGCAATTGCTTTATAGGATATTTTAAGCTTCCAAAGCTCAAGAATCGCTTTCCTTGTAGGAGGATCACAACTCTTTAATTTTCCCATTATACAATTACCTCCAAAATTTAAAAATTATTCTTTAAAAACGTTTGCAGACCATTCAGAATTTTCTACTTATCAATGCAAAATAAAAAGATTATTTTTATTTCACCCAAATCAAACCTAATTAAACTGTTTCTAAATTAGTTGACCAGTTGAAACGAACACTTTTTACACTCTTCTTTGATTTTGTTGTGAACTATGCAAAGACTTATGCACAAATGATGCTTTTTCAAACAATTATCTAATAACGCTTGCATTACACAGTTTAGGATACCGCTATTCTAGTCACACATGACAAAGTGAATGTGGAAATGAGAAGCAAGTAATGTTTCTAATTAGTTGTCCACAGCTGTAATTCATTTATAGATATTTTCTTTAGATTTTACTCTCATTTTTTTATTTTATTTAATTTTAATTTTATTTAATTTTTGTTTGTTTTTATTTTATTTTATCTTTAATTTTTGTTTGTATTTAATTTTTCATTTTAGTTCGTTTTTACTTTTTATTATATTTGCATTTCTTATTTTAATTTATTATATTTAACTTCCCATTGTAATAGGTCCGATTTGTCGAATTGAAAATTTTGACATTTCTCGATGTTTCAAGGTCCTTAGAGTCAAAATAACAGATTTTTAAAGAGATGTCTGTGAGTGCGTATGTACGTATGAGTACGTCCGTATGCCCGTACGTTCGGGAAGTTTTTTTCGTAAATTACTATAGAAATCTTTAGAAATTCCTATTAAAACCAACCGAAAGTGTAAAAAAAATTAGCAATAAAATGTCTTTCACCGCATACGCTACGAAGAGTATTAATGATAGGACAAAAAATGTTTTAGCTTGCTTATAACTTAAATATCTGTACCTATTTATGTCTACCCGTGCGAAGCCGGGACGGGCCGCTTGTAACAAATAAAAACCTAAAAAAAACATTACTAAAAGTTGGAAAAAATTGATTTTCGACTCAAATATCTTTTCAAAAATTTTGAGATTATGGCTTTAAACTAATTTTGTCTTATACGAAATATTGTTTTCAACATTCGGTAAAATTTTGAGAAAAATCGAATTGACAGTTTTTTTTTATAAAAAATAAAAACCTAAAAAAAAACATTACTAAAAGTTCGTAAAAATTTACTTTCGACTCAAATTTCTTTTCAAAAATGAAAAATATTTGCTTCAAACTAATTTTATCTCACAGGAAATATTGTTTTTGACATTCAGTACATTTTTTATAAAAATCCAACAGTCAGTTTTTCAAAAAAAAAAATAAAATCTTCAAAAATAGTACGTAAATTTAGTAAAAATTGATGTTCGATTCTCGATATCTCATGAATAATAGAATACAGTTCTGTTCACTTGATTAGACGCACACATTTTTTTTTACATCAATTTGATTTTTTTATAAGTGTGTGCAAGAATTATCAATCAATTGCATTTTTTAGAAAGCTTATTAAGTTCTCAACAAAAAAAAAACACCAATAAATGGTAGGTGAGTGGAAGATAACGGATATTTTTTCTCTTTCTTGTCTATGCTGTAAGAAAAAGTGCAGTTTTTTTTTGTTCACATGATTAGACGCACCTATAAAATGGTAGTTAAAATGAGACACAGAGTTTTTGATTTACTTTTTTCTCATTTTTTTTTTGTATGTTTCTTTTATATTTTTAGTACTTCGTAGAACCACCATGTGTTAAAATCACATCAAAAATTCTATTCTTTAGTGAATCGTACAATTTTTCTAAATATATTAAGGAAATCTTCTTCCAGGCTTCTTTGATGGCGACAATTATGTAGCTCTTCACAGGTCTCATACTGCCTACCTCCTTCGTAAATATTAAGCGTGAGCCATCCCCAAACATTTTCAATTATGTTGAGGTCAGGTGAATAAGGTGGCAATGACAACAATTCCACATTTTCGGCGGCAAGAAAGGTTTTGACAACACGAGCGTTGTGGATTGGCGCATTATCTTGTTGAAAAATCCAAGGTATAGGTCCAAACAGTTCTTTCATAGCGGGGAAGGCTGATTCCAAAAGAGCTTTGTAGAAAAGTCCCGTCATTTTGTTGGAAACGAACACCAAATCGAACGCCCCATAGTACGAAATGGCTCCCCAAACCATTAATCCTCCTTGACTCGAATGGTGACGTGTCAGAAACTTTTCCTCTTTTCTTACATCATGGAAATAGTAGTTGTACCCATTAGGGCCATCCAAATTAATTTTTTTTTCATCTGAAAAAACCACATTTGCCAATTCAGCACACTTCGTATCCCACGTCATGTGAAGGAGTGCGAATTCCAACCGATGTTCTTTTCGTACGGCGTTTAGTGGTTTTTTTTTAAGTTTTTTTAATTTCAGATAGTCTGCGCTCAAAATAACTCGCCGAACAGTGGATATGCTTGCAGTTATCCCCGCTTTTTCCTTTATTTTGCTGGTGGAGGCAGCTGAATTTGACGCAATTCTTATAATTTTTCTTTTGTCCTGAGGTGTTAAAGCGGTTTTTATCCGTCCCTTGTAATTCGTTCCATATGAAGCACTGTTTTGTATGTAATTTCTTATAACATGGTCACTTCGGCCTATTTTTTTGGCAATACTTCTCATGACAAACCCTTCGGAATGGAACGCGTCAATTTTTCCTTTTTCTTCCGCGGTTAAAACTTTTTTTTCCCATTTTTGATTAAAAATAATATTAAATGTTCTTAAATGCTTAAACTTTGAAGCGAACTTAAATCCACGTACTAGTTCGCGACCAATTAAATAATTTAAAGTGTGCGTCTAATCATGTGAACAAAAAAAACTGCACTTTTTCTTACAGCATATACAAGAAAGAGAAAAAATATCCGTTATCTTCCACTCACCCACCATTTATTGGTGTTTTTTTGTTGAGAAATTAATCAGCTTTCTAAAAAATGCAATTGCTTGATACTTCTTGCACACACTTATAAAAAAAATCAAATTTATGTAAAAAAAAATGTGTCCGTCTAATCAAGTGAACAGAACTGTATATTGACCTTAAATTAATTTCATTCATCCAATATGGATTTGTTTACATAAGAAATAAAAACTTTTAAGAAATGCTACTAAAATTGGTAAAAATTGGTTTCGACTGAAAATCTCGTTAACAAAAATAGATTTTGAAATCAAACTATTTCATTATACGCAAAATATTGTTGGTAATTTTAAAATTTTTAAGAATAATTCAACTGACAACTTTTTTAACAAAACACGAAAACCTACAAACTTTTAAGCAAGAAAAATCGACAGACGGGATGGGAAGTTATCAGTGTGAGTCGCATCCCAGCCTCTTTTTATTTATTTTTGTTGGCCTCTCATTCGAAATCTTTTTCATTTTATTTTGTTTTCTATATTTTCATTTTATTTTATTCCTTTTAAAAAAATAATATAAAATGCATTTTATTGTCCTTTTTTTGTGTTTTCTTTGATTTATTTTATTTTATTTTATTATATTTTATTTTATGTTTCGTTTAATTTGTTGTTCAAAATTTGTTGCTATTATTTGTATTTTATTTTATTGTATGCGATTTTATCTTATTTACATATTTTAGGTAAAATTTATTTTAAAATTGTTTTATTCATTTTCCGTTATTTTATTTTAGGTAATTTTATTTTATATTATTGTATATTATTAACTTTCCATTGGAAATTATGTATGGTTAGTATCATAAAGTTTTTATAATATTCAAAGTTATTTATTTTATGTTTTAGTAGTTTCATTTTTTTTTTTAATAAATTTATATTTCAATTTAATTTGTATTTTATTTATATTTATATTTAAGTTTAATTTAATATAATTTTTGTTGTTTTATTTCATTTCCTATTGTTTTATTTTATTTGTTTTAATTGTCTATTTTAGAAATTTAGCTTTAAGGCCTAAAAGTCCATCAAAAATTAGTACATTGGCGTTTCGTCCATGTTTTTTACTTGAACTCATCGTTAACGAGTGAGAAAAACTTGTTAATACGCAACATTTTTTGAATTTTTTCTTTTCAATTCTATTTATTTAATTTTACTTTACTGTATTTTGTTTCAACAAGTTGCCTTAATTAATTTTTATATAAAATAACCCTTAAAACCACATGACCTGGTTTTGTTTGGTTTTGTGTGATGCTCTTGAGTTATTACATTTTCCTATTCCAATTTATTTTTTAAGCTTGTGGTTTTTATTTGTTTAGAGATATAACTATACAATTTTTAAGGGGTCAAAACCTCTAAAGGAATTGCTTTACTCTTTATATTAAAGGTTCAGACAAAAGAAATACACAAAAATTGATTGCAAAAGCATCCGGGAAACAATATTAAATAGGTGGGAGTAGGAATATTATAGTAGGTGTAGAAATTTATTCAGGGCTCGACCTACTTTTTTATTTTTGCATTCTAATCATCTGGAAGACTAAAAACAAAACACCTACAAATTCATGGAAATAAAGAAGATACTTATTTTGGTTTTGGATGCACCACAGTTCTTTTGGTTAAAACAAAAAATAAACATTAAAAAAAAAAAACACAAAATAACTAGGCCATGGTTCTTCTGGCTTAAAAAACACGAAACTAAAACAAAAACCCAGAGAAAACCTACAATGCAAAATAAAAACATACAAAATAACGCGACTGCATTGCATTTGCAAATGGTTCTACATTTTTTTTTGAAGTGTTGTATCTTTTTTATTTTGCTATGTAACAGAAGAAAACAAAAATAAAGTTACAAGTCGACTTAATGTGCAGCTATGTATTCAGCTCTCTCGAGATGGAAAGTGACTTAATATAACACAGTGCACCCTTCGTGTTCTGAAGCATAGTTGGATTACTTTTCACGTATAACCTTTGAAAGTGACACCGAAACAGAATTAGAAATGTTACAAGCGAATGGGTGTGCAGGGGGGGGGGAGCTTTTTTTTTAAATTGTACACCTTGTAAAGACGAGTGACACAATTTCTAAGCTAGATTAGTTCAAGTTCTGGGAAATCCTCATAATGAAGTTTAGTATTGGGTTAATGGTATGACGGTATGACAAAAAGGAAGATCACTCTGCTCTTACTGTTTTTTGAAATGTTATGTTGTCACAATCAACTCAGATCAAGTAATGTAATAAATTTGCAAGATTTTTTTTTAGAAAGTAATCATCGTAAAGGAATTTTGAAAAACCGATTTTTTTAAAATTTTAAATCAAAAAAGGTAGAAAAATCAAGAATTTGGTTTCGTAGAAAATTGAAACTCTAGAAAGTTTGAATATAAAATTTTGTCGATATCATCCTAAGCTTGAAAGTTGTCGGTATTTTTCTGATGCAAGATTTGTTTTGGCAATTATAACTAAGTGTAATAATTTAAATAATGAAAATTATTTTTTTTTACATCATCACTTTGTCTGAATAAAAATGTTGACAAGGCGAGCAAAAAAACTAAATAAATATTTAAGAGTGATGCATCATAATTTTAAAACAAATAATCGAAGATCATAGTTCGAGCTTTAAATTTTCTTATCTACTTCACATATACAGTGTTGGCCAAAACAAAAGCAGCTTTAATGGCTGAAACACAAACACACTTCGTCTGCGTTACGATGGGCCTGCTTCGAGGTTGCTTTGAATGACATTTCTAATATGGCACTTCTAATATGACATTTTTAAAATGGCACTTCTGTCATTAGCAGCTGTTATTTTTTCTCAAAAGTTTGTTTTGATTTTTCGTGCAGTAAAAAATATTAATTTTGAAATCGAAAAAAAATAAATTTATCGCGGAAGTAGCTTACACAGTCTATAATAACCAATGGGAATCCCTCCAAAAGAAAATGTATTTTGTTTGTTAACTTTTTTTTACAGCTGTTGAGCTGTCAGACAAAGCAAATGTTCAGCAAATTTGAAATAGAGCTTCCGCTTAGAGTCACATTACGTAACATTACGTTCTTTTCCTTACGATTGTCAAACGAAACGTGAGGTCAAAGCTTCATTGTGATATCATGCATTGAATTCCTATGGCTGGACTCGTAAACGTCAGGCGAAGACTCGTAAACGTTTCAGCCATAATTGTCTCGATTATTAAATAATTAAAAAACAAATTTAGAATTCAATTATCTTATATTTTTGTTTTTAAAATTTAAATAAATATTTACAATTTCTAATGGAAAATAAAATATAGTTGTTTTTGTAATAGTTCATTAAATATAGCACAATTAGTTCAATATTAGGCTGGTCAAAACAAGAGCAACTTAAAAAAAAAAAATACATATATTTTTTAGTCTTTCTAAAATATTGCTAGTATTTGGTATCAAAACCCTTGTTTTTAATCACTTTAGTACATCTTCGAAGCATGGAGTCAATTTAAATTGCTTACATTGCTGTTTTGGATACTATCGCAAGCCAATTTAATTTGATCAAACAGATAGTTTTAATTTTTGTAAATAATACTTAAAATTCATCGATCTACAATTTCCCATAGATTTTCTTTGAGGGTGAGATCTGGGGACTGTGCTGGCCATTGGCCCATATGGGTCGTTGTCCTGCTGAAATATCCATTTCAGAGGCAACTGATCTTCAGCGTGTGGCAGCATTATATTTTGCAAAATCTCACGGTTCATAAAACCAGAGATCCAAAATAACCGTTGACCTTTATTTTCAATCGGTTTCTCACTGAGATTTATTTAATTCGCCAATTTCATTTTGGTCTTGGTCTGTGATTTATTTTTAAAAATTTATTTTTTAGGTCTTTGTGTGAGATTTATCATTTAAGTTCGCAAATATCTCTTATCTGTTGACTTATTCAACTAAAAATAAATGGAAATGGTTAACCTTAAACCTTTTCCGTAGAAAATAAATCAAAAATGGTTAAAATGATAAATTATATGATTTTCTTTATTTTGCAATTAAAAAATATTAAATTATTAATTATTAAGCCTAACTAAAAGTAAACTCTCAAGAGTTTTTGGATTTAAATTATATCTTCTTTCACTAAGTATAAAACTTAGAGAAGAAAACGCCCTTTCCTCTGATACTTGCGTTGCTGGAACGCCCAGTACAACCAGAGCGATCTCAAAAATGTTAGGAGATTTTAATTTGAGATTTTGAAAAAATGAAAGAATGTTAGTGTCCAACGGCAAACGAGGTAGACCGAATCAAAATTTTCGATGTCCACGTTTAATTTTGAAAGTGTTTCGTTATTACTGACGTCACTCCAAATGAGATTTATTTTTTTCTCTCAGCAATAAGTGGTCACCGGTTAACCAAAACCTAAAAAAAAGTCAAAATAAAAGTTTCTCTCTCAGAAACCGAAAAAGAAAAAAATTGAGTAAACTGGTTATTAAGTGATCATTTATGCAAATCTCAACAAGTGAGAGTAATTTAAGAGACCTTTCAAAAGGTTGAGATTTACTTTTGATCTCTGCATAAAACAATCCATTGTACCATCTTTTTGGTGAATTGGTCCTAGTTCATGTCCTGAAAAACATCCCCACACCATTACATTACCTCCTCTATGTTTTACAGTAGCTTTGGTGTAACGTGGATTTAGTGATTCTTTGGCTGGTCTGCGAACACAACGGAAACCATCGGAACCCTTGAAATTTGGACTTGTCCGAGAAGACTACGTTCCTCCATTTTCTAACGGTGCAGTTAATTTGGTCGTAGTACCTGTGGCATGATGGTTAGTGCGTTGTACTGTCATGCAAGGGGTCTTGGGTTCAATCCCTGCCTGTACCACCTAACTTTTTTCACGGGTACTGCCTCCTGCGAGGAATTGACAAATCCTCCAAGAGTAATTCTTGTCATGAAAAGTGCTTTCTCAAATTAGCCGTTCGGATTCGGCGTAAAACTGTAGGTCCTCTCCATCCCTGACAATAGTACTCGCACACAGGAATGGTTGAGAGTTGTAAGTCACTAGGCCCTAGTTCTCAAAGGACTGTTGCGACACCTAATTTATTTTTATTTGATTTGGTCATGAGGCAATTTTAATCACGCAAGCTCGTTTTTAGTGGAAATAAAAGGCTTTTTTACTGCTTTGAAAGATTTTAGTCCACAATCAACATCTCGTTTCGGAATTGTTCTCCCGCTAACGTTCAGGTTGAGTTGGGTTCGTATTTGTCTTGATGATATAAAAGGGTCTTTTTTAATTGATTTTATGATAGTAGAATCCTGTCATTTTGTTGGTTTTCTTGGTCTGCAACCTCGATTAATCGTTGGAATGACTTTTTGGATTTGTAAAATTTTATTAATTGGCAAATCACTGATTTTTGAATGGAATATTTCTCCGATATTTTAATTTGACTCATTCCACTTTTATATTATTTTCTTTTATTTCGTTTTTGTCTCGCATTTGTTTCCGGTCATTTTACAAAAGTTAGCTAAGAACACTGATTAGCTTGCCCGTGAACTAAATAAAACTTAATAAATAGAATCAACTGCACTCGTTTGCCAACACCTTTCATATGAGCAATGGAGTTTGTAGTTAACGGACTAACTTTTCTCTATTAAGCCTAGTACACTGCTGATGCGAAACGAAATTTCCCATACAAAAATGACATGACGAAATCATAAACGAAAAATTTCGCTGTGCTTTTCGTTTTTCAGTACGCTGCTGAACGACGCGACGAAATGTGTCATTTTAGTGGATACCTGTACTAGATTTCT
Source organism: Eupeodes luniger (assembly GCA_951509635.1). Taxonomy (NCBI): domain Eukaryota; kingdom Metazoa; phylum Arthropoda; class Insecta; order Diptera; family Syrphidae; genus Eupeodes; species Eupeodes luniger. Next base: position 47,391,453 of record OX608074.1, on the reverse strand, counting down.
TAGTACAATTCTCCACTCTTTTCGTTCTCAATTTAATTGCCCGGTATATTAATTTCTTGCGAAATTTTGACGTTTAATTTATTTATTGAAAAATATTTCGAAATGTTTCGTTTATGATTTCGTCATGTCATTTGTGTATGGGAATTTTCGTTTCGCATCAGCAGCGTACTAGGCTTAAAATTGAAAAAAATTGTTTACTCGTGACTTTCGGTGTTTTGATTTGGATTTATCTTTGATTTAAAATTTAAAATAAAATGGATTTTTCTAATGTGTTCCAACATTGCATTTCTGAATCGGAAACTCAGGATGTTATTGGTGATGTGCAAGAAGTGATGAAGACAAGCAGTGAACTTTAACTTCCAGGCAGAACTCTCCACAAATATTTTTCCGCTGTGGTTTTCGTTTTCATTTCGCTCTGCAATTGGAGACAGCCGAAAAAATTCGTTTCACTTCAGCTGCGTACTAGGCTTTAATAAGAAAAAGAGAGATAACAATTAAAAGTTGGACCGTTATGAAAACTATATTCTCTTGTGGTCTATTTAGAAGTATCGGGTTTTTCAATAAGAGCGCTTCAAAAGTTTTTTTAAATAAAAGAAAAACGGTTTTGGATATCAATTAAATTCTTTATTCCTGTGAAAGAACGTCCATTATGTATGGAACTCGATTTCTTTTGCATGGCTACCAAGGGCACGCCTGCAAAAGTCCAGATCCTGAAATCAATTTTCGACGGTTTTGAAACATAAATCGGCCGATACTGCTGAATTTCACGATATTCGTACGAAGTTCATCAATAGTCTTTGGCTTGCTGGAATAGACCATAGACTTGACGAAGCCCCACAGGAAATAGTCTAACGGCCGGCGTCAAATCGCACGACCGAGGTGGCCAAGCGACTGGAACATTTCGTGAGATAATACGTTCTCCAAACTTGGTTTCCAATAAATTGATTGTGACATTCGCTGTGTGGCTTGTGTGTCCTCCAAGTCCATATCATCCTATTGGGGGCCAAAAATATTCGGTTATCATTGAACGGTAGCGATCCCCATTCACAGTAACTTGCCGGTCTTGATCATCACGGAAGAAGTACGGCCAAATGACGACGCCGCGCCGGCCAATAAACCACACCAAACCGTAATTTTTTCGGCCATTCAGCCAGAAATGAAACTCATCGCTGAAGATGATTTTTCGATGAAAATCCGAATCATTTTCAAGTTGTTGCTCAGCCCAATTCACGAACATACGACGCTTCTGTTCTTGAGTCAATTTAATCTTGTAAGGTTGTAGGCCAAGATCTTTTCTCAAAATTCGCCACAACGACGTCACAAATACGCATACAAAGTTTAACGCGACGCAATTTACGTAATTTACATGCGAAACTTTTATATATATTCTTATGACGTTTTAGATAATTAAAAATGTTAATACAAACAACATTCTATAACAAATTTGAATATTTTTTTTTTTTAAATTAATATCTAAGTGTCATTCACAATTAAAACTGCAAAAAAAAAGTTCTGCGTTCGTCCTTAAAATGTATGCATTTATATTTTGTGTGTTATTTTTCGTTGTCGCGTAATTTATGCATATAAAGTTGTTGAAGGACGCACCGTAACTTGTTTAAAAGATAAAATATTTTCAACCTTCATTTTCAAAACGCAACTATTAAGATCCCTTGAATCGCAGAAATGCCCCGTCTTTGACAATACGACAACGCATAATAATATACCCATCTGCCATCCTTTAAAACCGCATACATTTCCTTCGAGATATCTATACACTCTTTGGTGCTGATGGTTGGTTTAAACGCGTCCCTTTTGTCACTTAAAAAACTATATTTATTATTACAAACTACAAGGACATTTTCAAGAACATTTATATTAAGTGTATATGTGTCGACTTATTTAGCACAACTTACAAAGATAAATTAATAAGATTTCCCATTATTGCCGCTGCATATATTAATTTGTAAAAAAAAATACAAAACTTGTTTATCTTTTCGCTTTAGAAACTTTTGTATTTTAAAGTGCGAGTATGTAGATGCGCGAAAATTACGTCATTTATAGAATGTGTATAGAGTGTTGGGAATATACGCCCTTAATATCATTCACACGCACTAAAGTCCCTCATCAAATAAACTTTATTGAAAAAAGGGGCGTTAAATAATATAAACTCGCTTAATAAAAATAATAATAAAAGAAATTACATACCCTACAGAAGGTATAAATAAATCAATAAAAGAAAAACATGAAGGCCATCATCGCACATAATAGAGCACTTGTCACTTTTTTTAACCCAGAGTATTTTTTCTTCGTTTATTTATTTTTACTGGAATTTGTACCATCAAGGCCTTTTAAGAAGTCAACTTCCCCTAAATTTGCATTTGAATAAAAAGTCAAGCCTCTTTGCAAAGCCAAGAAGATTCAACATTATGCGCTCCTAGGTGATCCTAAAAATAGAAAAATAAAAACCACTGATGGCAATGGGGCGACAAATAATAGCAAAGAAGTCGTCTCGGTCTATAGTCGTGTCGGTCGGTCGGCTTCACAGGCTAAAAGACTCAATTCAAACCTGAATGTGCAGGGAGTTTTTTTTTTTTTTTTTTTTTTTGGAAAAAAGACCAAAGGAAATAGCTTGTTCATGTTCCATTGGGATACAAAACATTACTTTTTCTTCTTCTTATTTTCTTCTTACTTTGGCAACGATATTTTGTAAAAAAAAGAAGAGAAGAAAATACCTACGCTGCTGCCTGTGGCATTGACATATGGTGTTGCACGCGATTTATCAGAAAGTGTTTATCACGGACAGAAGAGGTCACTTATACCTAACATCAGTCGGTAGGTTGGTTGGTCGGTTGGTGGTAATGGTGCTCCTACCGCAACATTTAATGCTTCTGGGCATTTTGTCGGTGAAGATATCTGCGGGTAGATATATTGTAATGGCAGACTTTTGGGAAAAAAAGAAAACAAAACAAATCTGCCACAAGAGGTTTCACGTTTATTTTCTCTCATTCTTTAACTTTCGAAGCTTATAATGTACATTTTATGGCTAAAGAGTGATTTTAGAAGGGAATTTTTATTTGTTTTCTCTTTGATGGACAACATTTTTGTCAATGTCAAATAACCGAAATGGCATAAGTACTTATTTGTGTGATGATTTTTTGAGTACAATTTAGCTTAAGATAAAAAGTCCTTGACTTAAGATAAACAACTTGATAGATGAATAATTATTTCTTGCCTTCAAGAAACATTTTAGGTTTATAATTTACGAAGAATCTAACGCAGTATCGGTAGTGATAATGTTTGAAAGTTTTGACTGAAGATGCTAGTTTTACTTGATAACCCATTTTTGTCTGTTCTTCTTCAGTCAAATGGAATTCATTTCTCATCAAGCAAAACTGAATTAAATTAATGATGAATGTTGCTTGCATGTACATAATGGATTATCAACGACTACGAAGCAACAGTGAATTTTAGCCCTTATCATTTTGAAAGTCCGCTAAGAACATTCTTATGCGTATTGACTCATGTGAGTACTATTTTCATTCTTTCCAATTCGTAACCGAATTTCACTGTGAATTTTCCATGATTCCGTAGAGCCATCACTTAAATTCATTGTTACAAAAACAGAATATGAATTCCCATCGATTTTTCCTCCTTCTCTAAGGAAAAACGGTCCAATGACGGTTTTGAAGCGAATGCTGGACTGAACTGAGAAGAGCTGTAAGGACTTCACATAATTCAATACTGCATTTAGTAAAAAAAAACGTAATTAACTAAAACATTTAACTTAAAGTTGAGATTTGAGTAGTTTGACTTAAACTTTTAACATAAAAAGTCATTTTGAAAGTTCTGACTAGAATGTCAATTGACTTTAAAGTTTACTGTAATTAAATGTTGACTTTCAAATGTCTACATGTGACGTCGACGCTCGACATTGTCGGGTCTGAAAAAAATTGTATACTCAATGGGCCGGCTGCGTTCCGAAAACATTAAAAATACGATCATTTAATGAGCAATAAAACAGATTTTTCATTACAAAACAATTTTGTTAGATATTAATATTTTTCGAAAATTTTAAGAAATACCTTTCAATTAACGTTTTTTGTTTTAAATTCTGTCCAGAATACTTTTTCTTAATTTTGTCTTAAAATGACGAAGTTGTCGACAGAAAAGTTATTAATCATTTCATAGCTTAAAATTTTAAATAAATAATAAAAACAAACAGAATTGTATTAATTATGGGGGAAAAAAGTATTGTCCAGTGACTGTATATATGTACATCAACATCAGACTATGTGTTAAATCCGGTAGCTTAGATTTTGTGGTTACTTGTTCATAATTCAAGTTCCGACTTTTAACGCCAAACGCAAGCTATCCATAAATTAGAAAAAACCGAAAATGTATTGTTTCGAAAATTCAGTTAGCTTGAAATCGTACAGGAAGTAACTAGCCTATCAAGGTTAAAATCGGCAATACCTGAAAAAATAAAATGCACGACTGGGCCGTAGGAACTTGCTCATGTATCCAAAGAGTCCCTTTAAAAATATTTCCTGTATTTTAAGATTTAAAAATGTACCTGGGAAAAGTTTGTTTTCAAAAATTCAAAAGCAATTCGATTTCTCAAAAAAAAACTTAAATTTTACAAAAATTTTATTTGAAAATCGTTAGAGCGGTTTTTTTTTAATTAATTTTGTATTTATACATTTTTTTAATTTTAATTTAAAAATACTTTTGGTATGTAGTTACTTAGAACTTATTAATATACGTTTTACGTTTCCTTTTTGTAAAAAATGGTGGCATTTTTTCAAAATAAAAAAAAACAATGACATTTTATATTGCACTTAAGTCTCTTCTTTCCAAGGTCATGGAAACGCTGATTAATTTTCAGCTTAAAAAATATCTTGAAGAACGAAAGCTTCTTAATGACCGGCAGCATGGCTTTCGTAGCAATAGATCCACTGGTGATCTCATGGTTTATCTCATCGAACAGTGGAACAAATCTTTACGTCGTTTGGCACCAAGCTCTCTTATCGAAAATGCGTGCTTTTGGTATTGATGAATCTCTTCTTTGTTGGGTTAGAAATTACCTTTCGGACCGTTCAATTCAAGTAGTATTGGACGGGTTCAAATCTGATATCCACAAAATAAACGCTGGTGTGCCCCAGGGTTCCGTTTTGTCTCCGACGCTCTTCCTTATTTTTATAAATGATCTTTTGTCTGAAACTTCTAATCCACTAAATTGTTTCGCTAATGACAGTACCCTCAGTTTCTCATATTCTACCCAACGGCAGCGTATGATAAGCTCATTAAATTCTGATCTTGACAGCATTGCTCAATGGGGAATCAAAAACCGTGTAGATCTTAATGCTTCGAAAATTCAATGCTGTCTACTGTCGGCAAAAGCGTAACCCTCCCCTATCCATGAGTGGTACTTGCATCGAAGAGACTGAAAAGCTTTCAGTGTTAGGTATGTGCATTACAAACCACTTGTTGTGGAGTGATCACATATTTGACATCGCCAAAAATGCTGCAAAGTGTTTCGGTTTTCTCTGAAGATGCAAGAAGTTTTTCACCCCTTCTGATCTGGCTATAATCTATAAAGACTACATTCGTCCGAAACTCGACTACAATTCCCACATCTGGGCAGGTGCTTCTATTACCCACTTGAGTATCTTGGACAGAATTCAAAAGAGAGCCCTAGAACTGATAGGTGACCGTTGCCTAACTGAAACTTTTATATCTCTCTAGCATCGTCGTAAGGTTTCATGCCTGTCATTATTTTATCGCTACTTTCATAAACAATGCTCTAATGAAATAGCCAGTTGCATTCCTCCCCTCAAAGAATTCAACCGTAATACGCGTTCTTCTAGGAATGCTCATCAGTTTGCCCTTGATCCCAATTAGGGACGTACTGCAAAGTACAGAGATTCTTTCTTTAGTCACACTACACGAATGTGGAATGCTTTAGCAGACTCAATATTTCTCACTAATTGCAATGTGCAGACATTCAAAATCAATGTGCATCGGTATCTCCTTTCTAATCCTATCCTCCCTTCCTAATTGCTCGCACTGGGTATTCATATCCCCTTGAGTGCGCGCAGAAAAATATTGAAATCGGTTGATTAGTTCTCGAGAAAACTTAAAAACAAAATAACTGTTCTATGGGGGGTACCCTTCTGGAACAATACAAAAATTGAAAGAAACCAAATTAAAAACCAAACATTTAGCAAAAATTTTAAAAATATCTATTGGTTTGTTTTTGAGAAAACTCGAATTTTCGAATTTTAACTGAAAAATTTGAATCGGGACTATTGTTATTTTTAGTCTTAAAAAAATAGAAAAAGGCCTAACATGAATCGGGCCAAAATCTTAATTTCCAAATTCGAAAACAATCGACTCAATGCTGTGGGCTGTATGGACCAGGGCAGACAGACGGATGGAATCGGGGAAACCACTTTTTCGACTTCTCTAAAAATCTCGAGATCGATTTTTTTACAAATGCAAAACTTGCCATATTTATACTTAAGAAGTTCCTATATGTCGGAAGTAAAAATTATCAATTTTCGTGGTTTTACCGACTTTTTGTCATGTTGCGTTAAAACCTCGAGGTCCAAAGGCTGTATTATTTATAAGACCAACGTCAAAAAAAAACTTGCGAAAAATTTGCATAAACAGCTCTTTCTCAGAAAGTACAGTAGATGTAGTTGTTTCCAATTTTCCCAAATACTAATTTAGATTTGGCTTTTTAGTGTTTTTAATAATTTGCAAGGATATTGATTACTAAAAGAAATATTACTCAATAACATACAAAAATTAATAAAAAAAACATTGTAACAATATTTTTGTTTTAACAACTTTGAGATTTAAAGTTATTTTTTCTGATACTATGGATAAAAGCAACATTTTTTTTTTTAAGTTACTGCTAGAGTGGATTTCTATGGGTAGGTATCAAAATGCTGTATTTTACTGTATTTTAAAAAAATTCTGTATCTCAAAGTACTGTATTTCAAAATATTGTATCTCAAAATTCTCTATTTCAAAATGCTGTATATCAAAATTCTGTATGTAAATAAGGCTGAAAAATAAAAATCGATTTGATAATGTAAAAGCCTATTAACAGCATTTTGAAATACCCCTTCCACCTAACAAGGGGGATATAGACTCCCATATTATTTCTCCCTCCATAGTTAAGGTATACTATACCTTATGGCAAATTATCTATTTTTGTTATTTTAGTATTAACTCGTGGATTTTTTGTAAAAACGTATTTGAGTTAATTTTTGAAGAACTGTATTCTGAAAACCGTTGCATCTACAGACACAACTTAAGACTAAAATTAAAGTTAATGTATTTGCCTTAAAATCGTAAAACATCTGACATACTGGATTAATCTCAAGGTATCCTTCTATTCAAACGAAAAAGTTACTGGATTATGTGATGCTTCAATTTTCGAAATTTTCGATACAAATTTTTTCATAACTTTTTAGTTCACATGGCTTAAATGAACTATTCGTCGTTTGTTCATAAGGATTCCCTTAACGTTATTCTGATGTTTTCATAATTTGTTTGATTTGATAATTGAAGTATGTATTTGAAAAAGCGATCTATAGTAAAATCACCTACGAAATCTGAGTCACTTGACAAAAATTTCAAAGTTTATTACCTACAAAAACATAATCTTTTCTTTTTGCCACCCTATTTCCAATACAATTTCCATTGACATAAAATATCCATTTTATCAAATTGAGTTCATCAAATGACCATAATAATAAAAACATACATAATAAATTATTCAGGGTACCCTTAGCAGTTATCTATACCTCATCAAAAATCAATGACCTAATCCCCTTCTCAACTTTCCACCACCCAGCATATGTAGCTAGTTAGGTAATCTAATCCTTTGTTTGGGTACAACAAAATCCGTCAAGTCTGTACTGTGTTTATTGGTATGTCTTTTTAATGTCTATGCAGTGAAACCAGAACAAATTAATTAGTTTACATCAATTAAGGTCATTAGTGTACCTATGCATTAAAAATAAAATAAATAAAAATGAAAACAAAAACAAGAACATCAATCCAAAGAAACCTTAATTTGTTGTTTTATGTTTTTGCAATTTTTATATTTTGTTGTCTCCATAAAATAGTAGAAATTAACTTAGTTTGGTTTTCTAATTGAAAATTTCATGGTTTGATTTATAGAATTAGAAAACAAACATTTTTCTCATTCAACACTTAAAAATTATTAATACCCAAAGTTTTATATTGCTTATAGACAAAAACAATATTGAAAAAAAAACAACCAATAAAAATAGCGAAAAAGTGAAAGATTCTACAGAAAAGAAAGGAAACTTATATTTGAAGAAGTTGGAAAACTCAACTTTGGGTTTCATAATATATTATATCAGAATCCTTTTATAGATTTGGAAAGAGCGAACTTTTAATTAGGAATCTTTCTTTCTTTTCTTTGATTTTCTTTTTTGTTCAGCTGAATTTCGATTTGTGGTAAAATATTGAATATCGCACAAGTACTTATTGGAAAACAAAAGAAAGTTAAAGTTTTGTGCAATAAAAAAATAAATTAAATTGATCTTAATTATTAAATTGGATGAACTTACAGCTGTAGAAAATCATATAAAATTGATATTTTTCGAAGCATATTTGGAAGAATATAGAATTGAATTTTGCATAAATCTATTTATAGAAGAACAAGGATACTTATGTATAAAGTACCTTCTCAAAATACTGCATGTTTTATGTTTCGAATAAGTTCTATTTCTTTGGAAGGATTTCTAAAACAAAAAATATACAACCCTCTCCTCTTGTCTCATGTAAGCTTGATATTCATCTTATTCTGCTTCCTTCGCGCCCTCCTCCTCCTGTTCTTAAAAAAAGGAAACTAAATAAAAAAAAAGAAAGAAAAATTCACCCTTTAAACTTCCTTTTAGTTTGAAATCTTCTTTTTTTTAAAAAAAAAAAAAAGAAGAAATTTATAACTTTTACTGTGGAAACATAAGTTTGGCTCTCTTTCATCATCAGGAGAATATATAAAACATGATGTGCTTGCTTACTTGTTCGCTTGCCTGTTTGAAGCCGACACATCAGAATAGACATCATACAAACATGCATACACAACGTATCCTTCCCTATCCTATATTTCTATCATATACACTCTAAGTCATAAGGATAGAAGCAGTAGAAGAATTTACGTTGTAGATTTAGTGGTAAGATCTCTTTCCCTAAATTGTGTGTTTTAAGAAAATTGTATTAGGAAAATATGTTTGACATCGCAGGAAATTCCAAAAATCGATTTTTAATATGACGAAGGTTTTTCAAACCGTTCTATATTTAAATCAAAAGCAGTGATCATGTTTTCACCCAATATTTAAGGAACTATCAGCCAACCGAAAAAAAATTTAAATGAAACATGAATTCTTCTATAAAATTTAGAAAAACTGAAAAAGTTTGAAGAAGCACTAAGAGCAACTTCTCTAACACCTCCAAAAACTGGACAAGTTTGAATAAGAACTATTATCAGCCAAGATCAAGGACAAAGTAGGCGTTGGGCAAAAACTCCTACCAATGTTTTTAGTATAACGCTTCTTGAGTAGTTTATATCATTTGGCAGAACTATACATTGATTCTTCTTAAAATTACGAAGCAGCGGTTTTTTTCTCAATCTTCTTTTCTAACACTTCGAAAAACAGGAAAAGATTGAAGAAGCACTATGAGCAACTTCTCTAACACCTCCAAAAACTCGACCAGTTTGAAGAAGAACTATTATCAGCCAAGATCAGGGATAAAGTAGGCATTGGACAAAAACTCACTTCTACCAATATTTTCAATAAAACGCGTCTTGAGTAGTTTATATCATTTGGCAGAACTATTCATTCATTCTTCTTAAAATTAAGAAGCGGCGGTTTTTTATTAAGCTTCTTTTCTAACACTTCAAAAAACAGGAAAAGATTGAAGAAGCACTATGAGCAACTTCTCTAACACCTCCAAAAACTCGACCAGTTTGAAGAACTAAGAACTTGAAGAACTATTATCAGCCAAGATCAGGGACAAAGTAGGCATTGGACAAAGACTCCCTTCTACCAATATTTTTAATAAAACGCTTCTTGAGTAGTTTATATCATTTGGTGGAACAAAACCTTGAGTCTTTCTGAAATTACAAAGCAGCGGTTTTTTTTCAAGCTTCTTCTCTAACACTTTGAAAAACAGGAAAAGATTGAAAAAGTACTATTAGCGCCTTTAACACCTCCAAAACTGGAAAAGTTAGAAGAAAAACTATCATCGTCCAAGATCTGGGAAAAAGTAGTATATAAACTTCTTGAGCAATTTATATAATTTGGCAGAAATAACCGTTGATTCTTCCTGAAATTACAAAGTAGCGTTTTTTTCTTAAGCCTGATTTCTAGTTGACCTTTTTTATCCGGTAAACTTGGTCTTTTAAATTTGCAAATATTATACTCTCTTGCGTTGCATACTATCTTTTTTAGAAGATCTTCCATATATCAGTTCTACTTGCCAACAATACCTGCTTCTGTTCTTCTAACTCGGAGTGTTTATGACGAAGCACACTTTGATATCACATTGTTATGCACGTCGTCGTGTCATGAGTACCGTGTGGATTACTCCAAGTATATGTAATTTGTAATATATCTTCATAAATATATAGGATACTTTTTTTTTCTCTTCATCTTCTGTGTTGCCAAAGGACAAAGGCTCTTTCTTGAAACGAACTAAGGACGAGTATTATAAAGGTATATCTGCCTATACATCATCATCAACGTGTATTTTAAAGAACAGAATATTGAGCACTGGGACTGAATTTTTTTTTATCAAAGAATAAAAACAACAAAAACAACAACAGAACAAGCACTTTTGAGACACTTCGAAACGAACAGGAGCAAATAAGAGCGGAACATATTTCTCGCGTTTAGCATGAAATTATACTGTTTTTGTTGTTGTTGTAACTGCTGTTGTATGTTTTTGTCTTCCTGGTGCGAGTTCCTTGTTCCTCTGTTTTGAAATGTGGTTTTTTTTTTGAGTACTTAGTGCGGTGTTTCGAAAGCTTTGGTGCCTAATTCAAAGCATATTCATGTAAGTTTGTCCGCTAAATTTTCAAAAGGTTTTATAAGCTTTAAAAACAACATTTAGTCGATAAATTTGTCTTATCACGTTTACATTTAATCGTTTTCTTGTAACCTGCAGTCTTATCGACTGATTTTCTCATTTATCTGACGAGTTTCAAACACATTGTCGTTTGCTTTTCAAAAGATGAGAAAAGTCTTGATATCGTTTAAGTCTTGTCTAAATATCGTTTTCTTCTCGTCTAGATCTCGTCTCGATCTCCTGGGTTCTGACGGTAAAGGGTGGACCAGATGCCTGTTTTAGGGCATTCTGTCTTAACTACGAGTATGTTAACAGTCCTTGTTAGTTTTCTATCCATGGCGTGATGGTTAGTGTATTTGACTATTATGCTAGAGTCTGGGCTCAATCTCCTTAATCACCTGTGTCACCTTTTAAGTTTTATCAAGGATAATGCCTTTGGCGAAAAATTAATGAATCCTGTAAGAGTAATATTTATCATTAAAAGTGCTTTAAAAATTAGCCGTTTGGGTTCGGTATAAGAACTGTAGATCCCCTCTATTCTTGAGATTACTCTCACACAGGAATGACAGAGAGTTTTTATGTCATTAGATCCAAATTCTCCAAGAGCTGCAATACAACCAAATTAATAAATTTTTGTTTAAGGAGTTAACATTTGCGATCTGTCAAAGTGGTTTGCCTAAGAAAAAGCTTCATACAAAAATTCTTAAAAAGTCGTTAAAATAAAAGATAAATTTAAGGATGTATGCGCTGGACTAATCGATGCAAATGAAACAAACCCAGGCGTTGAGTCTGCGCATAGAGTTAACGGCCAAGGTTCACGATCGGCAATAGTAATCGTGAAATTAAAGTCCCGAACAGCAGTTCTAAACATCTTGAAAAATGCTAAGCAACGTAAGTGTCCACAAAGACCTGCCACTAAGTATGCGCCAAAGAAGAAGCAAGCTGGTATCAGTAATGAAGGTGCTGCGCCAGTCTAAACCAAAAATGAAAATCTTTGTGAGAGACGACAGACTGTATGTTGAGGACACTATTTTTACATGGGATTCATCGCAAGGTCTGAGAAATGGAAGCAACAGCGACAGTTTATCCAAAATAAAACAACTTATTGGAGAAATTCCCCAATCGTTAATAATTTTATTAAACAAATTAAAAACACAGCAAATTAACAACAATAACGAAACGTCAACTTCAGAAAATGTAAATGACAGGAATGTCATTACTCAAATAATTGGTAAGGGTGGAAACAGAAGTGAAGAAGAAGCCGCTGTACACTTTTCGGGTGGATTTCCAAGTAGGAGTTCACACGTCGCATCATCCAATTGAGAAGAAACCGTCTGCCAGGCGAACTTAAGCTTTTCAACGTTAAAAATATTAAGCTACAATGTCGCCGGGCTTAAAAATAAAAATATATTTGCAGATTTTTTCAATTATATTAAAGAATTTGATATTTTTATTTTATTTGAAACACATATTGTAGATTATGATGAAACTAGTTGTAAGAATATTTTCATAAATTACGAATTAGTATTTATACCAGCTGTTAAGACCAGCATATTTGGGAGAGGAAGTGGTGGAGAGCTCTTCGGATATAGGAAGCATTTCAAAGACGCCGCTGTAATGAAGTTCCGAAGTATAAACGAAGTTCGAATAATAGAAATCAAATTAGAAAGAAAAATCCACCACATCATTCCAATTTATCTGAACCGTAGTCATTGGCAACGCAACTTCGAAAAACTGCAAGACCTCTTAAATGCATTAGAACCAACAAATTTGATGCTGATAGGAGACTTCAATGGAAGAATAGGCTTTTCACAAAATAATTTCAGTAGTGGAATCGACACATCAAAAATTGCTTACCATCGAAAGTCAAAGGATGAAGTACATAATGTGATTCAAAGGGAGAAAAAATTCTTGAATTAGCAGATGCTTTTGACTGTGGTGTATTAAATGGAAGCTGTGAAGGTGATCGTAGAGGAGAATTTACTTTTATTCGTGGTTCAGCATGCTCAGTAATAGATTATTGTTTTATTTCTGTAGATTGGTACTCGTGTTTTAACGATTTAAGAGTAGCAGTTAAAGGGTTTTCAGATCATATGCCATTAGAGGTAACATTCAAAGAAAGATCATCTTCAAGTGAAGCTGCTGTGCCTGTGCCTGAGCTTCTTCCAAAACTTATATGGAGAGACGACTTCCGACCGATATTTCAGCGAAATATAGAAAAAGAGCTTCATTACCAGGTAACCGACACCAGTTTAAGGAGTCCTGACGTAGAAACCCTAATTAATATAATCAAAAAAGCAATACCACAAACAACATCAAGAAGAAAAGTTTTAGAACAGAAGCAAAAATGGTTCGACAGTGAATGTTTGAGAGCTAGAAATGCGTCTTTTGAAACTAGTGAGAACGACCAACAACTGTCACTTCAAATTGCTATATGCACAGGCAAATAAATATTACAAAATGCTCTGTAAGAAAAAAAAAAGCGAAATGGATCGGAGAAATATTGAGACAATAAACAAAACAAAATCTTCAGCGGAGTTTTGGAAAGCAGTTAGGCTTGTAAGTGAAAAAAAAACATGACCTGCACAGTTATCAATATAGAAGAGTTAAAAATGCATTTCATGAATCTTCTCAAAACAGCACAAAAATCACCATCGCTTCAGTATGCGCCACCTTACATATCACAGGAATTCTTAGATGCTCCTATCACGCTCTCTGAGGTAGAATTGGTTATAGAGAAATCTAAAAATGGGAAAGCTCCGGAAGAGGATAGAATACCCTTTGAATATTTTAAAAATCTAACACCTGAATTTTTAAACTTTCTAACCGTGGAGTACAACAGAATTTTTGAGACAGGTGATGTTCCGAGAAGTTTTCGAAGAGCAATCATTTTCCCACTACACAAGAAAGGAGACCCTGAAGATACGACTAATTACAGAGGCATTTCATTTCTCAACGCAGTGGCAAAGTTATTTGGAGCAATACTGTTCACCGGGTAAGCGAGTGGGTCGAAAACAAGCAGATTTTGCATGAATTTCAATCGGGTTTCAGAAAAAACTATTCAACGATAGACCAAATTTCCTCTTTGGTAAATATTGGCGACATCTATAAAAATAGAGGGAAAAAGCTGTATGCCTTTTTGTAGATTTCCGGGCAGCTTTCGACTCAATTCCCAGAGAAGCACTTTACTAAAAACTCTACGGATACGGAATCTCTACAAAAATGATATCTGTCATCAGAGCAATCTACAAAGACAATATTGCAAGGGTATGGGATGGTAAATTCCTCTCAGACGAGTTTGAAACGTCAATGGGCGTTAAACAAGGTTGTGTTCTTAGTACTCTATTTTTTGTTTTGTACATAAACGACATTATCGATAGTGTAAAAGGGGTAATTGTTATGAGTGGAAAAAGCATCCCTGCCTTAATGTTTGCAGATGATTTAGTCTTCCTATCGGAGACTATAAACGGAATGCAGTTAATGATAAACCGACTCGAACGCTACTGCAAAACCTGAAATTTATCGGTTAATCTTGCCAAGTCGAAAATTATGATTATGAGAAGGGGGGTGGCAGGTTTTCGAGGAGTGAAAAATGGACGTTTGAGGAGGAACCAATAGAGATTGTTAAAGAGTACAAGTACCTAGGAGTCTTAATTGCTTCTAATCTAAACCTAAAAAAGCATCTTCAATACAAACTATCTGAAGCTAAACGAGCTATGTATTCTGTGTGGAGAAGTTGTTTGCACAAACTTCCGTCTTTCGCAGTAGGTGCTTCATTTCGCCAAAATACTTACTTTTTAAAAAATTTGTTTAATTTCATAACGTTTTTTAAGCTCAAACCAACTCACATTCTGTTCCCCGAAGGTATTTTTTTTTAAGATTTTGAGCCCAAAAAAGCTATCAGTTTCAAAATATCCTATTATTTAAAAAAAAAACCCTGTGGAATCCAGAATTTACAAACATACCCGCCCCTCATGGAACCCACTTCCTTGGAGTTACTTTTTCAACATATACCTTTTGCCTCCAAAAACCGACACTGTCAAATATACTTGCATACAAAATTTTAAAACTTTTAATTTTGCAATTCAATACCCATCATTTCAAAACGTGAAAACGAAATGAAAAAAAAAAAAAACGGGACAATTCATGTGCAGATCGCAGGTAGGTACAACGAATATTTTCTCTTTTTTCGGCATTGCATGTAAACTTTTTTCGCCCACTGTCACGCTTCAAAAAGTTTACGGAAAATATAATGAAAGAAGAACCTAGTAACAAAAAAGGAAAATAAAAGTAGAACACGAAAACTTTTGTCAATTCCTTGTGCAATTGTTAGGAAAAGTGCAGCATTTTCCATATACTCGTATGCACGTCACTATACAAAATTAGGTACGAAAATAAACCTCCTGCTAGGGGACTAGGTTTAGTTGTGAGTGGGGGCGGGGAGGGGGTGGAGCAACTTTCATCACACACATTGACTGAGATTTTTTGTTTTGTCAGGTTTTTTGTTTTTGTTCTGAGCTCAGTGAAGCAGTAGTTTTGTAAGCGCGTTGGTGTTGTTTTGAACTCGAAAAGTATTTATATGCTCCAGAAAATCCTTATTGCTCGATCACCACCAGCGAGCGAGCGCCGGCAGCTCCGCGAAGGGAAATCAATATTAATTTATTGGATTGGAAAAAAGGGCGATGAATTTTGTGTGTTTGTTGTTTTTGTTGTTGATGATTTTACTTTTCATTTTTTTAGATTTCCAAAACCCCGGGTGGTATTTGGTGGTGGCGGAGCAGGTACCTACTTTTATCTTCCCATCAATTGCGACATAAAATATAAACCAACATCTGTAAACAAAAATCTCTTTGGAATTCGTTGACTTCCCTTATTCCTAATGGTAATTGCCCCAGCCCGCAGTAGGTATTCTATTTCAATACACTTTTCTCTCCTGTCGCTCCTCCCTGCAACTTTCTCTAAAAATAGGTGGTTTAGTGCTAGCGGAAATGGTATAGGTAGTCAGGAAATGCACATGAATTCGATTTAACATCAAAGTACACTCAGCTCAACTGGCGACCTATTTTTCTAGGATTTCAAGAGTTTCGTGTTCAATCAATTCATCTCAATTGTTTTTGATTTTATTTTATTTTTTATTTTGTTCCTCTTTGGGTTCTTTTTTTTATACAATATACATATATTTAACTATGGAAGAAAATTTATGTGTGGGAAGAAAAAACCAAACGAAGATGAAGTAAGAAGGAATAAAATAAGGATATGGATTGAATTGCAAGAGTTTTATTTTTTTTTTCTATTCAAAGTGTAATTTAAAAATAATAAAATACCAACAACAAGAAAACGCATTTTGGAAAGAGGAAGTCGTTTTCTTCTCTTCTTGTTCCGTTTTCAATTTGTATGCGCAACTTGATGGTTTTTATATTATGTGAAACAAGAACCAATGTGTACATTGCAATCAGTCACTAAATCAATCTCAAAAGGACTTTATTCCTGTTAACGGTAGTTCGATATACATATAAGTACATATTATATGGAGATTCGACAGAAAGCTAGTGGAGAAATGCTTCTAGCTTCGAAATATACAAACGTTTGTAATTATGTGTAGTATGTCTAAGAATATGTGGGTTTCGTAAAGGTAATTGCTTTTAAAGCTCAAGGTGTCTAGAGATAACTCCTTCAAGATATTTATGTAAAAACTTACTTCTGAAATTCAAACTAATAAATTCTTACTAACTTTTCATATTTCATCCAATCGAAGCGTTTTTTATTCGCTCGATATTCAAAGATAAAGATACGTTTCGGATACATAGCAGCTATAATGAGGGCTCAGTGTTTTGGTTCCGTTGTTTCTTAATCACGAGATATACAGCTTTGAAAAGTAAAGTGATTTAATTAACAATTAAATTTTTAAGTTTTTCTTGTCACAACCATAATATAAATTTTAAAATATCTTCTCAAAAACTGCTTCAAATTTTTGAAGAACAATACATTTTTTATCGTTTATGCTCCTAATTATAATATTTTATTATTTAATATTTTTATATTTTTAAAAGGTATCTACTTTAATAATTTTTTAAGGTTTTCTTTTTAATTAACTTCCCATAGAAAGTTATTGTAATCTGTCCGATTTGTCGAATTTTTTTTGTAAAAATCCAGCATTCAGTTTTTCCATAAAAAATCAAATTTTCAAAAAATAATACACAAAATTGGTAAAAATTGATGTTCGATTCTCTATATTTCGTGAATAAATAAAAGTATTGACTTTAAAATAAATTTTATTGTTAACGGAGGATAGTGGTCTCAAAAAATGCAATATGCATTATTTTATGTAAGAAATAAAAACTTCCAAAAAATGTCTCTGAAATTGGTAAAAATTCATTTTCGGCTAAAAAACTCGGGAACAAAAACAGATATTAGAATCCAATATATTTTATCATATGCAAAAATGTGGTTTCTAACTTTTAGTTAGTTTTTTTTTTTTTTTAGAAAAAATCAATTCAACAAAATGATAAGAAATCGTTTTAGACTTAGGTATTAGGAGAGCAAAGAAAGATATTGACTTAAAATTTGTTATCTCACTCAAAATAGTGTTATTCATATTTTGAAAAAGTTTTAGACAAATCGACAGACGTGATGAAAAGTCATCAGTGTTGGTCGCATCACAGCCTTTTTTTATTTTGCAGTTTTATGTATCTATACTTTTTTAACTTCCCATATTATTGTAATCGGTCCGATTTGTCGAATTGAAAATTTCTCGACGTTTCAAGGCCCCTAGAGTCGAAATAAAAGACTTTTAGAGAGATGTCTGTGCGTGCGTGTCTACGTACGTTCGTACGTCCGTACGTTCGCAAGTTCGCACGTCCGTACGTTCGCGACGTTTTTTTCGTCGTCCATAGCTCAAGAACCAGTAGAGATATCGACTTCAAATAAATTTTGTTACAAAGATAATAATGCAGAAAGATGGAGAAAGGACTCTCAAACAAATTGCGTGGGAGATTTTTTTTATACCATAGCACTTTAAAAAAAAAAAGGTAAAATGTTGGTTTACCTAAAATATCTCACGAACCAATAACGCTAACGAGTTAAATCAAATTTTATATTATATGTTATGACGTGATACCAAACTAGTATATTTTTGGAAAAAAAATCCAAACAACGTTTTTTTTTTTATAAATCAAAGAAACTAAAAAAAAATATTTGTCACTTCTAAAATTTTACGAACAAAAAATGATTTTAACTCCAAAATAATTTTGTTCAATATAATAATAACGTTTTTAACATTTGGTAAAATTTTGAGAAAAATCAAATTTACAGTTTTTTTTATAAAAAATAAAAACCTGAAAAAAAAAACATAACTAAAAGTTCCAACTAATTTGATCTTATAAGAAATATTGTTTTCAACATTCGGTTAAATTTTGAGAAAAATCGAATTGACTAAAAGTTGGTAAAAATTGATTTTCGACTCAAATATCTTTTCAAAAATTTCAGATTATGGCTTCAAACTAATTTTGTCTCATAAGAAATATTATTTTCAACATTCCGTAAATTTTTGAGAATAGTCGAATGGACAGTTTTTCTTACAAAAAATAAAAACATAAAAAAAAAACAATACTAAAACTTAGTACAAATTTACTTTCGACTCAAATATATTTTCAAAAATTCAAAAAAATGGCTTCAAACTAATGTTATCTCACAGAAAATATTGTTTTCGACATTCAGTAATTTTTTTTATAAAAATCGAACAGTCTATTTTTTCATAAAAATTTAAATCTACAAAAAATAGTACGCAAAATTGGTAAATTGATGTTCGGTTCTCGATATCTCGTGAACAATAAAAGGCATTGACTTCAAATTAATTTCATTCATCCAATTTGTATTTGTTTATATACAAAAAACAATGTTTAAAAAATGGTACTAAAATTGGTAAAAAACGACTAAAAATCTCGTTTACAAAAATAGATTTTGAAATCAAACTATTTCATCGAATGCAAAATATTGTTGGTAATTTCTAAATCTTTTAGAATAATTCAACCGACAACTTTTTTAACAAAACACGAAAACCTTCAAACTTTTAAGCAAGACAAATCGACAGACGGGATGAGAAGTTATCAGTGTGGGTCGCATCGCAGCCTTGTTTTTTAGGTTTTGTAATTTTTTTTTTTTTTTTTTTAATGTTTAATTTATTTATTTGTTCATTTCCTTAAATAATATAAACTATTTTTGTCTATATTTTCATTTAAATTAAATTTAAGTACATTTATTTCTAAATTGTGAAAAAAACGTTCAATAAAAAGTCTAATACATCTTGTGAATTACATTTATAAACTGCATGGAATAGGAAATTTCTCAAAAAAAAGCATCGTTATAATAAAATACAACATGTAAAGAGAATTGTTGTTTTTCAAAAGAAAATACTACCAGATCTTTCAATTCCGATAATCTATCCAAAGTTGCATTGGAAATAATTATAATTATATAAAATAATCATTTTTAATTTACAAAATCAAAAAGAATTACATGTCCTAATATTGAGCGAAAGAAAGTTGGTTGGTTTTGCACCAGTTAAATATTTAATTTAAATCACTTTGAAAATTTAGACAGTCATTCGTACTTTTAACTTCAGAAAATAGTTTAAATTATCTGCTAATAACTAAATACTAAACAGTTGTATACTGCAACAATAATGGGTTTTGATTGACATAAATACAAATGAAACACTTATTTTTTTTAATTAGAGTTTAAAATTCTGACTATTTGCCTTCGAATAAAAAAACAACTAGCTAGCTATCCACTCAAGCAGAGTTGAGTGAAATCCAAATGTAAATATAGCATATTTTGTTAAATTTCTCTCATTAAATAAAATTGATAAATTTATTTTTTAACTAAGAAAAAATTAAAAAATCCTGGACTGTAGCGCCTTAAATAAGTATTTAAGAATTTGTTAAAGGCGTTAGGTCTTTCTCACAAACATATGTAACACCAAAATCCTAAATTGTTATATAGTCCAAAAAAATTTTTTTTCACAGTGCTCAAATGTTGAAACGGCATTAGATCTTTTCGCACAAATCCTGAAAAGTAATAAAGCCCAAAATTAATCACAAAGCCCAAAAAGTTAAAAAAACGCCAAAAAAAAAAATTCAAAGCGAATGTCGTAAAGCTTAAATTATCATTTTGCCCAAAAGGGTTTGGGATTTGTGAAATTTATTTAGGGAATAATGACGTTTATGATTTCTATATTCTCTTATGTCTTATTAACAAATTATAAAATGACATAAAGCCCAAGAAGAAAAATGTAGTTTGAAATATCATTAAGAAAACGTCAAAAAGTCCAAATAAAATGTTACATCAAACAAACCAACTTTCAATGCCGTAACACACAAGTTTAGAAATGTCATAACGCCTAAAAGAGTTTGGGTGGTTGGGCTTGTGAGACGTGTATAAACAGTGATGTATGTATGGGAGGCATGCTGCCCCCCCCTTTTTAATTTTGGCGATATTGTTGTGGTTGAAAAGTCCTTACACCACTGGTAATATGTTTATTTATTTTTTAAGTTATCATATTTTGTATTTTTTTTTGTTTATCGTTTATTTTTTATTTTTCATAATTATTTTTTTGTTTCATTATTTGTATTTTTCTAAATTTTTATTTCATTTTGCTTCAATTTTGTTGGCATTTGTGCCAAATTATAATTTAAATTCTTAGTATAAAAGGTCTATATTTTTAAATCACAAAATCAAATAAGAATTACAAAAGATGATCTCTATTCCAGTTCAATATTTCCAGACAGATTCACAACATTCCATAAGTATGGAAAATCAAAAGAGTGAAATTGATTGAAAGCGAAAGCGAAATCGATTATTTGATTAATTTTTCTCAAATATAAATTGGCGACATTTTTTAAGTTTTAAATCAAAAAATCAACCATATCTCAAGTAAAAACTATAAAACTGTGCTACACGAACCTTGTTATCAAAGCTACGTGCTTTTCATTACATTTGTTTTGTTTTTTAAATCTAATAAACAAACAAAATATCACCACACCTTGTCCCTACTCAAATTCTTCAAAATCAAATAAATCTTTAAAACCGAAAGCATTCAGTAAATAAAATCGGTTCATCAAAGCATCGTCTTAATTTGTTCACCCGAAAAACTTTACCATCTAAATGTCAAAGTGTGACATTTTCAATCGTTAATTAACCCCCCATATATATAAATACTTATACCCGTCTTCGTCGTCGTATAATATTTTGTCCGTTGTCATACTATAGCTACTTTGTTTATTCCTTATGTCAACTTAATTACGTGTTCTGAATATAGAAGAAGATTTCTTCGCATAAAATACCACTTTTTGAAATTCAAGGATCTTTTGAATCGATGCGACAACTTTGACGACGTGATGACGACAACGACGGACGCGAACGATAATATTGATGATGATGGCGAAGATGATGATAATGTGAAGAAGGTTAGTGATGATAAATAAATCTCAAATGTCATTCCCCCTTTTTTCAATCTTTTTTTTTTTTAAAGTAATTGTGTTTTGAAGGCAATTTATTGTATTCAAGAAAAGAAAGTAGTTAAACATTTTTTAGATGACACATTCTTCTGCAAATTCAAAGCAATTGATTCTGCACGCACCTCTTCGAAAACTCACCAGAGGCTGTCATTATTTTATGGAATTTCAGGCGTTGGAAGTCGAAGGATAGATTGTAAAATGAAACCCCTTTTTGTTTGGCATGACACTGACAGAAATACCCTTCAAAGTCTTTGGGCTTTCAACTCAACTCAACTCAACTCAAAGAGAATGAAGTAGCTCCATGCGACCCAATTTGTGGACTTAATCTAAAGTAGGTACTATTTCAATCAACTGATGGGGTAGCATAAAACTGTCATTGTCCATGAACTTTTTCCGCCGCAGCTAATATTGATTAGCAGATAAACTGAAGCCGAAGCAGAACCAGAAGCAGAGGCGCAGTACATGCTATGCATAGTTTCCCAGAATCATTGTCGTTCGTTCCAGACTGCGTATTCAATTACTACAAAAATATACAGACACTCAAAAGGTTATCGATAGCAGGCACCATACAATCTCTGATGTAGTGTACCTTACCTATTTGTGCTGCTGATGTGCAGTGCATGTGCTGTGCAGTGTGCAGTATGCACGGTAATAAATGCATTCATTTGAATGGGATTTGTGGGGAGTGAGTTGGCACATTTCAATCCAAGAAATATACCAAATGATATGTCGGTCGGTTGGAAAGGTGGCGAAAAAAGTAGAAACACGAGGAAGTGGTTAAACGGTCCATACCGCACTCTACGTATAACACACCGGATTGATTTCAAAATCCAAACGAAATAAAACCACATCAACATCACTCACTATCGCCCTCTAAATGGGCGTAGGTGAAATCGATACGTAATGTACAAATGGAATTCGACGTATTGGCGACGCGACTATGACTATAGTGACAGCGTCGTCGTCGTCATGAACGGTGGACGGTCAGGCAATTGGTTGTAATTTTAATTGACATCGTTTGCCACGGTCTTTATGAGCTATACATTTTCATGCCACACCAACTACACTTTAACAGGCAAGACGTAGAGAGCAGATATATGTATGTATGGGTGTATATTCACATTCAAAATGGCGTAGGCGGTGAGCCATGACGGTGAAATCGAAAACGACAACAAATGGAATATGAAACTCACTGTTTTTTCCATTGTCGTTTCTCGTACCGCCGCGCCGTCGTTGTTATCGTTGTCGTTGTTGTCGCTGTCGTCATTTATTTGTTGTTGTTTTTATAGATTTTGTTAAATGTGTTCTTTCATTCGATTATTAGCTTGAGTGAGTGAGAGTGAGAGTGAGTGTTAGATTGAGTGATATATTTTACGCTCGAATAGATACAAATACTCAACGGTGCGAAAATTGATCTTTTGTTTATACCATTTTATCGTATTTATTATATCTTTTGTGTGGTGCTAATAAATTTGTTCAAATATTGAATATGTGGATTAAAGTGTCAATCATTTGTTGTTTAGTAAATTATATGTTTTATCTTTATCTAAGTATGTGTGTATGTAGGTTTGACAGTGAAAAAGTATTGTTTTAATGTAGGATTCTCTCTACCTCAGAAAACATGGTATGCAATAGCTCTTCAGATGGGTTTCTAGTAAGAGTTATATGATTGAGTGTTTGTTTTATCGAACGCACTAGCCTCTCCCAACTACCTCCCATATGAGGCGTCAGAGGAGGGTTGAAATTCCATTTGATATTAGGTCCAACGAAACTTTCCGCCACTTTATCTATGTCAAGGTTTTGCATTGTTTTTTTTATTTTTATCATTTGCTGAATATGATTCATTTCCAATGCTATCATCATCAGATGATATATCATCACAGTGTAAGAAAAACACCTGATCCGAATCTGCAGTTTTTTGATTTTGTAAAGAATCCTTTGCAGAATCATCATCATAATATAACAACAAAGGACTAGATCTAGATTTAGGAACTTCATTTTTCGAAGATATTAAATCGAATTTGTCACGATTTTCTCTTTCATTTCTGTCACGATGGTTTTTGTCATGTTTTCTTGAAACTCCATTATGTGACGAAGAATGACTTTTTGTATGATTGCGATGATGATGATGGTGATGGTGATCATGACGATGGCGTCTTCTTTCTTTTTCACTCCGTGATCGGTGTTGACTTTTATCCGATCTATGTTTAGAAGAAAAAGAGTCCCCTTTCAAGTCGTCTTTTTTACATAATGTGTCACTTTCTTTGTTCCTCTCAGATGAGTAATGGCAAGTTTTTGAGTCTTTTTCTCTTTCTGAATAAGAAGCTTTTTCAAAATCGTCCCTTTTAGTATTTTTCCTGACCTCGCTTTTGCATTTTGCTATTGTAGTGTCTCTTTCAGTTGTAGATTGGACACAGTTCAATTGTGAAAGATTTTCATCTGATTTAGATAAAACATTCGATTCTTCTTCAGAACTGACATTTTCGAGTTTTTCAATATTTTTAAGAGGTGTAATATTTTCAAATGGTGGGGACTCAACTTCAACTCTGGATGATTTACAATTTTCTACCATGAAATTGACGTTAATTTCATCCTCACTTGAATAAAAGCTCGAATCAAGTTCAACAAATTTGAATGTTTTGGTGTTGTTGTTGGGAATATTTCCTTTTGTTATATTTTCCGATGAACAAGGCACCACTGCTTTGTCTGTTTCAATGGCTTGACTTTTTTCGTTATATGGTTGAACATTATCAGAAGAACTACCATTAATGGGAATATTCGATGGACTCTTTCTTGGTTCTTGGTTTTCTTCATCTACTCGACTCACAGTTGGCTCATAATAGGAATCACTTGATGATTCATCCATCGATGTAACAGAATTTTTTTGAGCACGAATACTACTTCCTGGCGATGGACCAAAAAGATCATCCATAAGATTTGAGCTTAATTGTTTTTGAGGCGTTTGTTGTTTAAAATTTATTAGAAGACACCTTTGTTTTTTCATCGTTTGTGTAGTTCATTTGTAGAGAATGACAATGCATCTTAGCGTGTTTATCCCAGCTACTGTCTGAACTTCTAGTTTGCGATACATCTCGTTCATGTCTCTTTCGTTTTTTGTCACTCTTTTTCTCCTTTTTACGATCCGACCTTTCTTTGCTCTTATTTGATCTAGAATCTTCCAACCGATCTCTGTTCTTAATATCATAACGATCATCACAACGATGTCGACTTCTCTCCTCATCTACTCGATCACTGCTTCGATTTCGATGTCGGCTTCTGTCCTTCGAACGATTTCTACGTCTATCCTGTATTTCATCTCGTTCGTCCTTCGAACGATAGCTGTCTCTATGTCTTTCATGACTTGCATCTCCGTAGTCTTTCGAAGGATCTGTGTGTTTTTCTCGACTTTCATCTTTCGAACGATTTCTGCGTCTATCCTGATTTTCATCTCTTTCGTTTTTCAAACGATAGCTGTCTCTGTGTCTTTCTCGACTTTCATATTTATCGTCCTTCGAACGATTTTTGTGTCTATCTCGACTTTCATCTATATCGTCATTCGAACGATCTCTGCATCTATCCTGACTTTCAACTCTGTCATCTTGCGAACGATCTCTGCGTCTTTCTCGCCTTTCATCTTTTTCGAACTTCGAACGATCTATTGGTCTATCCTGGCTCTCAACTCTGTCATCTTGCGAACGATCTCTTCGTCTTTCTCGCCTTTCATCTCTTTCGTTCTTCGAACGATCTCTTCGCCTATCCTGATTTTCAACTCTGTCATCGTCGAAACGATCCCTGCGTCTGCCTCGACTTTCATCTGTCTCATGAGAAACATCTCTTTGAGCTTCATGTTTTCGTTTTCCATTTTCATATATCGAAGGAAGTTTTTCATCTAAAAATGGTTTTGAAGCTTCGCTATTCGGGGTATTTGCTTTTCTGGGCTGTCGTGAAAATGGATTCACATGAACACTCTCACTTGACACAGCCCGGCGAACATCTGAATTTTCATCGAACTGTTTCCCAGAAAACTGCGGTTTACTTCGACGGAAGCATATATCATCTTTCTGCTTTCGGAGTTCACAAATGAGGTTGTCCTTTCTCTTGATCTCCGTTCGAGCTGTATTGAAAAGACTTGCAAAATTAATTTCCAAATGTTTTATTTTTTTCTTCAGATCTTTGTTTTCGGCTTGAAGCTTCTCAATTGTAATCAAGGCAACTTTATATTTATCCTTCCACTTTAAATCTTCAATAGCATTTTGCTTTTCCTCAGCATGGAGTAACTCCAAGTCTCCATATAAATCAAACTCTTCCATTTCAAAGGTCGGTTTGTTGGTTTCTTGGGTGTTTAATAATAAACTTATCTGTTTTCAGCAACATTAAGCAGCATTTGCACCAGGTTGTTTGCTTTATTATATTTTTAAAACTTATTTATGTTTAACTTTTTTGCATTTTAGCAGCTAAAAGTCGATGGTAAAGACAAAAAATGGTGTTTACACTAGGCCCACAGCTAAGCTCGCCGTGCTAGACGTTGGTCGGTTCTAAAGAGGATGGAAAGCCAGTTTATGAAACCAGCTTACCAGGGGGGAGTGTTACCGACACTATCAGTAAGATAAATATAGCTTGGCACCACTCTACCACTTTTTCTATCTTATCATCATCAAGTGGGCTATGTTTATCATTTTCTTCAATTTCTGACTGTTTCGTATCTGGCACGTTTGGGCTGTTGTTTATTTCATCATCATGACTTGTTGGCTCCAATGAATGTATTGAGTTACGGAGTTCAGGATTGTTTTCTTTTTTATGAAAGCTTTCATGTTCTGATTCCATTTCTACTGAACAGACATTTTCAGCACCACTAGAGCCTTCATCTAGAGACATTTTTTCATCAGTTTTTAAACTATTTTTGTGTGTTACTTGGTCCTCTATGTGATTTTCAGACTTTTCTTGTTCTTTAGACTCATCTGAATTGTCCACCTTGGTTTGCGAGTTTTCAGTATTTTGTATCTCAATATCATAATTTTCTTTTTCCGAGTATTTCTGGATATTCTCATGATGTTCAGAAAATTGTTGATCATTAACAACGTTGCAAACATCTTCAGAACAGTGAGTAGTGTCATTATTTGTAATTATTGTAATTTTGTTACTTTTAAGTTTAATATCACAGATAGATGTGTCAACAAATTCACAAGCAGCAGGGTTTTCCTCTATCGTGGAACTTGATGTTTCTTTAACATTTTCAAGAGCAAGATCCTTGCTTTGTGATTCTGGTTCTAATGTAAAAACATTACATTCTTTTTCCTTACTGTTTTCGTGTTTGGATGAAATATAAGAGTTAATTTCTTTATCATCGGATTCAAATGTATCAACAACTTCTTTATTTGATTCAAATTCGTTGATAATTTGAGGCTTCTCGATTTCTATCATATTCCTTTTCAACTCTTTCTCAGCATTTATTTTTTCTTTTTTTTGAATTCCTTTACATCTTTTAATATTTCAATTTGCAAAATTTCTATTTTTGAATTCTCTCGCTGTTTTTCACTATCATTAGGACAAGGAACAACATTTTTCAGTTGATTCATATCTGTTTTTGAATCATTATTTTTATCTTTTGTAGGATCGCTGATGTTAGATTTGAATGAATCTTTTGCTGAGTGCTAATGATGAAATTTGTATATTTATTTTCCTAGATGATTTGGTAGATTAATAGATTTAATTATTTTGACAATAAATTAAAACAGCTATTCATTTGTCATCTGCCCACTAAAATAATTTTTTAAAAAAGTATGTAACTAATCGTATTACCTCATACACTTACTTACATATTATGTTTTCATGTGGCTCTGTGTTTAAAGCTCCCTATAGAATCCAAAAGACGGATTTTCAATAAGAGCTTTCATTGTGGTAGTATTTTTTAAGAGATATCAGCACAATGACCATCAACAAATCGAATATTTTCGACTGTGTTTTATGTCATTGATAACTTCACGAATTTCATCTTTAAGGTCTTGAATTGATTGTGGAGCATTTACATAGGCTTTATCTTTTACTTTAGTAGTTAAATCACAAGATCTCTACCAAATGTGATTTCGTCTTTGATAAATAACACGTCCAAAAAACTTTTCTTGGAAAATTTCGTGATTTCGTTGCTTGTTTATCCTGTCCACAATAAACTCCGTAAACTTATCAATGTCTTCTAATTTCGTGAATAAGAAATCAATAAACATAGCACGCAATCTACCTTTAAAGTTGCAACAGTTTAATTTTCGAATAAATAAGGTCCAATCAACCGTGTGGTTGAGGGCCTGCGGCATGGCAGATCGGGTAGTTGGTGATTGCCTAAAACTTGGTTTAGGCCAGCAATGCAACTTTCTTGCCATTTTGGCCCCCGGGCAATGATTTGTGTATCCCTATATACATAAGTTAGCTAAAATTGTAAGTGCAAAGTTTCCTGACTCTTTAGGATAGGTTACGGAGATTAGCACTCCTCGTAACTGAACTCCATTCCGCTATGGAAACCGAAATTACGCCTTGGATTATTAATGATAGCTCGTTGACGACATTTGGCTATTGTACCCGGGAAAAGATTGGTTTCTGGAATGTGAGGACGCTTCTGGTAGCAGGAAGTAAAGTCCGCACAATGCCAGATTCCTCCACTTAGTGAGAGAATTTATGCGGTACAGGATAGATATTTTAGGGTTAACCGAAGTGCGATGGTTGGAATCGGGCAAATACAAGTCACCGACACGTAACACTGTCCTGTTCTACTCTGGTCACGCTCCAGGAAACGCTCGAGAAGCTGGAGTTGGGTTACTCCTTACAAAAACGGCAACCAGGAGCCTTATTTCGTACGAGACCCTTGGGGAAAGGCTTATCAGAGCTAGGTTTCAGTGCCCCGAACGGAGCTCGCATCTGATGAAGAAAAAAATGCTTTTACAGTCAACTAGGATCCGCCTTCAACAACACACCCCGCAGAGATATTATTTTGGTTATGGGAGACATAAATGCTAAGGTTGGTAGTAACAACGATGGGCTAAGGCATGTCATTTGTGTTCACGGAGTCGGCAATTGCAATGACAATGGTGAGAGGTTTATTGACTTCTGCACCGGCAAAAGCCTTGTGATTGGTGGCACTATGTTTAAACACAAACTGTGTCATAAAATTAGCTGGGTGTCGACAGGCAAGCATCTTCCAACCAAATTGACCACTTCGCGATTAGTCGACGCTTTAGAAGCAGTCTCTTGGATGTTCGAAACAGAAGAGGTGCCGATATGGGACTTACCCGAGACCACCACATAATGATAGCTAACCTAAGATTGCGTACAGCTACAGTTCGAAGATCCAACGGAATAACACGATTCAACATCGTTTGCAAACAACGTGCAGCAGATGCCTTCTGAATCGCCCCAACAATCCAATCCTCGAATCCGCACCGCACCTCCCAGTAAAGATAAGATCATTGCCGCAATTAAAGCACTTAAGAACAACAAAGCTGTAGGACTCGATGGAATTCCCGCAGAGCTTTTACAAGCAGCGCCAACGTCATCAGGCGAACTGCTTCAACCGCTCATAAACGAAGCCTGGACCACCGAAAGCTTGGCCGATGAGTGGAAGAAGGCAATGATCGTCAAGCTCCCAAAAAAAGGAAATCTTACAAGGTGCAAAAACTGAAGAGGGATTTGCGTTCAGATGATTTTGATATCCGTAGCAGAGTCAGACAGGGCTGTATTCCGTGGCCAATATTGTTTTTGCTGGTGATAAGCGATGAACTGCGCGTAGGTTTGTCAGGTAGCGAAGGGATCCAATGGACTTTGACATCCTATTTAAAGCACTTGCATTATGCGGACGATGTTGCTTACTCTTTTATAGGATTATGGATCTTCATCAAATGACAACAAGTGTGGAGAGAGAAGCAGAAATCATGGGGCTGAAAATTAATTCCGGCAAAACAAAAATGATCAGCCCCGGAACCCGACCATCCTCTCAAATAAATATTTCCTCGCAACTGGTAGAAAAAGTGGAGAGCTTTCAATACCTTGGAAGTATCGTCTCAATCGAAGACGGAACCAAACAAGACGTTATCTGCCGCATTGGCAAAGCAAAAGCGGCGTACGGTATGATGTCGAAAATTTGGAGGAATAACTCTATCGCACAATTGCGAATATGTGCTTCTTTATAAGTGCATCACCTGGAAGGTTACTTCAGCCATTACAAGAAAGCTGCAAACCTTCGAGAATAGATGTCTTCAACAACGTAAGGATTTTCTGGACAAACCGTATATCAAATGAGGTCCTTCATAGAAGGACAGGCCAGGAACCTATAGACTCTATTATACAAAGGCGTAAGTGGCAATGGATTGGACATACGCTTCGAAAAGGTAACGACTGCATTGCAGGCCAAGCAATGCAGTGGAATTTGCTCACACAAGAAGGGAGAAGAGCTGGACGTTCAAGAAGAACATGGCGCAGGACAGTCGAGGCGGAATCAGAGTCAGAGTTGGATGAAGCTGAAACACATCTCCGGAAACCGCACACGATGCAATGGCGCGTAGGCGTAGTAAAGGCCCTATGCCCCTTAAGGGGTTCCCAACGGCCTTAATAGGTCACCTATAGCCGCTGATGAATTTTGAATGAAAATTCGGATTAATTTGGTTGCTGTTGATCGATGGACTACAGTTCAGTTCTTCTGTTAATTGAATTTTAAATGCCTTATTGTTAAGGGCTTAACAATTTGCTAGTTAGCAATTTGCTAAATATTTAGCAATTTACAAAAGAGTCCAAAATTCTTTTTTTTTTCGTTTTGCTTATTAGTAAATTGCCAATTGCCTTTTATTAATAAAAGATCATCAAAACATGTCTAAAAAGTGGAAGTTCGTCAAAATAAACAAAGCAAATACGTTTAAACGGACCTACTAATTGGAATTCGCAACTGTTGACTATACCATTCCATTTATTTACGGCGCAGAGACATAACGCCCAAATTTTTTTTTGGGGCTTATGTCCCACCCGAGTGAGACATAAAGCCGAAATTTAATTTGGGCACTAAGTCCCACTCAAGTAAGACCCAAATTTGTTTGTTAAAAATGGGACATTGTCCCCAAATTTTTGCAGAGCCAAAAAAGATTATAAAGTTGTTGTATTTCAATACAATGAACAATAATTTTTTGATACGGTGATAATACAAAAATTAGGAAAAACAAAAAAATTTATTTTCAATATTATTTGCGGGTTCTCAGGATTTTAACTCCCTTTTTCGGGGTCACACCCGCTCTCGTAACTCCGTTGCTCCGCTTAGGGTATGTAAAGTCGCCAGGCAGGCGCCTATATCAACAACTTCTTTCAATAAAAGCACCTGAAAGTGGCCCGCTTCGCGGGTTCTCAGGATTTTAACTCCCTTTTTCGGGGTCACACCCGCTCACGCAATTCCGTTGCTCCGCTTAGGGTATGTAAAGTCGCCAGGCAGGCGCCTATATCAACAACTTCTTTCAATAAAAGCACCTGTGGGTGGCCCGCTTCGCGGGTTCTCAGGACTTTAACTCCCTTTTTCGGGGTCACACCCACTCTCGCAACTCCGTTGCTCCGCTTAGGGTATGTAAAGTCGCCAGGCAGGCGCCAATATCAACAGCTTTTTTGAATAAAAGCACCTGTGGGTGGCCCGCTTCGCGGGATCTAAGGATTTAAACTCCACAAAACAAAGTCTTGTGGTATTGAAGTGCTCCAAGTTTTGTCATTTAGTGATTCTTATTAACTGGGACATTAGCCCCAACATTTTTATTTGGGGCTTCGGTCTTACTTGGGTGGGACTTAAGGCCCAAATTAAATTTCGGTTTTATGTCCCACCGAAGTGAGACATAAGCCCCAAAAAAAAAGTTGGGCGTTATGTCCCTGGGCCCTATGTCCCTGCGCCTCCATTTACAGCACGTATAAGAATAATTGTACGGGGTCATATGGATTTAGCAAATTGCTAAAAGTTATAAAACGACAATCCGTGATTTTAACTTTAGCAAATTGTTAAGAGATAATAAGATCGTTTAAAATTAGGTAAATCATCTTTTAAGCTTAGTAAATTGCTAAAAATGGCTTTAACATTTTACTAAATCGTTTAAAATTTTGCGCTCAAGTCTTTATTAAAATGACCGTGTTAAGTCGTAAATAGGTCAAATTTTGCAACCAGTTTCACTATTGCCGGACGAGAAGATTAGAAGCTGGTTAAGCTTCACATTAAACCAAATATCACTTAGCTTTTTGGAACTGAAAAATGTTCGTCATTTGTGTATTGAATTGTAACAATCACATTGCGTCGTAGTTGTAGTTTTTACTTGTCAAATATCAAAAGCTTCAAAAGAGACAGCTGTAAAAATAGTGGTCTATTTACAATGGAACCTTTAACTGAAAAATCCCTTCAAAAAGGGAAAGTATACAACAAAATTATGCTCTTAAAGTAGTTGACATAAGGAATAAAATTAAATACAAAAGCTACTAACTTCCTTGAATCGATTGACAACTGATAAAAACCATTTTTCCTATTTAAACCCTAATGAATTGAATTTAAATCCACACCCAATAACAATACTTTTTTCGAAATTATAACAAAATCGACTTATTATAAACATTAGTAAAATTTATAGTTGAAATCCAATCCAATATACAATCACATCGAATTCAATCAACTTCTACTATTACTGATTTAAGCCTCTTCGATGTATCAATATCAAAGACAATTCCTTTATATACCATGATGATATATTTATTAAGACAAAATTGCTTTTTTTCTATATCTATGTCCCAGAATCGATTGGGTTCTCCCCATTAAATTGATGTCATCCGCATTCATCACTAATTCATTGTTGTTGATGAAATTGTCCGATAAAAAGATAAAAAAAAACATTGATTAGGTCGTTTCGGTCGTTGTCGTTCGTACATTTAGACAGAAAAGACCAAAAAGACCAAATCTAGACAACGTAACAACCCAATTAAATGTCCCAGATATTTAAATGAATCCAACAACAATCCAGCAATAATGATAAATGATTTAAATCTTATCTGCAGATATGTTCTGGATGATGTTCTGTTAAGCAAAGGCTTTTGTGCCTCTGTGTACCCAAATGATTTATAATTAATATTGTTTATTTTCTACAAAGGCTGATACTCTCCATGTAGTGTACATAGTTATTTAACAACAGTTTACGCCTCAACTATTTATAAACAAATATTTTTATCAATTTATATATTTTCTTACATAAAAATAGAATTAATTATAATGTTTGGTTTTTGTTATTTATTTTCTTTCAGGAATATTAATGGAAATGAAGAAAAACAAGGAACGGATAAGCACTGATTGATTATGTTGGTGAAATTTCTTGTTGGATATTTACATATTACTTAACAGGTAAGCCTGCCTACTATAAGCACATCAATAAGAGACAAGATTTATTATTGTTTATATTTACTTCTTGGATGAAATAAAACATGGAAATTATTTTAAGTTTCGTTTATATGAGAAACTATATTTAATATTTAGGATAACTACATTTTTAGAAACAGAAAATCAAACTTCTATCATAAATATTTTTGTCATTTATTTTTCAAACACGCAATTATTATTTTTTTATATTGAAATTGTTGAACGAAATAAAAACAAAAAAAGAGATTGAAAATAAATTAAGTTTTGACAAGTGGCACGTTTAAGAGTATTATTTGCTAAACGATATACAAAAATTATGCTTCCAACATCACCAAGTGATTGTATGTACCTATTTACCTCTTTTAAAGATATTTTTTGATTTCAATTTGAGATTATGTTAATTCAATTTTGTGAGACTTTAAAACGTCATTGGGTTAAACCAAAAAACTGTTCAAACAATTTTAGCCTTCTATAAATACAATTGATACTTAATAAATGCGGTGTTTTTTGAAACGCGTAGTTATTTTAAAGAAATTTAGTTTGAACAAAATTAAACACATAGTTTAGGTATTCAAAATAAAAGAAAAAAAAAATATTTAAATGCAAATACAAAATTGTTGCTTGGATTTGAATATATTATATACAATCTCTCTGGTTTTAAATACAATTTTTCAATTGAAAATCTTAACATGGTATTTATTTCATTAAGTACACTACGAAATAATGATAAGGGCAAACACAAAATACGATCTTTTTTCATTTATACGTTGAAGCTCGATTAACCGGGACGGTCGCGACCGAATCCATCATGGATAATCGAAAATCCCGGATAAAAGAACTTTTTTTCTTAAATAAAATAAAACAGAAATTGATATTTAAATTTTTTATTTTTATTTAAAAAAAAAACGAAAATAAACATAAAATTAATTCATAAAACTTAACAATTCATAAGTACATATTTTTGTTTGTACATGCATACATTACAAAATCACAAGATTAATTATTTAGGAACTTCAAGGAAAACTTTTTTAAAAAAGTTAAAAAAATTGTTGTATTGTTGTTTGCCGTTGTGATTTTACTAGTTGTTTTTCTTTGAGTAATTTAACGTTAATGCGGTGAACTTGCATTATATCCTGTTGTGTTATTCCAGGACAATTCGATTCTTCTAAAAAACTCAAAAGTGTAGAACTTGCCTTAATCGTATCAACCATTGGAATTTTTGAAATTTCTATATCATCGGATTCATCGGCTCGTTGTTAAGAGGGTTATTTAGCATCTCCATAATTTCGTTCGCTGATAAATCAGCAAATGGTTAAGCATTCGCATCTGAGTCCACCCAATTTCTTATTGCATTGACATCAAAATCCTCTGCGACTTCCATATTGTTGAAGTTAAGAAATGTTTTTGATTCCGATAAAAATTACCTTCTTCCTCAATTTCGGGACAGAGTAAATTGTGACAAACATTTTTGAGAACATCGGTGGTAACGAAATTCCACTACTTAGAAACACCCCATAAAGCATTCTTGATGTTAAATGTCTTGAAAAAATGTATTCTGTTTTCTGAGCATACTAGCTTTCGAATAATCTCTTTGCGATAATGGCACTTTAAGTTTCAAATCACGCCTTGGTCCAGTTATCCAGGAGCAATAAAACATTAGAGTTCTTGTCAAGATTGTTTTTTTCCTGGTGCTCTTTAATTTCTGGGATAAAGTTTTTATTAAACCAATCAAGGAACAATTTTTGGGTTACCCAAGCCCGCTTGTTGGCTTTGTAGATAACTAGAAGCTCTCCAGTATTTTTTAAAGCTCTTGGACGAGCGCTTTTGCCAATAACCATCAACTTGCATTTATGAGTTCCTGAAGCATTCGAACAAACCAGTACAGTGAGTCGATCAATCGATTCCTTATGATGACCTTCAACTGAACGCTCGTCGTTGCATGCCAAAGTTTTTTAGGGCAAACATTTCCAAAAAAGACTGGTTTCATCGGCATTGTAAATTTGCTCATTGCTTAAATTCTCTGTTTGAATGAGTTCAGACAATTCCTTAGCAGCTTCGTAGTCAGCAGAATCTTTTTCCCCTATCGCTTTCAATCCATGAATTCCATGGCAGTTTTTAAATTTTTCGAGCCATCCTTCAGAGTATACACAGTCAAAGGCTATGTTTAGATTTTCATGAAAAAAATTTACTTTCTCCATTATCATTTGCCCTGAAATTGAAGCTCCTCGAAGTCGTTCCTGTCGAAACCATTCATACGTTGCTGCGTCCACTTTGGGATTTTCAGTTTTTTTTGTGAGTTTTGCGCCTCTCCAATTCTTTTATAGTGGAGCTGTCTGCGAAAAATTTAAAAATCTTGTCTTTATTTTTTAGAATATCATACACTGTTTGGGTGCCGATTTTATATCTTTTAGCTAACATTTTCACAGGCACACTACTTTTACGATGTTCATTAATCAAATCAACGTTTTCCTTGATGAACAAAACTTTACGCGATCTTTTATTTTCACTAATAAAGAAGAAGCCATTATCACGAGTGTATAATAAATGGATCCTCAATTGTGATACATTTTAAATTCAATAAAGTGTTTGTAGATTTATTAACGAGCAAAGACTAACAGAAATAATCTCAAGATAAATAACATTAATAAATTGTCAATAAATTGTAATTGTGGTAAAGACATTCTTTCATGAATCTTCATTTTTCTTTTATTTGATTTATTAAGCATAGAACTTCCTGTGTTGTTTTAACAATTTCGTAGAAAATTTATAAAAAGCAGTCAAACTTTTGTCAAGAAAGCTAATGTTTAAAAGTCGTTAAAAATAAATAAAGTCCTGGATTTTCATCATCAATATTCTAAAACATTGCTTTAAATTCGATTTGAATGGTTTGTTTTTTGGAGAAGTTCCAATTAGTTTTTTAATCACTTCTTGAATTTATAAATATTTTTGAAATATTGTTAATAATAACATTTTTACTCTGTCAAATTAGTTTTTAGGGTTTCCACTTTATTAAAAAATTACATCAAATTTAAAGCTTTCCGCAATTAGGATAACATTTTAAAACCATATCAGCCTCCATAACGAGAACGTGTAAAAAGTGAGTAAAAATTATATCAAGGGTACAAAATACCCCATTTTGTTGAAAAAAAAAAAACTTTTAAATCGGTTTGAATGGTTTGTTTTTGGAGAAGTTCAAATCAGTTTTTTAATCACTACATGAATTTTAAAATATTTTTGAAATATTTTTCAACAGGCAACAATGGTACCATTTTAACTCTGTCAGATTAGTTTTTAGGGTTGCCAACTTACTAAAAAATTACATCAAATTTAAATCTAGACGCAATTATGATTAAGTTTTAAAAAGCATGTCTGTTTTGATATCGAGAACATGTAAAAAAATGAGTCGAAATTATATCAAGAGTACAAATACCCCATTTTGTGTAAAAAAAACAGTGAAAACTTAAAATTATAGAAAAAAACAGATGGACATAACCGCCAAATATTTTGTACTCACAAAAAACAATTGAAATCAATTTTTTGTTTAAAAATATTTTTTAATTAATTTAAGAAATTCGCACTCCAAGTTGTTTGAAGTCCTATCCCACCTCTTGCGCCACCTGAGTTACAGTCTTCCTCTGGGCTGAAGCGTGGCCCAGCCATCTAAGTCGTTGGACTTGTATTCTTTTAACCGGGTCAATGTCGCTGTACAGCCCGTGCAGTTCGTCGTTGTATCTTATCCTAACCTCTCCATCTATTCAGATGAGACCAAAAATCACCCGAGACATTTTTCTCTCGAAGCATGCTAAGACCCTCTCATCTTTCTTTGACAATGTCTAAGCTTCAGCTCCATAAATGAGAACCGGGATGATGATCGTATTATTGATGGTGACTTTAAGCAGCATTCACATGAGCGCGACCAACGAACGACGAATGAATTACAAAATGTGAGTTTATATACGTTTAAAGACATATTTCCACACAAAATCATAACAAAACGATAGCAATATAGTTTCTATTTGATTTATGATGCATACTTTTACTTTTCAATATCAAATATTAATAAATTTAAGAAAACAAATTTATTCGTCGCGAACAAAATTTTAGTTGATACGAACTATCAAACTTTATTCGCGTTCCACATCATCCACACTCACAACGAATAAAATAATCGCGCGTACTTAACCTAAAAAAATCATTCTTGTTTTGGTTTCGGTGGTGAATGTCAAACTTCATTCGCGACGAATTAAAAACTCGTCAAAATCGACGAATATTCGTTCATTCGTTGGTCGTGCTCATGTGAATAATGCTTTAGATGGCAGAAAGATGACTTTACTACCCAATTGCCTTCAAGTCCAAGGAAGCAGCGATTTGCAAGAGTTATTTTTCGTTTGATTTGAGGGCTGGTGTCATTAACTGAATTTATAGCGGTGGCTAGTTAAACAAAGTCCTTAACTATCTCAAATTTTTAACTATCTATGGGTAAGAAATCGTCGTTCAATGCTCTTTTTTGATGCCAAGATTTTTGAAAATATGTGTCTTTATTTTTAAGATTTCTCTTTTTGGTTTTTATTTTTAAAAACATTTTTTTATTATTCAAATCTTTTTTGGTTTTGTTTCAAAAATTATATCCTTGTTTAAGATTTTTAGAAAAATATTTTATTAATTTTATAGTTACTTATTTTTTTGTTAATTTTGTTCTTCCTAATTTTAAATGAAAAAGGTAATTTATTTTACTTTTAAAAAGCAAAAACAAAACAAATTTTTTTTAAGAGAGTTTTAATCAAACAAAATGATAAAAAAAAGACATTTAATTTAACTTTGTTTTTAAAATTGCTTTCGTTACATACACAGAGTTTTAGATATTTAATTAAATTTTATTCTTAACTGGTTTAGCCTCCACGAAAAAAAATTGAACAATAAAACAAAATAAATAACTTCCCCATAAATTCAAAAACTGGTCCACAAATATTGGTGATAATTGTATTTAAATTAAATTAAAAGAAAGGCACGTATACGCCCCAGTGCACAATAATAACAAATTGTTCTATTGCAGTTTTTAGGAAGAATGGAAGTACGATATAATGTACTTTTCAGTTTATCTTTGTATTATGATATCGCACCACAAAATTGCTTTTGAAAATAAGTGTGATATTAGGAAAAGCATTAGTTTAATTTTTAGTCTGTTCTAAAAAGTAAAAACTATTTTCAACAGTTTTCCTATAAATTGATTAAAATTTCTATTCAAAATGCATCTTTTGCTTGTGATTTAATTAAATTTCTTGACCTATTAAACATTTTTCTACTCATATATAACATAAACTTAATAATTAGTCTCTCAAAAGTTTTAAAAAACATTTATTTTTTAGAGATGAATACTTCCAAAAAATTACTAATTCATTCAACTAAAACTTTTTCCTAGAGATTGAACAAACTTATAGGCAAAAGTACAGTCAGTTTTTTTTGTGCATTTATTTGTTTTCAGTAAAACTAACTCAAATCAGAAGGTCAGTAAATTTGTGTAACAACCCTTACAAAACTGAATGTCCTTTTTTATTTTTTGTAACTACGATAAAATGTCAAGTCCCTCTTCCTATACTATAAGTTCCAACTTTTAATAAAAGTTCAACAAAATAATTGATTTATTCAAAGTTGAAGAAAATCCTTAGATCTAGTCTGATGATGAAACAAACTCACACATGAGTGAAAAATTCAATTATATTCAGGATAAGTGTCAGAAAAAGATTTTATACATGCAAACGTAGGCAGCATTCAAGAGTACAAACATACCTTCATATATGTTTATGCTGGATCTATAGTGTAGATAGGACGATTCTGAAATTGTTTTTTTTTTATCTCAATTTGAATCTTGTTCTCATTTCAATTGCAACTCTCTAGAAGTCCTAAGTCCAGCAATGTGGGTCTGATATGTTTGTGTGGAAATTTGCAATTGCACCAACTAGACAAAGTTTAAATATAAAATCAAATATTTGCTTTAATTTAAACTGTGCAACAACCTTCATACTATAGCACCTATACATTCCTATGAATAAATAGACGAACACAAAAAACTCGACTCAATTCAGAGTAAAAATGGAAGGATATAGGTACCTACAGCTATGACCAAAATAATAGGAACATTTTTTACTTTTGATGTTAACTGGTTTTTGTTTTCACTTAAGTCAAATTAACGCGTCATAAATTGTTAAAAATTGTCAAATTATTACCTAAGAATTTTATGAGTAAACAAACGATATGTGCCATACAGTGCAAATAGTTTAAAGGAAGTCTTCGAAGGGTACGGCAGCACCTAAGTTATGGGCCTAACTTTCGTACATGTGAGAAACACATTTGACTAAAAGTCGCAAAATATGTTCAAACTGTTAAAAAATTGGAGGTAACAGCACAATACTTAAGGGTTCCTTCCTTTGGGTGACTATTATTGTTATGGATAAAAATAATAAAAATATGCCCCTTATGTAGCGTGTTCAGGAGGATAACGATCTTAAGTATATTAAAATGCTATTGAGGTTCTGATTTCAAAAGAATAAAATGTATGTTTTATTTTTAACTCGACCTGGAATCTTAGTGAGAACCATTTAAATGAGCATAAGATTAAATAGAGTTCACATAAACCCCGATGTACACTTGCACAAAACGAATCTTTGGGGATTTGGTTCTGAAATATGATACTTAACGCTTTCAGAAAACTTTTAGTACCTAGCTCGTTCTATGAAAAATAGAATACATTTAATTTTTGAACAGAAAAGAAAATTATAATCTATCAACAAATACAATTAATTGACATTTGGCCAGCCTTTTATGAAGTTTGCAGCAAATGGACTTAAAAATCTTGGTTACCAATATTAATTTCTTAAATTCGCACGTTTAAAAAAGTTAATCAAATATTTATCACCAAAATTAAATGATTCAAATTTGGGTGTCAAAAGTCCAAACAAATAATTACCAAAAATTAAGTTTTGTTCCTATTATTTTGGCCATAGATGTAGTATAAACTTACGTAGATACTAAAAATTTAACAAAAGTGTTTCTGAGAGTAAGCAAACAGAAAAAAAAAACACAAAAAAACAAAAATTTAAAACTGCAAAGTTGAAAACAAATATGGAAACAGTGCTGTGGTAATGAAAAATGAGTTAAAATAATGAACAGTTAAGCTCAGATGGCAAATATGAATACAAAAGCTGTTCTTTGATATTCAAAAGGAATTGCGGTTGTTGACTCGTGAGTGATACTCGGAAGATTGCATTCGTGAATGAATTTTTGTTTTTTTTTTTCAAAATATTTCTTATAAGAAGATTTTTCTATCAAGGCTTAGAAGGAAATAATTTGAAATTTACACATGACTGTACAATATTTTGTTTTTTTAATATCACGTGTATTGAGTTGCAACACACTCTTGTGTGATGTTGTTTATGCCCAGTTGGAAACATAAAATCAGTGTGTTTCTTTTCAAGAGATTCATTGCGAAAGCACCATCAGTCAGTCAGTGAATGGTAGAGGTCCTGTCTTGTTGATATTGTTGATGATGTTGCTGCTGTTGATGGCTGATTTGATGTTCAAAAAGGAGTCAGCTTTATAACAATAGTCCCATGGAGTTTTTTTGTTTTGTTTATCTTATTTACCTTTGATATTTTATACTCACGCCTGAATTTATCTCTGTATATGTATGTATGAGTTTGTCATCATCATCATCAAAAACACAAAAGACGAAGCTTTACAAAAACAAATATAGATAACAGCCCAATGAAATGAAACTAAATAAACAATGGTTTGATGTTAAGGATTGTTGCTAGGTATGGGACAGCAGGTCTGTTGTGTGAATTAAAAAAAAAAAAAACAACAACAAATAAAACAAAAGAAGAATGAAGACAAAAATCAGCTTGGCCATCATTAATTGGTCTAATGATGTGCACTGTGTATAAAGCACAGTTGTTGTCTAGTTAACTTTAAGGTTTTGAGATAAAAAAACAAAAGTGAAATTAATTGTGACAGTCAAGCGTAACCAGGAGATTTTATTTTTGTTTTGTTTAAACAAGGGTCTGGAAGCTTTGTGTGAGTGAGTCAATATTGAATGAAGGAACATAGAATACACAACAAAATTCATTTTATAACTTTTTTCATGGTCTTTAAAGAATTTTCTGAATTTAAGGAAATACTGCAAGTTTTCTGCTTGAATCGCTAGATGTTTATTTAATTATTTATTTATTCATCAATATGAGATTTAAAAATCTACAGTTAGACTACTAAATAAATATTTACATATGTACAATTTATTAATTAAACTTAAGTTGGAGGAATTTTTCTTTCATTTTTTGTTTAAATACTTAAAATATAATTAATATGAAAAACTAAATTTCTTCATACATAATCCAAATATAAAAAATCAATTGAAATGAAAATAAAATAATAGTTTATTTTTCATAGAAGATCTATATCGGAGTCCAAATCTGGATGGAAATTCAACGTTTAACGAATTTGATGATCTGTCTGACTCCATTCAAAGAATTGTTGCCCATTTTCCTCACACTGAAATCGTCATTGCGGGCGATTTCAATGTACCCAATTCTTCTTGGCTTCGTTATTCTGGCCAGACAACACCCGAACGAAGTTCGTTGAGTTCTTTTTTTTTTTTTTTTTTTTTTTTTTCTTCCTCTTTATTATTCTTTAATGTTGAGATTACAAAATTTTTCTGCGAAGCCTTGGCTTTTCTGCAGAAGATTATTTTTCTTTTTAATTTATAATAACAAAGTGGTGAGCATAAGTTATAAAAAAAAAAAGCTATACAATTCAAAAAGCTGTTTTAAATTAAGCTGTAAAAAACACATACAAAATATTATTATTATTATTTTTTTTTTTTTAAAGGTTTATAATGCATTTTGAGTTTTAGGAATGTGAATTTAAATAAAAGTTTTTTAAAAGTTTTTTTCTTGTTTTAAAATTGGGAATATATTTTAGTTCTTGAGGTAACGAATTCACTGTTGCTGGTACAATATGTGCTAGTTGTCTTCTTCCGTATTTGTTGTAGTGTCTTGGAATTTGGGGAACATTTTGAGCACGTTGTCTGGTGTTGACTTGATGGTCTATTGGTCTGATGAATTGATTGTCGCTCTGGTATTCCAAAAGTAGTGCCATCTTATAGATTTGCTCGACTTTTAGAACTTGAAATCTGTTGTCATCACTGCGCCTGTTGTTTCCTTGGATGTGTTTAAGTGCTGAGTTTTGCAGTCTTTGGAGTTTTGCTATGTGAGTTGCTGATGTATTTCCCCAAGCAAGTATTCCATACCGGAGTCTAGACTCAATTAACGAATAATAGACCTGTCGTAATACAGGTTCATTGGTGTGATATTGCAGGTGAGAAAGCGCAAATAGACCCTCTTCAGCTCAATACGCAGCTTGTCTACGAGTTTATCCCACAAGAAGTGAGAGTCAATGATGACTCCGAGATATTTATAGCTCTCAACTAATTCAATGCATTCGGTGGACGTGTTTGGACAATGTTCATTTCTGAAGTAGATTTGTTGGTCGGTTTTTTTGATTTGTGGGCTTCGGATATGCATTAATTTAGTTTTCGTAGCGTTTATAACTAACCCGTTATCATGACACCATCGTACAGCTGCATTGAATTCTTCCTGCATGAGCACTGTCACGGTTTCCAAAGACCTCTGGCCCACAACAATTGCAGTATCGCCAGCAAAAGCAAATGGTGTACTATTTTTGAATATTCGAAGAAGTTCGTTCGTATACAAGATGAATAACAATGGACCCAAATTTGAGCCCTGTGGGACTCCATATTCAACGTTAGTCTCCGCGCTATACACATCATTGATCTTGACGCAGAACCTTCTATTTTGAAGATAATCTGTCATCCAGTCAGCCATCATTCCTCGGATTCCAATTCTTCGAAGGGCTTTTAGTAACGTCTGGTGGTTTAGGGTATCAAAGGCTTTGCTGAAGTCCATGAACAGCACAAGTACATGATGGCCTCTATTTAGACTCTCATTTACGCAATTCGCAAATTCTCCAAGCAATTGTCCTGTGTTCCTGTTTTTTTTGGAACCCATATTGGTTTTTGCAAATAAGTGAATGTTTTTCAATGAAGCTCTGAAGTCTTTTTACAACGACACATTCCAAGCATTTTTCAACAACCGGTAATATGGAAATAGGTCTGTAGTTGATAAATTCATTTTTTCTACCTTTTTTATAAATTGGCCTTACTACAGCTGTCTTTAAGGTTTTAGGTACTTTGCTGAGTTAAATCAATTAACTCAGCTTGTCGATGAGCCAACTCGAATCCTTGATGTTGCAGGTCAATTCGCCAACACCCTAGACTTGTTTCTTACCTCTGACCCTAATAAATACACAATCAGTGTATTACCGCCTCTAGGCACACCAGACCATTGTATCGTATCTGTAAATCCAGTTAAAGAAAAAACTCCTATGAGAACCGTTTGGAAATATGAGAAAGCCAACTGGGACGGTCGCAATGAATTCTTCAGGAACTTTAACTGGTCACTATGCTTCCTCGATAGTGACGTGGATTCCAGTGCAGATATGGTTACAAATTTAATTCTTTGTGGAATGAGAAATTTTTATCCCGAATAGGGTGAAATCTATCAAACCCAAAGGGAACTCATGGTTTGATTCGAGCTGTAAAGAGGTTATTAGGTTCAGGGATGTAAGTTTCCGTTGTTATAAAGCCAACCCGATTGAGGATAACCGGAATAAGTTCAAACAAGCTAGAAAGACCTGTAATGGTCATATTCGACGAACCAAATCAGAAATTAAGGCAAACAATTCTACAATGTCCCAAAGGTAGTAAAAATGTCTGTTCTTTTGTAAAAAACGTACGAAACACCACGTCATCCTCGGTTCCAACGCTCGTCCACAATGACAGTCCCTATGTAAGCTCGATTGATGAAGCCAATTTTCTTGCAGCACAGTTTGCTGTTAATTCGACGCTACCGGAAAGTGTCATGAGTCCTCCTGTTCTTAAGAGCGTAAACGATTCTATGGGACGAATCTTCTTTCGCACTCGTGCAGTTGCAAGAGTACTAAA
Organism: Eupeodes luniger; assembly: GCA_951509635.1. Classification (NCBI taxonomy): domain Eukaryota; kingdom Metazoa; phylum Arthropoda; class Insecta; order Diptera; family Syrphidae; genus Eupeodes; species Eupeodes luniger. The sequence continues at coordinate 47,347,355 of OX608074.1, read as the reverse complement.
AGACCTTGACATACACAAATCCGCTGGCCCGAATAGTATCTCCCCAATTGTTCTGAAGAGGTGTTCTTTAACGCTGGCAAAACCACTGCGCAAACTTTTCCATCTTTCCTACTCAACTGGTCTCTTTCCGAGCGGATGGAAAATAGCATTTTTCCAGCCTGTCCCTAAAAAGGCGAATCCTCCTCTCCCTCCAACTATCGTCCAATAGCACTAACGTTCCTTCTTTTCAAGGTCATGGAAACGCTGATAAATTATCAGCTTAAGAAATATCTTGAAGAACGGAAGCTTCTTCATGACCGACAGTATGGCCTTCGTAGCAATAGGTCCACTGGGTGATCTCATGGTTTATCTCACCGAACAGTGGAACAAATCTTTACATCGTTTTGGAGAAAGTAAGACTATTGCACTTGATATTTCAAAGGCATTTGATAGAGTTTGGCATCAAGCTCTCTTATCGAAAATGCGTGCTTTTGGCATTGGCGAATCTCTTCTTCGTTGGATTAGAAATTACCTTTTTAACCGTTCAATACAAGTTGTGTTGGACGGTTTCAAGTCTGAAATTCATAAAATAAATGCTGGTGTCCCCCAGGGCTCCATTTTGTCTCCGACACTCTTCCTTATGTTTATGAATTATATTTTGTCTGAAACTTCTAACCCACTAAATTGTTTCGCTGATGACAGTACCCTCAGCTTTTCATATTCGTTTCCAGATTCACATCTTTGTCCTTCGTATGTGGAACTTCAACGGCAGCGTATGATAACCTCATTTTAATTCTGATCTTGACAGCATTGTTCAATGGGGAATCAAAAACCGTGTAATATTTAATACTTCGAAAACCCAATGCTGTCTTCTGTCGTTAAAGAGTAACACAGCCCCGATGCCGCTATCTATGAGTAACACTTGCATCCAGTAAACTATTCAACTGTCAGTACTCGGTATGTGTATCTTTTATGGAATGATCACATATTTGATATTGCCAAAAATACTGCTAGGTGCTTAGGATTTCTCTGACGCAACGGTGCAAGAAATTTTTCACCCCTTCTGATCTGGCTGTAATTTACAAAGGCTTCATCTGTCCAAAACTTGAATAATACTCGCATATTTGGGCAGGTGCCCCTAAAACAAGTTCAAGTATTTTGGACAAGAGCTTTGAAAATGATAGGCGATAAAACTATAACCGAAACAATTACGTCACTCGAACACCTCCGCAATGTTTCATGCCTTTCGTTGTTCTACCGATATTTTAATAAACAGTGTTCTGTCGAATTAGCCAGTTGCATTTCCCCCCTCAAATAATTCAGCCGTAATACTCGTACTTCTAGGAATGCACATCAGTTTAACCTTGAGCTCAATTTGGGACGTACTGTCAAGTATAGAGATTCTTTTTTTAACCGCACATCGAGAATGTTTAATGCTTTACTTAGCTCTGTTTTTCCCTATCATTTTGATATTCAAAACTTTAAGACCTATGTGCATCGGTATCTCCTCTTTACATTACATTACATTACATTTCACACTACTCAGCACATAAATGTACAGAGTAGAGAACACAGCACCTTGAGCGACCAGACTATATAAGGTGATAACAACACAAGACATTAATACAAGACAGAAGGACAGAGGAGAAAGAAGAACGAACAGACAGAAAGAAAACATTACAACAGCACGCGGTAGGCTTCGATTCGAGACGGTCCCCCATCTTTCTACTAACCACGCGTATCTCCTCTTTAATCCTTCCCTATTTTCCTAAAGTTCGCACTGTGTTTAAATATCAAAAAAAAAAAATGAAAATAAAAATCAATACAATTTAAAATTAAGTTTGTTTCTTTGACACAGCGGGTTATTGGTTTATTTCTCGCGTAATTCTCGAAACAAAATACGTATTCAAAGTTGTCGCGATGGAGCATAGACATTTTTGAAGACAACAAAAAAGGGCATTTGATATGATATGATAAAATATCACTTATAAACATCACAGAGTACATTTTGGGTCTCAATTTGATTGAATACCTAAAAGTTGGCATCTAGTTTTGTATGATGGAGTTTCGATGTTCCACCCAAATTTTTTGAATAGTAAACCTTGTAAACTTTTGTTGGACCATTTCAATTGTCTTAGATAACACTACAGTATTCCAAGATTGGTCTTACATATGAGGTAAAAAGCGATTTGAAAGCAAAAGGGTCTTTAAAGTGCTATGCTATTGCGATTGATAAAACCGAGCATGGAGTTTGCTTTGGATACACTAAATTCAATGTGTTTTGACAAAATTAAGTTTAGGGTCAAAAACTACACCAAGATCTTTCTTCTCCTCAACTCTTTCCAGAACTTGATTCTCAATTTTGTAGTCAAAGATGATTTCATAAAAGTTTCGACAAAAAGAAAAATATTGACATTTAGCGACATTTGAATATGATTGATTTTTCTCCCACCATTGCTATAATTTCGAAATATCGTCTTGTAAGAGATGGCAGTCAGTAATAGATTGTATACATCGAAAAAACTTTAATTCATCGGCGAAAAGTTTACTAGAATTGAGCAAAATACTAAGTAAAGTACTTATAAAAATTAGAAAAAGAAGGGGTCCAAGATGGCTACCTTGGTAGGATTCCAACCATTTCAAAAACTTAGAATTAAAAATATATTTTTTTTTAATTTCATCATTGAAATAGAGTGACTTACTCTATCAAATGCCTTTGAAAAATCGGTATAAATTGCATCAACTTGATGTCCTTCTTCAAGATTAATTAAATTGAAATTGGAAAAAATAGAAGGATTAGTCGTTGTTGATCTTCTTGCAACGAATGGTTTCGTTCGAGCGGTGAAATGTATTCCTTAACTAAAAATGTTAGTTTTTCATACATATATGTATCTATCAATTTCTCGAAGAGTTTTTGTATACATGATAATATACAAATCGGACGGTAGTTGGATATTTGCTGTTTAGACCCTGATTTGTGAATAGGGTTTAATAATGAATTCTTCCATGCTGGAAAAAAATTTACCGTTCTCTAAAGAGCTATTAAAAATTAGGAAAGACGCTTCAGCAAGAAAAGCAGCACATTTTCTTAAAAACAATATGTATAATTTCGTCTGGACCTGGTTTATTGTCATCATTTAAACTCAAGAGACCACCATCTTCAATATATGAAATTATTAATTCTAAACAACCAATATCTACCTTACATTCAAAAGACAAATATTCGGCGGTCCATGCTGAACTTACATTCGAATTAGTGTAATAAGATTCAAAATAGTGTGCGAAGGAATCGCAAATATTGGAGAAATTTGAAAATGTTGAACCAAGATTTGGACAGCTGATAATTTTAAAACTGATGTCTTTTGAAACTTAAAAAGTAAATCAACGACAAGTCTAAAATAAAACCAATAGACGCTTCAACAACGCATTGATATTGTTAAAAGTGAATACAAAAAATACTGAAAAAATTACAGTCACAGTTCGGAAGATAGTCGTCGTATTGCACCTTCTCGACTGTTAAAAAAAATAGCCTGTAGTGTTGATGGAGATCAAGGTTCTTAAAACTTGGCATTTCTCGTAAAGCCTTGGTGCTAAATTCTTTTAATGTTAGGTTAAGGTGGTTTATGGCCAACAATGTCGTTTCTTCGCTGATTGGGTTCGTGAAATGCATACATATAATCCAAATATTAATTGAAAAATGGAAAGATGAATTGTTAAAAAGCCTCTCCGTCTTCAAAGTGTTGTAGTTTAATGTGGCATGTTGGTCTGCTTGAACCTTACTTATGTATTAGAAATTAAGGCTGTTACGTCGAATGGATTACTATACCGAGCTTTTCTACGCCAATACTCAATAAAGAATGCCATTCGTGATATATTGTTGGTAATTGGTCATTTTGGTAATTGGTCAATTTTATAGTAACCAAACATTCAAATTGTTTTGAATACCTTTAATTTGCAATAAACACAGTGTGAGCATTAGGAAAAAAGGAAATTTCAAAAAATAGGTGTCGGTGTACATTTAGTTTGAATTTGAATTCATGAGCATTGCACTGAAAAGGAAAGACAGATCGTGGTATTACATGATACATTCGCGTAGTACGGTTAAAGAACGAATATCTGTACTTCACAGTACAACTGAACTCAAGGGTGTTGGCCATTTGGCTAATATCATATTTCATTGCCAATAACACACCTTCCTCTCTACAATAAAATACTCGTTTATTTAATATGAAAATAAAACTTCTATTGGAAACCCCTTTGTGTATATTTACTGAATAAATTATGATATTCCAATCGAATACTACATCTAATACAACACGACAAGTGGATTAAATAATAATATATGAAATAACCTTTATAATTATTATGTCACATGTTAAATCTTACAACATAAATATTTTCAAGGCACACTGCTGCACTCTGCAGTTCAAGTATGAAGTCCAATCATTTTAATATCATAAATTATAATTACTGTAGATATGTTAACAAAACAACAAAAGTAATTTAATAGTTTTGTCTGTGAAATAAGCAGGGTAAGATAAATATTATTGTCATAAAATAATTTCAACACATTCATCCATTAGTTCAAAAAGTTACGAACAAAATTTGTTTTTACACGCAGTTACTTTAAATTTAAAATTTTGTCTTGAGTCTGATTTTCGTAAGTTTTTTAATTAAACCTTCAAATGAAAAAGATGGACCCATAATAAAGAGTTATTTTTAAAATTGAAGCCAGGTTTTAATTTTATTATTTTCAAAATGTTGGATGTTGTTGGATGGAAATAATGCTTGAATTGCACTAACCTTAACATTCAGTTGTCAAACATGTTTCATTTTGAGTCCACGCAAAACATGTTTTTTAAAATGATGAAATGTTCAAATCTTTCCTTGGTTTATAGATGCATTTCAAATTGTATTTATTATGTCCAAACAAGAGACCCTTATAAACAATTTTTATAAAAAAAACATCTTCAAGGAAGCAAACATTTGAAAGTTTACCCTATAAACAATAAGAAACATAAATAAAACCACCGCCGGCAACGTTCACAATGACAACGTAAAATACGAAGCAAAGAATAAATATTTATAACCTATAATCAGTGACATCCGGTAAAGTTGTAAATATACAAAAATCTATGCACATATTTGTATAGTAGACCTTATAGTTTGGCGAACAATCATACAATCATTTGTCACATCGATAATTTCGCACGCAAACATGCAGTAAAACAATATTACCGAGGTCAATTAAAATAATTAAAGAACAGCGCAAACCATAAGTAAAATAATTAGTCTCGCAGAAAATATATACATATGTATATGTGTATCTACTAATTACATTCAGTTTTAGTTTTTGAATGTTGATGATTTTCTTTGATAAAGACTTTTTTATTATGAGGGACATTGTCATGAAGTTTGTGATCTATGTTAAGTTCTATAGCAGTTTGAGTTAAATTATGCTTAATTATATTTCTCACTTCATTGCATTCATAAAAATGCATGTCATAGTTTGCCTTAAGACAAATGCAGTAATTGGGACGTGTCGCGTTGATGAATTTTTAAAATAGGGCCTTCGGCGACATTTATATTCACAGAAACCGTATTTTTCATCAAAAAGCTGGTTTGGTGATAAATAAGCAGAACTTTATTTGACAATAAGCCATTTGTCGTATTTCCTACCTGTGTTGAGAAATAAAGAGACAGCAGGCTTTAATAATAAGGGTGACAAATATCAAATGACATAACATCATTTGTGATTGAACTAGATGAAAATCTTAAATCTGACAGCTGTCAAAAAAACGGAACAGTATTCCCAACGATTGCATCTCTAATCATTCGAATTTCTATAAAATAGTTCTTTTAACTTTTTTCCATCAAATCACAAGTTTGATAAATTCATATTACTTGACACATGTCATTATTAACTAAATAAAGAAATACTTGAGTTGTTCAAATCGCACGTAAACAAATAAATATGACAGCCGTCAAAATTACAAGTCTGTTTCATTTACAATTGGTACTCATTGGAACCACATGTCGTCTAGGTCCGTATGGTACAATTTGGGCCATAAGAAATTAGTTATCATCGTCAACTAAATAAAGAAATCCTTGAGTTGTTCAAATCACACGTAAACAAAGAAATATGACAGCTGTCAAAATTACAATTCTGTTTCATTTACAATTGTTACTCATTGGAACCACATGTCGTCTAGATCCATATGGTTCAATTTGGGCCATAAGAAATTAGTTATCATCGTTATGTAGTGCTCGCTATAGTGCTAACGTCGTTTTCAAAAAAGTACGGACCAATTACGCCGCCGCGCTAGCCCAAAATCCACACCAAACGGTAACTTTTTGAGGATGCATTATCACCTGGTGAACCTCGCGTGGGTTGGGGTCGTCCCATATACGGCAATTTTGCGTGTTTACACAGCCATTCATCCAAAAATGAGCCTCGTCACTGATTTTTCCGCCAAAATTGGGGTCCTCTTCCAAACGATTCGAAGCCCGGTCAACTGCGTTGTCTATGTTCAATAAATTTGAGCTACTGGGTCAGTTGGATCTTGGACGGGTGTAGGCCTAAGTTCCGAAGCAAAATTCGCAAAGTTGAAGTTCTTGTGCACGGCAAAGAAAAGACTGCCTCGGGTTCTGCTGTACACTTTCACGGACCGCGGCGACGTTATCGGCCGATCTTGCGTTCCTTGAAAGTACGGGTGTTAGCTGATTGTTTTCTAAACCTGTCGTCTCAAATTTGGCCACCAAACGATGAAGAGTCGACTGTGAAGGGCCACCACGTACTGTTCAATCGTGTAACTTTCAATTATGATTTGCCATAAACAAAAGATTTGACAGATGTCACTAACACAAAATGGCCACCACGGGGCGCACAAATCTACCCGTGCCAATTGAAAAACCCCTTTATATGACAGTTAATAAATTGTCAGCATTTGTTAGTTGTCATTTACCGTGACATCTGATTTTTTTTGTCCACTGACAATGTATGACCATGAAGTTTTTGGCAATATTATCACACAAACCTTAAATTTACACAATTTTAAAACATTTGATAGAGTTTTTTTTTTACTGACAGTTTTGACAATATTGTGAAGTTACGTTTTTAGTGTGACAGTTGTCAAAATAAATACGGAAATGTTTTCATCAGACAAACTGTTTTATCTATTGCAATGCAATAAACAGATCCAATTAATGCAATTATTCTCTGACAGCTGTCAAAATTACAGAGCTATGCAATATTTTTTTTTATTGTTAAGAAAATCAGAGAGTATTTTTGTATTAAACTGATTTTACAAATTGCTTACGTCATAAACGAACCATTTTTGTAAAATGACCTAACTTAAATTTATTATAATATAAATAAATAAATTAGGTGGCGCAACAGTCCATGAAGAACCAGGGCCTAGTGACTTACAACTCTCAACCATTCCTGTGTGCGAGTAATGTTGTCAGAGATGGAAGGGACCTAAAGTTTATATGCCGAATTCGAACGGCTAATTTGAGAAAGCACTTTTCATGACAAGAATTACTCTTGGAGGATTTGTCAATTCCTCGCAAGAGGCAGTACCCGTGAAAAAAGTTAGGTGGCACAGGCAGGGATTGAACCCAAGACCCCTTGCATGACAGTCCAACGCACTAACCATCACGCTACGGGTACTACAAAAATTTATTGTAATATATTATTATTAAAATTCCGAATTAAACTTTTAGTTTGACAGTTGTCAAAATAGTCGATCAAACAGTAGATATTGGTAAATGTAAAATGAATGACGAAATTTGTACCAAGATCGCGTGATTTTTAAGTTTGACAGCTGTCAAATGCTTTTAATAATAAAGTACTTAATGCAGTAAAAATACAAAATCTCTAGATTACCGTGAATCCATAATTTTTCAAGAAAACAAAACCAATATATGAGGTAAAAATGTAAATGTCTTTGATATTGGTTTGTCCACTTATATTCGAATTTTCGAATAACTGATGGAAGTTGTGTATTACCTAAAATAAATCTCATAAGCTTTTTGTTCTAAGACTAAATTAGGGGAAATTAGTTTAAATTAAGTTCCCTGATTAATTGCAGCATGAAAAAATTTTGCATATCTGACTTTATTCAACCGACCAACACAATCAATTAAATACTGATTAGGTTAGGTACTGTACCAGGTTCTAAAGATTCGCTTTTTTATAGAATGTCAATTAAAATGTCATTAAGCGAATTAGTGGTAGGTATAAGTATAGGTACATATATATTCTTGGTGAACCAAAAATGGCTTCATTCTTAGATACATACTTATGTACTATATATACACTGTATAAGTATGGGGTGTATCATAAAAATAACTTTAAGTATACCCTTAAAAAATAATAGATACAAAAGCCCACCCTTTATTTTGCTGTTGCCAGTTTCCACCCCAAACGAAAGTGAAATGCAAAAGGAGCAAACAGTCCTCAGGGCTATGGGGGTGGGTGGGTGTGTTGTGTGTCTGTTCGTGTACAAACAATATTTCCGGCAGTAAATTCGCAAGTAAAAGTTATGTTATCGCAGCCCCTAGACTTCTCTATACAAGTTCGACTACGACGACGAAAACATCGACGGCGATACGAGGAGGATGACAATGAATACGGCAACGACGACGACTACGAGTACGACGACGGCAGCAATGACTGCCAAAATATAAAAATTTGCTGAGTATACCTAGCTACCTAAGTATGAAAGCCATGGTTGCGAAAATGTTTTCTTCTCCCTCTCCACTTGTGTCTGGAAGTATGTGCAAAAGATACAAAGCTATATCTATATGCTAGATAGATACTTATGTATCTTCGATCCCCATATTTAGAACCAAGGAATTCCTTTTTTTCTTTTTCATATTTTCTTTTTTGGAAACAAAAACCAAAAGCCATTCAGTGCAGTCGTCGAAACGAAAAATGGGGTCGTCGAACATGCCACAGGAAGGCAAGTATACAGTTACAGATGTATAACTACCTCCCCCGACCGACGAAACGTCCGTCCGTCCGTCCTCGTTCCTCGCATAATCGCCCATATCCCGTAACCCGTATATATCGTACACACATTCCGTACAGTGAAGTACTCCTCCTCAGAAGCATTGTATAAGGGGGGGGGGGAAGGATTCAGGCAATAATCGATAGCACGTGACTTTAAGGTGGTTGCTACTTCCGAATGCTTGTCCTGTATCTATTTGGCTCAGAAACAAAGAGCCAAAACAATAAGATGAACAAGAAGCAACAAAAATAAAAAATAAAAGTGAAGATGGGTTGTTTCATTGATGAGAAGTGGCATATGGGATGTTAAGAGCTGCGTTTGAGTTTTTGTTGTTGTTGTTGTTATTGTTCAAGATCCTCGCCTATAGATGCTTTCACCATATGAAGGTATACAATTTTTTGTTGTTGGTGGTGTTTAAGACATTAAATATCATTGTGCATAAGGCGAAAATTTGGTATTTTTGATTTGATTCACCACTTCTTGTGTCTTTAAGCTTGGAGCGTTGACCTGGAGGAGATTTATTATCTTTGGGTTTGACTGAATTTATTGTACACATCCTTAATATGTTTTTGAAAATCAAAACATATTTCGAAAATGGGGCTTTACCCCAAATACACACAAGGGGATATGTATTATGCAGTCGGTAAGAAAATATCTACATACCTACATATGTGATGTAACTACCCTTGTATAGTAAAATTTTATTTTAAGAGAAAATGGTTAGATATATAAGGTAAGGATGCATGGTGATTTTAAATGATTGCATAGACATTAGAATACAAATAAAAAACCATAAGTGGTTGGGGTCAGAATTATAGAAATTGATGAAAATCCTTCAGTATGGGTGCATATGTATAATATTTTGCAGATAAAACTTAATGGATATAATTTGGGAGTTAGGAAGGCAGCACATCCTTAAATGGTATAAATATTTTGTTTAGAGGAATTTAAAAAACAAATGGATCCAATTTTTATCCGAACGTAAGAAGGATTTTCTTACAATTTAAATGATTTATTTGACCTGGTCATTCTTAATTTTATAACTTTGCAATTTTTCAAATGTAGAAATTTTCAAATGGTGTTGGGTCTTTTCGCCTAAAACCATAAACCCCCCCCCCCCCCCAAATCCTAAAATGTCATAAAGTTCGATATTGGTCACAAAGCCCAAAAAGTTTAAATGATTTCTTTGACCTGGTCATTCTTAATTTTCTAACTTTGAAATTTTTCAATCGTAGTAATTTTCAAACTTTGTTAGGCCTTTTCGTCGTCCAAAACCATAACCCCCAAATCCTAAAATGTCAAATCCCAAAATTGGACACAAAGCCCAAAAAGTTAAATGTCGTAACGAGCAAATAAATTTTAAATAACAGAAAGCCCAAATTTTTAGTAGTCGTTTTTGCCCAAGCAGGTTGGCAGTTACCCCATACACTTTTCACTTATTAAACGTCATAATGCTGTGTGCGAGCACTGTGCGCAAGCAAACCATATTCTTTTGTTTCACTTTGAAAATTTGCCTTGTTTCGCCAAAAACGTTTCGAGATATTTTGGGCGATCTGACATTTTTTTCGTTAATGTTTGTGTTTTATCTTTAGACACATGACAACTTTTGAGTAATATGAGTCGTTTATTTTGAAAGTGGCATAAGTCACTTTTGTTTTAAGTCGAGATATTTAAGATATTTGTTAAACCGTTAATTACCAATACTTCTCTCGAAGAAATCTCAATAGTTCTCAACTTATTGAGTGCAAATTTGTTAAAAATGAAAATATACTGTTCAATTGTATTTAGTGTTGCCATTAATTCGATTTTTTTGAAAAAGTGACTTATGCCACTTTCAAAATAAACGGCTCATATGTCAATAAGTAATTTGGGCGTTATGATACTTTAAAATTGATTTGGGCAATATGACATTAATTTTGGACTTAGTGCTATTTTCTTCTGAAAAAGTTTTTGGGCGATATGACATTTTTCATATATTAGCGTTATTTTAAGCCGAACGCTTCTTTTTATTTGGATTTTCATAAGCCCCAAACCAGTTTTTCGCAAAAAGACCTTAAGCCTTTCAACCTTAGTATTTTTTTTAAATTTTGTAATCATTCAAAGTTTCTAGTTTAAATTTTTCATATTTTGTAATTTTTTTTTAAGTTTTGTAATTTTTCAAATTTTGTAATCATTCAAAGTTTCTAATTTAAATTTCTCATATTTTGTAATTTTTAAGTTTTGTAATTTTTCAAATTTTGTAATTTTTTCAAATTTTGTAATTTTTTCAAATTTTGTAATTTTTTTCAAATTCAAATTTTCAAATTTTGTATTTTTTCAAATTTTGTATTTTTTCAAATTTTGTATTTTTTCAAATTTTGTAATTTTTTAAATTTTGTAATTTTTCAAATTTTGTATTTTTTCAAATTTTGTATTTTTTCAAATTTTGTATTTTTTCAAATTTTGTAATTTTTTAAATTTTGTAATTTTTCAAATTTTGTATTTTTTCAAATTTTGTATTTTTTCAAATTTTGTATTTTTTCAAATTTTGTATTTTTTCAAATTTTGTATTTTTTCAAATTTTGTATTTTTTCAAATTTTGTATATTTTTCAAATTTTGTATTTTTTCAAATTTTGTATTTTTTCAAAGTTTGTAATTTTTCAATTTCGTAATTTCTCAAATTTTGTAATTATTTTAATTTTGTAATTGTCAAATTTTGTAATGTTTCAATTTTTTTAAGTTTGCAGATTTTATAAGTTTTCGAATTTTCTAATTTTTCAAATATTTCAATTTTTTGAAATTGTAATTTAAGAACTTTTTTTTTAAATTTAGTAATTTTTTTAAATTTTTTAACTTTTAAAATTTTGTATTTTCTCAAATTTTACAATTTTTTTGAAATTTTACAATTCTTCCAAATTTTACAATTTTTCCAAATTTTACAATTTTTTCAAATTTTACAATTTTTCCAAATTTTACAATTTTTCCAAATTCTGCAATTTTTCCAAATTCTGCAATTTTTCCAAATTTTGCAATTTTTCCAAATTTTGCAATTTTTCCAAATTTGGCAATTTTTCCAAATTAAGCATTTTTTTTCCAAATTTTGCAATTTTTACAAATTTTGCAATTTTCCAAGTTTTGCAATTTTTCCAAATTTTGCAATTTTTCCAAATTTTGCAATTTTTCCAAATTTTGCAATTTTTCCAAATTTTGCAATTTTTCTAAATTTTGTAATTTTTCAAATTTTGAAATTTTTCAAATTTTGTAATTTTTCAATTTTTGTAATTTTTCAAATTTTGTAATTTTCCAAATTTTGTAATTTTCCAAATTTTGTAATTTTCCAAATTTTGTAATTTTCCAAATTTTGTAATTTTCCAAATTTTGTAATTTTCCAAATTTTGTAATTTTTCAAATTTTGTAATTTTTCAAATTTTGTAATTTTTCAATTTTTTTAATTTTTCAAATTTTGTAATTTTTCAAATTTTGTAATTTTTCAAATTTTGTAATTTTTCAAATTTTGTTATTTTTCAAATTTTGTAATTTTTCAAATTTTGTAATTTTTCAAATTTTGTAATTTTTCAAATTTTGTAATTTTTCAAATTTTGTAATTTTTCAAATTTTGTAATTTTTCAAATTTTGTAATTTTTCAAATTTTGTAATTTTTCAAATTTTTTAAGTTTGCAGGTCTTATAAGTTTTCGAATTTCCTAATTTTTCAAATATTTAAATTTTTCGAAATTGTAATTCAAGAACTTTTGTTTTAAATTTAGTAATTTTTAAAATTTTGCATTTTATCAAATTCTTTAATTTTTCTAAATTTTGCAATTTTTCCAGATTTTGCAATTTTTCCAAATTTTGCAATTTTTCCCAATTTTGCTATTTTTCCAAATTTTGCAATTTTTTTTCCAAATTTTGCAATTTTTTTTTCCAAATTTTGCAATTTTTTTTCCAAATTTTGCAATTTTTTTTCCAAATTTTGCAATTTTTCCAAATTTTGCAATTGTTCCAAATTTTGCAATTGTTCCAAATTTTGCAATTTTTCCAAATTTTGCAATTTTTCCAAATATTGCAATTTTTCCAAATTAAGCATTTTTTTTTCCAAATTTTACAATTTTCCAAGTTTTGCAATTTTTCCAAATTTTGCAATTTTTCCAAATTTGGCAATTTTCCAAGTTTTGCAATTTTTCCAAATTTTGCAATTTTTCCAAATTTGGCAATTTTTCTAAATTTGGCAATTTTTCTAAATTTGCAATTTTTCTAAATTTTGCAATTTTTCTAAATTTTGCAATTTTTCCAAATTTTACAATTTTTCCAAATTTTGCAATTTTTCCAGATTTTGCAATTTTTCTAAAATTTTACATTTTTCCAAATTTTGCATTTTTTCCAAATTTTGCAATTTTTCCAAATTTTGCAATTTTTCCAAATTATGCATTTTTTAAAATTTTTCCAAATTTTGCAATTTTTTCAAAATTTGCAACACCGAAGCTACAATTACTCTGTAAAAAAAGTCACATAGATATTTTTGGTAAAAATAAACGCGTTGACCGTTTACGTTTGACTGTGTCTAACCGAACCAAAAATACAAATTCGTTGTTTCGACTTCTAGCCTGTTAGTAGTCATGCGATTACACCTCTTTGATGAAGCCTTATTTTTTTTTTAAATTGCTAAAGATTTGTAATCTTGACGATATTTAGATTCAATTTAGTGTTTTAAAATTATGAAGTTCTTTAGCTTCAACTTTTACAAAATTCGAAGACTGGCTTATAATGAAACATATAAGATAGCAACCAATTTTAACTCTATAAAGCCAGCCCAGGATGCCTCACTTGATATATTTATAAGTCGATCGATGAATATGAAAAAATCAAGGCATTGACCTCTTGTAGAGCCACCATTAAAAGTTATATTCATATATCTTTACAATTTAACCAAAACCTAATAAACTCTCTCTTTCGCAATCAACTTTTCCTCCCTATACCCCCCTCAAAAGTCATCTATGGGTCAAAAACTAAAAACGAAAAACAAAAACTCCCCAGCACTTTAAGTAATGCTCACTCATTCCGCCACAGCCGCATCAGACATAAATTCCCAAATGCTACTTTTCCAATTAAAAGCAATTTCCATATTCGTGCTTTTTCTCCGCCTGGCCAGCCGGCAAAGGAAATGTAATCTAAAGCAATGTCTGAATTTCTGACACATTCGTACGTTTTCATCCAACAACAACAACAACACCAACAATAATAATTACGACAAAGTCGTATGTAGTATATGGCCGCGCCGAGGATTCTAACTCATAAGCCCAGCTAAACTATATATCGCAAAATTTTCTCACACACAAGTGCTCTTTCCAACTATCCCTGGGATTTGCGTCCCTCAAACCATTCGTTTATTACTATCGCTCGCAGGAAGAGAATTTGCTTAGTGTACATACGGTAACGACAACGAATACGACGACGATGACTCCAACGACGACGACGATATAGAAGACTCCATCATGGAGGCAGTCCAGAGGAATGGCAGTTAAATTTTACCATGTACTCTGTACATCATATGTTGAGGGTTTGAGCCGACATTACGACGCGGACGGCACGGCAGCGGACGGCGCCGTAGTTCTTTGAGAGTTAAGGGTAGTCGGTTTGGCTTAATGAATCTCCGTTGTAAATTTCCAATGCGACACACAGAGAAACGGATCTAGCATGGTATGAGAGTACGAGACGGAGAGACTTGCTATAGAATCAAAGTGATGATGATGGAGAATATTGTCACACTGCTCCCGGCTGAGGAGAAGCTGTATTGCAAATGGATTTACGTGCCTCGGGAACACACACGCGGTGGACATAACCAGAACGTACATATTCCGATACCCGCCACATTAACTGACAGGCGGCGACAGGACTCAAGTTTTATGAGCTTGTCCTGTAATTAGATTTCTAGGTTAATCTTGATATCGGAATGGCTACAACAACCACGACAAACGACCGACCATTCATTTGTCGATTTAGATGAGGAAATTCCAATCTAAACAAAGACTTTGCTCTTTTCCAGGCTATAGGCTGCTGAAATACGCTGACTGACTGACCGACTAGAGACCAGACGACCATCATCAACGGTCTCGGCATTTTTACATTCTCTAATCATAACGACCGCACTACATCGAGGACACTTTGTCTCGCGCACATTGTTTGTGGTTGCTGATGCCATAATGGTTTGTTTTTTATTGTTGCTTCTTCTTTTCTGGTGGTTCCTTATCCACGTTCGAGTTTGTACGATTGTCTCTGTCGGAATTCCAATCACGGCACACTTTGTGGCAAATGGATTCCCAAAACTCTCAGGCCCATTTGTTTTAGGCTGGTGTTCGGTGTTGTTAATGGCCTATTGACGAGCAACCATTTGCATATTATTATAAACCCGACATCAGGAGATACCAACAATCATTTGCTTTTTTCTTTCGTTTTCTTTTGTTTTTTTTTAGCTTTTTTGGTGATTTTCGTCGTTTCCTTATAAATCAATAAATCAAAAGAAAATAAAAATTTTAAATTTGTATGTAAAGTTGTCGCATACTCTTGGAACGAAAATTGTAAGCGGAAGCACGAAACATATGTTCGGGTATGGGGGCAGCCATATTTGAATACTACACGTATCCGTTTTGTTTGTGTTTTGAATTTGAATTGAAAGTGAGCTTAAATGTATTCTTATGTATCGAAGACGCGATGATGGTGATGATGATTCGATGATTGGTGTGGTGTTTAGAATTTTAAAACTTCTTACAAAGCACACGATAATTTGAATAGTTGAATAAACTATTGATGGAAGTGAATGCACTTTTGTTTAATATAATTTTTCAGTGAATATTGAATTTAAGTTGAAAAGAGGAAATTTAAAATATCAGTAGCATGGCCGAATACAATAGAATGCTGCAACTAAAATCGTTTCGATTAATGCAGAACTTAGCATGAAGTTGTAAGAACATTGAAATGGGCCCTTCGTAGCACACATATGCTATTACAACGTCAAAAATATTGATTTTAAAAAATAAAAACGAACAGAACCACAGAATCACAGAATCAAATAAATGAATGAGATAAAACTACAAATCAATCCATTCCCGCCCACCGGCACGCCTACTTTTTATGTAAAATTCAAGTTAGGTATACAATCTTCGGTGTGTTGTTTTTATAGTTACAAAAATGTGTAGTGTTATATTTATTTATTTGTCTGTAAGCACAAAAACTTTCTTAGACCTAAAAGTATGTTAACTCAAACAACTAAATACATGTGTACATTGAAATTTTGAGTAATTTAAGAAATAGGTAAAAATGAAAATATGTGAGGGTGTTTTAAATTTCTCAGCTGGGGTATGCTCACTGTGTCCAGGGTTAGTTAAATAAAACACAGAAATTTAACATCAATAGGTCTTGGTCTTTATTTGTAAATAACTTTATATTATTTCGAATTTACTTCATATAGTCGGTTAACATTCCTTTTTTTGTCTAATTCTGATTTTCGTAATAATTCTTCTCATCCGAATCTCGGCTTGTGCCACGGGTCCGGGCCGGGTAGTCTCCGCGATAGGTGTCGGTCAGCAGGCGGCGCGGGGCACGTCTCTTCCGTCGATTCGGTCAGGACTGGGGCAATCGCCTTTACGCGGGGGAATTGCCTCTTATCGTGTGTCAAGCACGGCCGTAACTGGTAAATCACAGCCGAAACTGGTAATTCACTGTCCATAACGGTAAATCACAGCCGAAACTGGTAAATCTCAGCCGAAACTGGTAAATCACAGCCGAAACTGGTAAATCACAGCCGAAACTGGCAAATCACAGCCGAAACTGGTAAATCACAGTCGAAACTGGTAAATCACAGCCGAAGCTGGTAAATCAATTAAACTTGAATATTTCACGAGAAGCCCCTTACCTCTGGTGGAGGGAAGCCTCTGTTAATATCCAACTTACTTACCACTGATCCTTGCTTAGCTGCGATCGAAGTCCAACTGGTTCCTGCTCCGTAAGTTCAGGCGTATTTATAATATGCGCGGTCTGGTTCCCTGCTTCTACTTACTTTTTGTTGGTCTTGTTCGCTTCTACTAGGCAATCTTTTGGTAACAACCTAGTGTGAATTATATCCTTGCGAATGACAAAATAACCTTTGCAAATTAATGTCACCGAGTTTTGGCCAAGTTGAACTGAGTGTGAACTCAATGCTCGGTGTAGTGACCGAACGCATGTAATTTGTTCGTGTTTTCGTTGTAGATTTGTAATGCGTCATTACAAATAAAATAAATTATTTAGTAGATAAGTAGATAATTATTATTATTCGTTTAAAATCACATTTGTTACTTAATTAAAAAAAAAAAAACAATTAAGAGCTTTCAAGATTGATTACGTCGGTGATTTGTTGAAAAATGTACAAGCTTGTGTTATTGGTTCATTGATACCATAATTAGTCGAATGAAATGGAATAGAGACAAAATGGTTAACCAAAAACAACAGTTACAACACCATGAAATATTTAAATATTCTTCTAGATTCAAGACTTTTTAAGTCAATTTAACTACATCAAGCTTTATATGATGACAAGGGTACGCTTTATATTAGTTGTCGAAGCGAAAACCTCGTAAACCATTTTTGAATACATTCTATTCTATTTGACGCATTTTTATAGTATGGAGTCCAAACCACGCAAGAGTATTCCAAAATCGGTCTAACGAAACTACCAAAAAGACATTTTAATGTGTGAGGACATTTAAAGTTATTAAAATTTCTATTAGAAA
Organism: Eupeodes luniger; assembly: GCA_951509635.1. NCBI lineage: Eukaryota > Metazoa > Arthropoda > Insecta > Diptera > Syrphidae > Eupeodes > Eupeodes luniger. The sequence continues at coordinate 47,329,618 of OX608074.1, read as the reverse complement.
ATCCAAACATAGAGTTGCCTTTAGAGATAACATGCATTCTAAAATCCTAAATATAACTCCTAAATTCTTTCTCAAGATCATTGCTTAAAATTTTATAATCGTAAATGATAGGGAAAGATGATCTTGAAAATGATAGAACACTACATTTTCCTATATTTAAAAATATATTATTCAAATTACACCACTGAAGCAGTTTATTTAAATCATGTTGAAGATGAAATCAATCTGCAAGAGATTGAATTGTTTTATTTTATCATCATCCGTAAAAAAGCATGGTTAGGTTAGGTTAAAGTGGCTGTCCAAGATGGAATAGGAAACACTTAGGCCAGTTTAATGGCCCATTGTGATACTACATGATTCTTGAGGCTTCCTCCTAAGCTCAATGAAACCAGTTTGAGTCCCTTATGAAACGTGAGAGGCTGATCATTCTAATATGATTTAGATCGTTATAGAAGAATTCTCCTAGTTAAGGTGAAGAACTGTTTCCTCTTCTTCCTTGTCCATACAGCTTCTGCAAACGTCATTTGAGAATACGCCTAACAGCGTGGCGTGCTTTCATATTAGACAGTGTCCAGTTATGGCACCTATTATCGAGCTTATATGCGATCTGCTTAGAGATAGCAAGCACCTTGATCTCTTTAAATCTAGTGCTGGCCAGATGTTTTTTGTGACCTGACACGTGTTGATGTTCCACCTGGCGTTTGCCTTCTTCATACCGTCCTGCATTATCAATAGTTTACAAGTAGCGATTGGTATGCCATCTTTGCCAAACGTGGTAGAATGGGTTGTACTGTACCGTTCCTGGCGAGTTCATCTGCCTTACAGTTCTCTGGAATGTCTCTATGGCCCGGCACCCAGCAAAGGTGCATATTAAACTGTTGTGCCATCTCCATTAGAGATGATCGACAATTATGGACTGTTATAGAGTTTGTAGAGACAGAGTCCAGATATTTGATAGCGGCCTGACTATCTGAGAAGATACGGATATCAGATGTTGATATCACATTTTCTTTAAGCCAGGACAAGACTTCTTTTAAAAAAGCATGCTGAATAAGAAATGTGAAGAGGTAAATCATAAACAAAAGGGGACCAAGATGACTGCCTTGGGGAACCCCTGGGTTACTTACTTACTTAAGGTGGCGCTACAGTCCTGTGTGAACTAGGGCCTCACCCAACAAACTTCTCCATCTAGCTCGGTCCCTAGGGGAACCCCTGGGTGGTTGAAATTTTTTCAGAGTTATTAGGGACAGTTTTGACATATTCAACACGATTAGCCAAATAGCTGTTCAACTGGGTCAATAATCCACTATGAAAACCTAAAGGTTCAAGCTTTTTTTAACAGTGTTTTTTATGATTAACTCTATCAAATGCTTTCAATGTCCCAAAGGTAGTAAGAATTTTTGGTCATTTGTAAAAAACATGAGGAATACTTCCTCTTCCTCGGTTCCTACGCTTGTTGTCAATGACACTCCTTTAGGTAGCTCTATTGATAAAGCTAACTTGTTTGCAAGGCAGTTCGCCGAAAATTCCACCTTACTAGATAGTGTCATGGCTCCTCCAGTTCTTGAACGCGTAAATGATTCTCTGGGACCAATCTATTTTCGTACTCGTACTGTGGCGAGAGTTCTTAAAGATCTCAATATTCATAAATCCGCTGGTCCGGATGGTATCCCCTCTATTATTCTGAAGAGGTGTTCTTCCACGCAGTACTCGTGGCGTGATGGTTAGTGCGTTGGATTGTCATGCCAGAGGTCTTGGGTTCGATCCCTGCCTGTGCCATCTAAAGTTTTTTACGGGTACTGCCTCTTGCGAGGAATTGACAAATTATCCAAGAGTAGTTCTTGTCATGAAAAGTGCTTTCTCAAATTAGCCGTTCGGATTCGGCTTTAAACTGTAGGTCCCCTCCATTCTTGACAACATCACTCGCACACAGGAATGGTTGAGAGTTGTAAGTCACTAGGCCCTAGTTCTCAACGGACTGTTGCGCCACCTAATTTATTTTATGTTCTTCCACGCTAGCAAAACCACTGCGTAAGCTTTTCCATCTATCCTATTCTTCTGGGCTCGTTCCGAGTAGTTGGAAAACTGCATTTGTTCAGCCAATATCAAAAAAAGGAGAATCTTCTTCCCCGCAAATTATCGACCGATAGCACTAACGTCCCTTCTTTCTACGGTCATGAAAACGCTGAATAATTATCAGCTTAATAAATATCTTGAGGAACGGAAGGTTCAATGACCGGCAATACGGCTTTCGTAGCAATAGATCCATTGGTGATCTCATGGTTTATCTCACCGAACAGTGGAACAAATCTTTACATCGTTTTGGAGAAAGTAAGATTATTGCACTTGATATTTCAAAGGCATTTGACAAAGTCTTGCATCTTGCTCTCTTATCGAAAATGCGTGCTTTTGGCATTGGCCAATCTCTTCTTCGTTGGATTAGAAATTTTCTTTACAAATTTACAATAGAAGTTGTTTTGAACGGATTCAAGTCCGAAACTCATAAAATAAATGCTGGTGTGCCCCAGGGCTCCGTTTTGTCTCCGACCCTTTTCCTCATTTTTATTAATGATCTCCTGTCTGCTACTTCTAATCCAATACATTGTTTCGTTGACGATAGCACTCTTAGCTTTTCATATTCGTTTCCAGACTCACAACCCTCCTCTTCGGATGTGGAACTACAACGGCAAAATATAATAAACTCATTAAATTCCGATTTACACAGCATTGTGCAATGGGGATTTAAAAACCGTGTTTAATTTGATGCTTCTTGTATCGTTAAAGCGAGATATACCCTACTCTTTGCCACTATCTTTAAGTGGCACTTGCATCAACGAAACTGAAAATCTCGACATCCTTGGAATGTGCATCAGCAACCACCTTTTGTGGAGCGATTACATACGCGATGTCACCAAAAATGCCATAAGATGTCTAGGTTTTTTGAAAAGATGCAACAAATGTTTCTCTCCGTCTGATCTAACTACAATCTCAAAACCTTAATACGTCCAAAACTTGAATATAACTCTCATATCTGGGCTGGTGTTGCAGTAACTTATTTAAGCCTCTTGGACGGTATTCAAAATAGAGCTTTTAAAATAATTGGTGATATTAACATCATCAACACGATTACGTCACTTGAACATCGACGTAAAGTTTCTTGTCTTACCCCTTTTTACCGTTATTTTAACGGTCTATGCTCTAGCGAAATAGCCAGTTGCCGTACTGTCAAATACAGAGATTTGTTCTTTAGCCGTACTACGCGAATGTGGAATGCCTTACCACACTCTGTCTTTCCTAGTTATTGCAATATTCAGGAATTCAAAACCAATGTGCACCGACATCTCCTTTTAAACCCTCTCTCCTCTTCCTAGTGCTCACACTGTGCCTCTGCATAATAAGGGTAGTAAGTAATATCCCCTTGAGTGTGTGCTTATTATACAACAAAAAAAAAGATCACTACTTGTTACCCAACTATAGCTCATAGCAGATAGAATTCCAAATGATTTCCTTTTAGAATTATTAAAGTGCCAGAAACATTTTGAATTCATTTAAAATGTTCATATAGAGGTTTTTAACATTTCTTGTTCATTAGACAGACTGTTGCCTTAACAGACTGACCATAACTATGTTTTAACGTCTATATTTCCCTTCAAATATCATTCCAAAGCTCTAAAATCATCCTTCTCCGGAACAACGAATTACAAATAACTCTAAATTGTATAGTGCATTGGGATTGTAGTCGTTCGTCTATAGAGTTAGAAATGACAGGTATTGAAAAAAAACTTTAAGAGACCGAGAAGACTCTTGACAAGTTTCAATCTAAAACAACTTTGATATTTTTAGATTTATTGGGAGCAGGATCCTAATTTCGCTATGCTTTTAAATCTCGCTATAGCCATCTGATGACGTCGTTAACATCATAAAACTCTACACATTTGTCTCCTATTTCATCTAAAGTATATAGCTATTCCACCAGACACTTTTACAGCCCTTCAATGGTTTTTTTTTTGTTTCGTTACCATTACCACCTTCTAATCAACACAACTTTGTAATTGCTTGCTTCCCTACCTTGAAGGATTAATATTTAAGACTGCGTGCTAGTTGGTAACACTATACCTCAATTTATAAAAACACAAAAAACGACCCTTAAAGAAAGTCACCCTTAGCCAAAGTATTTTCCACTCAGATTTTTGTGTTGCCATTTTTTTTTGTGTAAGACTGTCGCCAAACAACACAGTTATTTATGCTTTCTCGCGTCAAGCCCCTCCGAAGCAAAAAGCTCCTCTCGTACAAGTGAACACGTGCAGTCACACATCAAGACTCCTTTAAGATACCGTACAAGCTATTAACCTGTCGTAAAGATATACACACTGTAGACCGGCCCGGTACGGCCCAACCCGACTCTTCGTCGTGTATTGACATCTAAAAAATAGCAAATAAAAAGAATTCCTTGGAAGTTGTTCCTTTTTATAGGATAAAAGGGATGGGGTGGGGTCGTATGGTGTATAGCCGTAAATAGGGCTTTGTCAGCCAACTTTTTTGTACTTATATGTACGGGTGTTAAGTGTGTTAGACCGGTCGTCGCTATGCATGCTTGGGTGTCATTAAAAATGTATCTGATGTGCACACTTGTGTCGTATCGTCCAAGCTCGCCAAAGCCAAACGCTGCTGGTTTTCTGGTTGGTGTGTGACAACTATGGCGCGGGCGAGCGACGTCGAGGATGTCGATAAGGAAGTGACATTCTGCACAAGTCCAGTCGGTCGGCCTCGGCCGGTATCCGTTTAGACGGTCGATAATATTTGTATATGTGGTGGCCATTTGGTCGGTCATACCTTTTGTATGACCGGGTGATGTGATGTGTCGAAAAGTGCAAAAACTTGTAGGTGATTTAATATTTGATTGATCGAGGGTGACATAATATTAAATGTGGGTTTATAAGGGAAACAGAAAGAAAACATATAATAAATTTGTGTTGCAAAAGGGAGAACATTGTTGTTCTGTGTTATTTATTCCTGACGTCTGTGCCAATGGTTGGTCTGGGAAATTAACATATTAAATGGTTTGGACAGTTGCCATGGTGTTTACCTTTCTTTTTTTTTTGGTATATAATTTGTTGTTGTTGTTGCTATCATAGTCGTATATCAGACAAATAAATCAATTACCGGGGGTATAAAAAAAAGGAAGTGGAGCAGCCACAGAATAAGTATATGGTGATGTAGGGTGGGTTGGTGCGAGTCAGAAGGTTGGGACTTATGGGTCTTGGGGTTTGGGTTGATGGCAATGATTTATGAATCGTTTATTTTATTATATGTAGACTACTTATTGTAAATGTGGATAAAATGAATTACCATTTAGCATCATCATTATTATTATAATAAACTGAGTGTTGATTTTATTTTAAATAAAAAAAATATGTAGATATTGGCACTGAGAAATTTATTTACGAGGTGTCGTTTAAATTTATCACACGTTAAACATTTTTAGACGACAACATATTTTTAACGGCTTAAACCCATTTAAGCCGTTAGTTCTTAAGTCATTCATAAAGTGTTGAAAATCATTTCGTTTTAGTTCAATTTTTCAGTGTCAGTTTTTTAAGATTGTTTTAACTCTTTAAGTAAGTAAGTCAGCGTTAAATTATAGTTCGAATCAGCTTTAACGTGAAGTTATACTTCATATAGGGTCATTAACTTTTTTATTGATAAAACTTTTGTTTCATATCATATACATATGTATTCAAATCGCAGCCTCGGGTAAATTCGGCCATAACTTGGTTATTTTAGTTTTTAATGCGTCTAAGTTACGCTATCATTTGCAGCAGCAATATTTTCGATTATTCGTACATTACGAAGACGCAAAATTCTGACATAAGTAAGGATTCTATTCTAGTCAAATTTGTTCTCGATTGTTAGCGTATTCGCATAATGACGACGTTTTAATCACTAATTTTATAGTAATTTTAAATATTTTAAGCGTTGTTCGATTGTAGTGAGAGATTATGCGCTCACAAAAATTTTCTTAAACAAATTTAATGATTCATGCAAAACGAACCATCATTGTAAATAAATTTGAATGATTTGCAAAGATTGGCTTTAGGTATTTTCGCCCAAAACCATAACGCACAAATCTTAAAATGCCATAGAGCCTAAAAACTTAATACAAAAAAACGGCCAAAAAAACCCAAAGCGAATGTCGTAACGCACAAATAAATTTTAAATAAAAGAACGTCCTGTTAGTTGTCATTTCGCCCAAAAGAATTTTTAATTTTGAATTTGGGTTCTACGACATAGACGATTATGACGATTATGATTTCTATCGTTTCTTATATGTCTTATCATCTAACGATGTAAAACCCAAATCATAAAATGACATAAAGCCCAAAAAGAGAAGCCCCAAATAAAATTTCATATCACCCAAACCGACTTTCAATGTCGTAACGCTCAAAGTTATAAATGTCATAACGCCCAAAATATTTTTTTTTTTTTTTTTTTTATTTTCATTATTCTTATTACGTATAATAATACATTTATAAAAGTAATAAAGGATAATTATACAAGTTTTAAAGAAATATTATAAAAAAGAATAGTTATAGTGACATTTTTTATTTAACAATTTAAATAGTGATAAATGGCACTCAGTATAATTAAATGACTTATGTGGGGTGAACAATATTAAGGAACATAATATAACGAGAATACAAAAATTAAATACAAGAATAAAAAAAAAGAAAGAATAAAACACTATTTTTGTTATAAAAGACAAATAATTTAGTTTAAAACTAATTGATGTAGGCCAACAAAACTTCGATTTGGTTATGATCAATTTCAAGAAGCCATATTTTAATTTTTTGCAAGTATTTAAGGTTCGAATACAACGAATATTTTCGGGAAACATATTAAAGAGCTTGTAGGACACAATGGAGTAGAAGTTTCTAAAGTGAGTCGTTCGAAATAAGGGGGCGGATACATAGCTGTCATGGTTGCTTCGCAAATTGCGGACCTCAGAGTTTGGACTCTGTAGATATCCAGATCTCATAAAGAAACTTTAAAATAATATAAATGTCTCACAGGTAGAATGTTCAGTGATCTAAAGAGCACCATAGAAGGATACAACCGGTTGACCCCGCAGATTTTTCTCATAGCACACTTTTGCAAAATGACCAGAGGCTGAATTTTAGTTCGGTAAGCACCACCCCAGCAACTAATCTCATACTGAAGTTTAGAATGGAAAATTCCAAAATAAGCTGTTTTTAAGGTTTTGTGATCACAAAATTGTTTGAGGTGGTAAAGACTACGGATTGAAGAACGTAGATATTGCTTCAAAGTTGAAATGTGATTTGTCCAGCTCATATTTTGAACAAAAGAAATACCTAGGTATTTAAAATCATAAACAATTGCAACATTAAAACAATTGTCACAACAGACTTTACCTTCATCAAATCGCGATAGAGCACCACCACCATTACATGTACAGTTTAACATTTTATAACGTTGACAGTTTTGAGCATGGAATAATATATTTACATCTGGAATCGCTTGTGTTCTTAAACTGAAATACATCAATTTAGTTTTGTTGCTTACATTAAGTTTGTGTTTTGCAAACCAGATACGCAGTAGGTGGATATCAAAATTTAGATCAGCCACAAGGCTAAGAGGGCTAGGTGAGGCATAAGCTATACCAAGATCGTCGGCAAAAGCAGTAACCTTACCAACGAATGGAAGGCTGAACAAAGAGTTTATATAGACGAGAAACAAGATAGGAGCAAGGACCGACCCTAGTGGAACACCAAGGTTTGAAACCCTAGTGTTACTTAAAAAATCTACAATTTTCACGAATGCTATTGTCGACTGTATCAAATGCTTTGCTTATGTCTACAAACAAACCAGCACAATATTTTTTGTCATCTAAGCCTTTATTAATTAAAGTGCAAAATTCAAGAAGATCATCTTCAGTAGAGAGCCCTTCTCTAAAACCGAACTGGGTGGTTAGGCTTTGAGACGTAATTACAGTGAGTTATGTACAGAGGGGACATGCTGTCCCCCCTGCACCCCCCTGATTGGGTTCTGGGTTCACTATAGGATTTGGAGTAGGTGCGAAGTTGGTTATTTATTTATATTTAAAGAAACTTTGCATAAACACAACCTCAGAACTACCTCAAATGCTTTAGTGAGCTGAATCAGAGAGGTTGCATTTTTTTTTTTGTTTATATTGTACGCGCACTCAAGAGGATATGAATACCCTTATAATGATTATACACAGTGTGAGTAATTAGGAAGGGAGGATAGGATTTGAAAGGAGATACTAATGCACATTGGTTTTGAATGCCTGCATATTGGGTGGGAAATATTGAGTCTGGTAAAGCATTCCACATTCGTGTAGTGCGACTAAAAAAAGAATCTCTGTACTTTACAGTACGGCTGAAATTTCACTGTTTATACGCTATAATGTTCATACTATGAACAAGCAAACTATTTCGTTTTATTTCACTTTTGAAAATTGGCCAAACATATTTGTTATACGCTTTCTTGACGTTCCGAGTTTTTGGGCGATCTGACATTTTTTTCGTTTAATATTTGCGTTTCGCCAGTAAAATTTAAAATTTGGTAATTTGGCCTTTATGATCCTTTAAAATTAATTTGGACAATATGACATTGATTTGAGGCTTTCTGGTATTTTCTTCTGGAAAAGTTTTTGGGGGATAGAGCCATTTTTTAATAAACGTCATAAAAAATATCACTAAGAAAACGTCACAAAGCCCAAATAAAATGCCATATCATCCAAACCGATACTTTAAAATTAAATTGGGCAATATGACATTGATTTTGGGCTTTCTAGTATTTTTTTCTGAAAAAGTTTTTGGGTGAAAGAACCATTTTTGGGCGATATTACATTTTTAATATTTTGGCGTTATTTTGTTGGGCAATAGAACGCTTTTTTATTTTGATATTTTATAAAACTAAGCAAATTTTTTAAGGCATAAAGGTTCAGTAATATAACCCAAATCTTACGACAACAAAATATTAATAAAATTGTTTTGGGCGGTACGACATTTTTAATTTGGACTATACGGTTTTGGGTCTATTTATCATGAAATGGCAAATCAAACTAAGCATAAATCTAGTGACAACTGTCAAAAAGATTAACTCCGAAAAAAGTATTTTCAGGTTCAAAATACAAAAACACCCTATGCAACTGATATTACGGAATTTAATTTGACAGGTGTCAAAAACCAGCGCTACTAATTTGAAACCACGTACTGAATGGCCCATTTTATTATGTTTTCTTGTTTTAAAACTATACAAATGTTTGAAAATAACCATTTTCTTATTTTGTCTCTAATGAAATATATGTAAGTGGGACGAGATAAATCATCAACCCTACCCTAGTAATAACTGCTCTTCTAATTCTTACCGTTTTTTGTCACCTAACTAATCGTTTTTCTCCCCTAAACAAATGATATATAAAGTGTGCACTGAGGCGTATAGGTTTTTTTTTAAATTCACGATATGAAATCCTATTATGGTTAAATTTTTAAATTTTAAATTTTCCTAAAATTTAAGGTGCCATCATATTTAATGGCCAAAACATTTTAAAACAAAGAAACAGCCGACATTTAAACAAAACTTGACAATATTTGCTTAAAACAAAACCTAAAAATATTTGCTTCAATAAATTGTTCCTCCAAAACTATCAATTAAAAAAATGTGTAAACAAGAAAAAAAAATTCTATACAAGCGTCACGTTTCAACGCATATAAACTAATTTGTATAACCTTTTACAAAAAATGTCATTTCGTGTGTAAACCACTTAAAAAAAAAAAATATACTCAACTTATTCAAACAAAACTCAAAAGGTTCTCTTCAGAGATTTATGTAGGCATGTTTTTGTTTTATACTATCGTATATCCTAGTTCATCCTCCCGTTAATCGTAACACCCATTTTGATTGCGTAATATTTTTATTTTATTTTTATATGTATTTCTTCTATATTTTTTAACTTAGATAGACAGCAACACCCTTGACCTTTTTTATTTTATATATTTGACGAAGGCCAATTCTATAGAGGGAAATAAAAAAGAAAAAGAAAAATAGAAACTACTAAATAATGATTTCAGGGTAAAATAGAACTTCCAACTAAAGTGATGATATATAAAATTTATTATGTGTACGAAAACGAGAACATTTATAAATTATTTTATTGCAAAATAGTGATGTGTTATTCGATTTCGATTTTATAAGGATTTGATGTACCGTTGTACAATACATGGTTGTATATCAAATCGAGTGGTGCAAAATTTATGTGAATTCCCTCTCTGACATGCCACATGCCACATGCCATTATGCACACAAACAATGGCCTGTCATCATGTCATCCTTCGAAGCAGAAAGTTCAAGGACCACATCAAAGGCGACAAAAAGCTGCATCGCCATCGCCATCGCTATCGCCATCGTCATCGCATCGCACCAAACACTCATATTCCCAATCCACAATCGCATTCCTGCTGCCAATCGATTAGCTAGCTCGATTTGTTTTGTTTCTCGTTCGTACTTCACTTCACTTCGCTTCGATTTTTACATTTTCTTTTTTTTTATTGCGGAGCATATCCTTCCTTGTTTTAAGTCACAAGGAGCGAAAAACAAAGATTGTAGTTGCAGAGATTTCCCAGGCGCCCACTTACCAAGTACTGAGTCAATTTAAGCAGTTTTCATCTCAATAATTTTTCCATGAGTTTTGCTATCGATATCGATAGACTGTGTTGTAAAGAAATAGATAAATGGCTCCACATCCACATCAAGAGCGAAAAGAAGTCCTTTCGTCGTCTCCATTGCCGTTCGTTTGTCATCATCAGATTTCTAAGTCTGACGATTTGTTATTGAATGAGTTCAGGACACATAATGCTTCAATAAAGTGCGATATATAGCTCCCATAAAGTCAATTTTGATTTTGATTTTTCTTTGTAATTTTGTTATTGAGAAAATCTGAATAGTTTTTTTTTTAAGATTTCATCAATATCAGTTCAAGTTTTATGCTTTAATTAGTTTACCTACCTTTAGGTGTCTCTCCCTTTCTCAGCTCCATACTCAAACGTTGCTAATAAGCTTTTCTCCAATAATAAGGATTTAAAGAAAAGTTTTATGTTAAAATTAATATTTTTGCCTAATTTTCTACATTTTCATATGCACGTGACTCGGTCTTTTCCCCAAAGTACCTACCTACACTTTGTGTGTTCACATGATGCGGCTTGCGCCTCAGAGACGCTTCCTCACAATTCCATTTCCACTATTTTGCATTTGTTCGACCAAAGATGAGGACGAGGAAGAGCGACACGATTCTTAATTTCCTCGAAAATATTATGCACACGCAACGCTTTGCTTTGCTTTGGTACTGGGTGACAACCTCAAGGCGAACTAACAATGGCCGCGTTCTCTCTTCTTCCGTTTGGTTATTACGGTCACGTTTCTATATGGTTCCTTCGTTACCCCGGCCGGCATTTTGTTTTGTGATGGTCGGTTCAAAGCGTACCTACATATATTAAAATTTACGCACAGATATTGTGTGCCACAGACGTGAACTTTTCCACTATGTGACTCTGGGAAAGAGATTTTATATTTTTTCAAGATACATCCTACTCTCGAGTTGTGCATGTGACTTCTGGCAGAAGGAAACGCATTTAAGGCCCCAAGCGAACGATGACGGGCGGCGGCCGGCGGCCGGCGGGCGGCGGCGTAGAACATGAGTTGGTCACAAGAACGTGACTTCTTAAAGAGAATTATACGATTGTTGTGACAATAGAAAGCAGTGGAAAGAAGGAATGATGTGATCAGGGGTTAAATATGAACATATTTAATTCCAAAATTCAAATGACTAATTTTAAGCGGTTGGTTGGGTGGTTTGTTTTTTTTTCTATTTTTCTGTTGCCCCCGTTTACGAAAAGAAAATAAGAAATCATTTATAACGACTTTATGAAATTCATTGTGATGAAGGCAAAATAGGGACTTTGGCATAAGGACAAAATCAGGAGGCGTATAAAAAAGATATCTTGAAGTTCCTTTTTTTTAGAAGAAAATTTAAAATTTCATATATATTTTTAAGTAACTTTACGGAGGTTATTTTTATGGTCGTCTAAGTTCTCGTTGAAAATAATTTTTTATATTTTTTGTTTTCTTTCTTTTCGGTCCAAAAGGGCACTAAGGAGATGTTGAAAAAATAAAATAAAATAAATGATAAACGTTATGTGAAGCAAAAAAGAATGTACATACCACAAAAATTTAATATTCCTAAGTGTTTCTTTTTGGGTTGTGTATTTTTTTTTGAAAAATTGTGAAAATTGATATTGTTCTGGAAAAGATATATGTATAGAATTCAAGAATTGTGGTTAAAAATATGTATTTTTATGGGCTGCCAAAACTGTTAGATACGTATTTTTGTTTTTAAAACGCAGCCACCGGCCTTCGTATCAGAACATGGAGCCTTAAATGACTTTGTTTTGTTGATAAAATCATAATTTTTAATAATTTAAAATAGTTTTTCCAATTTGGTTGAATTTAACTTACAGGATCAAGTACAAATGTATATAGTTAATCCTAACTAACTAAATACAAAAATAAATAAAGAAATACTTGTGTAGAAGCGTGAGGAAATCCAGTGATAATTTCAAAAATTCTCTGGATAATTTACCCCTCTTTGCTTTGTTTTTATTTTATTTTGCTTTCTTTTTATTTTTTGTATTTGTTTGATTTAAACAAAAAATTTTCGATTAAAAAAAAAAAACACAATTTGTTTGATTTAAAAAAATAATAATTTAATTAAAACATAAAAATTCATGAAAAAATAATAGTGTGATCTAAATATATTTTGTTTATGTTTTTTATTTTTAAATGTTTTTTTTTTAAAGTTTTTTTAATGTTTGTACCTTGTTCTTTGTTTTTCTTTTTGTTTATTTATATGTATGATTTAATTAAAATACAAATATTGAGCAAAATACTAGATTCTTTTTAAAATTGAAATAAATTGAAAATATTTGTGCTGGCATTTCACACATGTAAAACATAGTTGTCATTTGAATTTGTCATAATCTTAGTTGAAAAACGCATAATGAGTAAAAATGGATTATTTTTACTCATTATGCGATGATTATGGTCTTCATTATTGACTGACTTCGCTGTAAAAACAATTCTTTCTTGACATAAACGATATGTGATTCAAACATATCGTTTATGATACAAAAGTATTAAAACACGGCCAATCAAACTGGACGGCAAGGTTTTATTCCTGGCAATCAAATTGCACTTTTCCGATAGGTTTTGATAGCCTTAATTTAAATCCGATTCCAAAAATACTTGAACACGTCAGGTTTTTGAGAAATTACTTTTTTCATGAAATAGTTTTTTTTTTTTTAAATGAAAGGACAATGGGCATTTCGGTCCCCGGTCCAAAGGCCTAAGTGTGGTATAGTTAAAAGCGTTTATATAAAGGAGCATTTTTTACTTTTTCGACCAGTCTGAGATCTTAGTACTTTCGGCGATATATATGTATATAATACATGTATGAACCTGATATCACTATAGAAAAATCACAATGTTATCTTAAAAGAGTTTTATCACGCCCCAAGGATAAGACGAGACTTTCTATATATGTACACCTACACATGTCTCTTTAAGGTTTTGAATCATTGGGATGAGTATGATTGCGTCGAGATAAGTCTATTTTTTGTTCGATGTTAAAAAAAACTGTCAAAAAGTTCTTGAGTAACTAGCTGTCCACTTACATAAACCTTAATGCAACATAACCAGTTTTGGACCTTAAGCTCGAACAGAACTACCTGAGCGTCATTAGAGCGAGCTTGTTTTATTTTTCTAACAGACCTTTCATTTGTGAACAGATTTATAGAGAAAATGCCTTGGAGGACCTTCCATATTATGATATCCTGGGTGCTGCTGAGGTAGGGGTGTAGTAAGTTATTAGTACAAGCATAGTGCTTATAAAACCTGACCAGAAAAGACAAACTACTGTATTTATACTAAACTCTTAAACGAACATACATTGCTTCTATATTGTCCACTTCTATATAAGCCACCAAAGGCTTCAGTAAGTAAGTTATGAAAAGGAATTACTTCTTAAAATACAGTTAATCGAGACAAGTGCCATAGTAGGCGATAATGCACGTTAAAATGTCTTTCTAATGATATGCGACTGATCACTATTGGAATGGGGACAACGGCCCATACAAAAATTCCCATTTTCCTTTGTGATTGTTTTCTCTCTATAATCCTTTCAAAATTCATTTAAAATATTCATTCATTTAAAATTTTGGAAAAGTTTTCATTACTTTTAAAATTTAACCTGTCTCACATATTTACATATATACTTAAGAAACGCTGAACCATTCATGCTAAACGTTTTTAAACAGAAATATGCAAAACAGTTTGAAAGAAATGTTTGTTTCTCAAACGAATCTGTCCTCTGAACAAGGCTACAACATCAAGTTTTTGAAATACACGGAAAAAGTATTTAAAAAAAAATTATGTTATAAAACGGGTATTTTTAAATTTGAGCAGATATTTTATATCGAAGTTCGGATTCAAAATCAACCCTAAAATCGACTGCAAAAAAACCCACGAAAGCAATAAATTTCAAAGTTTTTCAAAACTTCATGTTAATGAAACTAATGAAATTTTCCAGAAGATACAAAAATAATTTAAACTGTGTTAAGAACACAAAGATTTGTACCTTGCAAAATCATTATTCAACTTATTTTTAATTATGGTGTATTTAACATATTATAATTTTTTTTTTATTTTTTTAATTTTTCTAAAACATGATGTGATGAAATAATTGTTACACTTTATTTGAGTTGAGGACAACTTAATCCTTAATCTTTTAAGTTTTTATTTAAAAAAAAAAAACCTGTTAATTAGGTTTTTCTCAAAATTTTACTGAATGTTGACAACGATATTTTTTAAAAGATAAAAGTAGTTTAAAGCCAATATCTCAAAGTTTTGAAAAGATATTTGAGCCGAAAATCAATTTTTACCAACTTTTATTAATTTTTTTTTGTTTAGGTTTTTATTTTTTATAAGAAAACTGTCAATTCGATTTGTTCAAGTTTTTTCCGAATGTTGAAAACAATATTTCTTATACGTTAAAATTAGTTGGAAGCCATAATCTCAAATTTTTGAAAAGATATTTAGTCAAAAATCAATTTTTACTAACTTTTGTTAAATTTTCTTTTAAGTTTTTATTTTTTGTAAAAAAAACTGTCAATTCGATTTTTCTTAAAATTTTACTGAATGTTGACAACAATATTTTTTAAAAGATAAAAGTAGTTTAAAGCCAATATATAACCACAATATTCACAGAACACGTGTTACTTGCAACTAAACTAGCCAAGAAATTCCATTGTACATAATAGTTGTCGCTCCGCTCTCCCCTCCACGTTTTTCTACCTGTTCGAGATACCTACTGCTATTTTTATACACAGGTATTTTTGAAAAATGTTGCTATATGTCTATTCAGATAAGATTTAACATATAAATAAAAAAAAATTACTGTTTAAAGTGAAAATATATGGTCAAACATTAATTTTTTATAAGAATTTGTTTAAACAATGAAAAAATGGAGTGCACAAAAAAATTTTGGGTAAACATTGCAATTTATAGTTTAAAAAACAATATCCCACATCGATCATATTAATTCATTCACTGTAACTCTAATCCGAGGTGAAAACCCCCAGGCGCTCCACTAATAACAAAGTCAAAACTTTGGTCTGAAATGCAATTTTGATCAAAAACATTTATATATTTGTGTGTAGTGTTTCATTAAGCATTATGTTCGAAATATACAAATTAATGACCCTGTATTAGCATTTTTTAATTGGCCATACAAAATTATTGTAATCGTTTGTCCAATTGCAAAAATTCAATCAACGTTTTTTTTTTTTATATTCGTCACCTCGAATATTTGACGAACAAAAAATAGTATTACTTCCAAAATCATTTTATGCAACGGAGAGTAATGTTTTGACATTTGGTAAAATTTGGATAAAAAAAAAACTACTAAAAGTTGGTAAAGTTGAAACGACGTTTACAAAAAAAACTACTAAATGTTGGTAAAAATTGATTTTTTACTCAAATATCTTGACAAACATTTTAGATATTGTCTTCAAGCTAATTTTATCTTATAAAAAAATATTGTTTTAAACATTTAAAACATTTATTTTTTTTACAAAAAAAAAAGAAAATTATTTCATTCTATGCAGCATTTTGTTGTTAACGTAAGAAAATCCAATCGTTACTTTTTTTTAATAAGAAATACAAATTTTCAAAAAATGCTGCTAAAATTAATAAAACTTGGGTTTCAACTAACAATGTCGGGAACGAAAACAAATATTTTTTTTATATTATGCGCGCGCTCAAGGGGATATAAATATCCTTATAATGATTAAACACAGTGGGAGCATAGGATTAGAAAGAAGATACCGATGCACATTGGTTTTCAATGTCTGCACATTGCAATGAATGGAAAATATGAAGTCTGGTAAAGCATTCCACATTCGTGTAGTGCGACTAAAGAAAGAATCTCTGTACTTTACAGTATCTGAAATTGGGCTCAAGGGTAAACTGATGAGCATTCCTAGAAGAACTGGTATTACGTTTGAATTCTTTGAGGGGAGGAATGCAACTGGCTATTTCATTAGAGCATTGTTTATGAAAGTAGCGATAAAATAATGACGGCATAAAACCTTACCACGGTGCTCAAGAGAAACAAAAGTTTCAGTTATAAAACAGTCACCTATCATTTTTAGAGCTCTCTTTTGAATTATGTCCAAGAGACTCAAGTATGTTATAGGAGCACCTGCCCAGATATGGGAATTGTACTCGAGTTTCGGACGAATATAGGCTTTATAGATTATAGCATAGATAGATAGATATATTATAGCATTGTGGGAGGGTTACGCTTTTGCGACAATTCCGTCAAGATCAGAATTTAATGAGTCCACATCCGAAAAACAAGGATGAGAATCCAAAAACGAATATGAGAAGCTGAAGGTACTGTGATCAGCGAAAAAATTTAGTGCGGGTTAGAAGTTTCAGAAGTTTATTCAAATCAAATCAAACTATTTTTATCATATGCAAAATATTGTCCCTAACTTTTTGTTAATATTTTTAAGAAAATTCAATTGTCAACTATTTTTTACCAAACACGAAAACCTACAAAAAAAACTTATAAGAAATTGTTTTCGATTTAAGTATATTATGAAAACATTAGAATAATATTCACTTACATTTTGTTTATTCGGTACAAAATATTTTGTATTAATATTTTGTTAGACTTTTGGAAAACCCGACAGATGGATAGGAAGTTATCAGTGTGGATCGTATCCCAGCCTCTTTTTAAGCTTAAGTTGCGAAACAGAAAAATAAATGACCCTTTATTAGCTTTTTTTTTTCTTTCTCATTATTCTCATTAATAGTTTCTTGGTTTTAAAACAGTTCCCCTTTGTACCATCACAATTATCCAAAGACAGAAGTTATACTTGAAGAAATGCAAAGTTCACTTAACGTCAATTATGACCAAACATATTTTTTTCTTATTAAAATTATGAATGATTGACGATAGATGAGGAGAAAAAATAAAGAAAATTATTATACTTCTATTTAAAGTGGAACAATAAATGTTAATTTGTAGTGTGTACTTTTAATGAAGATGTTAATGTCATTGTTAAATTGAGAAGAAAATTTAACAAGAGTTTCTCTTCATCTTCCCATATGATGCAATAAACGTATG
Source organism: Eupeodes luniger (assembly GCA_951509635.1). Classification (NCBI taxonomy): domain Eukaryota; kingdom Metazoa; phylum Arthropoda; class Insecta; order Diptera; family Syrphidae; genus Eupeodes; species Eupeodes luniger. Next base: position 47,311,830 of record OX608074.1, on the reverse strand, counting down.
TATAGGAACCTACTTCATCTCGTATGATTGATCTACTTGACAAAGGCCACCAACATCAATCATCCCTCTTCGTGGGTCGTCGTCGTCGTGGAGTCGCCTCACGCTGATCTTACATTACATATTAAGCTTAAATAAAAAAAAATAATAGTTTCAACGCATAATCTACACCGCACCCCATAATATTATGTGTGGCATCGCATCGAATCTCAAGCCCACTTAAAAACCCAGATAAATATAAAAACAAACATCTCTATAAATCGCAATTATAATAAATATATGATACGACCATGAATAGATATAAAATAAAGCTTCCATAACAAATGCACTATTCAATTTAGCCCCCGTTTTTATATACAGTACAAAGTACATAATGTGTAGCTTTTGTTGTTTTGTATAGTTAGTGTATAATATGGAATAATAATATATATGCCACTGACATTAATTCCTATCATTTTGTGCACAATATTTCATAATTAAAATAATTTATTATACCGTTTAGTTGGTAGTCCCTCTGATCGTCTTTGTGTCGGTTGCCCTGCTTCTCTCGAATTCAATCTCAATATTATTATCTCATCATCTTCATCATCGCATTGGCTTCTAAATATATGTAATAATAAAGTACATCTTCATCTCTCGCGCGCTATGCGCATCTTCAACAAAGTTGAGATACTTTTTGTTTTCTTTTGAATTTTTGAAGTTATAAGATTAAACTAAAATATAAAACACACACAGGCAAACATTAAATAACCAACGGATGCCGTCTTAAAATTGAACACGTTGTTTACAGTTCAATCAACTTGTTTTGCTAAACTATACACTACTGTGCAAACAAAATATTTGGAATTATTTTATAAAGTAGTTTCGTTCAAAAAAAAAAAAAAAAAGTCGGTTTGATGACCCAAACAAAAATTAAGATAGCAATAGCAGTACTATTTCGAATTTAATAAGCAAGACATGAAGTGCAAAATCCAAAATTTTCGAAAAAGATTAATTTTTGTCTAAATTTTTGGTGCAAAAAGAGACAATAATGTCAAAAATGTGTCAAGCTTTTAAGGATAAAATAAAAATCAAACAAAACAAATCAAAGTTTTAACGTTATATTGAAATTTTTTTTGGATACATAATAAAAACTTGCAATTTTGTAATTCAAACAAAAATATTAAACATCTGTAAATGTGTACAATCCAGTCCTCACGACTTAGACGAAGTAAAGATTGCCATATTTAAGCTGAAGTCTAACAAAGCCACTCTACAGATGGCTTGAATGCTGAGCTCTTTAAAGCAGCTGAAGACAATTTGGTTAGGAGCATGCACCAACTTATCTGTAAGATATGGTCGGAAGAAAGCATGCCCGATGAATGGAACCTCAGCATTGTTTACCCGATTCTGAAAAAAGGAGACCCTCCAAACTACACCAACTATGGAGGCATCAGTCTATTTAATATCGCTTGCAAAATCTTCTCTGTAGTAATATGTGAACGTCTAAAGCCCATCGTCAACAACCTGAAAGGTCCTTATCAGTGTGGTCTTAGACCAGGAAAGTCCACAGTCGATCAAATACACACATTACGGCAGATCCTGGAAAACCCCCAAAAACATCAAATCGACACCCACCATCTTTTCATCGATTTCAAGGACGCATATGACAGCATCTACAGGGACGAGCTGTATAGAGCCATGTCTAGTTTTGGCATCCCTGCCAAACTCGTCCGTTTGTGCAGGATGACCATGGAGAATTCACGCTGCTTCATAAAGGTTGGAAACAACTTAACAGAACCTTTCGATGTCAAAAAAGGTTTTAGACAAGGTGATGCGCTGTCATGCGATTTTTTTAACATCGTACTTGAAAGAATAGTGCAGAGCTCACACGTCAACACTAGAGGCACTATCTTTCAAAAGTCTGTCCAATTAATAGCATATGCTGATGACATTGACATAATCGGTAGAACTCAGCGTGATGTGAATGGGGCTTTTGTGAGTATTGAGGCAGAGGCGGCAAAAATGGGTTTAACGGTTAATAAGTGCAAAACAAAGTACATGCTGTCGTCAAGAAAGGGCCTACAACACCGACGTATTGGTCAAAACGTCACCATTGCCAGACGTAACTTTGAGGTAGTTAAGGACTTCGACTACCTAGGCTCCACTATGAACGCAGAAAACAACACCAGCGCTGAGATCAAACGAAGAATAACTCTTGCTAACCGCTGTTTCTTTGGGTCAAAACAGCAATTGAGTGGCAAAGGCCTCTCTCGAGCGACCAAAGTGTCACTCTATAAGACCCTCATGATCCCCGTCCTGCTATGCGGTGCAGAAGTATGGACTATGACAAAAGCGGATGAAATCACCTTGGGTCGTTTCGAGAGAAAAGTTCTTCGCGTAATCTACGGTCCCGTATGCATAGAAGGGCCCGGAAAGTCTTCGAATCCACACCCACAGGACAGCACAGTAGAGGAAGACCCCGAATCCGGTGGCACAAGTGGAAAGTGACCTCACCCAACTCGGATCGCTAAACTGGAGACATCTAGCTAGGGATCGAGCTAGATGGAGAAGTTTGTTGGGTGAGGCCCTAGTTCACACAGGACTGTAGCGCCACCTTAAGTAAGTAAGTAAGTAAATAAGTAAGTAAGTAAGTAATTAACTAAGTAAGTAAGTAAGTAAGTAAGTAAGTGAGTAAGTAAGTAAGTAAATGTGTACCTAATGTTAAACATTTTATATATTTCCCATTTTAATAACAAAATGATTGTCAAAGATGTTGAATGTCAAATTGTTTTAACGAGTGTGAATAACTGTCAAAAACGCCTAGGACTTGAAAAAACCGATTTGCGTCAATTACCGAAATTAAGGATCAGTGAACGCAGTCCCCCGATTCTGTTCGTCAGTCTAGCTGTTCTCGGCCCTACAGTCCAAATTGGGTCGATTGAATTCAAATTTTGAAATTAGGGTTTTAAGCCGATTTTTTAAGACTAAAAATAACAGCAATTCGCATAAAAATTTTTGGGGCAAAAATTGAAAATTCGAATTTTTTCAAAAATAAATCAATATATTTTTTTTTTATTTTCTCTATTTTTTTTTTTTGTTAAAATGTCTTCTTTCAATAAAAAAAAAGGAATTTCTAGAAGATAACCCCCCCCCCCATTAAACCGTTATTTTTTCGTAAACTTCCTCAAGAACTAATCAACCGATTTCAATACACACCATACTACACAAGCTCTTATACTCTCTCTAAAATATTTTGTGATCAAAAATGTTATTGTTTTTATTAAACATTTTTTTTTTTTGAAACTCGATATCCCGAAAATGGGTCATCAGTTTTTTACGAAATTAAAATGTAAAACGAATATTAATAAGCTCTTAACAACTCCATACTAAAGATATTTTTGAACTGAAACTAATAAAATTATATATATAAAAAATTAATTAAAAAAGAAAACGCTCTTAGGATTTTCAAATAAATTTTGAGAAATCAAATCAAATCAAATGGCATTTAAATTTTTGAAAACAAACTTATTTTTAAATCTTAAAATACAGGAAATATTTTTAAAAAGACTTTGGATACATGAGCAGGTTTGTACGAACACAATGTGATTTTTTGACTGAGTATTGTTTTTTAACTTCTCATTTACCCTAAATCTCGATTTGAAAATGTTGACATTTCTCGAAGTTTCAAGATCCCTGGAACCTAAATAAAAGGTTTTTAAAGAGATGTCTGTTTGTGCATATGAATGTACGTCTGTACTTTCTAGACATTTTTTGTCGGCCATACGCGAAGATCCGTCAGAGATATCGAATATTTTACGAACAAAAAATGATATTACATCGAAAATAATTCAATGCATCAAAGTATAACGTTTTTCACATCGAGTAATTTTTTTTTACAAAAATCCGATAAACAAAAAATAACAGGCACAATTGGTCTTCTTCCAATATGTTGAGAATAAATGAAGGCATTGTCTTCAAATTTTTTTTTTAACTATGCAAAAAATAGTTGTTCCCAGAATTTTTGTTTTTTTGCATAAGAAATAAAAACTTTATAAAAATGCTACTAAAATTGGTAAAAAATTGTCAACGATGGGAAGTTATCAGTGTGAGTCACAGCTCAGCCCTTTTTTCAATTTTTTTTTTTAACAAGGCCGAAATAAATCGAAAACTTTAACTCTTAAAATAGCTTTAATATAACGAATTTTTCATTCAACATATTTAACACTTGGAAAGACGTCCTATTTATTTGTTTAATCCGGAAAAACTTTCAAGTGTTTAGTCGCTAATGTTTCATCTATCGTAAAAAATGGCAAGAAAATTATACAAAACAAAAATCTATTGAACATGTCAGTCTTCTTTTAAGAATTTAGAAAAGGCTTGCACATTTAGCACATTATTATATTATAATAAATGATCATCAGCATGATTCATGGTGATCTTCCCTTTGTATAAAATAATTAAAACAATATGGGCCCTAGGTGACTTCCTTGTGGAATACCAAAAAACTTTTAAATCTATTTCAATCATTATTATATTGAAGATCTATGACTAAAACCACTGTCTCAAAAACGCAGGTCAACAAAAAGCCTTATAACTTTGATAAACTTTTATCTATTTTGAGCTAGCTATTTAAAATTCTATGTGATGGGTTTTATTTTAGCCTGAGTATAAATGATATATGAACAATCTAAACGACATCATCATCACCACACAACTTTTCAAGTTGAATCACACAAACAACATATAAGAAAAAAAAAAACTCAATCTGTAAATTTTCGATGACGATGATGCTTCTACTAAAACTCAGATGAATGTATCTCTCTATCTATCTATGTATCTTTTTTGCATATAAACCTCAACACAACTTAGTTCAGCACAGCAAAACATAGCAAAACACACAAAAACCGGTCCAATCGAAATTGATGATTTTCAAGTACGTAAGTGGTACAGCTGCACGGTCGTCGGCACGGCCGGCACACTATACACTCCGACCGACACACCACACAGCGCGCGACAGCCTCCCCTCTGATATGTTGATGCTTTATTTTGCTGCTATCTGCACTAGATCTCTTGAACTGGAAACCTATCTAGATACACGACTTTGAAAGTTGAGGCCAATCCAAGCCAAGCCAGGCCAGGCCAACCAACAGCTATAATATAATCTATATAGAAGGAGGAATCATCATTATCATCATCACAGCACAGAATAGCTCTGCACTGCACTGGCCAGCATGCGTTGCGTAGATGCATCCATAGTCCATACTAGGTAGATACTTTCTATTTGCGTGATGCATATTTGCATTTTTGTTGTTGTTGTTTTTGTTTTACAATCAAAACAACAACAACAACAAAAGAGATATTATATCAGCTGATGGAGCAGTACATAGGATACAAGTATTATTGTACGAGTAGTTAACATCATTAAATCTGACGGATTCATCAATGTGGGGATTTTATAGTGCCTACTTGGACCTTAATTTACGCGACTGAATATCCAGGAAAAGAACGTTTGAACTTGAAAACAAATTAAATCAACGCAGCGCAGCGCAGATGCGGGATTAGAATGGAATTTTCAAAATAATTTACATTTACTTTTGTGTTAGTTTTTCAATTATAAATACATACATGTATATTGTATATAATGTTGTTTATTTTCGTGTGAGGGTAAATTGATATTATTATTTACACAAGTTTTGAAATATTAGCTTTTTGAACGAAAACAAACCCGCTGTGACATTATTGGAGTAAACATTTGTCTTTAAATTTTTGACTGTTGTTTTTCTTTTCTTTTTTTTTGTCTAAGGCGTAAATTGTTATTTTTAAAATTTTTGACTTGAAATGGAAGGTCATTGTTATGTCAACAGTATTTTCTTTTGTTGTGTCGAAGTAATGTTAGAAAAATTTTCAACAAGCGGAAATTTGAGAATGAAATTATCAAATAAATTAATACATTTTAATTTTTCTATTGTAAAATTTGGTTAAATAGTTATTTAATACGTGAGGTAAGTCACAACTCACCGATAAAAACTTCACTTCGTGACCCCATAAGTGCTGCATCGTTTTGATGTCGTCGTTTGACCTACTATCAATGAAAAGTGTGAATATGATATAGCAGATTTAGTGAAAAACCTCTAAGGCGGATATTTTTAGAGTAATTTCGTTGCGTTGAGTAAGGAAATCAGGTTTCTAATTTTTATTGTAGTATTTCTTATTATGATTGACAAGGAATGCCTTTACAAAAGACGGCTTTCTTATCCTGGCTAAAGCAGGAATTTTACAAATAAAGATTTATTATTTCCTTTTCATAGAAGGAATGCCCAACTTCTTGAGGATGTACAAAATGGACCAGGAGTCAAACTAGAAGTCAGTTTGATGCAGGAAAGCTAAGGTATAAGCAGGAATGTAATCTGGAAGGAAGAAGTGCTTACTTGCACCTCCACGTGGGGGCTCCTGGGGAGCAAGTTGATGAAGTCAGCCATTTTTTTCCCCTCTTTTTTTATGGAAAATTCTTTTTTATGGATTTCTTTGTTTTGTGTGTGGTGGATTTAAAAAGATGATTTTATTTAAAAAAAGTAAATTATTTTTATTTGTTGTTTATTACCTAAGATTTTCAAGAGTTTTAGAGCAAATTTGTTTAATCCTGTAATAAGATTTTAAATAATGCATTTGTTTTCGGGTACGATTGAATTATGATCATGGACTTTTATTGATAAGGATTAAGAATTTATTGATAAGATTTAAGGATAAAACAATTTTTTAAATATGTTAGTATAAAGGTAGACAGACAGGTAGTTTTATTAAGGTGTCTTTAAGTATTATTAATATAAGGATTAAAGAGTCTTGAGTGCAGGTATTTACTCTTAGGTATAACAAGATGAAACATTAGACTAAAATAATCATTTAGAATTTAAACGAGCGTTCGAGCAGTCGCTTTTATTTTTCAAAACAATTTAAAATGGATATTCCGAATGAGGATTTGTTTGAACTTTTTGTCAATGCTAGCACTTGTAATGAGTTTATATCTGCCGTGGAAAGTAAATACCAACTACCAGATGCAAATGCAGTCAAACAGGTATTAAAACAATTTTATTACAACCTTGATAGAAAATGGATAGCAGCCAAAAGATCGAGAAATAACTCCAAGAAGAATGCAGAATGGCTTTCCTTATCTCTGCATATCAATACCGGACAAACAGAAGAAGCGGGTGATCTCCCAACTACATCAAGAGGAAGACCAAGGAAGCCAGTCAATGAGTGCGCAATATTTACTAAAAAAAACAAACACTAATCAGAGCTACAAAGGAGATATGTACAGAACATCTCTCTGAAGCTTTGAGTATAAGATACAATAAGGACCATGAAAAGGGGAAGAGTGATATAATTCAGGCAATATCTTCTACAAGTCCACTTCGTGTCAAAAGAGTCAAGGAAAGCATTCACACTCCTCAACACAATCCCATAAAATACACCAATGAGAACGCATTAGCTTTGTTTATGGATTTCGGACACTCAAAAGAAAAATATAAAATCCTGAGAACTTCGTTAAGACATCACAACATAGATGTCTTGCCATCCTACAATATGATTAGAAAAAAAGAAGCAGTTCCCGACAACTGCGAAGTCACGGAAATATTAGCTAGAGTGGAACTTCAAAGCATGATGGATCATACAGCAATGCGGCTAATAGAAAGCAAAACGGAGGATCAAATAATTGCACTTCCAAGAAGTCTAACGTTTCAGAGTAAATGGGGCTGCAATGGATCATCTGGACAAAGTGCCTTCAAGCAAAAAATAAATACAGCAGATGGTGAAACAGACGCACACATGTTCATGGCATCAGATGTCCCACTTCGACTCAATAGTACAAATAGTGAACATTGGAGGAACCCTCGCCCATCATCAGTTCATTTCTGTCGGCCCATTATGTTCCAATATGTTAAAGAGACTAGTGACATCATAAATACCACAGCCAATAATATTTAAAGTCAAATAGCAGATATTCAACCAACAATATATAAACTTAATGAAGAAACAACTAGTTATAACTGTGAATCACGACCAAGGAGGCAGAAAAAAGAAGAAAACAAGAGACCCAAAGGCGTTTTCGCGATGAGCTTGGCCTTAATGTGGCTAAACCAAAGCAAGGGTTCGGAAACACTAATGACGGAAACACTGCAAGAAGATTTTTTGAACAGTCAGATGCCACCGCTCGAATAACTGGAGTCAATGGAGAAGTTATAATGAAGCTCAAAGTAATATTGAACGTTTTGAATTGTAGAGAAGTAGTGAATGCAGTTAAATTTGGGGAGTATACTAAGAAGACGGCAGAGCTTTTAAAACAAAAGTATCCTGAAAAACTACTCACACCTACTCTACAAAAAATATTGGTTCATAGTCAAAATATCATTGAATATCAATCACTATCACTTGGAGAACTGTCAGAAGAAGCCCAGGAATGCAAAAATAAAGACTACAAGAAATATCGATATTAGAATACCGGTAAAGTTTCAAGGATTCGGCAGAATGAGGACCTATTTAACATGCTTGCAACCTCTTCGGATCCACTTATTTCTTCCTTAAGGCATGTGAGAAGCCAAAAAGATCTGAAAGAAAGATACTCTCCAGAAATGATGAGTTTATTACACATTTCCCAGGACTTAGATGATAGTTTTCAAGAAATTTAGTGTTTATTTTTGACTGTTTGACTTTTGATATATCACCAAAATACATTTTGTATTCTTTAATACTAGAAAATAAAAAAAAATGCCTTAAAACGGGCCACTGTGCGTCGTCGTCCTTCCCCTGGGTTAGGGACTGACTTACTGATAAAAGTATAATAAAAATCAGTAAATATCCAAATCGCTTGACCAAGAATGCAAAGATATTTAAAATAAGATTAAAAATGTCTGAAGTGGAATCTAAAAATCATTTTAAGGAATGATGTATAGTGTAGATAAAGCTCGGCTGATTGCATCCTTTCAAGATGCCGGGCTACCATTTCTAGGGTTATATTCCCTAGATGTCACTTCATCAAAGACTTACAGTCAGACCACTGTTGACGTGGTACCACAGGATATGTTTTAGCCCCCTGGTTAACTCCAGGAACATATGATGTGGTGGCCTCCTTCTGAGAACATCGCATCGTGGTGGCTGTGGTTTATCCTAAATGCATAGGGTATTGATTTGTACATTACTTAAAAAATCAATATATAGATGGACAAAGCCAATACCAAAGGTTAAGAAAGAAGTGAATTTGTTATGTCTTGGTAGCTAGATTAGAAAGAGGAACTCACTCGAAGCATTTTGCCAAATATGAGAGAGTAACTCTATGTGTAAATCCTTTTGGTAAATTTCATAAACTAAGCGAATATACAATGCAAGGGGCAGCAAGTGTATAAAAACTTGCCGTCAAATTATGGCTAAACGCTAGACGTTGGCGTTGTAAGTCCTTATTATTTCCTGTACAGAATAAACCATATATTGGCTTCTTTTTAAAGCATAAGTTATTTTAAAACGGATCTGCTGCTTACCGTCCGATATCTTGAGAGAAAATTTGTATCGAAACTGCGCGAAAAGAAATGTTTCCAGTTATTATGTCCTTTTTTTTTTTAAACAAGTTAAGTCCGAAATCAAGCAAGCACTGTTTCTTACAGCTTGAATTTGGTAGAAAATTTTGTAAAAAGCATATTTCTTGACAAAAAAATCAAAGAGAGTGGCAGTTTGCTCCGGAACTTCGATTGCTAGCATCTTTGGTATTCGAAAATGAGACGTTTCCGCCAACAGAGAGCGTTACATAGCCAATGTTAAGTAACTTTTTTTTTCCTGACAACTTACTTGGACTTGGACGCCATTTCACATAGCACACGCATAAAATTCCTAAATCCTGTGCAGTCTTGACGAACTCAATAACCAACTCCGAGTAGTGATTTGAACCTTTTTTTTTATAGTGAAACGTAATAGACAAATGTTATGCCGACAATACAGAAACGATATCTCAGGTTTTTAGTTTTTCTTTCTGATCAACACTCAAAAAGATTTTTGTTACCTTAATTATGCCAAGATACAGTGTGAGTATTAAGGAAAGGAGAAAAGGTTTTGGAAGGAGGTGTCGCACACTGGTTCTGAATTCCTGAATACTGCAATGACTGGGAAAAACAGAGTGTTATAAAGCATTTTACATTCCGAAGTTGGGCTGATGAGCATTCCTGAAAGCGCTAGTATTGCTGGTAAATTTATTGAGGGGAGAAATGCAACTAGCTATTTCTCTAGAGAATAATCCGTTAAAATAACGATAAAAAAGGTTAAGAATGCTCCACGTTCAATACTGTCCAAGAGATTAAAGTAAGTTACAGGACAACAAGCCCTGAGGTGGGAATTATATTCCTGCTTTAGGCGTATATAAGTCTTATAGATAATAACTAGATCAGAGGGGAAAAAACCTTCTTGCATCGCCCTGGGAAACCCAAGCATTAAGCTCCATTTTTGGGCGACATCGCATATGTACTCTGTTCAAAAGAGGTGGTTAGAGATACACATCAAATGTTTCAATGTTTTTAGTGTCCTAAATGCAAGTGCCACTCATGGATACTGGCAAAGGTACTAAATTATGTTTTAACGACAAAAGGCGGCACTGATTTTTTCGACTTATCAAATTTTACTCGCTTTTTGCTTGCCTATTTAGCTATGCTGTCTAGGTCAGAATTCATTTAGCTTATCATACATTCCAGTTGAAGATCAACATCCGAAGAGCAAGGTTGTGAATCTAAAAATAAATATGAAAAGCTGAGGGCACTATAGTCAGCGAAGCAGTATTATAAGTTTCAGACAGAAGATCATTATTAAAAATAAAAAAAAGTGTCGGAGACAGAACAGAGCCCTGCGGCATACCAGCATTTGTATTGTTTCTCAGATTTGAACCCATCCATTACTCAAGTGAACGTTCAGAAATGTAATTTCTAATGCAACAAAGGAAAGATTCATCAAAACCAATCAGATCAGCCGTACTGCGGGTTATTAAGATGCGTCCGGTCATCGAGATATTTCTTGAACTGATAGTTCATCAGATTTTCCATGACCTTGGAAAGAAGAAACATAATTCCACAGGGAAGAGTATTAGATTTTTTTGGGAAAAGGCAAATGCCGTTTTTCTTCCACTCAGAATGAGACTTGGAGAATAGGTTAGATGAAAAAGCTTACGCAGTGGTTTTGCCAGCGTTAAAGAACATTTACAAAACAATAGCAGGGTTGTCATCATGTCCAGCAGATTTGTGTGTTTTAAGGTCTTTTAGGACTCTGGCTACTATACGTATGCGAAAGCAAAAGTTTGGTCCAATAAAATCTCCCAAGGTGCAGTCTCTCAAGGTGGAGTCATTAATTAATACCAATTATGTGAAGTGGGCGGTTATCACTCCTCTAACACCAAACAGCTAATTTTCGATTTTCCTTTTTTTTTAGCATAACTTGACCTATCTTTAAGCAAACATTTTTGGAGGTTCTTCGTGATTTTAAGAGGTTCTTCATGATTTTGTTGATGTGTCTGTGTTGGTCAGTCAGTTAATGTTTTTGCGCATTTTTAAGTGATATATCTCTGTAAACTCTCCCCCCCATACTATAGTATTGAAATATTTTACATTTTGAGTGCTCGAGTTTATTGGTTTTGAATTAAGATTAGTTCGAAATCCGACTTTGTTTGTTTCTATGATAAGGTTACATTTCCTAATAACATGATTTTGAATTAATTGCATCTAAAACTTTTATTAGTTTTCTTAACAACAAATCAAGTATTTTGACGAAAACTCGTAGGTGTTTACATGTCTACAATTTTCATCCCCTGTTAAAAAAAATGTCTGTACAAAGAAACACTTTTACACTTGTAACACATAAAACAAAGCCCTGGGAATTGAATTTGATATTTAATTTCTATTTCCCCCCCCCCCTCCACTTTTCCACTCTTGTTGGTAAATAATTGTTTCTTGTTAAATCGTTATTAAGAGAATAAGTGTCTCAGAGGACAATAGGAAAAGGTATTATGTACTCTATCTCGTCTCTATTGGATAACAAAACGAAACTGATGTCTCCTCTCAATCCCCAGAAGGTCGTTAAAATCATCGTCTCTCCCTCCCAAGTCTCAACTTAAACCATTTTGCAACAAATACAGCTATTTTTATTCTTACAAAAAGTTGTGCAGATAATTATGTTCTTATACTTTCGTATGTATATGTACAATGTACATTAACATTACATATTTAGAGTCGCCCATTCTCTTATCAGGCAGACATCTTCAATCTTTTTTGTTTCCTAATTGCAATTCCTTTGCACCCTCTTTTTGTTTAACTTTACGAGAATAGACGAGAATATGAAAAACATTTTGTATTCTTTTTGTTCATATATGTACGTATTGACCCCCCTACCTACCCTCCTAGTCCCTTAGAATTATATGGATTTTCTTTTGTATAGTTTTTCTTCTTATTCAATTTCTCTCACATCCCCACGTTCCAGATACTTTTATCCACTTACCTTGGATTACTTAAATGAAGACAAAATAAAATAATAGAAACAATCTTGTGAGTTTTTCTTTTCTTTTTGTTTTTCTTTTGCGAAAAAGTGACCGAAATGACTTTCACTTTTCGAATCATTTTATTGAAACGTTCGTTGAGTTATTTTTGGAAAACATTGTTTAACATCATCCAGCAGCAGCATCAGGATAGTCTTCTGTCTGTTTTATTGTTGTTTATTCATCACATGAAACACACCTATAATTCACCTGAGATAAAAGTGAAGCTACGTGTAGGCAGGTATGTAGGTAAGGTACTACTTACATTTGACACACTCGAAACATTCACCAAATCACTCTCTTTAATGTCAACCTTTGTCAAAAAGCTGAAGTTTCTCCAAAAAAAGGATATTAAAGCAAGAGGAGAGCAAAAAGATTTATTTTTAGAAATTTTTCAAACTAAAAAGAAAATATTTTCTAACTGAAGAAATCAGAAAATTGGATTGGAGGAGTATTATTTTATTTTGCTAGGTACCGAAAAATAAAATAAAATATTATAATTGAGTGACGAAGCATAAACGAGAGAAAAACTCTTGATGTCACTCGGATATGCGGGTTCTAAACTTTTTGATTAAGTGAGTCTACCAAAGTTGTTTGACTTATTTTTTTGTTTGAAAAAAGAAATAAATTTCACTTTTCTTTCACCTCACCTAGCCTCACCCCTCTTTCAGCTCCCCCACCAAAAACCATTTTACACACAATTTGAAAAGTTTTTCTCTTTTTTTTGTTTTTGTTTAATATTTGGTGTGTTTTTTTTTCTTGTTAATTACACATGTGTTTTTGAATGAAGTGTTTGTTTGAGTTTGGTGTGTTAATTATGCTAGGACACTTGAGACAAAGTGCTAATATATGTATGTAGGTACTTGCAGTCAAAATGGGGGAGTACGAAAAAGAGGGTGATGAATTGCGTGGAGATTTTGGGACATGATATTTAAATTTTTTGGAATACAAAAATCAATGAAAATAAAGTACTTAATAAAAAAAATATGAGAAGAATTGATAAATAAAATGTATGAGTTGCAAAGTTTTGAATTTTTTTTAATTTTGTTTTTGTTTTGAAATTACTTTGATTAAGTAAAAAAATGTATGTTATTGCAACACAGTATTGCTGTTCTCAGCAACATCCGTATATCATATGACATTTTTAATGCAAATATTTAGACGCCTAAAGGGGACATGCTGCCCAACTGCAACCTGTTAAAGCTTTGGTGTTGGTGTAAATTTTAAAAGAGCAAGGTTTCTTTTAAAATTTAAGAAATTTTTGGGTTTAAAGACCAAGTATAGTTTTACTATATTTTTTAATGATCTCAAAAACTAGAAAACATAAAAAAGAAGTAGTTTTGAATGTTTAATAAAAAAAAATAATTGGAGCAATTAACAACGCCAATGAAGTTTTTTCTTAAAATCCATAATCATGAGAAAAATAATACTCAAGTGATTTTTTAAACTTTTTTTTCATAAATTTTGACTTTGAAGTCAATTATTTCAAAAACTAGTAAAAAAATAAAATGCACGACTGGGTCACACGAACTTGCTCCTGTATGCAAAGAGTCTGTTTAAAAATGTACCTATAAAAGATTTAAAAATATACCTGTAAAATAAGTTCGTCTTCAAAGATATAAATGCCATTTGATTTGTCAAAAAACTTGTGATTCATCCCAAGACACAACTCATCCTAGGACAACTCATCCCGAAAATGAAAAATACTTGTAAGCATACTTAAAACAATTGTTTGTGTATTCAACTAGTTAAAAATATTTAAAATTAATAAAAAAAATAAATAATTAAAAATAAAATAATTAAAAAAAAAAATTTAAGATTCAAAATTTTACCTGAAAAATAAGTTTTTCTTTAAAAATTCTAATGCCATTTTATAAATAAAAATCCATGATTTTTCAAATTTTTGTTTTGAAAATCGTTAGAGCGGTTTAAAAAATAAAATTTTAGAGAAAATTTAAAAAAAAAATCTATCTGTTTGTTTTTGAGAAAATTCGAATTTTCGTTTTTTGACCAAAAAAATTGTATGGGGGCCACTGTTAGTTTTGATCTTTAAAAAAAATGAAAAAAACGCCTAACGCGAATCTGCTAAAAACCTTAACTTCCAAATTGAATTCAATCGACCCAATGGTTTAGGTTGTAGGATCGTGGACAGACAGACAAAACAGACCGGACGGAATCGCGGGACCCACTTTTTTCGACTTCTCTACCATCGTAATATCATGTTTGATTAAAATCTCGAGTTCGAAATTTTGCACGAATGCAAAACTTGCCATATAGTTCCTACATATATGTCGCAAGTAAAAAGAGGCTGGGATGCGACCCACACTGATAAATTCCCATCTCGTCTGTCGATTTGTCGTGTTTAAAAGGTTTGTAGGATATCGAGTTTTGTAAAAAAAAAGTTGTCAGTTGAAGTATTCTAAAAGAATTAAAAATTAAAAACAATTAAATTAAATTTTGCATACGATAAAATGGTTTGATTTCAAAATATATTTTTGCTTATTGTAGCATTTAAGCATTTATGCAATATTTGTAGCATTTCTTAAAAAAATTTATTTCTTATATAAACAAATACAAATTGGATGAATGAAATTTGATGTCAATATCTTCTATTATTCACGAGATATCGAGAATTGAACGTACATTTTGACCAATTTTGCGTATTACTACTTTATGAACTTAAAACTAAAGATTAATACAAAGAATTTAATCCATCGCTGAAAATAAATACACAAATTTATTAGAAAAAAATAAAAATAAAAGCAATAATCTAAATTAATTTTGTTTAGTTTATTATAGTTATGTACATATATACAATATAAATATACCTACATATATAAAAAGAAATGTAGGTAAAATGAACTCACATATTTCCCAGCCTGAAACGGGCCTGTTTCAAGTACGTTTTTATGTTTGCGGATCCCTCCGCATCACTTAAGTTAGGGAACCTCTTCTTGACCGCCTCCACCATCACTCCAAAAATTTGCTCAAACACATCGAACGTTTTTTTGGTGGCCGTCCCGAACCACTAGTATTCGAGGAGCAAAGTGTTTTCAAACATGCACCTGGACATTGTGCGAACAGTTTTATTCGCGCTTACTCCTCTAAATGTGCTGAGTTTCCGAATCTATTTAAAAGAAAAATAGAACGTAAATAAAAAAATAAAAATAATATTAGTAAAAATACATTAGTATGAATACATTAGTAAAAATACAAAAGAATTTACACATACCAAGGCTCGCTTAAAAACTGGATCAGCCCCAATTTTGTCTTCCAGTTCATCCATCTGGGCGTGATTTTTGCTGGGCAACAAGCTGTCGGGAGTTTCAGCTGTATCCGTCCGCTCAACTCCAAGGCACAGTTTCTCGATAATAATATTCAAGCTAACCTCCGTCTGAGCCATGAACTTTTCGAGGAGTTGCTTATTTTCGACGGAATCCATTTTTAATGCCCCCAGCCCCATTTGGATGGACTTGCCGTTTGCCTGCACATTTTGAATTGTTTGTAAGGCAATTGGCTGTTCAGAAGTGTTGGAATCTGAAATGTTCAATAAGAAATATTTTACAACTTATTTTTAAATTGAAACATTAAATAAAAACAATAACATTTTGTATGGAATGATAAGAGTTATATACTTTTCGGCTATGACATCTGCTGCTAAGTACTTCTGGAAACTGCATAGTTTCGAATTAAGACGACAAGTATTTAAGCTTTTTAGGTTTTAGAAAATTTAAATTAAATTAATAAATTGAAAGTACTTACCGGTATTATCAAAAATGATTTTGCGCCCCATTTTCTGCCAGTCGTTCGAGTCATTGTTTGCGTCCAGGAAAAATGCTTGTAATATTTGTACTTGTTTTTTTATGAGGAAGTAAAAAATATGTGGTTTGTTCACTTATTTTTTACTAGAGAGTTAAAAAGGAGGGATTTTTTTTATCAATTCTTTATGAGAAAAGGTAAAATAGGAAAACAAAAAAAACTACCAAAAAAACGTTTCATCCAATAAAAATAATTAAATTTAATATATTCCAAAATGACTTAGAAAATATCCTTTTTGACACAGTAATCCTGTTGATTCCAACTCCTTTGATAAACAATCCTTTTGATTTCGATAAATTACTTATTTTCACAATTCACTTATTGGACTTAGCACACTTTACGACTTCACGCCAAGCACAACAAAAACCAACTGACGAAAACATAGCCTGATACTGATTGAAAATAGTTTGTGTGGTTGAGTGAGTTTGGTTGTGGAGAGAATACAAATGAGTTAGACTATTACTGAGGCTCTAGATAGGTAATATTTAGACCAAATATAGGTAATATGGAGTAAAAAGTAGTAATTGTTCAACTTTTATTAAAAAAAGATTACATTTTAACTCAAAACTAAGCTTTTTTAAAACCAAATTTACAATTCAAATAAAATTAGTTAAATAGGAACCAATAAAAAAATGTATTTAAAAACCAATTTGACTCCCAAAATTAAATCGGTTGCATAACTACCCATAAAATAAGTTTTTTTATAACCAGTTTTACATTTTTAGTAAAACTGGTACGATTATACCCAATAAAATAATTACCAAATTCAAAAGTGCTTTTATTTAACCTGAAAAATCAGTTATTTTAAAGCTGGTTTTGAACTTGATAGCTAGAACTGGTAATAAATTAACCAGAAATTTGAAAAAAAGTAAATAATTGGTAAATATAAACCTGATTTATGACCCAGGTTTCAAATAGGATTTTTTAAAGCCAATTTTAAACCTGAGTTATTAAAATACCTGAAAAAAAAGGATGCAAAATTACCTAAAACTAACTTTGGGTTTATTTCATTGTTTGTTTTTACCGAAAATTTCTCTGAATTAAAAGATAACCTACATATATTAAACCATTTTAAAACCAAGGTTATTCCATGTAAAATTTATTACCGCGGTCACTTTGCTACTGAGGTTACAAATTGTTGCTTGGGAAATGTGTCGAGCTTTTTTCTTAAAAATGTTAACACCACCATTTTGCCATTACTAGGGGTTAATTTAAAAAAAAAAACATTAAAATAAACCACAAATTTACGACGAAATCACATCAGTTAGTTTCCTTGAATTTTAAAGTAATAATGCTAACTTGACGGATATAATTGTATGTTTATTTTGGCTGGACTATATATTTTCTTTTGAGATTGCCTAGAGTGAAATTTAAATCGTTCGATTTTGTTTCTAAGGTTATGATGCTTCCATTGATAGGCTCTTCAGATATCAATTTTTATATTTTTCCATATTTCAAAATATAAAGCAAGCTCTGCCATTGCATCATGCATAGCTTTACGCTTTTCGAATGTGTAAAAAGTATTTAATATTCATATAACCAAAATTCTAGCTTATTCTACAGTACACTCTTTTTCGACCAACAACCAACTTATTTTATGGTAAACTTTACTGTGACGAAAAAAGCAATCCTAAATTGAAGAAGTGGATAATTAATTTCCATGTAAGCCTCAAATACGTTACAGCCTTTTTCAAGCACCATATTGTAAATTTGGCAACTACTACTTTAATAACAACAATAGAAACAATACAATAAATTTAAGATTTTTAATAAATATGATTTAAAATCATGAATATAAATATAAACCAGCATAAGTGTTCATATATGCGTTTCGCCCCGATGTAATGGTTGGGCTCATCAGAAGATGACCATTACACCTTGTCTTGACGCATAATTTTCCCAAATAAATCGAGATTCCATATAATCCGAGCTGCATAGAGCAACTACGCATTATATAGTTGCTAAAAGTCTTCAAAGAAGATAAATTGTAGCTGTTTTTTGCCTTGCTATGGGACTTTTTAAGAAAAATATTTAACTGTTAACAGTCGAATTGTTTTCTTCGAACACCGTTTATTTTTAATAAATATGATTTAAAATCATGAATATAAATATAAAACAGCATAAGTGTTCATATATGCGGAATCTCGATTTATTCGGGAAAATTATGCGTCAAGACAAGGTGTAATGGTCATCTTCTGGTGAGCCCAACCATTACATCGGGGCGAAACGCATATATGAACACTTATGCTTTTTTATATTTATATTCATGATTTTAAATCATATTTATTAAAAATAAACGGTGTTCGAAAAAAACAATTCGACTGTTAACAGTCAAATATTTTTCTTAATAAATTTAAGTCTGTCTCCCTTTCAAAAAATACACTGTGGCATATGAGCAATTTATTATTTCAGTTTTTATCGAATATCTTAAATCTCATTATGTTTGTTAACTTTTTTTTATGATTTTTTAAATTGAAAAGTAAAAATGTCGGGACTATAAAATGGATCACCTGAATTCTGCAACACTTACCTTTATTGTACAACATTAAACACGAAAACTCTTAAACATTTCAAATCATGAAAAATCGACTTAAACCGCTTTTAAACAAAACTTTTCGTTTTAAATATTTGAAGACCAAAAAAAAATAAAAATACAAATACTCTTAAACTCGAATTTTTTCAAAACGAGCTTATTTTATTTAATACATAACAATGTTGTTATAACAACCTGAAAATTTTTGTAATAAATGAAATTATATTTATTAAAAACAAAATACAAGATTACATACATTTATCTATTGCCAAAATTTGCTTTTTCAAGGGAAGTATTAAAAAAACAATTAATTTTTCAATAAAACACATATAACATCGGTTAAAAGTCAAGCTTTTAAAGACGTCGAAGTTTTTCATTATTTTAATTTTATTTAATTGTTACAACTCCTCAAATTAAACATTTACTTCAATTTATTATTAAAACACTTTGTTATTTTTAACCCACGATGGGTCCTAAAGTCCTACATTTCATTAAAATTCATCTTAAAAATACTTTTTTTTCAAGTTCTGATAAAATTCATAATTTCATTATTTTTGGGTTAACTTTTTAATAACAGCGAAATGTCTGTCAAATCATTAAGATGAATATTTTAAACACTCGGTTAATTTCAAAGCCTTATTCCTGCATAAATAAATACAATTTAAATTAGTAAAAAAACAACAAATAAAACAGATTATATAATTTTCCTATTTTGAATATTTTTTTTTTTATTGACAACATTTAAGTTGGAATGTTTATTTCCTGATTATTTACTTCTTTGAGTGAATTTAAATTTATTCATTACTTGTCATTTATGCATTTCAAAACAAAATATCTGAATAAAAGACCAACCAAACTTTTTCTAACATAGACATTTTTCTTTTAGATTTCTTTTCTTTTTGTATTTCTTCTTTTTTATTTGTTGCTATGTATATATGTACGTAGCATTCAGTATTCAGGATGTCATAATAAAGCTTGTCAAGATGCCATCACAGACCTTTCTGTTAAAATATCTCCATTTTGTGTGTCTTTACCTTCCGTTTGATGTATTTGTATGGATATTCCTTTTCTTTATTCCTTTTCTCTCTCTTGAATAAACATTCCGTCTTATCGGATTGAGATAGATGAAATTTTAAGATAAAATTTCTTCAAGATATTTAAAATAAATAAAAATGATAAAAGCCCTACCAGTCGAAAAAACAGATCTTATTTAAGGAATTGATAAGGCAAGATTTAGTTCTTTATATAAGTTGACATGCTTAAACTTAAATTGAATGTGAATGAAACTACATATGTAGAATTCCTAATTTACGAGACTTTAATCGTATATCCTTAAAAATGTCTTCAGAACCCGTCTTGTAACTTGTAAACTTAATTTAAGTTTAAACTTCTAAACAAAATCAATTTGTTGGTTTATTAATTCCTTACAACCTCAATCAAGTGACGTGGAGTGTACACTGTACTCTGTATACATCGTCAGTCCTTGTGTATCGATTTTCTATTGAAATTTTCAATACCATTTGAAGTTACGAAGTGCCCATTTCTTTGTCATTCACTTTCATCTCTTTTGAAAAGCGGAGGGAAAAAATGAGAAAAGTTTTTCCTGTCTGATAAATGTATACTCTTTTTTTTTTTCTTCTCATTGCTCCTTTTATTTTGGTCCTTTATGCTTTGGTTTTATTCTGTCTGAAGTCTGCTGAACTTCAATATGTTCTTCATAAATAAAACCAACATTGCATCGATTGGTATATAGATATTCATATATGCATATAAAACATATACCAAGGATATATTTATAGCAAACTAAAAGGAAGAAAGAAAAACTCCTTAAAATCACGGGTAATAATTCTGGCTGAGTCTTTGCGCCTTGGCATGCAGTCCTTTTTGATTCCTTAAAGATTTTTTTTTATTTTACTCTCTTTCCTCACTTATACTGTTCAAATATGTGTATTTTAAGATCATTGATGGTTGATGTTAAAAGGATGAGAAGGTGGGGATTTTGAGTTATTTACAGGGAAAAAATACTTTACAAAGAAACTTTTTTTAAATATATTTTTATGTCACTTTAAATAATGACATTCGAAATGAATGTATAATTCGATTAAAATTTATTTATTTTCTTTTTATTTCAGGCTTTTCTTTGCATATCTTGCTAACCCAAATCGGTAAGTAAAGAGTGAATATTTTAAAATATTTAAAAGTTTTTTGTATTAATTTCAGTTTTTTAAATTCGTAGAATTCCTAAATTTAACCATACTTGACGAAATGTACTGTTATAGAAAATGGGGTTCATAATTTAAGATTTTCTAATGAGGATTTTATAGCTCTTTTTCGTAATGCAAATTATTTGTGTTTTTTTTTTTTTTATTTTACAATTGTCCTGGAACCGCATTTGTCTACTGCACTCACGTTTGCAAGGCTCTGTTCGTTTACTGAAATGTATTAAGGAATCATCTCGTTTCACGGGGCGTGTAGTGTTCTATAGAAAATTATTCTCAATTGAAAGAAGTATTTCAGCAGCAATGGTTCCACTGGTGATCTCATGGTTCATCTCACCGAAAAGTAGAGCAAATTTTTACTTTGTTTTGGAGAAAGTAAGATTATTGCACTTGATATTTTAAAAGCATTTGAAAGGGTTTGGCATCAGGCTCTCTTATCGAAAATGGGTGATTTCGGTTTTCATGAATTCCTGCTTCATTGGATTAGTAATTAAATTACCTTTCGAATCGTTCAATACAAGAAGTAGTGGATGGATTCAAGTCTGAAAACCACAAAATAAATGCTGGTGTGCCCCAGGGCTCTGTTCTATCTCCAACACTCTTAATCATTTTTATTAATGATCTCCTGCCTGATACTTCTAATTCAATACATTGTTTCGCTGACGATAAAACTCTTAGCTTTTCATATTCGTTTTCAGAATCACATCCCTCTTCTTCGGATGTGGAACTGCAACGAAAAAATATGATAAGCTCATTAAATTCCGACCTAAACAGCATTGCACAATGGGGAATAAAAAACCGCGTATAATTTAATGCTTCGAAAATCCAATGCTGTTTTGTATCTTTAAAACGAGATATACCCCCCTTGTCATTATTTATAGATGACACTTGCATCGAGGAGACTGAACATCTCGATATTCTCGGTATGTGTACCACCAACCACCTTTTGTGGAACGATCACATACGCGATGTCGTCAAAAATGCCGCAAGATGTTTGGGTTTTCTAAGGCGATGCAAGAAGTTTTTCTCCCCCTCTGATCTGGCTGTTATCTTAAAGACTTATGTCCAAATATTGAGTATAACTCCCATATGTGGGCTGGTGCTCCTGCAACTTACTTAAGCCTCTTGGACAGTATTGAACGTAGAGCATTTAGTTTGATTGGTGATAATGCCATCATAATATCATTTACGTCGCTTGAACAGCGTCTCTTACCGTTATTTTAACGGTTTATGCTCTAGAGAAATAGCCAGTTGCATTCCTCCCCTTAAACAGTTCAACCGTAATACTCGCGCTTCTAGAAATGCTCATTAATATACCCTCGAGCCCAACTTCGGCCGTACTGTCAAGTACAGAGATTTGTTCTTTAGCCGTACTATGCGAATGTGGAATG
Organism: Eupeodes luniger; assembly: GCA_951509635.1. Lineage (NCBI taxonomy): Eukaryota > Metazoa > Arthropoda > Insecta > Diptera > Syrphidae > Eupeodes > Eupeodes luniger. The sequence goes on along the minus strand of OX608074.1, from coordinate 47,289,336 downwards.
CCTTACCACACACTGTCTTTTCCAGCCATTGCAATATCATTAAAAATGTGCACAGACACTTCCTTTCAACCTCTAAATATAGTACAAATTTCCTGGGGTGCCAGCACGTAACTTGATACAACCGAGTTTAGTCGATACAATCGAGCATTAGCAGCACACATTTTGGTTCAATCGAGTGTCCTCGATTGTTTCGACAGATTTGGTAGCACACAAACTTCAATTTGACTTTTGAAACAAAAGTTTTCACTCGGCAGAAATTAGTTATCGTCGGCAGTGATTTTTGTATGAGAAAAATGGAAAACCAATAAATAAAAAACAGACTGACATTTTGACCAATTTTATGAGTACCATCAACGCAGCCCACTATTCTCGGTAGTTTAAATTTCCTATAATAATACTCCTTGCTGTATCAAAATTTAGAGCTATCAAATTTAATCCATTGCGGACAAAACTTATTTTCCAGGAGACTCAACGTTCGGCGAAAGAAATTGGAAACTGTTGTCTGTGCCATACTTAGCAACACATTTGTTCCAACATTGGTTTGGCAACTCCCACTGGCTAGGAGATTTAATGTTGCACAAAGCTGTAGAACTGGTGGAACTGATGTTCTTCTTCTGTCTTCTGGAAGATCTAACGAGCTGAGTTGATTTAAGCACAGGACACTTCTTCGCCTTCACTTTCACTCTCCGAATCAAAGAAACACATTTCGAGAAAAACTTAAAATTGAAACTAGAATGAAAAAATTTCAAAGAAAACTCATTTGACATTTCATTTTATAGTTCACAATGACTTTTTTAAGTAAAAGTCACAATGTAACTCGTCTCAAATTACGTGCTGTCAAAAATAATCTGTTTCGAGTTGATCGACGATCGACAATCCTCGATTGTATCAAGTTACGTGCTGGTACCCCTGTTTAAGAAATTGACGTTTAAATAAAAATGAAAACTTCTCAATGAGTTAAAAAGTACTAGAAATACTGCTTAAGTTCAGGATTTTCCAATTAGAGGTTTCTTTTTAATATTTAATAAAAATTAATATTGTTTTAAATTAAATCAACTGATATTTATTTAATTTTAAATCATCATACCCTTTATGTGAACTTTTCCATTGTCAATTCGAACTTTTCTATAAAAGGTACAGGGTTATCCATTTTGCAGTTTCAAAAGTAAAAGTACATAAAACATATGTAAAATATTTTTTTTCATGATATTTCTTTTGTATTATAAAGAAAAACTACATCATTTAAATGACCATAATGCGAATTGTTGCAAGCATCGATTCTTTTGAGGTAATTTTCGACCATTTTTTGACACATATTGGGGGGTATCTCAGCCATAACTTCACGAATGTTGGTTCTTAAGTGCTCAAGAGTTAAAGGTTTATTTACATAAACACGGTCCTTCGCGAAGCCCCACAAAATAAATCAAATCGCATTATCTTGGTGACCAGTTAATTTCGCCGCCACGACGAGAAATTACGCGGCCAGAAAATATCTCTTGCAATAAAGCCATATTCGCTCGAGTTGTGGGGCATGTGGCACCGTTTTGTTGAAACCACATATTCTCTAAGTCGTATTTTTCAATAGCAAGCAGACAAAAGCCAGTTATCATATGACAATAACGCTCCAAACTGGCGGTGACATTCTTTCCATTGTCGTTTTCGAAGAAGTAAGGTTCAATTACACCTCCGGACCAAAGAGGGCACCAAACAGTGACTTTTTGTGGAAGTAATGGCCTCTCTTCAATCACTTAAGGATTCTCAGAACCCCAAATACGACAATTTTGTTTATTAACATACCCACCGAGTGAGAAATGTGCTTCGTTGCTGTGGAAAATTTTGTTCGAAAAATCGCAGTCCACCGCTTGTTGTTCAAGCACCCATTCAACGTATCTCGGACGTAACAGTTGCATCAGCCCTTTTTCGAATAAGTAAGTTCCAATCACACTGCCAGTCCCAAGAACAGCAGCAATCCGTAACATGTTGTAGATAGTTAAGCTTCAACAAAAATGCTTCAATTCCGCTAAGTAACGTAGGCTCTGAGTTGAAAATGTGCCTTTACCTTACTAAAGATAATCTTTGGATGAAGATTCGGACCATTTTGATGAATTTCAAGAACCCAATCAGCCAGCGGAACGGAGATACAAAGATATAGTGGTGATAGACCTTCTTGAGTTCTTGTGTTAGCAAAACTTTAAAAAGCTTAAGTGTTTATACAAAATACGGTATTATGTGAAATTCCAAAGATCGACGAAGAAACGTCAAACCTGTGTATGTCTCAAAAAAACCTGACAATATTGTCTTAACATCATTTATCCGTCCCAACAGCTTAAATTTTTCCATCAGTTTTACAATTGCCCACCGAGAGAGTGCTTCACGACGACCCTAATATAATTTAGTTTTCCGAATTTTGACTACAAATTTTTTAACAGGCTTCGTATTGAAGCGTTTTTGAATTGTGAATGGTTCCAAATTCATACCTAAGAAGCGTAGTTCTGAAAAAAAATGGCGTTAGTTTTCCGAATTTTGACTGCAAATTGTTTAACAGGTTTCGTAGTGAAGCATTTTTGAAGTGTGAATGGTTCCAAATTTATAAATGGCGTAGTTCTGAAAATATGGCGACCCTAAAGTAATTTAGTTTTCCGAATTTTGACTGCAAATTGTTTAACAGGTTTCGTAGTGAAGCGTTTTTGAAGTGTGAATGGTTTCAAATTCATAAATGACATATTTCTGTAACTGCTGCCCAAATTAAGCTATTTTAAAGAAAAAAAACTTTATTAAAATTTCATTGAAATTGGTTGACTGTTTTCAAGAACAGATTTGAATTTAAGGCGGCATTGAAACCTTGGAAAGATAAAAATGTTGTTATTGTAATTCTTGCCGCAGCATCTTTTAGAAAATCGATTTTTTAGTTTCAATGTAAAATGCTATATCTCATGGCTTTTTGTCAAACTAGAAATAAAAAAATGGAATCAAGCCAAAGACAATTTTGTACCCAATTTTGTGGTTTAGTGGTGCTACTCTTTCAAGTGAAAAGTCTTTTGTTTTTCCAGCAAGTGCTGCTCAAGAGCTTTATAGAGCGAAAAAAGTACGACAAATTATACCAAAATGGTATAATTATTCTTCTTTTTTTTATTAACATGACATTTAAATGATTAATTTTTCCTTGAAACAAACGACTAAGACCCATTCTATTAACGTACTTCAAATTCCTGACTTATACAGCACACACATTATTCAAGTTTTTACCCAAATGTCCTATATGTGTATCCTTATCCATTTGCGTTACCAAGCAATACGGTACCCTTCTAACCCACGTGGAATAAGCTAATTACATTAATGAAATTACATAGACGGCGGGCGCCTCGAGTAAAGTTAAACGACCCTACAGCCATAATGATGAATTAATTTTTATCATCCGCCTTCGTCTGCACAGAAGTAGGTGATGATATATGGGGCTTGGGTAGTTAGGTATGGTATCCTCCTAAAGGTGCAAAAAAAAATAATCAGTTCATCCATCCCCTCTTCAAAAGAGCACATTCAAGCCATCAGAACCATAAAACAACAAAATCTTCTCCCAGACCAAGAAGGATAATATTAAAAATAATACAAAATTAAAAAAAAAAAAAGATTGTACAAAAATAGGGTTGAAAATAATTGGGGCATGTGATGAGCGATGATGACGATGTTGACGATGTTGACGATGATGATGATTATGATGTTGCTGATGCTGAATCGCGCGTTTTGCTTTACAGGCACGTCAACTTTCTCTATTGCTTTTGGACGGACGATGACGATGATGTTCATTAAAGTCAATATATAATCAACCACAAAAAAACCCCATCTACCGAGTGTCCTCCCTCATCGCACCTCAGGCATTATCATCAGTATATCACATAAAACCGGGTTCTTGTGTTCCTTACCGCATCAAGAATAAAATATGGGACAAATGATTTATTTATAGAATCGAGCTGGTTTCTATTTAAAAAATTTAGTACATATTTGTATATAATTTGTTGCTGTTGTTGGCCAGGCCAGGCCATGCCATGCCATGCCAGACCATTATGAGGAAGTGCAAAAGACAGATATTCGTCATTTTGGGTCAACACCAGGGGAAAGCTTTAATCATCCTGTGCGAAGAGCGTAGTTAATTTATAAAATAGCATTGCAGGAACTTTTTGTTGTTTTTTGGGTCTTACTTGTTATGATTGCCAAGTAGGTATTTAATTAAAATGTTATAAAATAATAATGAAAATATTTACGATTAATTATAAAAAAGAAAAACGACAACAAATTTAGAGCCCGCGCTATGCTTTGTAAAACTCAATGAAAATAATTGAAAAATGTCTACCTGTGGTGTTAATGGTCAAGACCTTTGACAATATTTATGAAGGATGAAGTATATACCTAAAACAAAAAAATTTAATATCATTCGAACGAAGCTCATTTGGGAGCATTTTAGTAGAATGGGATATATTTTTAAGAGCAACACATTAAGAGGCTGAAGACCTAACAAGAAAAAAGGATACAAATTAAAAGGTTGTCATTTTAACTTGTATCCTTTTTTCTTGTTAGGGTTTGAGCCTTTTTAAGGTGTTGCTCTTGAACCTTCTATAAGGTGCTAACAATAAATCGTCTATATAAATTACCTTCTATAGTAAATCATAAGTAGAAGCATGACTTTTTCAGACAGCTGATTTGACAGTTTTCAATTGTTTTAAAGAAAGTTTAGTTTGACAATTAATAACTTAACGAAATACTTGACAAACAATTGATTTAACAAAAAAGTTGGACTCCTTAACTGAACTTAGGTTATAAATAATAAATAAATTGGTTGAGAACTAAGGCCTAGTGACTTACAACTCTCAAACATTCCTGTGTGCGAGTAATGTTGTCAGGAATGGAGGGGACCTACAGTTTTTAAGCCGAATCCGAACGGCTGATTTGAGAAAGCACTTTTCATGACAAGAATTACTCTTGGAGAATTTGTCAATTCCTCGCAAGAGGCAGTACCCGTGAAAAAAACTTTAGATGGCATAGGCAGGGATCGAACCCAAGACATTTGGCATGCCAGTCCAACGCACTAACCCTCATGCCCCGGGTACTACTGAACTTAGGTTATCTAAATATTTTCTCTGTGACATTTTGTGTCTTTTTTTGTCAACAAACAAGAAACCATAAAACATCATTAAATTCGTTATGAAAGTCAAAATGTGTCAAAGCGCAACTTTGAGGCGACCAATTGACATCTCCAAGATAACTGATACATGATATGGGTATTAAGATCTTCTGTATCATGGTGCCCCATCCTGTATCAGAGGTCGTCTAAAACTGTGTTTTCACATTTAGGTAAACAAAAGTCTGTTCACATATGTATGTCTTTATCGTCGTTCCCTGCCTCGATTTTGAACAAAATGGTCCAATGATGTTACCATAATGACGCATTGGCTTCTCAAAAGTAATGTCCAGATTCTGGAGAACGAAATGCTGTAATTTGGTTTGTTAACGGAGCCGCCTTGGAAAAGATGATTTTTCGCCCAAAATCGTTGTCAAATTCAAGCTAGTCTAAGGTTCCAGCAAAGAAGGGATGACGAAGTGGATGGTCTTACGCCTTCAATTGCTGAGTCCGATAACTCTGCGCATAATTCTTTTCAGGCTAGTGCGTGAAATGTTGAGGAATTGAGATAGGAAGGAAGTTGATGTTTGTGCATTGAGTCTCACAGCCTCGGCAACAATAGACAAAAGCTTTGAAAATAAAATGCATGACTGGCTAGTACAAGTCTGTTTAAAAATCTTTTCTTTATATTAAGATCTAAAAATGTACCTTCAACTAAGTTTGTTTTCAAAAATTTAAATGCCATTTGATTTCTAAAAAAAAACCTTAATTTTTCAAAATTTGTATTTGCAAACCTAGAGCGGCTTTTTTAAATTTATTTTTATATACATATATATGTATAATATTTTTCAATTTGAGTATAAAAGTATTTTTGGTATGCAGTTATTTAGAACTTATTATAATATACATACGTTTAACTTTAGAATTTCTCAAAAAAACGATGACCCGTTTTTGAGACATCGAACTTCGAAAAAAAAGTTTATTAACTTCCCATCGGAAGTTATTGTAATGGGTCCGATTTCTCGAATTGAAAATTTTGACATTTCTCGATGTTTCAAGGTCCCTAGAGTTGAAATAAAGATTTTTGGAAAATTGCCCGTGCGTGCGTATGTACATACGTACATACGTACATACGTTCGTACGTCCGTAAGTTCGCGACGTTTTTTTCGTCGTCCATAGCTCAAGAACCAGTTGACTGTTATATTCAATTAAATATAATAGCTGGCAACACTATGGTATAACAATTTACTTGAGGTAAAACTTATATAACAACTAGAATAAAATAGGGCCTCTCTCTGTCCGGCATCCAACAGGTTAACATCTTATTAATAATTATTAAGTATTGTAATTTAAAATAAGTACCTTTGTAAATGTTGAACAAATAAAACAAATAAACTTGAATTATAAAACAATTGGCGACGAGGAAAATAAGGACAACACTGGAGATAAGAACAAAATTTAAAAAAAAAAAAAAAAACCTGGGATTGCGAAGATAAATTAAGATTAGTTTCACATTTGATGACCTCAACATCATCTCCATTGAAAATTTTAAAAGAGGAAGAGGACCCATCTGATTCCGAAGTAAAAAGGGAAAATCTTCAGTCAAAAAAAGAAATCACACCAAAGACAAATATGTCATTTCTTGGAAATATAAATGAGTTTGTCCCTGGTGAGGATTTTGTGGCGTATAAGGACAGAGTGCAGCAATATTTTATTGCTAATAAAATTGCAGCCGAAATACAGACTCCAGTGTTCATTACTTTGGTCGGTTCAGAAGTGTATAAAGTGCTTAAATCTCTGGCCGCACCAGCATTACCAAGCTCCAAACCATTCACCGAATTGATAGGTTTACTAGAGCAGCACTATGCTCCCAAGCATAACAAGAGAGCCGAACGATTCAAGTTCCAAAAAGCGAAGCAGGAGGACGGTGAGTCAATTTCCGACTTCATCATAAAGCTCAGAAATCTAGCTGAGACATGCAGGTTTGGAGACTTTATCGACGACTCAGTGTCAAATACAGCCAGCTTGCAAAATCTGGCATTAGAAGATGCTCTAGTGGACAAATTTATCGTGGGGCTAAGGAACGATCGTATTCAGCAGAACATCTTAACAGATGACAGCCGCACGTTTGATAAATGCTGTGAAATCGCTCTAAATATGGAAATGTCTGAGAGAGAGCAACGATCAATGCATCCACGTGGCAGCGAAGTACATGTCATAAGGGAAAAAAACAAGGCTGTCACAACTCAAGTTAAAACAAAACAAAATAATATGAGAAGCAATCTTAACAATAAATGTTCGCATTGTGGAAAAAATCATTTTGAACGAGACTGTCCAGCAAAAAATTGGAGTTGCTTTAAGTGTAATAGAAGAGGGCACACTGCAAATATGTGCTAGATTGGTGGCAAGCGTGATGGTGGAGGAGCTAGTGGCAGCAGCAGTAGCAGAAAAGATGGTGGTGGAGCTAAGCGGAGCATAAGATCTATTCAGGTCATCAACAGTGTTAAAGCATCAGAAAAAGGGCTCAAGGTGGAAGTCAAACTATGTGGAGTGTCATTTCAAATGGAGGTTGACACGGGAGCGGCTATGTCTGTTATATCTTTTATTGAACTTAAAGATAAGTTACCATATATTTCTGTTCTTCCTAGTGATGTAAAAATTTGTACCATTTCAGAATTTGAGGTTAAAGTTGTAGGCAAGGTGGAGCTGGACGTGGAGTTTCAAGGGACTACTGGAAAATTGGAGATCGTGGTAGTGGATAGCCCAGTTTTTACACCACTTTTTGGTAGAACGTGGTTGGATAAATTTGTTCCGAGTTGGAGGCAAAAACTTTTGTGTAAAAGTGAGTTAATTAATTATATGGAAAACAAAAAAAATGAAAGTAGTGCATGCGATGAGCTTTTATCGGAAATTAGAGAAAAATTTCCATGTGTCGTTTCGAGTGATCCAAATCAGATGATAGTGGGCTATGAAGCCGAAATAAATATAGAGCCAGATGCTGTCCCCATCTTTTGTAAGGCTTATATGGTTCCATTTAGGTTACGTGACGCTGTTAAGGTTGAGTTAAATAGGCTTATTTCTATAGGAACTCTTGAACCTGTCAAACACAGTAGGTGGGCATCACCAATTGTGTGTGTTCCAAAACAGAATGGTGAAATTAGGTTGTGCATTGACTGTAAAGTTACAGTCAACAAATACATTCTTTTATCGCATTATCCGTTAAACAATGTGGAAGATATTTTCGCAAATTTGCCAAACTGTTCAGTTTATTGCGTATTGGATATGGCTGGGGCCTTCCAACAGCTTGTGTTAACTCCAAAGTCACGAGAACTTTTGACTATAAACACTGATCAGGGTCTTTTACAATACACTAGGTTGCCGTTCGGTGTGTCATGTGCTCCTTCAATATTTCAATCGGTGATTGATAGAATTTTAGATGGCATTGAAGGTGTATGGGCGTTTATTGATGATTCGTCATTGGAGCAGAGTCTGTTGAAAAGTGTAAAGAGAAACTATTCAAGGTTCTTAAAAGGTTAGATGATCACAAAGTCAGAATAAATTTAGCTAAATGCGTATTTCTAAAACCTACAGTAGAGTATTTAGGTCATATCATTGGGAAAAATGAGGTGCGACCAAATCCCAAAAAAGTAGAAGCTATTACAAAAGCTCCTTGTCCTACAAATGTTAAAGAGCTTCAATCATATTTAGGGCTTTTAAATTTTTATCGAAGGTTTATACCTGATTTGTCAGGAAAGTTAAGGAGTATGTACAATTTGTTACAAAAAAATACAAAATTTGTGTGGAATAAAAGTTGTCAGGAAGAGTTTGCTAGATCCAAGGAACTTATCGTAAAAAATAATGTTCTAGAACTATACGACAAGGATAAACCAATTATAATAAGTACAGATGCAAGCCCATATGGCGTTGCAGCATTCACTGACTGAAAAAAGACGTAGAACTTTCTCAAATATATGAATTTATAAAAACCGGGTGGCCAAAGCAGGTGAATCCAGAGTTTAAAGTTTTTGTTGCATTCAAAAATCAGTTAAGTTTAGAAAATGATTGTGTATTTTATAGGACAAGAATTGTCATTCCATCAAAATTAAGAATGCAGGTGCTTAAATCAATCCATAGTAATCACAATGGAGTTGTTATAATGAAAAAAATGTGTCGGTCATACGTTTGGTGGCCGAAAATTGATTCTGATGTAAAAGAATTTGTTGCGTGCTGTGAAATTTGTCAGGCAACAGCTGTTGTTCCAAAAGAAAAAGTTGTGTATAGTTGGCCCAGTTGTACCTATCCCTTCGAAAGAGTACACTTAGATTTTTTTATTTTGAAAGTAAGACTCTACTTTTAGGTGTAGATGTATTTAGTCGCTATTTGATTGTTGTTGTAATGAATGGAACCTCCGCAAAAAACTTAATCGATAAATTAACTCATAATTTATTTTCAATTTTTGGACTTCCTACTGAGATTGTCACTGACAATGGACCTCCTTTTGCATCTTTTGAATTTAAAAGTTTTTGTTCAAAAAGTAAAATCAAATTAACTCATAGTCCAGTTTACCACCAACAGTCAAACGGGGTAGCGGAACGACACGTGCGAATTGTAAAAGGCGTGTTAAAAAAGTTTTTGTTAAGCTCGAAAGCAGGTTTATCACTGCAAGAAAAGATCGATTTGTTTTTATTTAATCATCGAAACACTCCAAATTCGGTGTCCAATGAAACTCCATCTGATCTAGTTTTTTCTTATAAGCCTAAAATATTAATGGATAATTTATGTAAAAATAATAATATTGATAATAAAAACAGAAAAAAGAAATTAATTTATAAAAAGTCAAAATCTGTTAAGTATAAGACTTTGGAAAAAATTAATTTAAAAAAATATAAAGTTGGGGAGGATTGTTTATATAAAAACCACATAAATGAACTTAAGAAGTGGTTACCATGTACTGTTAAAAAAATCTTAAGTACGGTAAGATATATAGTAAAAATTGGTTTTCAATATAAAGTTGTTCATGTCAACCAATTGAAAAAAATTAATAAAAAACCAACGTTTAGTTATTTGTACACAAACATTCCTAAGTCTTATGCTGAAAAAGATACAATTATAAATGGTACTGATTTGTCTCATTTGAATAATAATTTAGTATCTAAGAATATACCTAAAACCAGCCATTTAAAAAATACAAATGTTCAACAACGAAGAAGTAATAGAACTAAGAAAATTGTAAATTATTATAAACGGTAAAAAGATTTTATTTGTTTTTAACAAAACATTAATGTTAAATTCTTTAAAAAAAAAAAAGAAACAAATGAATTATTGATACTATTTTTATATTGAACTGTATTATCCTAAGAATTATGTATATATATTTTGAAAGCATTTGTTTGTATATAAACCTAATTTAAAGCTGGGAGGATGTTATATTCAATTAAATATAATAGCTGGCAACACTATGGTATAACAATTTACTTGAGGTAAAACTTATATAACAACTAGAATAAAATAGGGCCTCTCTCTGTCCGGCATCCAACAGGTTAACATCTTATTAATAATTATTAAGTATTGTAATTTAAAATAAGTACCTTTGTAAATGTTGAACAAATAAAACAAATAAACTTGAATTATAAAACATTGACATATCGACTTCAAATAAATTTTGTTATACAGATTATAGTGCAGAAAGGGCTGTCAAGAAAATTGCGAGGGTGGTTTTTTTTTACCATAGCAGTTTAAAAAAAAGGTGAACATTTTGGTTTACCATAAATATTTCACGAACAAATAACGCTAGAGACTTGAATTAAATTTTATACTATACATATATTGTAACGTGATACCAAACAAATATATTTTTGGAAAAAATAAAAAAAAAACTGAAAAAATAACGTTTTTTTGAGAAAAATCGAATTGACAGTTTTTTTTACAAAAAATAAAACCTAAAAAAATTAATAAAAGTTAGTATAAATTGATTTTCGACTCAAATAACTTTTCAAAACTTTGAGACATTGGCTTTAAACTATTTTTTTTTTTAAATATTGTTTTCAAAATTCTGTAACATTTTGAGAAAAATCGAATTAACAGTTTTTTTTTTTTTAATTAAAAACCTAAAAAAAAATTAACAAAAGTTGGTAAAAATTGATTCTCGACTTCAATATCTTTTCAAAACTTTAAGATATTCGCTTTAAACTAATTTTATCTTATAAGAAATATTGTTTTTCGACAGTTTTTCAACAAAAAATAAATATCTAAAAAAAATTAATAAAAGTTCGTAAAAATTGATTTTCGACTCAAATATCTTTTCAAAACTTTGAGACATTGGCTTTAAACTAATTTTATTTTTTTTTTTAAATATTGTTTTCAAAATTCTGTAACATTTTGAGAAAAATCGAATTAACAGTTTTTTTTTTTTTAAATTAAAAACCTGAAAAAAAAATTAACAAAAGTTGGTAAAAATTGATTTTCGACTTAAATATCTTTTCAAAACTTTAGGATATTCGCTTAAAACTAATTTTATCTTATAAGAAATATTGTTTTGAACATTCGATTACAATTTTGAGAAAAATCGAATTGACAATTTTTCAACAAAAAATAAATATCTAAAAAAAATTAATAAAAGTTCGTAAAAATTGGTTTTTTACTCAAATATCTTTTTAAAAAGTTAAGATATATTCTTCAAATTAATTTTATTTTATAAAAAAATATTGTTTTCAACTTTCAGTAATTTTTTTTAATACAAATCTAACAGTCAATTTTTTCATCAAAAATTAAAATCTCCTAAAAATAGTACGCAAAATTAGTAAAAATTGATGTTCGGTTCTCGATATCTCGTGAATAATAGAAAACATTGACTTCAAATTAATTTCATTCATCCAATTTGTATTTGTTTATAAAAGAAATAAAAAGTTTTAAGAAATGTTATATTAAGGGTTGAAAATTTAGTTTTCCGTCGGCTATTTGGTCACTTTATTTTGGTAAAGAAAACAAATTCTTTAACTTGTCCCGACGTTTCGGCAAGGATTGTTGCCTTCTTCAGGGGAATTTCAAGTTTGAAGTTATGTCATTAAATCTAAATAGGATATAATTACAATTATAAAAACTGTAGCAACTTCGTATGAAGATTTGTCTTAATTTACAGAAATGCTACTAAAATTGGTAAAAATTGGTTTTCGAATAAAAATCTCGTTAACCAAAATAGATTTTGAAATCGAACTCTTTTATCATATGCGAAATATTGTTGGTAATTTTTAAATTTTTTAGAATAATTTAACTAATAACTTTTTTAACAAAACACGAGAAACTTGACAACTTTTCACTATATAAAATTGATTTTTATCGGGACTTCTCAAATTTGAAGTAATTTTGTAAACTCGATATTTTCTCCTGGTAAAGTACACGAACGAGTAACTTTTGCAAACAAATTTTAACAAAATTCATAATCGGTGACGGCTACTTTAAAAGCGTTAACAAAAAAGTTAAAGCAAAAATTAAAATCAACATATTCGTTGTGTGATGTTGACGCGTCAGTGAAAAAACGGGTTGATCGAAGTTTCGATAATATTGCTGCTGTTAAGGTGTAAGCGTAACAAACGATCCAAAGCAGTCAATTCCATGGTGTTATCAAGAATTGGTCATTACGCCCATACAATAGCAAGCTGACTCAAGAATTGAAATAGATGGACCATTTGAAGTGACGTACGTTTTCCGATTGTGCAAGTTGTCAATTCCTAACTGGAAAATTCTTTATTTTGAAAATATTATATGAATACAAGAACCAAGTATGTAGGACTTGAGTAGTACAACAAGTATCGCCAGAGCATTACAGTGCTTGATTATGATTTCAAATACTTGACAAAAATTTTAAATACTTTTGTATTTAATTTAAATAATGCTCAATGTTAAGTACTTCAAAGTAAATCATTTTTAGAACCTAAGTACCCAATATAAAGTAGATATTTATTAAATTATTGAATTTTAGGTAAGTTCACGATCACCTTTCTAAAACTGGAGGATGTTCTTATATTTTAAAGTTTCCTATTGAGTAATTTATGCATTGAAGCCCCTTTATAAAAAAAAGGGAGCGTATCGTAATCCCGCTTTTTAAAATCCTGTTTTTAAAAATCCCGAAAAAAAAGTTTTAAAATCCTGTCTTCTAAAATACCGATTTTTTTAAATATAAAAAACGGGATTACAAAAAGCGGGATTATAAAAAATCGGGATTATAAAAAATCGGGATTATAAAAAACGGTATTTTAAAATCGGGACTTTAAGAAACGGGAATATAAAAACCGGGATATCGAACCCAACCCAAAAAAAAATGTTTACTTCCATGAGCTCATCAGATTTTCATAATATGTGATCTGCCATCTGGTTATTGAAAACCACTGGTACTTGACATTCTCAAGTATCAAAGTTTTAAAGAACAAGTAGTTCGATTTAGAGGAATGTCAAAATTGCCTTCAAATCAATTGATAAATCATCAAATTCCATTACTCTTGGCAACCATGCCTGGTGTATAAAATTCTTCAAAAAATCCCATTTCTCTCTGAGCCCTTTAAATTACTACAGGGAATATTATTTTCCTTAAAGAGGATTACACAGAGTTTCGTCTTATTTTATGCCTCGCTAATTTTACGGTCTCTTCTTTGTGCAAATATTTGTATTTTGGTTAAGAGTGCGAAGGTGGGTAATATTGCATGATGAGCTTCATGAGAGGATGAGGAGCTGAATTTGGATTATGACGAATGGATGATGCCACCGCTGCCGCCGCCAAAATGCTCCAGGCGATGACGCGTTATTAGTTTTCCCCAACGGCGGCGGCAGTCGCGTGGCGGTGGCAACGATGACGGCACCGTTAGTGGAGTACATTGGCTGACTTGCATTAAATTCGGGAATTCTCTTGCATAAAGAACGGTACATATGCATATGTTTGTTCGGTACTACAATATTGAATATAACACACGTTTTTAGGCTACAAATGTACTCGAGTATACCTACATTCGCTTTTCGGAGCAACACATCATCATCCCCTTGTGATATAATATTTACGAATATGTGCGGGTAGGTAGCCCCCAAAATGGTTTTGTGATGCTTCTGTTTTGTGTCTTCTTTGAGTTTACTTTCGTTTTGCGATTTGAGTTTCATTTTCAGTGCCTCCTGAATGGGAATTCATGATTTTTTGACGTTGACAATTTAAGCTGAGTACTTTTTTCGCATCATATGCGGAATCTTCATAAACGAGGGTTGTTTCCCTTCTCAAATATATGAAGGGTGACATTCATCATCAGAAGCTAGCGGTCGGGGTGCTTTAAGCCTTTGTTTGTACGCCCGCCGCGTCGAGTCTAGTCGAGTTTAATAAACATATATTTTGACATATCCGATCTTAGGTCGCTTTATATCATTTAGAAATTACGTTTATTTATTTTTTCTCATTCATCTAATTTAAAACGATTCTATCATTTTTATCCATTAGTCGTTGAAAAATAAAAAAAAAAAAATAATTTGTTTTATTCCGGGGAGGCTTATGTTGCGGCGGAAGCATTAACACCGCCATTTAACCATCGCGTCGTCGTCGTTATCGTAGTCGCTCTTCTGCAAAAGGTGCTGGCTTTAGGAAGCATTTCCTGTGTTTATTGGAGACTGGTGTGTGTGTGTGTGTGTGTGTGTGTTTGGCGTATAGGCGTTGACTTGATGGGGTGAAAACTAATTTTCTACAAATCGTTAACAGGGTGAAAACCAATTTTTAGATTAAGTCTTTTATTAGATTGGCCTTTCATATAGATAATCTTATATGTTCGTATGTTTATTGTGTGCAGGGTGTAGGATGTATAGGAATAGCGAGATAAGACGAACATAATATAGGGTAGGCTTAACCTGACTTGTTTATTTAAAAAAAAAATTCCATGTCGCGATAAAATTGATATAAATTTAGATTTTATCCATAAAATTTCGAGGTAAAGGACAACGCAGGTAACATCAGGTATGCACACATAAATTCAAACAAGTGAATATAACAAAAAATCAATCTCGGGATTTTGATTGAATATGAAATTAGATGGAAGAATAAGACGAGACTGGCAAATTTAAGCGGTCGGCTTATAAATATCTCTTCGTTTAAAAGCGTAACATTTAGTTTGCGGGAGGCTCAAATCCAACTTTAAAATGTATGGATCATGTCAGTTTTTTAGATATTACTTTTTAAAGTTAAAAAAGTCGTATATAAGGCTTATTTTTAATAAAATACGAAATGGTTTTCCAAATTTTGAATCCTTTTCTTCAATATTCAGTGAAAAAATATAAATATTATTTCATATAATATTCGAAAAATCTTCATAAGCTATTAAATTTCACCTGTTTTATAACAATCTGAAAGAAACGCTAACCTATTTATGCTAAAACGGTTTTCAATAACAAAAAAAAGGCAAAACGGTTTGAAAGTTAGGTTTGCTCTTGTAACGAATGTTTTGTCTAAACAATTCTATGATATCAACTTTTTGAAATATAGTGAAAAATATAACAATAATGTTAAAGACGGGTATTTTTCAAACACGAGCAAATATCGGGTTTTTCAATAAGAGCGCTACAAAAGTTTTTTTTTAACTAAAACAAAAACAGTTTTGGATATCAATGAAATTATTTATTCTTGTGAAAATACGTTCGATGCCATTATGTATGGAACTCGATTTCTTTTGCATGGCCACCACGGGCACGCTTGCAGAAGTCCACACGTTGAACCCAATTTTCGACGGTTTTCAAGCATAAATCGGCCGATACTGTTGCAATTTCACGTTCGATATTCGTACGAAGTTCATCAATCTTCGCTGGCTTGTTGGCACAAACCAAAGACTTGACGTAGCCCCACAGGAAATAGTCTAACGGCGTCAAATTGCACGACCGAGGTGGCCAAGCGACTGGACCATTTCGTGAGATAACACGTTCTCCAAACTTGTTTTTTTTCGGGATGCAATGATGACTCATGGAGTACGTATGGATTGCTGCCTGACCAATACCGCATATTTTGTTTGTTGACGAAGCCATTCAGCCAGAAATGAGCCTCATCGCTGAAGATGATTTTTCAATAAAAATCCGAATCATTTTCAAGTTATTGCTCAATTCACGAACATACGACGCTTCTGGTGGTCAAGCGGCTTCAGCTCTTGCGTCAATTTAATCTTTTAAGGATGTAGGCCAAGATCTTTTCGCACAATTCGCCACAAAGACGTCACAGAGATGCCCAACGCTTGAGAACGACGTGTGAGAGACACATTTGGGCTTTCTGCAAGTGAAGCCTCAGCGGCAGCAATATTCTCGACACTACGGGCACTTCTTTTTCTCACTGGCACGGGAACATTTTGTTTTGTGCCTCTGGATTAAAATTTTTCCATTAGACTCTCAATTGCTGATCTGCTAGGACGATTATGACGACCATAAATTAAACGTAGCGCTCTTAACGTTGAGGCTACTGACTCCGCCAGAAAGGCGAGTGTATACCTTAAAGACTATCTACGCAATTTTTCGTTTTATTGCGATGAATGCAATAAAATATCCGTGTCGGATATTATGATTACATTTCAATGTCTTAAGGAATCCCTGTCTAATGAACATTCCGTTTGCCAAGATCAAATTTCTAATCTCTCCAAGAAATTTAATCATGTCTGCAATAGTGTTGAGGACTCTAACATCCAATCTCAACAATCGTCCACCCAGTGCAGTGTCTTTCCACGATACGTTCTCTGGAAAAACAATACTGTGACGTCATCGGTGGGTTGAATTCTCTTCGTTTAGACATTGACGATAAGTTAAAGGTGCTGATCTGATACCGACCACAACAACTATCTTCTCGCCTATAACTCTTTTTCTGAATTAAGGGAATCCCTTTATAACCAATACCTTAACCAAATCTAAAATAAGCTTCTTTCTGATGAAAGGACATTTTTCAAGTTTGTAAATGTCAAACGAAAATCTGATGGGTTTCAACCTTCAATGAGTTTCTCCAACATAATTTCCTCGGATCCAACAACTATAACTAATCTATTTGCTTAATACTTAAATCTTATACTGAACATCTTCATGATCCTGATCCTCACTACTTTAGTTATTTAGTTGGTTGCACTCAAACCTCTCTTTCATCTTTTACAACAACTGAAGAAATGGTACTTGCCAAAATCGTAAGCCTCAAAGAAAACTTAAGCCCTGGTCCTGATGGCGTCCCATCGGTTGTTCTAAAAAAATGTATGCATTCTCTGTCAAAGCCTCTAACTGCACTCTTTGAACTCTCTCTTTCCCAAGGTGTGTTTCCTCATATATGGAAAGATTCATTTATATTTCCGATTCATAAACAAGGCAATCAAACTGAAATAAACAATTATAGACCTATTGCTAAACTTTCATGCATTCCAAAACTTTTTAAAAGCTTAGTTTATGATTCGGTTTATTTCCATTGCAAGCCCTCATTCTCCCCCGCTCAACATGGTTTTCTTAAAGGTAGATCCACTACGACTAACTTAATTGAATTTATATCCAAAGTTTTGTCAGCCCTCGATAATGGCAATAAAGTTGATGTTGTATACACTGATTACAGCAAAGCCTTTGATAAAATATCCCATAAGATAATAATTTATCTCAAACTAAGAGCTCTAGGCTTTCCATCTATATTTATAAACTGGATAAGCTCCTATCTTGCGAATAGCACTTATAGAGTTCTCTTCCGTAACTCAGTCAACAGTCCCATACATGCAACTTCTGGAGTCCCACAAGGTAGTCACCTTGGCTTCCTTCTATTCGTCTTATCTGTTAACGATGTCTGTCTTAAATTAAAAAACTCAGATATCCTAATGTTTGCGGATGATAAGAAAATTTTGAAGATTATCTCAACTCCATCTGATTCCTTACTCTTACAAAATTATCTTAATATGTTTTATTATTTAACATTGAAATGATAAATAACAACGAGTACGTGCTAACTAGCTGTGTCTTTTATTAATATTTAATTTAGGATCTATGAAATTCTCATCTGTTCAACAAAATTAAATAGTCCAAAAGATAAAGTCGATGTTTTTAATATTCCTAGCGACATTATATGTAGTGAAAAATAAAAATCTTGACCTCAATAACTTAAACATTCCCATCTCCACAGGCATAGACATTGACACACACCACAAACGCAGTAACATTTATTTGATATAATTTTTAATGGGGAGAAGAAAAAGAACAATGCAATGCGACTTCGAAAATGTTCTCAATAAAATATATTTTAATGTCCTATTTGTCTACGAAGACACACACACGTCCTTTAATTCGTCTTTTGTTTGTCCTGTTTATAAAACATAAATTGTTGATGCTGTCATAGTCATCGTAGCCGTCGTCGTCACCAGCGTTGTTGTCCCTGATGGTAATCCGACAAATGGAATATATATTTGATGCAAAACGTAAACGTAAACGAGTTGATGTCAACTGAGTCATTTCTCAGATTCCATCACAATTCACAATATTGTTGTCCTACTAAATTGCTCTTTGATGTATTTTCATCCACTTTAAATAACTTCTTTTTTGTTTTCTTTTCTTCAAAGTAGTATTTTGTTTCTATTTCTATTTTTATTGTTATTATATTTAAATGTCCACTGGCGACTTTTTTATTTGTTTATTCGTGCCAAAACAAGTTCCAGAGACGGATTTTAGGACAATACAAGTCTTGAAAGTAAAATCTGAAACAAAACTTTTCGTTTTCTAAAATGTTTTCTTTTGTTAGGAAGTTTTGTTGGGCGCCACCTAAAACTCTGAAGGCCCTATGAAGTTTTCACACTGAATGCAACCCTGAACGTTTCATATGTGTTTTGTCCTCGTCTTGAGTGTATTTCCTCACATCCTCCATCAAATTCAAGCACTTATCGAATTTGTAAAGTCTGTCTATCTATTCGCATGCTGGAAAAAATGAACGAGTATTATAATAGTCTTTTCAGGCTTTTAATAAAAGATAATGGATGAAGTTCGATGTACTCTATCTTTCTTTTTTGTTACTGAATATCACAATAAAACTTCAAAGGAAGACTACAAATCCACTTAAAATAAAGACTCTGTGACTTAGACAAAAAAAAAGTTTGTCTTGTCATTTTCTTGGGATGCTTAAGAAACTAAATTTTCAAGATGTGGGTTGTTTTAGCCCTCATTTTTTTGAGAAAACAAAAGAAAAAACTGGACTAAGAAGATAATTCAGTGATAATGATTGGTATACCCACACTTTTTTTAAAAGTCTTCCCTTTGTTTTTTTTTTCTTTTAATGCGGAAGTAAATTAGTATTTTCGATTCCATTGACTTCAATTGCTTAATTCATAATTTCCTTAGATATTAACTTCTGTATATGACCTAAGAATTTGATAAAAATAAAAATTAGCTTAGGGGAGGAGAAAAGAAGAAAATATATTTCAAAATCATGCTAATGGGTGTTTAATTTTGGGTTTTAATTAAATTTGTTTTGTTTTTGTGGTTTTTTGTGTTTACGGCTTCAAATTAATTTACCCTATTTCCAATATAGCAACTTCAAGCCTATTTTTAAAATTGTAATAAAAGTACATAAACGAATGTGTGGTTTTGAGAGATTAAGAGATGCATCATTGTTTCTTTTATTTTTTTGTTGGTTCTATATAAAATATCTTATGAGTTCTTTTACTCCACATTGTTCTGAACATTAAACATCGCTTTATTTTTCAAAGAATACACAGGGAAAGTCGTAAACATTTTTGTAACGTTAAAAGACTCAGAACGATTATGATAGTGATGAAGAAGATTAAAAAAGCTGAATGTTTTTGTTGTGCATTAAAATCCTAGTTCCATAAGTCTATATATTTTTTATTGTTTTACTTAAACTACTTTAAGAATAATAATTCTATTTTTATTTTATTAGATGAAATGTTTAAATTTTTAAAAAGAAAAAACGAAGAATTGTTGCGGTGATTCAAAACATAGAAATGGAGTTGTTGTGTTACATTATTTCACTATCCATCAATCCAAATGTATGCATTCAAGAAAAATATCAAAATAAATGATTTCAAAAATATAGTTTAATTGTTGAAACTTTTTAATATTTGAACTTTTTGAAAAAAATAAATTGATAGAATGAACTTGTTCTTAGGATTAAAATAGTTCCACCAAACTAGTGTTAGACCAATTGGTTGATTTAATTTAAATCTTTAAATTTATGCGAGTTAAACAATAATACACAAATTAATGTTTGTATATAAAGCTTTATAAAAATAACAAAGGAAACTAACATTTAAAATAATGGGAATCTTTCAGAAAAGTAATAATTTTTAGATTCTTAAAGCAAAAATGCGTTTTTTAAGGTTAACATATTTTTAACTTCGTGTTATATTTTTTAAAATACATTTTTAAATAAAATAAATAAATTAATTAAATAAAGTGCACGACTGGGTCACATGAACTTGGTTTTGTATCCGAGGACTCTGTTTACAAATAGTACTTATATCTTAAAATTTAAATATAAAATAAATTTTTCTCCAAAAATTAAAATGCCATTAAAAAAAAAAAAAAAAAAAAAAAAAAAATTGTTGGCTCAGCATCCATTGAGAACTAGGGCCTACTGACTTACAACTCTCAACCATTCCTGTGTGCGAGTAAAGTTGTCAGAAATGGAGGGGACCTACAGTTTTAAGTCGAATCCGAACGGCTAATTTGAGAAATCACTTTTCATGACAAGAATTACTCTTGGAGGATTTGTCAATTCCTCGCAAGAGGCAGTACCCGTGAAAAAAACTTTAGATGGCACAGGCAGGGATCGA
The DNA here is from genome assembly GCA_951509635.1 of Eupeodes luniger. Classification (NCBI taxonomy): domain Eukaryota; kingdom Metazoa; phylum Arthropoda; class Insecta; order Diptera; family Syrphidae; genus Eupeodes; species Eupeodes luniger. The sequence continues at coordinate 47,268,429 of OX608074.1, read as the reverse complement.
ACCCAAGACCTCTAGCATGACAGTCGAACACACTTTTTTTTCTTTTTTTTTTAATTCATTTTTATTACTTCAATCTTAAACCTATCTTGAAGCTAGACAAAAATTCATAAAACTAGCCTAATTAACCATACCTTACAACTAACCTACTGGTCCCATACGGACACTGTAAGTTAAACAATAATACTTAATTCTAATGCCTTTCGGCATTATCAACTTATCAACTAATGATATACGCATCTTCTCGGATAGCCAAGCTGCGTTAAAATCCTTAGACTCTGTCTCTACAAATTCACTAACAGCCCTAAATTGTCGATCATCTCTTACGGAGATGGCTACACAGTTCAACATTCACCTTTTCTGGGTGCCGGGCCATAGAGACATTCCAGGAAATTGCAAAGCTGACGAACTTGCAAAAAGCGGAACAACTTTACCTCTGCTGGCTCATAATGCTAGCGTAGGTATCCCCTTAGCTACATGTAAACTCATGCTAAAGCAAGATACCATAGAGAAAACAAACTTCAGGTGGAATAATACCACCACCTGTGTAGCGACTAAACGAATTTGGCCTAATCTTAGCACCAAGCGCTCAAAACAATTAATCTCTCTGAGTAGATTGCACATTAGCTACGTTATAGGTGTCCTGACTGGGCACTGCTTAATAGGAAGGCATGCTATTCGACTTGGAGCCCCTGCAAATGATTTTTGTAGGAGTTGCATGGACGAAGAAGAAGAGGAGACAATCTCTCATCTTCTGTGCACATGCCCTGCCTTATCACAAAGACGTAGAATCCACCTTGGAGACTACTACTTTAACGATACCAGTGATCTAAAAAATTCAGACGTTACTTGTCTCCTACGCTTCATTCGAAGCTCCAATTGGTTCAACGAGTTAAGCTGATTAACTGATCCATGTGGTATCACAACGGACCATACTTTGGTCTAAGTGTGTTGGACGTCCCAAACCAACAGCCACTTTAACCTAACCTAACCTAATGCCTTTCGGCCCTAAGATCTATTTTAATTGAATTCAATTTTATTTATTTTGTATTTATTAGAAAAAAAAAACTAATTTCAAATCTTTTTTTTTATTTTTACTTAAACTACTTAATAAAGTCCTTATAAAAAAACTGAAGCTAACTTAAACTACCTAAAAACTACTTAAAACTAGAACAACCACAGCAGGAAATCTAACTATCTAACATTTCTTGTTTTTCATATTTTGGTCTTTTTTTTTTCTTATTCCATGTGTTTTTTTTATTTTTTTTTTGTTTTTTTTTTCTTATTCCATGTATTTTTTTTTTATTTTTTTTTGCTTTTGTTTTTTTTTTTTTTTTATTTTTGTATTTCGTATTTTTTTTTTGTATTTTGTATTTTTTTGTATTTTTTTTTGTGCCACCATGCCTATTCTACTTAAAACTAAACCCTAAAACTATAAAACAAGTATGTGCCAAGGCTTAAAACCCCATCCCCACTACCCACTATCAAGTGCCGATTGAAGCCACCAAAACTTGTTCCCCTGCTTGACCTTATCAGTTCGGTCCCGTTCGGACACAGCCTTACTAAACCGAAGAAGCTCTGCTCCGTCTTGTGCCATGACGTCCCGATTGTACTGGAGTCGCCTATCCACGGTTCGTCGTCTGACGTGGTAGATTAACGGAACTGCCAATCTATCCTGTATCAGACCGCATTTATCTAAGAAGAGGAATGCTTCTGGTGGAATGAAGCCGCTCAAGCATGCACTTTCAAAATACTCGTCGTCGTTCGGATAGAACGCCCCGAAAATTAAATTGTTGGTCTAAGACATAGCTCTTGCAATGTGACCTCGAACGAGTTTTATCACGAAATTGTCAATTCTGTTGATTCGAGCCCCGTTGTATAGGACCTCGTTGGAATAGTAATGCACGAAAGACGATTCGGCTGTTCGATGTAAGACGGTTCAGCGTGGTAAAAACTGCCGCTCGAACACCCGAAACTTCTCCATCTGGGGAGGTGAAACGTTGAACAACATTAGAACAACTATAAACGATCATCGGCCGTATGAGGGCCATGTAGCAAATTACCTTCACTCTGGGATCAAGCCGACTGCTGTAAAACAGCCGTTTCGTCATAGCGAAGGGTCCTCTGGCCCTGGTCAGAGCAGCATTTATATGTCTGTCGAAATATAAATACTGATCTAACCAGATACCGAGGTACTGCACTCCACTTTTGCTCGCCAATGGCTGCCCGTGAAGATCAACGATGACCATCTTGTGCCAATTCTTGCACATATCCCTCGTGGCCCTAGCCAACAGAGTCCGGAACAGAATTGTCTCCGACTTCTGGAAATTTATTTTCAGTTTTCAGTCGTTGCAATATCGCTGAATCTTGTCGAAATCACGCTGCAAGAGAATTGTAATAACCTCAACCTTTCGGGCCGTTTTGTACGCAATTAGATCGTCGGCGTACGCAATTGCCTTTGGAAGACTACCTATCAGATCGCTGGTGTAAATGCTGAAGAGAATCGGCGAATTCACCGCTCCCTGTTGAAGACCATTTTTACTTAAGAATGTTGTGGTAGAAGTTACATTGCCACTTTTGACAACAAACTTTCTACCGTTAAGGATATCATAAAGTATACACAATGGCTTGCTTATGCTAAGCCTGCTCAGTTTTAGGTAAAGACCCTCTAACCATACGGTGTCAAAGGCCTTTTCCAAATCAACCAGAACAGCACCTGTGCATTGTTGTTTTGATTTATTCTATTGAATATCAGAAATGAGTTTAGACGCAGCATGAATTGTGTCATGACCCGCCTTGAACCCGAACTGTTCATCCGGAATTATTTTGTTGTCCGCAGCCCACTTAGTCAGAGCCCTATTAATGATTTTTTCGAAAACTTTGCTGATGCTCGGAAGAAGACTTATCGACCGAAGATTTGACGGGTTGGAGTTGTCCTTTCCCTTTTTCGGGAGAGGATGAACAACAGCGGTCTTCCAATGCACTGGATAATATGCATTATTTAGTGCATTATTGAAGAGTGTGGTGTAAATATCAATTGCCTTCATCGGTAAATGTCTTAGTACCACGTTGGATATACCATCGACACCTGCTGACTTTTTGTTTTTTATTGAGTTGAAGATGAGCTGAAGCTCAACCTTCGTCACTAACAAGGGACTTGGTCCCGTTTGCTCGGCGATTATGGCATTTGCCAAAAAGTCGTCATCGAACCGCATGAAACCGCGGTTCTCAGATCGCCATTGTGTCATATTATTTCGAAGGTAAAAGTGATTAAGTGGGGCTCTGTTTTCCAGGTCGTGGTTGGGGCGAATGCTAACATTCACCTTGTACACTTGCTGGAAAGCAGCTCCCACCGCCTCCACTTTTTCCTTCGGATCTTCAATTATGTAAAAATCATCGTAAAAGATGGCTTCTTCTGGATCTATTTGCGCTGTCCTGAGTACGTCTGTGTTCTCTTCAGTTCTTTGGAGTTTCAGACACGGATGGTCATTATCGTTCTTTTTCTTGAATATCTTGTTGATTTTAGGGAACATACTAGGGTCACTGGAATTAACTGACCGGATCTTGCGGTCCCAGTACTTGTTAATTGATAACCTGAAGTTCTCCTTGATCAACAGATTGACATTTTTTATTGACGACTTCAGTGTCCTAACCTCCAAGTCGTGTGGGTCTGTAAGTCGTCTGTGCAAGTTTTTGAGTCTTGTCAGTAAGCCACTCTTGTGCCTACGTAGTGCGTCAATAGTATCGTTTCTGTAAGCGTCCATTTGGTCCCGTTCTTTGTACTTTGGTATTGTCCGTTCCATCGTTTGTTTTATTGTTTCGTCCATCTGTTGTAAATGGTGGTCAATTTCTGCATTTGTCAGGTTTCTGTTGTACAGTCCAACGCACTAAACATCATGCCACGGGCACTAATCTTATCACTAAATTAAATATGTAGTTAAAAATAAGAACCTTATTTTCTCCATTTTTATTTTTTAATTGACCTGAATTCTAAATTTTCTTTCACTTTAATCTACTAAATGTGAGAAAAGGCTGGCCAAATCATAAATATCTATGAATGCAACTAAATCAATAATCCCATTAACCAAGACTGATTCCATTGGCCAAGAATTAGAAGTCTATACTTTCGATTCAAGTCTTTGTTTAAAAAAAAATTACATTCAATATTATGTTATTCAAATTTATCAGCTGCATAGTGCTTTTATTAATTTTGAGTTTAAAAAAACAAAAACTGTTGACTCTTGGAAAATTTCCAACAACTTATCAGCTGCATTTCTTAAAAATGATTCATTAATTCCATTTTAAATTGTCTACAAATCTTTTTCTTCTTTTTATTGTTATTTTTATTCTTTTTCTTTTTTGTAAACAAATTCCAAGCACGCATAACGAAGTTATAATTATTTAGCGACTTATGTTAGATTATGGTGAAACATAATAATAACCACCTTTTTTCTTCCTTTGTGGTTTCTGATGGGGTTACCGAAAACCCGACAAAGCCTTACCGCTCTTCTAATATACTAACGTATATGATTATTCATATTGAATTTTCTTCTTATATGTAGTCTTTTGTCTGTTTTGTCTTCTTTTACAACATTTCGTAATACCTACGACTGCATGAATATGAAAGAAATCATGAATAAGCAATTAAGTACTCAGATGGGACTGATTATAAGCATACCTAAGCATAATCACTGAACTAATGTCATCGACGTCGTAGCGGTAGCGGTCGTTCGTCGTCGTCTTGCAACAAAGAAACATACCTGCTTAACTTATTTTGATGTGGATGAAAGTTTAATGAAACTTTTTGGTCGCTTATAAACAAATGAGTCCACACATGTATGGAAAAAAAGGTAAACTTCATCAAATATTTAGTCTAGCACAGGTCATCTGAATTTGGATGAATACAAAATAATAATAATTCCCAACAGTGTCATTTAACTTTCATTCATTTTCGTCTCTCCATCTGGTTTTCTATGTCAAATGAAAATCCATACCGTATTTTGAATTGTCATGCAATCGGAAGAAATTGCAACCACAGCAGGAGGGCAACCAGAAGCAAAAACCCAACAACAACGAAAAAACTACAATCATCATAACTATAATCATCAAATTACATGATTGTGCTTCAACTGAATCATTTACAACAAAATACAAACCATCTGCCCCCAGTTCCTCTGTCCCTCCCTCTTAATCCAAATATTTTCAACAACGAAAACAACAATAATGAAAAAAATATACACCTTTCATATCACCGAGACCGACATGCTATATCATTGTGAGGTCGGTCGATCGGTGTCGTGCTTTGCTTACCACTCTTCTCTTAAAAGTGTATTTATTTTTCATGTCTCATAAATAGGGGCGTATTTTAAAATGTTGTAGCCTTGAAACTATAGAAACCACTGAAGGTTTATCAAGATAAGCTTATTTGACCACAGTTTTTGAAAATAAAAGTTTTATTTATTGATTTTTGAGTATTGTTAGGGGCCAGTTATAGCTATTATTGGTATCCACAAAAAAAAGTTCCCAAATTTGTTTGCAAAAAAAAAGAGGCTGGAATGCGATTCACACTGATAACTTCCCATCCCGTCTGTTGATTTATCTTGCTTAAAAGGTTTGTAGGTTTTCGTGCTTTGTTAAAAAAGTTGTCAGTTGAATTATTCTAAAATTTAAAAAAAAATTAAAATTAAAAATTACCAAAATCTATTTTTGTTAACGAGATTTTTAGTCGAAAACCAATTTTTACCAATTTTAGTAGCATTTCTTAAAAATATTATTTCTTATTTAAACAAATGCAAATTGGATGAATAAACTAATTTGAAGTCAATGTCTTCTATTGTTCACGAGATATCGAGAATATTTTAATTTTAATTTTTTTGTATGTAAAAACAGACTGTTGGATTTTTATAAAAAAATTACTGAATGTCGAAAACAATATTTTCTGTGAGATAAAATTAGTTTGAAGTCAATATTTTTAATTTTGAAAAACTATTTCGAGTCGAAAGTAAATTTTTACCAAGTTTTAGTATTGTTTTTTTTTTTAGTTTTTAATTTTTTCCAAAAAAAACTCTCAATTCGATTTTTTTTATTAAATTTTATCGAATTTTGAAAACAATATTTCTTATAAGATAAAATAATTTTGAAATTAATTAATTTTTTTTTAGGTTTTTATTAAAAAAAAACTGTCAATTCGATTTTTCTCAAAATTTTACTGAATGTGACAACAATATTTTTTTTTTAAATATAAAATTAGTTTAAAGCCAATAAAAAAAAAAACTGTCAATTCGATTTTTCTCAAAATTTTACTGAATGTTTACAACAATATTTTTTAAAATATAAAATTAGTTGAAAGCCATAATCTCAAATGTTTGAAAAGATATTTGAGTCGAAAGTTAATTTTTGCCAACTTTTATTATTTTTTGTAAAAAAAAAACTGTGAATTTGATTTTTCTCAAAATTTTACCACATGTTGAAAAGGTTAGAGATAAAATAATTTTTTGTTCGTAAAATTTTCGAGGTGACAAATATTTTTTTTTCAGTTTTTTTTGTATTTATAAAAAAAACCGTTAATTGGAATTTTTTCCAAAAATATATTTGTTTGCTATCGCGTTAAAATATAAAATTTAATTCAAGTCTCTAGCGTTATTGGTTCGTGAGATATTTTGGGCTAACCAAAATTTTCACCTTTTTTCAAATTTTTATGGTAGAAAAACCACCCACTCAATTTTCTTGAGAGCCCTTTCTGCATCTTTCTGCATTATTTATCTGTATAACAAAATTTATTTGAAGTCGATAAGTCTACTGGTTCTTAAGCTATGGACGACGAAAAAACGTCGCGGTCTAATATTTTATTTTATAAGAAATATTGTTTTCAACATTCTAAAAAAAATGTGAGAAAAATCGAATTGACAGTTTTTTTTACAAAAAATAAAAACCTAAAAAAAAATTATTGAAAGTTAGTAAAAATTGATTTTCGACTCAAATATCTTTTCAAAATTAAAAATATTGGCTTCAAACTTATTTATCCCACAAAAAATATTGTTTTCGATATTCAAACATTTTTTTTATAAAAATCCAACAGTCCGTTTTTTCATAAAAAAATAAAATCTACAAAAAATAGTACGCAAATTTGGTAAAAATTGATGTTCGGTTCTCGATATCTCGTGAACAGTAAAAGATATTGACTTCAAATTAATTTCATTCATCCAATAATTTTTTTTAATAAATGCTACTGAATTGGAAAAAATTGGTTTTCGTCTAAAAATCTCGTTAAAAAAAAAAGATTTTGAAATCAAACTATTTCATTATTTATGCAAAATGTTGTCGGTAATTTGAAATTTTTAAGAATAAGTCAACTGATAACTTTTTTAACACAACACGAAAACCTATAAACTTTTAAGCAAGACAAATCGACAGACGGGATGGGAAGTTAACAGTGTGGGTCGCATCCCAGCTTCTTTTTTTTCCGAATGGGTACGCCCTATAGAACCGCTATTTTGCTTTTAAATGTTTTTATTAACTTAAGAACCGATTTCAATATTTTTCTGCAGAAGCTCTTATATCGTCTAAATAATATTTGATGATCAAAAATGTTAAACATTTTTTTTTTTGATTTTTTAAGGAAATATTAGAGTAAGTGCGGCAAATATGGCCCACCCTTAACATTTTTTTAAATAAAACCATAAATTTAAGTCTAATTCATTTTTTTTTTTTTAAACAGTCTAACAAAACATTTTTAATTCAGCTTTTAAAAACTTTAACTAAAAAAATAAACATAACAAAAAGTTAAAAACAAAAACGTAAAGGAACTTCATAAATCATATTAAAAAAAATTGCGGCAAATATGGCCTACCTGGTGTTAAATATGGCCCAGGGTGGGCCATATATATAAACTTTATCAATTTTTTTTTTAAACATGATACCAAACATGTTTACAAAATATTAAACACAATTTAATTGAAAAAAGAAGTTACCAATTTAAATCAAAATAGAATGTTAAAACACTTAAGAAAACTTACCAAAAAATTACAACCAAAGTAATAAAAAACAAAGTGCCCGTATATCTTTCAAAACCGTCGCGCCACATTAAGCACGAAAGACTGAGGCTAAACCGGTTTGAACGTGTTCGTAATGCAACATTTTTTTTTTCGCTCCGGCTTCCGGTTTGGGAAATACCGCTATAGGCCATATTAACCACGTAGGCCACATTTGCCGCACTTACTCTACATATCTTTTTTTCAAAATTCGATACTCGAAAACTGAGCAATATATTTTTTTTACGAAAGTCAAATATAAAATATATATTATTATGTTCTAAATAACTGCATACTAAAAATATTTAAAAACATTTAAAATATCGAAAATCGCTCTAACGATTTTCAAAAAAATTTGAAAATTGAGGTTATTTTTAAACAGATTCTTTGGATACAGAAGCAAGTTCATGCTACCCAGTTTTGCATTCAATTTGTTGATATAAAGATTAGAATATTGTCCAATTTATCAATACATTTATATTAATGTAGTTCTTTGGATTTTGTAGTACCCGTGGCATGATGGTTAGAACGTTTCGGGGCGTTCTATCCGAACGACGAGTATCTTGAGAGTGCACGCTTGAGCGACTTCATTCCACCAGAGGCATTCCTCTTTTTAGACAGATGCGATCTGATACAGGATAGATTGGCAGTTCCGCTAATCTACCACGTCAGACGACGAACCGTGGATAGGCGACTCCTGTACAATCGGGACGTCATGGCACAAGGCGGAGCAGAGCTCCTTCGGTTCAGTAGGGCTGTGTCCGAACGGGACCGAACTGATAGGGTGAAGCAGGAGAACCAGTTTTGGTGGCTTCAATCGGCACTTGATAGTGGGTAGTCGGGATGGGGTTTAAAGCCTTGGCCGGCTTACATACTTGTTTTATAGTTTTAGGGTTTAGTTTTAAGTAGAATAGGCATGGTGGCACAAAAAAAAAATACAAAAAAATACAAAAAAGAAAAATACAAAAAAATAAAAAAAAAATAAAACAAAAAAAAATGGAATAAAAAAAAAAATAAAAAAAATACAACAAAATATGAAAAACAAAAAACGTTAGATAGTTAGATTTGCTGCTGTGGTTGTTCTAGTTTTAAGTAGTTTATAGGTAGAATAGGTAGTTTAAGTTAGTTTAAGTTTTATTTAAGGACCTTATTTTAAGTAGTATTAAGTAAAAATAAAAAGGGATATTGATATTAGTTTTTTTAAATTTTCTAATGAATACAAAAATAAATAAAATTGAATTGAAGTTAAATAGATCTTAGGGCCGAAAGGGATTAGCATTAAGTATTATTGTTTAACTTAGAGTGTCCGTATGGGACCAGTAAGTTTTTTGTAAGTTATGGTTAATTAGGCTAGTTTTATGAATTTTTGTCTAGCTTTAAGATAGGTTTAAGATTGAATTAATAAAAATGAATTTAAAAAAAAAAAAAAAAAAAAAGAACGTTGGACTGTCATGCCAGATGTCTTGGGTTCAATCCCTGCCTTTGGCATCTAAAGTTTTTTTCACGGGTACTTCTTCTTGCAGTATTGACAAGTTGACAAATCCTCCAGGAGTAATTCTTGTCATGAAAAGTGCTTTCTCAAGTTAGCCGTTCGGATTCGCCTTAAAACTGTAGGTCCCCTTCATCCCTGAGAACATTACTCGCAAACAGGAACGGTTGAGAGTTGTAAGTCACTAGGCCCTAATTCTCAACGGTTTGTTGCGCTACCTAATTTATTTTATTTTTAGTTTTTTGGATTTCTGTTTTAACATGCAGCTTCCGTTTGAGTTTTGCATCATTTAGAAATGCAACCAATCAATCTTTTAATTTTCTTGCTAAAAATTGACAACCAAAAATAAATTAAATTATATTTCTTTTACGCAACATTAGGTAAAACCTTAACCCTCTCCATCTGTCCTATTCTACAGGTCTCTTTCCGAGTGGATGGAAAACTGCATTTGTCCAGCCTGTCCCTAAAAAAGGAGAATCCTCCTCACCATCTAACTATCGTCCAATTGCACTTACGTCCCTTCTTTCCAAGGTTATGGAAACGCTGATCAATTTTCAGCTTAAGAAATATCTTGAAGAACGAAAGCTTTTTAATGACCCGCAATATGGCTTTCGTTGCAATAGATCCACTGGTGATCTCATGGTTTATCTCACCGAACAGTGGAACAAATTTTTACATAGTTTTGGAGAAAGTAAGATTATTGCACTCGATATTTCAAAGGCATTTGACAGAATTGGGCACCAAGCTCTCTTATCGAAAATGCGTGCATTTGGTATTGATGAATCCCTTCTTCGTTGGGTTAGAAATTACCTTTGGGGCCGTTCAATTCAAGTAGTATTGGACGATTTGAAATCTGATATCCACAAAATAAACGCTGGTGTGCCCCAGGGCTCCATTTTGTCCCCGACACTTTTCCTTATTCTTATAAATGATCTTTTGCCTGAAACTTCTAACCTAAACACTTAATTGTTTCGCTGATGACAGTACCCTCAGCTTCTCATATTAATTTTTTGATTCTCATCCTTGTTCTTCGGATCTGGACTACCAACAGCAGCGTATGATAAGCTCATTGAATTCTGATCTTGACAGCATTGTCCAATGGGGAATCAAAAACCGTGTAGAATTTAATGCTTCGAAATCTCAATGCTGTCTACTGTCGCAAAAGCGTAATCCTCCCCCAATGCCACTATCCATGAGCGGTACTTGCATCGGGGAGACTAAACAGCTATCATACCTAGGTATGTGCATTACAAACCACTTGTTGTGGAGTGATCACATATTTGACATCACCAAAAATGCTGCTAAGTGTTTAGGATTTCTCCGAAGATGCAAGAAGTTTTTTACCCCTTCTAATCTGGCTATAACCTTTAAAGCCTATATTCGTCCGAAGCTCGAGTAGAATTCCCATATCTGGGCAGATGCTTCTATAACCTACTTGAGTCTCCTAGACAGAATTCAAAAGAGAGCTCCAGTTGTCTAACTGAAACTTTTGTATCTCTTGAGCACCGTCGTAAGGTTTCATGCCTGTCATTATTTAATCAAATCAAATAGCCAGCTGCATTCCTCCCCTCAAACAATTCAACCGTAATACCCGTTCTTCTAGGAATGCTCATCAGTTTACCCTTGAGTCCAATTTCGGACGTACTGTAAAGTACAGAGATTCTTTCTTTAGTCGCACCACACGAATGTGGAATGCTTTACCAGACTTAATGTTTCCTACTCATTACAATGTGCAGACATTCAAAACCAATGTGCACCGGTATCTCCTTTCTAATCCTATCCTCCATTCCTAATTGCTCGCACTGTGATTAATCATGATAAGGGTATATTGAGTGCGCGTATTCAAGTAATGTAAAAACAATTGTTCTATCAAATTGTTTATTAAAAACTTAATTGAATATATATTTCAACACTCTTCTGTAATTACGTTTTAATAATAGTCAATTTCTTACTTATTTCACCTTAAATTTTTTAAGTTTTTACAATTGGCATTGCTTATTTGAAAAACATAATTGAAAGAACAATTGTCTTTAAAAATAATGTTTTCGCATTCCCAAACAAATCTGCGCCCTCGACAGCGGCCTTAGTTAAAAATCCAACATTGATATCCATGGATACTCTATCTTTAGCAAATAGGTAGGTTTATTTATCTACGATTATATCCTTGGCTATAGGTATGTATGCAGTGCATAAAGATACTTTCTCATCATCCGACACGTCGATCGTTTTCATAGTTGGCCAACCACCACTAACCATAAGCAATATCCACCTCAGAAAGAAGCTTGCTCCCTACCTTAAAGCTACATATACGTATGTTTACGTATAGGAATGTGTAGTTAGACCAGATAATGCTATTAAATGGAACTGCATGAATCTATCCCAAGAGTAAAATTGCTATATCGACCCGTGTCATTTCAGTTTTAATGGGTTTGGGGTGACGCTTCAACTTTTGCCATCGCATCTGGATATTGTGCCTTGTGCTACCGGCTCGGGCGGCGGCGGCGCAGCGTCGTCGGTGGAGAAGGGATATAAGAGGACGCCCGCTCGATTCTGCACCGCAATGGTGTTGGTAACATTTTCTGCTTCCATTTTCTAGATCCTTATATATTTTTTGCCTTATGTGGCATAAATATTTGATTAGAAGAGAAGTATAATTTCATAAATACAAACTGGGTCAACCTCACAACAGTAAAAGTACGAGTAGAAGAAGAGTTGATGCTTCTGCAGCAAAGTGGTTAACGTACATACATATATTTATGTACCTCTGCACTCTAGGGAAGGGATGACGATGTTGATGATGCAACACACCAGGCCATCTGAGATTCACTGTAAAGTGCCTTTCAACAGGTTTGTTCGTTTTACTTTTTTTTTTTTTTTGATATGAGGAACGAGATAAATTTGCATATCTTGAAAGAGGAGCTCACGAAGAATCTTAACAAGCGGACCATCATCGTCCATTACAATTTAACTCAAATCATACCCTATTTAAGGAGGTATAACGAAAATTTCAAAAGTGTCGGTATTGGTGTCCAATTATTCAATATTTTTTTTTTAATTTTTAGTTGTAAAAGGTCAAAATTAGTTTTGAAAGCATTGATACTTCAATTAGACCTGCGTTTGATGACAATTTCAAAGGAAGTTTATTTGCCAACAAATTCAAAGTTACCCTATTTGTAAATATAATAAAAATAGAAGTCCCCAGATGGTTTTACGAGAGGGTGCATTTATAAACTTGTTGGAGCACAGAAACTCACCTACATTTATATAGAAAAGAAAAGAAGATATAACTGTTCTACATCCGTTGTAAATTTGTCAATTACCCTAGATACATACGTACATATGTTTTGTAATGTTTAAAATACAATGTACTAACTGTGTATTTGTATATAAACACTAGAAACGTCAAACAAGCTTGAAATACTCCTCATAACCAACGAACAACCGTGTTTGATATTCGTAAAAACAGCTATGGCCAAAATAATAGGAACACATATTAATTTTTAGTGAATATGTCCTAAGCAATTGTGTAAGGCAAAACCGTTTTAAATGTTACCATTTATTTTTAATTTTGTTAATATGTTTCATAATTTGGGATTTTTAAAAAGAAATGTTTGTCTGTCAAGATTTTGTAGTCCATTAGTTGAAGGCTTCATAAATGGCTTACCAAAAAATTACCTACAGAACAAATGTGAATTGATGTTATTTGTTGATACATGGTTTGATATTGAGTTGAAATATCCTAATTTTAATTTAATTAATTAGAGTTGTATTTGTCTTGAAGAGTTGAGTTAAAAATTCTTCAAAGCTTCACTTTGTTAGAAGGTTCATGTCGGAATCCCAGTGAGATTTAGGGCAAGTTATTGAGAATACAACATATATTTTGTTCCTTTGAAAACAGAGCTCAGTTAAAATTACAATATACTTTGAGCCGTTATCCTGCTTAAAAAGCCCTTTTAGTGGCATACTTTTATAAGCTACATTCTATCGTATGTGAATATATCGGGTTTTCGAATAGGCACTTTAAAACTATGAATTTAATTTGGGAACACATCCTTTTACTAATTATTGAACTGTCATTGTCAATTTATTCATAAAAACTCAACATTTTCATCAAATTTTTTAATTACACAAACGAGTAACGTCTGCACAAAACTTTTAACGAAATTCCGAGTCGGTGACAGCAATTTTAAGAGCGTTAACTCCGGGTTTTTTAGTTGTAATTCTCGCGACCTAAGTTCTATGATTAGATAAGTTGTCAAGTCCTAATTTTAAAACTATTATAAGACTTTTTCCAATTGGTTGCATCCAAAACAAAAATTGGACACAAGAGAATTAAACCTTAATTATTTTGCTGTCACCTCCAAGTTTGAACATTGGATGTAAAGGGTGGTTAAATTTTAAGGGCTGATGTTGATTTTGAATAAAATACAAATTTAGGAAATTATTGTCATTTCTTTTTATTACGATAATATTCGTATGGTTCAATTATGTATGGAACAAGATATTGTCGGCACCTCCATCCGATGCATGGTCCAAATTTTTGATGATGCTGAGGCATAATTGAAGTATACTATGCCGTTAATGTGCCGAATTATCTCATCGTTTAGCTCTTGTATTTTTGATGTTTTATTAAATTACATATTTTCTTTCAAATGACCCCAAAGAAAGAAGTCCAACGGTGTCAAATCACATGATCATTGCGGCCACTTGACACTATCACCACGTGAGATAACACGGCCATGGAATTAGTCGCGCAAAATAGCCACTGATATGAAAATGTGCCTCATTACTTAAGATTATTTTCGTAGAAAATTGTTCTTCTATGTTGTCATTTCTTGACACCATTCGGACCATTGACAACGTTTGAAACGGCCAAGAGGCTTTAGTTCTTTTAATTTCTTGAGTCAGTAAATGCAGCCTGCAAATGCATGTCTTTTATGCATAATGTTTATCAACGACGAAAAAATTTAGTGCAAAAGTTATACGGCGGCAAAAATTGTCAAGTTTATTTTTTTCTTGTGGTGAAAAAATCAAGTGGTTTTAAATTCAATTTTGTTTTGCCCCTAACATTTTTTGTGCGCTAAAAAATTAATTCAATTTTAGATAGTAACAGTGTTCAAGGTATTCAAATTAATATTTTATATTAAAAACATCTTTTATTTTTGTTGTGTGTTTTTTTTTTTTTTTTTTTTTGTGATTTTCCAAGAAGAAGAAGAAGTAGAAGAACCAGGAAATTTGACAATGTTTGTGAAAAAAATCAAAAACTTCTTGGCTTAAAAGAACCAATGGAAAAGTTGGATAGTTAAATTAAGAAAGTTACTAAATTTTATTGTATCAAGGTGAAGCAGAAGTGGGAGCAGTCTTGTAGAAGACTTAGGCAGTTCATGAGCGCTAATGAAACATGGCTTAATTCCAATCTGAATTTACCTAAAGCTTTACTTGATTGCGTAAGTGATAAACTCCTATTTTAACCAATATAATAAAATAAATCTTTGTAAAAGAAAATAGTGCGCTATAGTTATATCCGAGAAAAGTAAAATGGAAAAGGCTATTTCCGAACTTGAAAGCTATGAAACCTCAATTGGCAACAAAAATATTTCGGTTTCCTTTAAAATGTTGCTGACAATGCTTGATGGAAGTGCCATAAATGCATTGAGTGGATCAAATGCAACTCAAAACTGTAACATTTGTGGAGCGAAACCCCCTTTCAAATGAATTTATCTTCAATTGCAGTACGAGCGCCAAATGTCCAAAATTTCAAATACCATCTAATATCATCTCTTCATTCGTGGATAATATGCTTTGAATGTTTGCTGCACATCGCATACAGATTACCAATTCAAACTTGGGCAGTTCGTGGCCAAGAAAATAAATTAATATTTGATGAGAGGAAGAAGCAGGTTCAAGAAAATTTTAGTGAAAAAATGGTTCGACATCCCAAGGCCCGGATATGGAACAACCAATGACGGAAATACCGCGAGAAGGTTTTCCTCAAACCCAAGACTCAGTTCTGAAATTACTGGTGTGGACAAGGACCTGATTTTTAATTTTGGAATTATTCTTCGACAAGTTGCATCTAATCGTTAGATAAACATGTTTTTGTTTCTTCCAATAGCTACACAGAATCTATTGGAAGAAACAAAAAGCATATACTTAACAACATACAGTTGATATTACATGCCAAGCAGCGTGCACTAGCTTCTAATTCATTGGGAGGACATAATAAGCTTTTTGAAATTACCAATTGGTGTTCTTTCCGAAGAAGCCTTAGAAGCAAGCCATAACTAAATAAGAAAACCTAGACTAGATCACATCAGAAAAACAACGAGAATGCACTGGTATTTTCACATCTCCTACCCGGTTTGCTCAAAGTTTTGGACAATTTTTGCGATTGCACGTACATTTTGGCGGTTAAATTGACCGAAAACATCAAGAAGTGCACGATATACATTTTGATTTGACGAACGACCATTTTCATAATAAGCGTGAATAACTTTTACGCGATGCTCGATATTTTTTTCCATGGTTCAAATTGAATTAGTGTGAAATTGGAAAATAATAATAAATGAAATGAAGACAATAACTTGAATCGACATCGGCCTTAAAATTTAACCACCCTTTACATTCATTTTTGTTTCAACACGTTAAAGTAAGTTTCGCTGCTCCTTTACACCTTTAAGGGTTCATGGTTTGTGTTGTATATTTTCGAACGAATCGTTCGTCGGTGTTTTCACAATTGCTTCTTCTAATTAGATTATCCGTTTAGTTTAGCCTCCTGCACGATAAAAAGAACCGATCTTAAATTAACTTGCGTCTCAGCTTGAAATGTTCTTATTAAAGTTTGTCTCTAAGTCTTTTTGAGCAACAAACTTCTGATTGCTTTGGATTTTTACATTTTCGGACTACTTTTGTAATCTCACTTATGGATAAGTCTCTTTAATGTAGCCTGACATATTTTAAGAAAACTTCGACGTACAATCAAAATCAGCCCAAGGCTAAAATTCCTATTAAAAATTTGACTTCTTTTACTCTAAAACGGATATTTTATGAGGTAATATGTCAGTTTTGTATAGAAAAAGATGTTGGAGTTAGACACTACAGGGTAAAATCATCAATCACGTGGTCAACATAGGGCCTAATATAAATTTTTCATGACGTGCTAGGTTTACTCAAGTATAAAAACAGGTAAATTCAAAAGTATGAAATGTTCTTATTTTTTTGGCCATAGCTGTATTTACTCTGTACATTGTATGTATGTATATATGTATGTACAACATTATTCTCAAGACCATTTAAAAGCAATATGGTGCTGCAGCATGCTATATAATACACAACTGGGTGCTCTTGCTCTTGTAGCGACCACACTTTAACCAACAAGCGATGATGAGGATGACGATGATGATGATGATGGGGGAGGCGATATAATACGATGAAATGCGAATTAGATGTCTTGAAATGAAAACACCATTTGTGCTTAGTTATGCTTGGCAATTAGCACTTCTGCATGGTAAACTAAATTGAATATACCAATTTACCTATAGTATACCTACATAATGTGGTAAGAAACGATATAAGGTATAAATATACTTCATAGGAATTCGTGTCGAATTAGATTAACTTGCAAGGTATTCAAATCCAACGTGATGTGATGTTGTCGATTTCGGTTTCAATTTAGTTAGACAAATGTTACAGGCTCATATTGTTGTCTTTGATTTAACAATATGCTTAACATCGGTAAGGTGTTAAGTCTTTAAATTGTTTAATTTTGATTACTCCGAATGTAACCAATTATAAAGTGCTATTATTTTGAAACCCTATTTTTGATCATTTTCGTAGTTCTTATATGAAATACCTAAGGTCTATAAAAGGGTTTCTGTTCGTTTAGAAGTTTTATGCCTTTTTACGTTTCTAATACCTCGTTACTATCTTAATCACAACAAATGTCAAAAATAAGATGCTTAAAATATCTGTGAACGAGTATATTCGTATCTATACAACTTTGAGCAAAATATTTTTGTCATTTCATGAAAGTCAATAGACTTATCTTGTTTTATGAGAGGAAATTCTTTGTAAACAAGACGTTAAGCGAAACTTTATCTTGGCAATAACATAACATGGAGAAAGTGGAATTTTCTTTATTGTGTGTAGGTACTTGAATATGAGAACATTTTGTGGGTGTTACAGGATACTTTAAGTATATTTTTTTTTTTTTTTGGCAATTCGTGATAACCGATAAATGACTTTGTTTTGGTATATCGAGGAAATTTATTAATTTGAAACAGTTTATATAAGGAAGGACATTCATGGACAAAATTATGTGTATCAAAAGAAAAGTTTAGGTATAGTAAAGTGGGTGAGTTTCTAAAGTCACATTACTTTGAATAAAATAACAGAACCTGAAGAATAATACATTCAGGTTCAACGAATAATTTTAAATTTATTTATTTATTTTTTAATTTTTAATATATTGTAAATAAAGGTTGATTTTTTAGCTATTATCTTTTTGGCAACAATGGTTTAAACAGCTGACGCACGTTTCCTGTTTTGTTTCACTGTCAAACATCTTCAGTTTAGTCTATAATTTAACCATGAATCGTCTTACAAACGAACAACGCTTGCAAATTATTGAATTTAATTATCAAAATGCGTGCTCTGTTAAGAAAGTTCATCGCGCGCTTCTTCTATTTTATGGTCAGTTTAATCGACCCACTGAAGCGGCTATTCGGGCTATTGTGACTAAATTTCGCACCAAATTTACATTGTTGGACATTAAATCACCAACACGCTTACGTAGAGTGCGAACTGAAGAAAATATCGCAGCTGTTTCGGCCAGTGTTAATAATGACCATTAATTATCGATTCGTCGCCGTTTGCAGCAATTGTGCCTCTGTTACTCAACAACGTGAAAAATTTAGCGGAAGGATTTAGGTGTGATGCCTTTCAAAATACAGCTGGTGCAAGAATTGACGCCGAATGACCTACTGCAACGTTAATTTTTTTGTGAATGGGCTCTTGGAAAGTTGGCCGAAGATTCAATTTTTTAACGAAAAATTGTGGGGCTGTGTTAAAGCTCATGTCTATAGAGACAAGCCCGCTTCAATTGACGCATTGGAAGACAACATTAAAGCATTTATTCGTGAGATACCGGCCGAAATGTTGGAAAGAGTATGCCAAAATTGGACTAAGCGGATAGACCATTTGAGGCGCAGTCAAGGTCAACATTTGCATAAAATAATCTTCAAACATTAAATTATATGGATTCAAATAAAGATTTCATGCATTTTTCTGAATTTTATGTTTTTTTTTTTTTGAAAAACTTTCCTATAGCTTTTAAAAAATCACCCTTTATATATAATTCAAAAGACTTTTTGGGAAAAATACGATTTTTGAAATGGGTAGCTAAGATTACAAAAATTAAAGAAAACCAACCAAAACATCTTTAAGTTAGCCATCTAGTGGTTTCTTTTTAAATCATTGATTATTTTGACAGCTGTTTCCCGTTCGAGATCTTGACATGAAGGTAGTTTCATATCTCCGGAACGAATTAAGTTCGAAAATAACGATTCAATTAATGTTATTAGCTTTCTTGGCGATTTGAATTTGCCGCCTAGTAGTTGCGATTTGACAACTTTTGACATTTTTGTAAGAAACCGTATGACTGAAGTTATGCCAACAATCTGAAAACTACAGGGTGGGTCACGGGAATAGGGCCAAATATATAAGTCAAAACGATCTCTATCGATCCGTTCGATAATATATTATAGTTTTTGGCCACATGCGTACTGTAACAATTCCCGAAAGTACGAAAAAGTAAAGCGCTTACTTTTGCTTTATTTGGCGCTAGGAGCGCATAGTGCTCCTAGGCCTCAAGTAATAACTTTCGTCAGCTCACTCGATCTCTAGCTTGCTGCCTCCAGTTTCGAATACCAAGTTGGCGTGCGTCGGCCTCAACTTGATCACTCCACCGGAGATGAGGCCTGCCTCTGCTTCTTGTTCCTTCAGGCTTGGCGTTGAATGCCTTATAGGCTGGAGCTTCGATGTTCCTTCGCTCGATATGCAAGATTATATCTTCTCCGCCAGATGTTACTTTGCCTGTCGACACAAACCGGACCATAGATCGTACGCAGAACCTTCCTCTCGAAGATACCAAGAGATCCTTCATCCGCCTAGGAAAGGGGCCATGCTTCTGTACCATACAGCAAGACTGGGATGATTAAGGTTTTGTACAGTGTCACTTTGGTACTTCGCGATAGGGCCTTATTCCTCAACTGCTTGCTTAGGCCAAAAAAACAGCGATTAGCAAGGGTAATTCTACGTTTGATATGTCATTTGCAGAATTAACAGCAGTGCCCAGATAAATAAATTCGTTTACCACCTCGAAGTTATACCTGCCAATTGTGACGTTTTGACCAAGTTTTACGGTGTGAATCGACTATATTTGACGACAGTAAATACTTCGTTTTGTCCTCGTTAATATCAAGACCCATTTTTTTCGCCTCAGACTCGATATTAGAGAAGGCACCTGCTCGTTTGGTTCTTCCCATAATGTCGATGTCATCTGCATATCCGAAATATTGTGTGGATTTTTGAAAGATGGTGCCACTTGTACTGGTGTTGGGTGTTGCGCACCACTCTTTCAAGAATAATATTGAAGCAGCTACATCACAGTTCATCGCCTAGTCGAAGTCCTCTGGTAGTTTCGAAAGTAAAGAGCTGCTATTCTTTAAAGTTCACGAACGCTTTATGCACAAACAAGCTCAGACTTTCCAAATTAAAAGTTCATCCATTCGACGTATCGTCAGATGTGAATTGAACTTATAAGTTCAATAGTTGAAACCCACACTTTACTAACAACGTTTAGAATTTATAGATATACCGTTATTTGAGGTGAGTGACGATTTGTTGTTATTTATGAGTGATGAGTGATGAGCATTTAAACCTCGACGCTACGGTTTTGTAAGTAAGCCTACAAAACCGACCGTTACAAAGCCCCTGAAGTAGGTGATTGGCTTTTCAGGTTCAAAGAAACTATTCAATTTTTTGATTAACAAGAATAAACGACTGTCAATACTTACTTACTTAAGGTGGCACTTCAGTCCTGTGTGAACTAGGGCCTCAAAACACTTCTCCATCTAGCCCGGTCCCTAGCTAAATTTCTCCAGTTTCGCACTCAAAGTTGGGTGAGGTAACTTCCACTTGTGCGCTCCACCCGATCCGCGGTCTTTCTTTACTGTCCTGTCCTGTGGATGTGGATTCGAAGACTTTCCGGGCCAGGGCATTGGTTTCCATGCGCTCTACATGACCCATCCATCTCAGTCGTTGGACTTTTACCCTTCTGTATAAGTCTTCTTCGCGGAGCATAGGTAGACGAAGTTCTTAAGTATCTCAAAGATGGAGCACCTCCTCACACTGAGATTTTTCCCGGCCTCCTCATTTGTCGTTTTGGTGATACGTATTGGCCTCTAGGTCACCTGACTTGACGGTGTGCAACTTTTTCCTTTGGGGATATCCTAAATCACGTACTATATTAACGACTCAAAACTACCTACAATTATTTGTAATTTTTAAATTGTATAAATTGGTTTTGTAATAAAATATCTAGGGAACCAAAAACAGACATTGAAATCAAACTTATTATTCTTAACTTTATTTATTAACTTTAGTTATTTCTTAGGAATATCCAATTGACGCACGGTTTCGAGTCAAGAATCTTGAGAACGAGAAGAATTATTATCTTAAATTTGTTTTTATCTGACGCAAAATATTTAATATTTTGTAAAACTTTAAACTTTTAGAAATATCGACAGACGGGCACGAATGGCAAGTTATTCCAAAGAAGGAAATGATTAAATTTCAGCTTATTCCTTACATTTTCTCTTTCCTCTTCCCTCTAAAGCATAATTTTAACACTTTACTGAAAGCTTAAGTTTTGTGTATAATAATTTGTATGTCTAATTGGAAAAATGTGTCCTAGTTTTTAATCAAATAAGACCTGTAACTTCTACCTATTTTACCAGGAAGTATTTTCTTTAACCCTAACACAACATATACGTGTGTTTTTTATTTCAAAAACTATCTTATGAATGAATGTGAAAAATATTTCAAAAAAAAAAATATTAACTTGTTAATGTAACCCAAAGACGTCTACAATTTATTCCTTTTTCTAAAACATCATAATCATTGCCACTCAAATTAGTATAGCATTATTCAAAATACATCATCCCAAAAAAAAAGTAGGTAGTATAAAACTTAAAAACTCTTAAACTGCAACACGCCATATATGTAAGCTTTCTTTTTTTTCTTTTGTTTGACATGGGTAAGGAAAATTCAAAGAATTTCCTTAGCACTATGGGAAAATGTTCTTCCATGATTCCGTTTACAGGGTTTTGTATACTGTATCCTCATTGAAGATGAAGATGCAAACGTCTTCGTAAGGATTTCTTTTTCTTTTCTCTTTTTTTTGAATTCGTGTTCTTCCTACACAACTTATGTACCTATGCACCTACATTTCATTTTAGTACTTACTAACGCTTTCCTCTATAAGGATTTTTTCGCAAGACAGCAATACAATTATATTTACCGGGTGTTTCGATCCAATACTATTAATTTAAAATTTTAAATTTAAAATTCCCTTCAGAACTCTGAGTTTATATTCAAAATTGGTTTACTAAATACAAAAAAAGTATGGGTCTCAATATACAGCCTTCTACAATCCCACTAAAAATTACATTAAACTGATCTTGTGCCTTTTGCAGTAACAATGTCCTTTTCTTTATGTAAACATTCCTTGCTAAGATGTCGGCTCTTGATTTGGGAAATATCCTTTTATCGATAACTAAAGTATTTAATTTTATAAGATTTTAGACGAGTTAAGATCCGAACAAAAAGAACCACCCTGTAAATTAGAAAAAAAAAAAAAAAAACACTAAGCAATTTTCCAAATCTTCAACCGTTGCATGTTACACAAAACGGAACGCATCCACAATTAAGTTCTCTTTGCAAGAACACATCCTTATATCGGGCCGTTGCGCACATTTAAAATTAACGTTTTTTTTTCCTTTTTGCAAACCGAGTAACAAGGACCTCTTCCTCTTTCTTCATCCTTCATCGTATTGCCGTTAAAAAAAAAAAAACCTTTTTCTATAGCTTCGTTCGTGATGTATGAAAACTATGTTTCTGTACTTTTCCAGGAACAACACGCTAAATTTCTTCTTTTTATTTCTTTCCTCAAATGTCATTCGCATGCTGTTGAACCTGGATGGTTTTATTTTTATATTTTACTTATGTTTTATTTCGAGACAAGTAATATCCTTTGAAATTTCAAACATGGAAATAGATAAATTTTAAGAGATTTTGTTGTTTGCTTAAAGATCTTTTTCCTTAGAAGAGAATAAACAAAATACTGCCGTGTATGATAAAAAACTGAACTTCTATGAAAAATATATATTAAGGCATAAATATTCAGGCTTTTGTAAATTTTATCGATAAAACTTACAACTTTTTATGTCATATTTCAAAAATAATGACAATGACAAAATAAATTATTCGCTTATCAAGAAATTTAAGTAATTTGTAAACTGATTAATTTGACAAGTTATTGCGGCCATATTGCTCCAGCTTCATCTGTCAAATTGGCTGTCATTTATTTTGTTTTTTTTTCCCGTCAATAAGAAAATGAACGACCCGGTTTCACAATATACAGAAGATCTACTAAATTGTATAGTGCATCAAGGCATCAAAGTACTCAAGTTTTTCAGTACTGCAGTCTTCTCAAGTGCAACTACTAATTAATTATTGCACTTGTACGAAAATGACGTTGATCAACTGTACAACAATTTTGTCTCAAAAATGACAAGTAACGGGTTATCCAGTTTGCGGTTTCAAAAGTATAGGGCTGGAATTCGACATCTGTCAAACTAAGTTCTTAATCCAATTTTTTTTTCAGTTGAAAGTCTGACATTTACGAAAATGGATCGCTTAACTATCGCCCAACGCATAAAAATTGTTAAAACCTGCTACAAAAATGGTGATTCTGCCACAGCCACATATCGTACTTTAAGAGGAGATTATGGTTTACATTATCGTCCAACTACGTAAGGAACTGGCAAAACTGTGCAGAACTTTGAAAAGACTGGATTGGTTACAGATATTGTAAGGTCTGTGCATAATCGTTTTGACAGTACACTGAAAATAACGCTACTGTAAGTGATAGTGTTGCCGAAGACCCAAACATGTCGATTCCTCCTCGTTCTCAAGAATTAGGACTGTCTAACGGCACATTATGGCGTACTTTGCATTTGGATCTACACCTTCATCCATATAAAATCCAGCTCACACAAAAACTGAAGCTAGCTGACCATTCACAACGTCGTAGATACGTCAAATGGGTGCTTGAACAACAGGCGGTGTGCGGCGATTTTTCGAACAACATTTTCTTCAGCGACGAAACACATTTCTCACTCGGTGGATATGTTAATAAACAAAGTTGTCGTATTTGGGATTCTAAAAATCCTCAAGTAATTGAAGAGAAGATCCACAAAAAGTCACTGTTTGGTGCGCTCTGTGGTCTGGAGGTGTGATTGGACCTTACTTCTTCGAAAACGACGATGGAATTACTGTCATCGTCAATTCGGAGCGTTATGGTCATATGATAACCGCCTTTTTTTGCCTGCTATTGAAGAATACGACTTGGAGAATATATGTGGTTTCAACAAGACTTTGCCATCTGCTACACAATTTGAGCGAATATGACTTCGTTGCAAGAGACATTTCCTGGCCGCGTAATCTTACCACCACCAAGATCATGCGGCATGACACCGCTGGACTTTTTTTTTTGGTTCTACGCGTAAGACCGTGTTTATCGAGATAAACCCTTAACTCTTGAACACTTCGTCAAGTAATGGCTGAGATACGGCCATTGAATATTTTAAACGAAATATTGAGTAGATATAAAGCGTCAGTGGATGAAATTATACAATATTGTAAAACGTCAAACGTCAAACGCGATGCAAAAACATCGACACAGCCTTGTCAACAACTTTCTCAATCAATATACGTAGAAGAAGCTGATGAAATCGAAATTAATAATACATGTACTTCGATGTCTCATTCCTAATAAAAGCCCAAGGTCTGACAGATTAAACAAATTGTGAAGAGAAGTTTTACACAAGTTTTAAAAACTTCTGTTATTTGTCCCATTTATAAAGGAGTAAAAAATGGGGAAATTCATAACTATAGGCCAATTTCAATCTTGTCCGCTATTCAAAAATGACTTAAAGAAATTGTTGTAAGACGACTGAATACATTTTTCGAAAAACACTGCTTGCTGCAGTCCAATCAATATGGTTTTTTAAAAGCTAAAAGTAGGGAAAGACTTCTTGGTGAATTCTGTAATGCGGTTAACATGAATCTCAATAAAATCATAACATACAGGTCATGTTCGTAGACTTCAAGGCATTTGACACGTTGAGTCACGATAAACTTTTGGATGTCCTTTACAGAATTGGTATTAGTGAAATACTTTTGTTGAAATGAATCAAGAGTTACCTCATAGGAACAACATTTAAAGTCAAAGTCGAAAGTTTGTGGAGTAAGAAAAGAAGCTGCATACATGGTGTATCACAAGGGTCAAAACTGGGTCTAGTGCTTTTTATACTTCTTCGGGTTTTTAAGAAAATCACAACTTTTGCATATGCAGACGATATAACTATTGTTGTTAGACACATGTGTTTTGAAACTGCGATTTCTATTATACAACAGGAGTTTGATGAAGTCACTCGATTGTGTTACTATTTTGGATTAATCATTAAAGCAACTAAAAAAAAATTAGGCATATTCGTGAACTCAACAAACAAAAGGAGTATTTTCTTCCAACATTCTGAATGTCCGGCTTTAAGAAAAAGTGATGCTATTGAATTTGT
Source organism: Eupeodes luniger (assembly GCA_951509635.1). Classification (NCBI taxonomy): domain Eukaryota; kingdom Metazoa; phylum Arthropoda; class Insecta; order Diptera; family Syrphidae; genus Eupeodes; species Eupeodes luniger. Next base: position 47,242,993 of record OX608074.1, on the reverse strand, counting down.
GAAAACAATCAAATGCTTTAAAATAACAATAGATAAACACTTTCTGTGGCACGAGCATATTACTAACCTTAGACTAAGTATGAGGTGCGCTATGTTTGCTTTATTTCATCTGGAAAGATATTCAACAAAAGTTGCTCAAAAACAGGTTTACTATTCACTTCTTGAATCTCGATAAAAATATGGAGTATAAGGTTTGGGAAATGCCTTGAGAACGCATACAGATAAACTTTTTACCTTGAAGAGAATTGCAAAGCTTATTAATAAAAACCATTTATACTTGAAGTTCTTGAATGTAGAAATAAAATTTGGGATAATAGCAGTTCTTGAAGACTACGATAATTAAAGATTCCAGCAACCTATTTCACATAGTGTAAAGACTAGAAGACGAGTGCAGGGTCTACTTAAAATTTCGATGAACAACTACAGAAAACGACACCTTAAGTATACGGCACTATCAATTATGAGCGAACTTTCTACAAACCTTAAAATAATTGTAACTTTACAAAACGTAAACAGAAGATAACTTTGGAAATATGAATAAATCAAATTTGTTGTAAAAAAGTAGAAACAGTTGGAGAAGTTCTGAAATAAAATAAGAATTTTGCAGCTAGGAAATTATGTGCGTGGCATTCACTCCCAAACACTAATAATGTTAATAATTATTATTAAAAACCACGGAAGACCAAGATGGATTTGCTGAAATATCCAAATGACTATCTGCAATTTTCCATGCAATATGCCATGCACACCTAGATAATTAAGTCGTTCGCCTTGGTATGCTATTTACCCCTCTAATGGATTTGCTTCAACGACGCTGCTTTTTTGGTTTAATGAAAATGATAAATTCCATTAAAATTATTATTCGCACTTATGTTTTCTTGTTGTTGCTGTTATCTCTCTAAATAAAAGTAATTACATTTTCTTTTTCTTTATATACGCAATGCAATATATGAATTATAATTGCAATTGGAATTAATAATTCAACATTGGATAGACAATCAGAAAAAAGAAAGTTTTCTATTCCGAATTCAGTTGCCTGACGTTCAACCATGAAGTCGTCGCCGTCACTATTAAAGAAGCCTCTGGCACTTGCTTGTATTGTTCTAATAGTGCGTTTGAAATTTTCCTCCAATACCAATCTAAATACTAGTTTTATATCTACAATTATTAAAAAACTAAATGAAGTCTACGAAATTGAAACGTTGCCTATATTTCGGCATAATACCTTCGACCAGGACTTTCCGAACTTTACGGATTTATTCAAAATGATCACCAAGAAGGCACCACTTCCTCAGTTACATTTTGTTGAGTTCGCAAACGGCGAATTGCACTATCGTATCAACTGTGATCTGGCCTTGTCGATAGTTCTTACTCAGCCTAAATCATACGATGTCCTAAAAACGGTTTCGGAAACCCTGAATTTTATGCATAATTCCAAGATGTTTATTATCCTTAGTCGACCGGTGGTGTTGCAAGACTTGAATTATCTGCTGCATTGGTTGGAAGAGGAGAAGTTTTTTCTGGTGCTGGTGCTTTTTGAGGAGAGAACGACGCATCAAATGCTTGTCTTCACAATTGATCCTCATCCATACTTCAAGTGGCTGAATCGAACGGATCTGATTGACTCGGGCAAACTCTTCCTGCCGACAACAAACGACTTCAAACAGTATCTCATCGAAACGCCCTACATAGAAGATGTTCCAAGAGTCTTCTCGTACAAATACAAGGGTAAGTTGCATTTGGTGGGGAGGAATGCCAATATCATTATGATGTTCGCAAAATACATGAACATCAACCTCGTTAAAACTTTTCTACCGAACTCCGATCTGAAAATGGTGCTCAAGCAGCTTCCATACAAGAAGTGGGACTTGAGTCTTCACTCCTATTCTATGTTCTATTTGGAAGATTTCGGCTGGAGCTATCCACTTGATATGATCTACTTTTGTGTCATAGTTCCGGTGCATAGGGCTGTTCCGAAGAACGAGTACTTTGTGACGGCGTTTGATTCTGGAACTTGGGTAACCGCAGCGTTTGGTGTCATCTTCATTGCAATTTTCATGAGTTTCGTCGATCCGAGAAAGTCATCGGTGGAGGATGATGCTGGAATGCGATACTTCTTCCGCAGCCTAACCTTAATGATGTATACTCCGAACATGTCGTGTCGTATGGACCCTCCCACCGTTCGTCAGTTTGTCTTCTACGCACAGGTTTTCCTCTTGGCCTTCATACTGTCCTGCTTCTATTCAACCTATTTGACGAGTTTCTGCACGGAGATGGTATTCCGACCGCCCATCGAAACCGTTGACGATCTTGTTCGAGCGAACCTTCGGATTATGATAGTGGACTATGAATTGGAGACGGCTCAAAAGTATTCCCATTTTGGGGAAAAGTTTCTGCAACTGCTCTATCCAGTTCCATATTTCGAGGTTATCAAGCGGCGGGATAATTTCGACCACAACTTTGCTTACACCATTCAGCAGGACCGCTGGTTCTATCTGCACAAGCAGCAACGTGGACTTAATCATCCAATGTTTCGTATGTCGAATATTTGCTTCGGGCCGCATTACCTCGTGTTTCCTCTACGTCAGAACTCCTATCTGACACCATATTTGCTGGGGTTCTTTTTGCGAATTCAACAAGCCGGATTGGATTCTTATTGGGAAGAGGAGTCATTTCGTTTGGCAGTTGCAATGAACTTCTCAAAAGTCTGGGTGGACCGAACCATCTTTGTTAAGCCACTGGATTTGGATTATTTCCATTATGTTTTTGTTGGATGGTTTGTGGGATTGGCAGTGAGTTTTGTTAGTTTTATCGATGAGTTGTTCAGGAAACAGAAACATAATATTATTTAAATGTAACCTACAAATATTAAATGTAAAAGTTTTTGGCTTAAAATAAATGCACAATGTACTTGAAAAACATTTTTAATAATTTGGTCAAAATTGTTTGAATCGAGCTTCTGACTTTTCTAGTTTTTCTTAATTAGTTCGATAAATATCAATTGTATGCAAAAATTAGTTATTACAATACTTGTAAAAATTTAATTTCTACAATTTTTGATATATGCAATTTTTGTCTATTGTTAAAAACAAGCGAGTTATTTGATGAAAACTAGTTTGCCTTAAATGGCGCCCAACACATATGAGCTAGAACTACATTGTTCAGAGTTCTTTCCAATCCTTAACTTTGCTTACTTTGAATAAACTTACGCATTAAATTGCTTCATCGATAATTTATTAATAATTAATTCATTATTAATTTAATAGAATTTTTATGGTTACATCAATACAAAAAAAAAGTACTTTAAACTCAATTCAAAGTAAAGTCATTCAGTTTTTTGTATTCGTTTTGTGTTGTTCATTGAAACTGATGAGTAGGTCTCTTGAAGTCACTTGATATTATCATAAGTATACTGATGATGGATGGATGGACAGACGTCGTCGCTCGTCGTGTACCTACTTACCATCCCCCTTCCCCCCCACTCACACTCATAGTTCACAGAAACAAAAGAAAAATTTTGAAGCGATGTGAGGTTCTGAGTTTCTCTTCAAAGTTTGTAATAAAAAATGACAATGTACAAATTAATTTACTCGTTCGTCGTAAACTCACAATCAAAAATAAAAGCATTTTCAACTCTACCCGCATATTATAGTTTATACTGAACAGAAGGCTGCATGGGCGGGCTTCACACGCACATATGCGAGTTCCATCACAATTCAATTTGAAAAGGACTTGCGTTGCGTTGTGACTTCCGTTCGTTTATGTTCTATATAAAAAATGTAATGAGACCAACGAAAATAAAAAAAATATAAATAGCATTAAAGTTAATTCTAGGCAGCCTATAATTACTTTTGTCTGGAGGGCTGTGTCGGTATTCATATTTAAAATTCACAAAGGAAGAGAAAAGTTTCTAAAGAGACAGCCAGCGTCGTTGACGATAGGGATAGCGAGTCATAAAGTAGAACGTCTCTAATCAAGTTATGAAGACTTTTTATTGTGTTATTAAAGACAAACTAACCATTTATTTTAAAGTCAGCTTTTTATTTGATTCGGTTGTATACAAAATGGAAGTTATCGCAAATTCAATTTTTCTCGGAAATAATTCTCTGATAATTCCTTTTGAGCTTTGAACACGTCAATGATGCTCGAATGCTTCCTTCAGAATTTACTGGTTTCAGGTAAAAAGTTCCAGGAAATTGCTGATGAAATTTTATTCGAGGGGGAGATATCAGAAAATTCGAAAAATATTAAAATAAAAACAAAATTCCACTAGAGATTCTTGGTATAATCTAAAGAATTTTTAACTGAGAATTTTCGAACTTTGAAAGGTGATTGCGGCTCACATATGTTGAACTCACAGTTTTATCCAAAAGTAAATCAACTTTAACAGTAACAGACGAAGTACGAGTATGTATCTTCGTAGCAAAATATTGATGTTAAAAAATTACCAAAGTCGTGAAGCACAATACTCGTACACAGGAATGGTTGAGAGTTGTAAGTCACTAGGCCCTAGTTCTCAACGGACTGTTGCTATTAAGTCATGTGAACATTGCAAACACGTGCGACACTCAAAACCAACTAATAATATTCCTGGTGTAGCTCTTAGTGTTGACTTAATAGATTGCACAATCGACCTTAATTTTCACCCAGACGACGCACTATGAGACCAAACAAACTTGGCGGCCTCAAAAATCTATAACTTTCATTTTTCTTCGACAAATTAATTGACAGTTGGAATATATTATCTTCAATCACGTTCTGATATATGAGCCGTTTATTTTGAAAGTGGCATAAGTCACTTTTTCAAAAAAATCGAGGCAACACTAAATACAATTGAACGGTATCTTTTCATTTTTAAAAAAATTGCACTCAATAAGTAGAGAACTATTGAGATTTCTTCGAGAGAAGTATTGGTAATTAACGGTATAACAAATATCTTAAATATCTCGACTTAGGTTAGGTAATAAGGGGTGTGCACAGCATGAAGCTGTTGCGTACACGGGGGCCTGCTGGTCCATTGTGATCCCCTGTAAAAGTAAAAGTAAGCATCGATGCTCCTCAATCATTGCCGATTAGCGTAGACTGGCTCGTTAACGAACCAGCCTGTGCTATCTATAAATTTCCTCATGTTTGCCATTGAGACCTGTGCTAGATCATCCAGTTCTCCAACAAACCTGTTTCCGAAATGACGGAGTCGGCTGGTTTGGAGGTTCGGACAGTCGCAGAGCAGGTGTTTAATGGTTTCTATTTCCTCCTCATCCTGACAGCTCCTACAGAAATCGGGTGCAAATGCCCCTATCCTATTAGCCATTACGCCAATGGCGCAATGACCTGTTAGTACACCTATCAAGATTTTAATGTTCTTTTTACTCAGCGATAGAATGTACCGAGTTTCCTTTTCATTTATGTTAGGCCATAAACTTCTAGAGATTACGCAATCGTCTCTGGATTTCCAGGAGCTATTGATTTTCTCTTTTAGTTTAAGGTCTATCTTCCTCTTGAGTACCCCAATCGGGACGAGTGGTCCCCTACCCGAATGGTCGCTACTACTTATATCTGCTTCTGACCCTTTCCTGGCTAGTTCATCTGCTTTTTCATTCCCTTCTATATCGCTATGTCCAGGAACCCAGCAGAGCTTTACCTGGTTAGTGTGGCAGATTTTATTTAATTCCATCTTACAGTTTAAAACTGCTTTTGATCTTATGGTCTCACTGGCTAAGGCTTTGATAGCAGCCTAGCTGTCCACGAAAAAAGTAATCTCCGAAGAGCTTAGCTTTTCGTGATGTGCCCATTCAGCTGCTTTTCCAATGGCAAAGATCTCGGCCTGAAAGACACTACAGTCAGCCGGGAGTGTATATGACGCTCTGATGTTGAGGGATTGGCAAAACACTCCAGCACCTGTTCCTGATTCCATTTTTGAACCGTCAGTGTAGAAAGGGATACCCTGTTTACTTATAAATGAATATCTCGACTTAAAAAAAAGTGACTTATGCCACTTTCAAAATAAACGGCTCATATGTATTCTTAAAATTCAGGTATTTTATGAGCTTACAAATATGTTCCAAAATATTAAAATATAATTTTTATACCCAAATTTAAAGACTGATAAGATTATTTAAGTAATATAGGAACAATAGAAAAATGTTAAGAAATTTTATTGATTTAATGTATGTTTTTCAACCTTTAAATACAACATTGGTCTTTAAGTACATTAAATAAGACGACTTTTGTTGACTTCATTATTTGTTTGATTTCACAAACCAAAAATGTTCAAAACGGTTAAATGAAGGAATAAGAAGAAATTCATTTTACAGGGTTGCCTTTTTTATGAGTTATGTTTTTGTATACAAAATCAATATTTCAAAAAATCACAAATCTTTTAATAACTGTAAATACTATTTTAATTTTGTTTTAGCTTGAGTTTCAAGCTCTCCCAGTCATTGCTTACTTTAGCAATGATCTCTCAAAGGAATTCCCTATAAAACTCGTATCCCCTGAGCATTTCAACATAGTCAAAACTAGGATAGGGGATCTCACTTTTGAACAAAGTATAGGTAAAAACCATCTCAAAAAGCTAGCCCTCGATGCCGTTCCATTACGCTAGCAGACATTTGCTGTTGGTGTAGAGCTCATCCAAAATCGGTACTTGGAAGTCATCCCTGACAACCTCACTTAGAGCATGTTATCTGCTCTGGGAGATGGAATAATACCTTTTTTGGTCTGACTCTTTTTCCCAGCTGGAAGGCCCTTTTACTGAGATATGTTACGCTTAACGGCCTTTTATTGAGTAGCTAAAAGGTTATTGTACTCGTCAATAACCTTTTGATACTCTATTATGTCTTTAGCGTCCCTCTCATTAATTGTTTCGGCTGCCTCATTTTTGGCAATTTTGTCAAAAATGAGGAGGCTCTGTTAAACTGGTTCCTGAGAAGAATGGCTGATGACTTTTTATTTCCACAAGTAGCTCTGCTATGGCTGGCTTTGCTATACCCGAGGGTTTGGCTGGTGTGGTCGGTTTAGAAAGCACAGGAGATTTTGGAAGCATCACAGCTACGGAAGTTCCATTGTACTCACTGTTATGGTCGCCTGACTCGGGACTATCCTCAAAGTCGGTAGATGGTCCGAAGTTCGTATTGTCAGTAACATATATAGGAGTGAAAAAACAAATGAAGGTCCCACGACTAGGTCGGTAAGGGTCAGTCCCGGCAGAGCCGATTACAGGGTAAAGGCAAGAAAATAAGACGACCATTCAAAAGCGTTCGCATGAGCTCGTTATCGGCTGGTTTACCCCCTAGGTTTCATTCTTCCGCAAATTATAAAAACACTCATACCACCACTGAAAACTAGGGACGTCGTGTCTATGGTCAAAACGCCTTGCTGTAGGTTGAATTAAAGAGTAAAGGAACCTACGAACAATTCGTCCTGACCTTAGCTGATCCCCATTTTGACGAGTCCCAAGATAGCTGTGGTGATCATTACCGCGGGGCACCAAAGAGAAGAATTTAATACGAGGATTTTTGCCATGATCTTGAAATTGTAAAAAAATAAATAATGTGTTTTTTTAATAAACAATCTAAGTGTCAAAAACCAAAAATAATGGGATAAAATATTGTTTCAAATACATTTTCTAGCTTAAGACCCCTTCCTTATGTTTTTCATTTAATAAAATGTTTTGAAATCATTTTTGGGTCGCTCAAGCGCGTTTGGTCCCATAGTGTGACAACGGCGCGTGGTGCTACGTCCCGCAAAAGCAACGAAACATTCGCAATTTTAAAAGAAGACTTTCCCGACGCTGACCATTTTATTTCTGGAAAATTACGAGCAGCTTTTGATTCTATCGACAGAAAAGCCTTAATTTACAAGCTGTTTAGAGACGGGATATCTCTTATATTTGAAAGGTTGATTGAAAACATCTACAAAGACACAAGCTATACAGTATGGATGGGATGGGCAAAATTTGTCAGAGTGGTTTCTTGCGTTCGCTGGATTAAAACAAGGTCGTAATCTCAGCCCCTCACTATTTTGCCTTTACATTCAAGATTTGAATAATGATGGGTTCCCATTGGCAAAATTTGTCAGAGTGGTTTCTTGCGTTCGCTGGATTAAAACAAGGTTGTAATCTCAGCCCCTCACTATTTTGCCTTTACATTCAAGATTTGAATAATGATGGGTTCCCTATTAAAATACTTATATATGCAGACGACCTAGTTCTGCTATCGGAATCACAGGAGTCCCTGCAGCTAATGATCAATAAATTAAGGGATTACTGCTTTAAGTGCAACCTTACTGTAAATCTCAACAAATTCAAAACGATGGTCTTTCGGTGAGGAACTGGACCTTTGGCTGCAAATGAAAAATGATACTATGATGAAGATTTAATCGAAAATGTCAAAGAGTACCAATACCTTAGTTTTACTGTAACGAGCAACCTGAATACCGAAAAGCACCTTGAGAAAAAGCTATCGGCTTCCAAAAACGCTGTTGGTACAGTATGGCAAAATATTTACGGAAATTCGGATCTCTCATTCAGCAACAAATATCGAGTTTTTACCGCAACGTCTCAGTCCATCATGTTGTATGCTGCAGAATCATGGGGCTGGCGCCCTTCGTAGACCACTGAAAAACTCCTCCGATTCTTTTTAAAACGACAGAGTCGTCTACCGGACACAACACCAAACTGTATGCTTCTTATCGAAACTGGGTTATCACCACTGTACCTAAAATAACTTAGATTACATTTCAATTACATTGTTAAACTGATGAACAGCCACACCGATAAAATTGCTAGGAAGATTGCAGTATCAGTCATAAGGTCCCAAAGTTCATAGTTTGAAGAATGGAAAAATTTAGCAGACTCGTGTGAAATACCTTTCAGCTTGACTTTGGAAAATGTTACAGAGTGGAAACCTTTTCTCTGTAATGTACTGGAAAGCCTCCATTACAAAGCAAGGGAAGACAACATAGAGAAGGCGAGAAGCTCACTTCACAGAGAAATATATTCAAAACTCCAATATGATTTAGGACAAGGCAACTATTTCAATGACAATTTTAGCTGTGGACAAATATCTTTCCTGTTCCGAGCAAGAGGAGAGTTGTTATCTTTAAACTTCATACCGCACCGCAATGACTTAGCTCTGATTTGCTCCATGTGCAATACCAACGAAAGGGAAAATATAGTTCATTTCATCGCAAAATGTCCAATTCTGGCAGAAATCCGACGACAAATATGGCAACAAAATATTTTAGAAGAAGTTGATCTTCTAGCGATTTTCAATGGGAAAAACTGGCAACAACTTGCACAATTTATTAAAATAGCAGTAAACTATAGAAGAAAAATAATAAGTGAAAGCTTTTATTTTAAAATAAAAAATCAAATAATTTAAAAAATTCAAATAAAAACATTAAGCAAGGCTATCATCTGGCTGACGGCCCCTCTGGCCATGCCTTATAAGATTTAAGTCAATTAAACATAATGATTTTGTAAATTTTTTCTTGATAAATCAATAAATCTATCTATCTCTCTCTCTCCATATTAAGATTTTATATTTGTGGCCACATGAAAATAAGACTTATGCCAGTGCTTCACAATCTATTCTAAACCCTGGAGATATCACTCGTGAAGTTATCGAGAACGTACTCAAATGTGTGAATTGGTCATTTTATGAAAGGATGAGGTGCTGCAACCTTAAACATGCCATGAGGTCTTTAGACTGATATTTAAAATGGCATTATAAATGGCATTTCTTCTCCTATACTATTTAATAACTATTTATTGATTGCTCAATAAAAAAATAGTTTTTTTCCAATATCAAAATAAAACCTCTTATATTGAAAAACCCTTCATAATAAATTAATATGTCTAAACTTATCATATTAATAATTACTGCCTTAATAAACTTAAAATCTGTACTTTTTCACTTTGTCTTATATTTTCCTCATAAAGTCAATTAAATTTTATTTATTTCATAAATGATATTTATATTATTTTTTTGTAAAAAATAATTAAAGTTTCGAAAAATAAAACAAAGAGATCATCGTGTCCTGGTCTTATTACGATAAAGCTGTTCCCATGTTCATTTTCGTCGATAATATTATTTTCGACAAAAGGTTTCTTTTTACCAATTAAAAATTGTTTAATAAATTAAAAGAAGTAAATACAAACACAATTGTATTCTGGACTCTTTTTTGTTTTACTCCTCTTATCAAATTTTGCCTTATAGTGGGTTGCAGGTATAAATTGAATTTATTATTTCCGCATAACGACAATGCGGTTTTCGAATTACAATCAATTTCTCCAAAAAAATAAATCGATTGAATGTGGTGGCCCTGGAGGCGTTGCAGCGCGCTATGTTGTTAAACGGAAATATATAAACTACATATATATATGTATGTAAAACGTTTTGAGAGAATTCATTGCAATGGGATAAAGTATGGGTTGATTTTTTGTTTGTAAGTTGTAATTCGAACTGCCTGTGTAAATATTAAAAAGGCAGCAAATAGTGTAGACCGTGTTTTTTGTATGTACAGTAATCGTATCGTAGTACTTAATAATAATTGCAGAAGATTATACGAGGATATTTTTAATGAAATTGCAGTTTTTTTTTTATATTAAATATATATACACTAGCACCATCGTACTTGCGTTGCGTCGCTAATTTGTCAATAAGAAAAAAATAATTTTCACTCAATTTTCGTGAGCCTAATATAATTTTCTTTTTTTTTTTGTTTACTTTCAGATAATAAAAAGCTGTCAAAGGAACACATTTTAAAAAAGCCTCGTGAAGAAAAAAAAACTAAATTTTTGCGAAAATGACTGCGTCAACAATAATACAACATCTTATACGATATTTAATAAATCATCGTTCATAACACGTTTTAAAACAACAACAAAAACCAAACTAAACAAAAATCTCACACAAAAAATTGGAAATTGAAAACGGAAAAAAAACATAACACGCCAAAACCATAAAACCTGACGACTTTTAAATTAAACAAAAATAAAATAAAAACAAAAACAAAAACACTACATTCCTATCCAAGTGCAAAGGCGTGAAATTATATCTTTTACCCCTCTTCCCATAAAATAGACACCTTAAAAATATTATACCTCCCCAATAGTATAATTATGTAATTATGTTTCCAAAAAAAAAAGAAAACAATTAAAAGTTTAAATCTTTAAAAAAAAAGTTCTTATGAAACAAAAAGCTTAAACAAAAACACTTCATCGCCATCTATTCACACAAAAAACCAAATATTTTTTGTCACACATTTTTGTATTGTTCAAAAAAAAAATTAACTATTAACTACGCCATTTAGTGCATTTTTTTAAATTAATATTTTTATTATTATGATTATATTATTGACTGATAGTTGTGTAACGTAAAAAAAAAAAAAAACAATTTTTAATGAAAAAAAAATAATAACAAATGATCTCCTCCTTCTCAATCATTTACAACAACAACAACAAATAAAAATACACCAGCTCACTACTATCTATCTATCTTATTCTTCTTCTGTCTCCTTCTAACTTTGATGAATTATTATGCCAAATAAATTGATTTCGAATTTTTTAAAAATTAAAATTAACTAAAATTTATTAAAAAATTAAAAAAGAAAAAGTAAGCTTAAAAAAAAGGATCAATTGCTACGCTCACATAGGAATTTATTCATATACAATAAATATAAAAACAAACAATATTTTATTATAAAATAAACAAAACAAAAAAAAAACATAGTCAAGGATATTGCATTTATAAACAAATTTATAAAACTTAGCATTTTATACGTCACAAATTAATACAAAGAAAAAACATAAAAAAGGATAAACAAAAACATCGTCAAAGTGATAGACAACAAAGACAGCTAGCCATTTGTGATTGGCGTATAGCTTTAAAAAAAAAAAAAAAAACAAACAATTACACAACAATAACAAAACGTTTATAACAAATTAGCAACAAAAATGGGCAACAAATGTTGTAGCAAGCGACAGGACCAAGAACTGGCCTTAGCTTATCCGACCGGATACAAGAAGAGTGAGTATGCCTTTGGTAATACGAACATAACAAGCGGGCAGAAACACAATAATGGTGGCTCACTGGATTCACGGTACACGCCAGATCCGAATCGAGGACAGATAAAGATTGCCAGTAAAGGCGGTGTGGATATCATTCGACCGAGGACAACACCAAGTGAGTATGATTCCATAATATATGTTTTTTTTTTTATTTGAAAATTCTTTCAATCAACATGAATAGATCACATTTTCTTCTTTTGAATGTCAAAAATAGCCTGTGATGTAATGGCAAAAATTTTGTGGGTTTACTTTGCTGTTAATAATCATCTACAATTGTTTAAGTTTTAAATTATCCCTGGTATCCAATTTGAATACACGTTCACCCCTTCCACTCTGGTAAATTGTATCAAAAATTGGACAAATTAATTGTAAATAGTACTAAATTATAAGTGGGTGGATATAACGCCCCTTAATCGAAATCGATGATTTTTTATCATCATTTTTTGGACAGTCAGTCAGTCAGTTATGTTTTTTAAGATTTTTGAAGTGCTATTTCTCAGAAACTACTTTTGCGATGGAGCTGAAGTTTGGTAAGATACATTTTATCAACTATAGCTTAGCAAGTGTTTTAAATTTTAAATCTTCTGGCTTAATTGAATCTGAACTTAAAGACGGGTCTAAAATCGGCTGAGTTTGTTCCTGTAAAATTGGAGTATTGTCAGAATTTGACTGTGATTATAGTACAGAGTTTGGAAATAATGATTACTTTTCTAACTTATAATTTAAACTTTTATTTCAATTACAAGTAATTATATTAATTGACCTTTTTACCATAACAACTTTATGTAATTCCATATCAATTACACGTTATTGTAATTGAAAAAATATGCGTTTTAATTAAAAACTGTGATGGGCTTATTCAAGTTTGCGAATTAAAACACTTTTAAATTACTGTCAAGGTAATTTATTTCCTTATTAACTTCCCGTAGGAAGTTATTGTAATAGCTCCGATTTGTCAAATTGAAAATTTTGACATTTCTCGACGTTTCAAGGTCCCTAAAGTCGAAATAAAAGATTTTTAGAGAGATGTCTGTGCATGCGTGTGTACATACATCCGTACGTTCGCGACGTTTTTTTCGTCGTCCATAGCTCAAGAACGACTTCAAATAAATTTTATATTTATACAGATAATAATGCAGAAAGATGCAGAAAGGGCTCTCAAGGAAATTGAGTGGGTGTTTTTTCTACCATAGCAATTTGAAATAAAAAGATGAAAATTTTGGTTAACCCAAAATATCTCACAAACCAATAACCCTAGAGACTTGAATTAAATTTTATATTATATATTGTAACGCGATACCAAACAAATATATTTTTGGAAAAAATTCCAATCAACGGTTTTTTTTTTTATAAATCAAAAAAACTGAAAAAACATATTTGTCACCTCGAAAATTTTACGAACAAAATATGATTTTACCTCCAAAACAATTTTTTGCAATAAAGAATAACGTTTTTAACATCTAGTAAAATTTTAAGAAAAATCGAATTGACAGTTTTTTTTTATAAAAAAAAATAAAAACCTAAAAAAGCATTACTAAAAGTTCGGAAAAATTGATTTTGGACTAAAAGTTGGTAAAAATTGATTTTCCACTCAAATAAATATGGTGCCGTGAAATAACGCCGAGCGAAATAACGCCGAATTCTGAAATTCGGCCTTGTTTCACTTTACTAAAGTGAAATAACGCCGAATTTTAGCATTCGGCCTTATTTCACTATGGGAAAGTGAAATAATGCCGATTCGGCGTTATTTCACTTTTGGTCCTATGCAAAATGCTTATTACATCTCAGTCTCAAATCTAAGTATTTTGAGATTTTGCTAGCATTTTTACTAGAAAAATCCAAAAATATTGAGATCTAGATTTCTCCAGGTGTCAATGACACTTTCTATACTTTGAACGAAGTTGTTAATATAGGCGCCTGCCTGGCGACTTTACATACCCTAAGCGGAGGAACGGAGTTGCGTGAGCGGGTGTGACCCCGAAAAAGGGAGTTAAAATCCTGAGAACCCGCGAAGCGGGCCACCCACAGGTGCTTTTATTGAAAGAAGTTGTTGATATAGGCGCCTGCCTGACGACTTTACATACAACTTCTTTCAATAAAAGCACCTGTGGGTGGCCCGCTTCGCGGGATCTCAGAATTCTAACTCCCTTTTTCGGGGTCACACCCGCTCACGCAACTCCGTTCCTCCGCTTAGGGTATGTAAAGTCGCCAGGCAGGCGCCAATATCAACAGCTTTTTTGAATAAAAGCATCTGTGGGTGGCCCGCTTCGCGGGATCTCAGGATTTAAACTCCACTTTTCGGGGTTCACACCCGCTCACGCAACGTCGTTGCTCCGCTTAGGGTATGTAAAGTCGCTAGGCAGGCGCCAATATCAACAGCTTTTTTGAATAAAAGCGGGTTCTCAGGATTTTAACTCCCTTTTTCGGGGTCACACCCGCTCACGCAACTCCGTTGCTCCGCTTAGGGTATGTAAAGTCGCCAGGCAGGCGCCTATATTAACAACTTCTTTCATAATTCTAACAGTAAAGACCAGTTTTTGTTATTGAAGAAAACATCAAAACAAATTGGGTCTTAAGTCGCAAAAAAATTTGGCTTTATGACACTCTCTGAAAGCGACATAAGGCCAAACGTTGGAATTTGGTCTTATGACGCTTTCGAAAAGTGTCATAAGGCCAAATTTCAAAATTTGGTCTTATGACACTTGGCCTTATGTCACGGCACCGTTGTAGATGTACATATATAGGCATTATGTGTATACTTTTTAATACTGTTTATTCTACGGTAAACTTTGTTTTACAGTTGATTTTGAGTTAAGCCCCGCTTAGTTTCTCCTTGCAAAAGTTTAATTAAACCGAATTCTCTGTTTTCTCTCTTTCGGCTTTATTTCCCAATTGTCATTCGGCGTTATTTCACTTTTCCAAAGTGAAATAAAGCCGAATGCTTAAATTCGGCGTTATTTCGCTCGGTGTTATTTCACGGCACCTACTCAAAGTTGGTAAAAATTGATTTTGGACTAAAATATCTTTTCGAAACTTTGAGATATTGGCTTCAAATTAATTTTTGTTTTATTAAAAAAAAATTTCTTCAACATTCGATTAAATTTTGAGAAAAATCGAATTGACAGTTTTTTTTACAAAAAAAAAAATAAAACTAAACAAAAAGTTGGTAAAAATTGATTTTCAACTTAGATATCTTTTCAAAAATTAAAAATATTGGCTTCAAACTTATTGTATCTCACAGAAAATATTGTTTTTGATATGCAGTACATTTTTTTATAAAAATCCAACAGTCCATTTGGATGGGAAGTTATCAGTGTGGGTCGCATCCCAACCTCTTTTTTCATTATTAATTCAAAGCAAAACACATGCAAGAAGTAAGCATTTCAGGAAATTATTTTATAATTCACGTAAAATGTTATTGACGAAAATAATGTTCAATAACATTTCATTTTTAAATACATTTATTTAGTTAAATTTCAAGTAATAGACGCTTTTCAATTATATGAAATTCTTCAATTACTTCTTAGAGTAATAGAAAAATTGTAACAAGATTTCAATTACAAGTAACTGTAATAGAATTTTCATTTTCGACATATATGGGAACATATAGGAAGTCAAAAAAAGTGGGTCCCCCGGTCTGTCTGCCGCCCCTACCTAGCTAATACCATTGGCATTGGTTCGACTGAGTTCAAACTTGGAAGTTAAGTTTTTAAGACTAAAAATAACAGTAGTCCGGATACAACGGATTTGTTGGTCAAAAATCGACAGTTCGAATTTTCTCAAAAACAAACCGATAGATTTTTTTTGAATTTTTTCTAAAATTTTGTTTCTTAACTTGGCTTCGTTCAATAAAAAAAATTGTTTCTATTGCTCCAGAAAGGTACCCCCATAGAAACTTTATTTTGTTGTTAAAATTTTCTCAAGAACTAATGAACCGATTTCAATCATTTTTTTTCTGCAGCTGTCAAATTTTACTTTTAGGATTTTTAAAAAAATAATTATTATCTTTTTTCAAAATTCGATATCTCAAAAACAGGCCAATATTTCTTAACGAAAATTAAATGTTAAACGTATATTAAAAAGCTCTAAAAAACTGTATAGTTACCAAAAATATATTTAAACTAAAATTGAAAAATTTAAAGATCTAAAGATTTTAGAAAAAAAAATAAAAAAAATAGGTTTTTTTTTGATTGTTTAAATGGCATTTACATTTTTGAAGACAAACTTGTTTTATTGGTAAATTTTAAAAATTAAAATATAAGTTCAATTTCTAAACAGAGTCTTTGTATATCTACTCTTTATATAAAATACACACATGACATAATTTTAAAATAAATGAATAATATACCTATGACTCCGGTAATTCTGAAACTTAAATTTAAATGTAAGGAAATTAAAGGATACTTTACAAAAGATTCGTTCCTATTTTCCATAGTATGTTATATCAAACCAAATATAAATACAGTAAAAGCCTTGATATATGCGGAGGGTATCTTATTGATGGGTACAATTAAATATACACCAAAATTGAACCAGAACACCACCTCTGAGTTCAGCAATTAAGATAAAATGTACGGACTTAACCGAAAACCAGAAGAATTTTCGGAGTAAAAGGGAACAATAATACTCATTTGATATATATAAAATTATTCTAAAGCCATTATTGACATCAAATGTTTAGTTTAGTGGCTAAACACTTGACACTAAACAAGACAAGTTTGGCAAGAGTTTGACTTAGATTAAAAGACTTCCTTATATGGGAAGAAATAATGCCATTGGAAACAATATTATATATATATATATCAAATATTATAAAAAAATTAATAATATAGGGTCCGCCATCTAACGTTTTTTTATTTAACTAGGGCTTATTTCTTGAATGGTTACACTTAGCTCATGTCTGATTTGACAGATAATTAGTTTTATCCTTCCGCTGAACGAATATGGTTGTATAAATGCTTGAATAACGCTGGGATATATTCACTGCGATCGACTTAGAGAAGATGCCGATTTTACAAAAAAATTATCTTTTCAGATGATGCTCATTTTGATCTTGGCGGGCATGTTATCAAGCAAAATTGTCGCATTTGGGGCACAGGAAACCCGCACGCATACATTGAAAAGCCGATACACCCAAAACGAGTCACTGTTTGGTTCGGATTTTGGTCAAG
Organism: Eupeodes luniger; assembly: GCA_951509635.1. Classification (NCBI taxonomy): domain Eukaryota; kingdom Metazoa; phylum Arthropoda; class Insecta; order Diptera; family Syrphidae; genus Eupeodes; species Eupeodes luniger. The sequence continues at coordinate 47,225,749 of OX608074.1, read as the reverse complement.
AGGCATAATTGGGCCATTTTTCTTCGAAAATGAGCAAGGAGTGGCCGCCGTTACAGTCAATGGCGATCGTTATCGGGCTATGTTGAACAAATTTTTGTTCAATTGAAGAGGAGGATATTGGCAACATTTGGTTTCAACAGGACGCCCATTTTCAAAAAAAAAAAGAAGTTATTTGGCGGACCCTATATTTGATGATCAACTGATGTTACTTTTCGCCTTAAAACAATGAAAAATCGCCTCAAGCGAATCAAGAAAAATGCGTTTGAAATTTTGAGAGGATGAAATTGAATGATGTTCCCTAAAAATCAACATAAAACAAGTTCTTAACGATTATTCTGCTACCCCTTTACCTCTCTCTCTTTTACGTTTAGCTAAATTATATTCTCATCAATTAAGATTTTTGATATATCAAGTGGACTAGTGATTTTTCTAAGAGGGAATATCAGCATGAAAAAATAGATTTGTTTGCTTAAATTGATAGTTTTAACTTTTAGCCCGACTTAATTGCTTTAAAACAAAAAAAAAGGAAAATTTTGTCTTATTTACGACTATAATTATGCTTGTGGTCTCAAGTTCACAAATAACTTTATCTAAACTTTAATTTAGGTCATCTCTCGGAGCCTATAATTGACACTCTTGTTAATTATATTTTGTTAACGACATTGCTCATCACATACAATACTGAGTTAGTATAAATAAGACCATACATAGTAAGCTGCATTACCCCACACAAAAGATAATAAACCATCAAATGACCGTCCAACCGACCGACCGAACGCTCGCCCTACCGACTCCGACCTCTCGACCAGTTTCCATGGAAAAGTCCTCCATTTGGTTATAAATTTATGTACTTAGACAAAGGCTTATTTATAGCAGATATACATACATATGTATGTAGTATTATATCTTATAAGAACTAACAATACAAGTCAGACCAACACCCTCGTTACATTCATAAGACCTACGCAACTCATACGACACGTGTTCTACTTTTACTTTCTTCCAAGTTGCTCACATTATTTTTTAGCCGATTAGATACAAAGACTCAGGGAGGCAGCACTAGACTGGGCAGGATGTGACAAAACGCTCACCAGGGGTGCCTCACAAACCAGGGGGGAGCGGACCAAGTAGTCATAAGCTAACAAACATTAAGAACAAAAGCACTGTAGGGTGCAATAAATTGAGAGAATCAATTATATTGGATTTGCTATTTCAATGTGAGAAGGAAAACAAAAGTGTTGTCGGCATTGTGAAGCGTTTATATACTAGCTTATAGTTCTTGTGACTTTGTTGGCTGACATTGACCTGGTTTTCATAATTTGTTTTAATGTTTGACACATGACAAAAGACCCTTGCAAATAATTTGATATCCACTTCAGTTCTTATAATATTTATATATAAGCTCAGATTTTGTCATAAATAAAAAGAATAGTAAGTTGATGCTATTGGTTTTTTGGTCAAGCTTTGGAAAAAGAAGCACTAATAAATTGACTTTGATACAAGTAGATATCAAAATATCTTGAACTGGATAACAAAATATCTTGAACTGGAAGACTGTAAGCTCCATTCAAATAAAGTTCTGAAGTTCTCGTGAAGACCCAAATTTTCTTGTTGCTCTGAAACGATCCCAAAACCAGTTTGAAACCTCGCGATAATTGCTGAATTGCTCGCTGGAGTCTCAGTAACATACCCCTCTATTAATTCTTCATTTCCCTAGGAACTCCGAACTTTTTACAGTATCTTCAATCAACCCCTTAAGTCCAGTCCAGTCAAAATCGTGTCAAAACCACAAAAACTTCTCCTGTTACCAAAAATATATCACCTGTTACTCCTTAAAGTCTGTTTTTTTTTTAAATTCATTTTTATTAATTCACTCTTAGATCTATCTTAAAGCTAGACAAAAATTCATAAAACTAGCCTAATTAACCATAACTTACAACTAACTTACTGGTCCCATACGGACACTCTAAGTTAAACAATAGTACTTAATGCTAATGCCTTTCGGCCCTAAGATCTATTTAACTTCAATTCATTTTATTTATTTTGTATTCATTAGAAAATTTAAAAAAAAAACTAATGTCAATATCCTTTTTTATTTTTACTTAAAAAACTACTTAAAATAAGGTCCTTAATATAAAACTTAAAGCTAACTAAAACTACCTATTCTACCTATAAACTACTTAAAACTAGAACAACCACAGCAGCAAATCTAACTATCTAACGTTTTTTGTTTTTCATATTTTCATGTCTTTTTTTTTTGTTATTTTATTTTTTTTTTATTTATTATTTTTTTTTTGTATTTTTTTGTTTTTTTTTTGTATTTTTTTGTGTATATTTTTTTTGTGTATTTTTTTTTTTGTGCCACCATGCCTATTCTACTTAAAACTAAACCCTAAAACTATAAAACAAGTATGTAAGCCGGCCAAGGCTTAAAACCCCATCCCGACTACCCACTATCAAGTGCCGATTGAAGCCACCAAAACTGGTTCTCCTGCTTCACCCTATCAGTTCGGTCCCGTTCGGACACAGCCCTACTGAACCGAAGGAGCTCTGCTCCGTCTTGTGCCATGAGACGTCCCGATTGTACAGGAGCCGCCTATCCACGGTTCGTCGTCTGACGTGGTAGATTAGCGGAACTGCCAATCTATCCTGTATCAGACCGCATCTATCTAAAAAGAGGAATGCCTCTGGTGGAATGAAGCCGCTCAAGCGTGCACTTTCAAAATACTCGTCGTTCGGATAGAACGCCCCGAAAATTAAATTGTTGGTCGAAGACATAGCTCTTGCAATGTGACCTCGAACGAGTTTAATCACGAAATTGTCAATTCTGTTGATTCGAGCCCCGTTGTATAGGACCTCCTTGGAATAATAATGCACGTAAGAAGATTCTGCTGTTCGATATAAGCCGGTACAGCGTCGTAAACACTGCCGCTCGAACACCCGAAACTTCTCAATCTGGGAAGGGGCAACGTTGAACCACACAGGACAACCATAAACGATCATCGGCCGTATGAGGACCATGTAGCAAATTACCTTCACTCTGGAGTCAAGCCGACTGCTAAAAAACAGCCGTTTCGTCAGAGCGAAGGCTCCTCTGGCCCTGGTCAGAGCAGCATTTATATGTCTGTCGAAATATAAATACTGATCTAACCAGATACCGAGGTACTTCACTACACTTTTGCTCGCTAATGGCTGCCAGTGAAGATCAACGATAACCATCTTGCGCCAATTCTTGCACGTATCCCTCGTGGCCCTAGCCAACGGAGTCCGGAACAGAATTGTCTCCGACTTATGGACATTTATTTTCAGTTTCCAGTCGTCGCAATATCGCTGAATCTTGTCGAAATCACGCTGCAAGAGAATTCTAATAACCTCAACCTTTCGGGCCGTTCTGTACGCAATTAGATCGTCGGCGTACGCAATTGCCTTTGTAAGACTACCTATCAGATCGCTGGTGTAAATGCTGGAGAGAATCGGCGAATTCACCGCTCCCTGTTGAAGACCATTTTTAATTAAGAATGTTGTGGTAGAAGTTACATTGCCACTTTTGACAACAAACTTTCTACCGTTAAGCATATCATAAAGTATATACAACAATGGCTTGCTTATGCCAAGCCTGCTCAGTTTTAGGTAAAGACCCTCTAACCATACGGTGTCAAAGGCCTTTTCCAAATCAACCAGAACAGCACCTGTGCATTGTTGTTTTGTTTTATTCCATTGGATATCAGAAACGAGTTTAGACGCAGCATGAATTGTGTCATGACCCGCCTTGAACCCAAACTGTTTATCGGGAATTATTTTGTTGTCCGCAGCCCACTTAGTCAGAGCCCTATTGATTATTTTTTCGAAAACTTTGCTGATGCTCGGAAGAAGACTTATCGACCGAAGATTTGACGGGTTGGAGTTGTCCTTTCCCTTTTTCGGGAGAGGATGAACCACAGCAACCTTAAAGTCTGTTTATATACCTACATGAAACCCTTAAAAATTATCTTAAATGCTGGAAAGATCTGAATTCAAATATTTTCCCTTTTTTGGAAAAAAAATATGTAAACATTTTTAACTAAATTTAAAAAGCTGAACTTACAACTGCCAACCAGTCTTGTGGTCTCCTTTTTTTCTAAATCTTCTTTAAGAATTACTATATGCTCACTTTTCTTGTACTTTGTTTCTAAAACGTTTTTTTCTCTTGTCTTCCATATAGCAACTGTACCAGGTGGTGTGGCCAAACGTCGAGTTGTTGTCGCCCTCTATGACTACAAATCCCGCGATGAATCTGATCTCAGCTTTATGAAAGGCGATCGAATGGAAGTTATTGACGATACCGAATCAGACTGGTGGCGTGTTGTTAATTTAACTACACGTCAAGAAGGCTTAATACCGTTAAATTTCGTTGCCGAAGAACGAAGTGTAAACAGTGAAGAGTAAGATTTTTCCAAATACGAAACTAAATACATCTTATTATTTTCAAGTTCAAATAATAAAATATTTATTTTGTTTCTATTTTAGTTGGTTCTTTGAAAATGTCCTGCGAAAAGAAGCTGATAAACTTCTACTAGCCGAAGAAAATCCACGTGGAACCTTTTTAGTTAGACCATCCGAACACAATCCAAATGGTTATTCATTATCTGTTAAAGACTGGGAAGATGGCCGTGGATATCATGTGAAGCACTATCGAATTAAACCCCTCGACAATGGTGGATATTATATTGCCACAAATCAGACTTTTCCCTCGTTGCAAGCTCTAGTGATGGCGTATAGTAGTATGTATTTTTATAATATTGCTTTGTTTCAAAAAAAAACTAATTTTCTTTTTTATTTCTTATAGAAAACGCCCTTGGTCTATGTCATATATTGTCAAGACCATGTCCTAAACCACAGCCACAAATGTGGGATCTTGGACCGGAACTGCGTGATAAATATGAAATTCCACGATCTGAAATTCAGCTTATTCGAAAATTGGGTCGTGGTAATTTTGGTGAAGTGTTCTATGGCAAATGGAGGAATAGTATTGATGTGGCTGTGAAGACATTACGCGAGGGTACTATGTCGACGCAGGCATTCCTTCAAGAGGCTGCAATAATGAAAAAATTCCGTCATAATCGATTAGTAGCCCTCTATGCTGTGTGCTCGCAGGTTAAACTCTAAACTTTTTTTTGATTGTTTTATAATTTGAAATCGATTTGTAATGTTTTGCTAACATTTTGTAGTCTTTTACTTATACTATTTTTTTGTATAAGAAAACATTTTGTCTTTGAAATACTAACAGAAAGAGTAGTATCTATTTAGAAAGCTTTACTCCTGTTCCCAATTTTTTAATTCAACACGAAGAATTCAGATCTACATTCCATTTTGTTAATGCACAAAATTATAAAACTATACAAGACATTGTCTATTACCTAAGCTTCCTTTTCGGATTCAAAATAACTTTATGGAAGTGCAAAAATAGTATCCAATAGACTAGTTGTAGAGAAGGACTGTACCTTTGTAAGCCAAACTGTTTCTATTCCACTTGAGTTGCTTAAATGCAGTTAATTCCATTTGTCCACTATTAACTTAAATCAAAACTGACTTTGAGGCCTTTCTCTTGTATCCTATTAGCATAAGAAAACGACTTTTCATCTTTTAAATAAACACAATAATCGACTTTCAATCTAAGTTTTAAAGGTTAATTGTAAAAAAGTTAAGATTGCAAAACAAAACTTCTAAGATCATTTATTCAACATAGTGGTGAAAATTTTCCAATGCTGACAATCATTGTGCCTATTTTTGTTCACGAAATCACCATGTTCCAAACAATCAGTAACAGACAAAGCTTTGTTAGATGTTTTTCCATGTTTTTAAGGTCTTCAATGACTCAGAATCGCTTCAGTAAACTCAAAATCGAATCTAAGTATCTGGCAAGCAAACGTTTGACTAGAGTCGCCAACCAAAAGTTTTTGAAGAAATTTATTGTCATCATCAATTTATACACTTTTCTCAATCAAGTAAGGTCTTCAGTCTAAGACAAATTAAAATCAATGTAAATTTTCGATTTCAAGTATTGTTTTCATTTGAAGTTCACGTCAAAAAAATTGTTGTGAAACAGCCAGGCAGAGGAAAGTGTGCTTTTAAATTTTGGCCTTATGTAAAATTATGATTTTTTACACGATTTCGAAAAATTCAAATACAAAATAGAAACAAATAGAGGTGTCCTTGATTTGTTAGTCAGTGCTTAGGAATGTCATTCCAGAGGTCTGGGTTCAATTACTGCATATGCCACCTTAAAGTTTTTGTTACAACTACCACTTGTTACGAATCCTTCAATAGAAATTATGGTCATGAAAAAGTACTTCTCAAATTATCTGTTTGGACTCGTAATACAAAGACTTTTAGTCAAGGGTTGGAGCGCACTAAATTACTTTAAAATCGAATTTTTGTACAGAGCTTGAAAATTGTTGTTGGACGCCTTGTAAAGGAAGCTTTTACTAATAAGTCTTTAATAATGAGTATTCATCATAACGTAACATTTACTAGTTTCAGTCTAAGTTATTATCGAAAAAATGTTCAATTTGTATTCAATCCATAAAAATGACACTTATTCAAATGCTACAGAAATGTTTCTTCTGAGGCTGTTACTGCTATGCCGTATGAACTCTCTCCTAGATCCGGTACTGACTCGCTCGCCGAAATAGTTCTAAATTGTATTTCAACATCAACAGGTTTTTGTTCTACCAGAACACGTAACTCGCCAAACCCCTCTTCATTTAAAAATCTTTTAATAAACCTCATAATTACAGATAAAATTAAACCTTTTTAAGTGGTTGTTTTGACATATTTCAGAAAAATTAAAACTGTGGTAGCAAATAAATTTAAAACTTAAAAACTAGCAGATGGAGTTTCAAACCTTTTTTTTTCTCTCAAAAACCAACACAATACTTTTTTAATCGGTTTTGTCTTTAGTTCACTACTACTACTACTTTTTGAATACTTTGTTTAAAAATAAATAAATTAGGTGGCGCCTCTACGGACTGTTGCGCCTCTACGGACTGTTGCGCCTAGTGACTTACAACTCTCAACCATTCTTGTGTGCAAGTAATTGCAGGGATGGAGGGGACCTAAAGTTTATATGCCGAATCCGAACGGCTAATTTGAGAAAGCACTTTTTCATGACAAGAATTACTCTTGGAGAATTTGTCAATTCCTCGCAAGAGGCAGACCCGTGAAAAAAACTTTAGGAGAATACTTTGTTTGAAAATCAAAAAATTTCAATAATGTTTGTATCAACAAACAGTAAACATTTTCAATTCAAAACTAATAATTCAGAAAAAGATATCAAGGTTTTCATTTACAACAAATCAAGAATTATCGAAAACAAACCTATTTTATAAGTTTCAAAAATGATGTCCTAGCCTTTCAATTCTTCTTTTTTTTCAATTTAGAGCTGCAATACAAATCGATGTCACTAACTTACCATTTACTTTAAAAAAATCTTTTCTAACCTATTTTGCAATTTCAGGAAGAACCAATTTACATCGTCCAAGAGTATATGTCTAAGGGTAGTTTATTAGATTTCTTACGAGAAGGTGACGGTCGTTACTTACACTTCGAAGATCTAATCTACATTGCCACCCAAGTAGCCTCCGGTATGGAATATCTCGAATCTAAACAACTTATACATCGTGATCTTGCCGCTCGTAATGTCCTCATCGGTGAAAATAATGTCGCCAAAATTTGTGACTTTGGTTTGGCACGTGTCATAGCCGATGATGAATATTGTCCGAAACAGGGTTCTCGTTTCCCTGTCAAATGGACAGCACCCGAAGCCATAATTTATGGTAAATTTTCCATTAAATCCGATGTCTGGTCATATGGTATTCTATTGATGGAACTCTTTACGTACGGTCAAGTACCATATCCGGGTATGCATAGTCGAGAAGTTATCGAGAACATCGAACGTGGATTCCGAATGCCTAAGCCAACTAATCATTACTTCCCCGATAATATCTATCATCTGCTGCTGCAGTGTTGGGATGCTGTGCCAGAGAAACGACCTACATTTGAATTTCTTAATCATTATTTCGAATCGTTTTCGGTGACGTCAGAAGTACCTTATCGAGAAGTACAGGATTAAGACTAACACATTATAGTGAAAGATTGAAAACCCAAACATTTAATTTGTTTATGTTTTGTGCTATTTAAAAAAAAAAAAAAAAAACAACAACAGCAAAATATATGAAGAATATTGTTTTTATTATTACAACTATCATTATAATCAAATGTTTATCTTTCTCTCCCCCGCTCATGTACTCAGTCAGTTCTTATACATAGCATATTTTGAGTATGTAAACATATATACACTTATATATATATATATATATTTACATTTTAGACCACAATTTATACCAATTTAGTTTTTAAAAAAACTTTCAATTTATATCTAACTATTATTAATTATTTCTTTTCTTTCTCTCTTTTTTACTTTGAAAGAATATTTATTTTTTAATGTTTAAGAACAGTGACGAACATCACTTTCTATTAATTATAAATCTTTTGTTTTATATTCAAACTGAAGTTTATATACCTACATACGATACATACATACATACATTATATATACAACACAAGAATGTATTTTTTACCCTAACTAAGTATATAAAAGTATGAAATCCTCTTTAAGTATTAGAACCAAAAACAAACAAATTTTGTACAAGACTTATTTTTTCTTTCCATTTTTACAAAACTTTAAACAACAACAAAAATAACACACAAAAACATAACAAAGAACCATGCCGAAGGATTCACTTAACGAATAACTCGATGGTGCGGTGCAGTGCAGTGTAGTTAAATAGAAATACAAAAATATTAATTAAAAATCTTTGAAAAAAAAAAAAAACGAGAATTCAAACTCAAAAATCGTGTCATTTATAAGCGACAGAGATTGCATAGCTTTTTATATATTTACAATGTGCCCCATCCCATTGCAGTAACGATAAACTGCACTGTGCCTGCCAATCACGTCTGTCGACCCTTTTTCAAAAATGTGAATCCTCAAACTCAAACAAAACAAAATACTTTCCAAACATATTTATATGTATAATTTTTTCTATTCTTTTCTATTTATGAATATTTTCAAATAAAATGATCAAGGATAGCATCCGAAAGAAGAAAAAAAAAACAAATAATAGTAAACGAAATATAACTTATTATTTTAAATAACATAATAAATTGAATTAACAACAAAATGAAAATCGTGAAGTTATAATTTAATTTAGTAGTCGTAACTAATCAGTAAGAATGAAAAAAGAAAACTAGCTGTAATCTTAAGGTAAAATTAAATGAGAAAATGAAGACAAAAAAGTAAAAAAAAAAAAAATCTTAAAATAATAATAAATAAACGAGAAAACAAATATTTACCTACTTTTTACTATTTGATTTTTCTTTTGTGCATTTTTTTATTTTGTATAAAAAAAAAATAAATTTAAAAAATCTATGTTTAAGAAATCCATATACAATACAATCATTTGAGTATATAAAAATAATAATTATTATAATAATAATAAAACAAAACAAAACAAAACCTATGTATACATAATAAAATTAATGAAAAATATGAAAAGAAAAACTAAAAACCAAAAAATTAACTCTAAACATTATATATTAATAATAATATTAAAAATAAAATATAAAACAACAACAAAAAAAATCTTGAACAAGAGAACTATACAAGAAAGAAAAACAAAATGAACAAAAAATACAAAAAAAAAAATTATAAAATGATAAAAAAAAAACGTGGAAAATCACACAATGATACAGTTCAATAAAGAGTAACATTTTATCCATACCATTGTTGTCAACCAGCTTATTTTTAATTAAAATTTGGATGAACTTATGAGTATAAAGACTAATAGTGCCATATGTATGTACTACAACACTGCTTTCAGAACTATTTCTTTATCTTTTATATATTTTGCAGCCTTTGTTTTTGAAAATGCAAAAATAGTGTTTCTACGGGCGTAGGTAGCAGCAAGAAATGTAGGGTTTTATTGCTATTTATATTTATGGTCTCTTGTATGCTGCTCAGGTTTGGGGATCAGTAGAATATGAAGAAATCGACATATTTTATAGGAATTTCATAAAGAACCTGGGGCCCTACTCTGTAATGCGTTTCGAAAGCCAATCCGATTCGATTCGTTTATGAATTCGTACTCTGTAAAATGTCCGAATCAAACAAAACAATCATCAAGTACTTTTTCAAAACAAATCACAAACAAGACGAGGAAGTTGAAATTAATTTTTAAAGAGAAAATATAAAATTCAATAAAAAGTTAATACGCGATGAATCAAATATTTTTGAAATGTGTGATAGATTTTTTTCAGTGATGATTGCCTGTAATGAAATTTATTTGCTTAAATTTTGAATAAAATTATTATTTCCTTACTTACATTTTATCTATTTCACACAAGTTTCCTTTTGTGTCCTTTAAAAACGACCTTCGAATTGCAATCCGTTACCTCTGTTGGTGTAGAAACAAATTTTCCGTTTTCGAACGCTAATGACATTTGGAAACGCATTGCCATGTACGAAAAATCCGAATGCCGATTTGTCATTTCGTAAGTACTAGATTTCTTATCCGCATTAGAAATAGAGAGTACAGAATATTCGTTTTCGAAAATATTTGCTTTCGAAACGCATTACAGAGTAGGGCCCCTAGGCATGATACAACTAATAAGATAGCGCATTGCGCATGTAAGGTTTTGGCTGTCAAACTATCGTGACGTCACCAGCACTCAATTAATTGAAGAGAGCTAGTATATTTGGGGCAATTTCAATCTATTTTTTGTTGTGAATGGTAACGGAAGTGAATTTAAAATATTTTTAAATCAATAAAGTTATTTAAAGTGATATTGTTCATAATTTATACAAAAAAAAAACATTTACTTATAAACATGGGTGTTTGTTCTGTTTTTGACTGCAACAATAACGAAAGAAATAAGATAACGAAAGATTCCAGTTTTCATACATTTCCAAAAGGAAATTTAAATCTCTCGAAGCAGTGGATCTTGGTGGGCAAGAATTTGTAGTCTCCACTTTTTGAAAGAAGATTTTATAAACAATACAAAGTATGAAATGGGTAAGTTAATACAAAAAAAGTAGTTCAGAATAAGAATCAGAAATATATTTATATCAACAGGATTCACACGGTATCGGATTTTGAAACCAGATGCAGTTCCTACGGTTTACCCAAATCAACTGTCTGTAGCGTCTGAGCCTGACACATCAAAGCGTTCGAAAATAATGGAGATGAAAAAACAAAAAGAAGTAGTAAGTGGGTTGCTGGAAGTTCCCATTGAGCTCGAGCATGAAAATGTGCCTGAACAGCAATGCAAAAACGATAGCTTGATGGGAAATATTTCACATTCACATCCACAATTAGAACAAGCTCAACTTGATGCGTTATATGAACAATTGTAAGTACCTTATAATATTTGTAAGCATTTATGATAGGAACAAAATCTTAATCGTACTATCCATGCATTCTGAAATTGTATAAAATAATTTGTTTTCATAAACTTATTAGAAGAACCTTACGCGAAGAAAATGAGCAACTCAAAACAGAGTTAAGGACTAAGACCAGGAGGATAAATAATCTCACAATCTAATAATCGATTCATCTTAACAATATTCCCTTTTTCAGGAAGGATTTTTGTCGTTGTCAAAGTCGACAATAGTAAGCCTATTGCTTCTGAGCCAGAAGAAAATCTCCCATTTGCTTACGATGGTTTGGACAACTTGGCTGGCTACATTTGCCATCGTTTTAAAAACACCATACCAAACCTGGAACAAATTGAACCAGACGAAAGCCCTTGGGTAAATCACTTGGACGAAGGAGGCTTGTCTAAAGCAAATCCCACAATGATGGCTCACTTTGCTGCATTACAAAATGTTTTTAATGCCGTAAATGGAGAAGGTGAAGGCATTTACATCTGTCCAAACTACATCCAGCATTTACTTGAAGTTGCCGAGAAAGCAAAGATCAAATGCGATGAGAAGATTATGAAGCTTTTCTTTCGTTGTTGCATGTATGTACTTCCGAATGCGAAAACTAAACAGACAAATCACTGAAAGCAAACTGTCCAGAAAAAGAAAATACAAACAAATTATTAATTAAATAAAAGGTTGAAAAACCACTGACTAAAAAAGACCATCATATCTTTTATTTAACCATTTATCACTATTTAAACAATCTTCCAGGTAATTCTATGGAGAAAAATGCATCCGTATGAAAATGAAAAAAAATACACCATACTCTTCATTTACTCCGATTTTTTATTAATTTCTTTCACTCAAACACACAAATTTTCTTTAACTTACGAATAAACACAAATATTAACTATTTAAAACCATTTATCTAAATGAAAAATATTAGAAATATTAACATTTTATTATATAAACAAAATATCCAAACAAATTAGTGCCATTGTTTTGATTTGATTTCACATACTGAATAATAAACGTCAAACTCGTTGAGTGCTTGTGACGTAGATGCGCAGAACGAAACAAAAATAGAAACCGGAATGCGCTATCTGTTTTAGTTGTATCATGGCCCCTAGGTATATGAATATACCTAGTTATGCCATGTAATTAGAAACAAGACTTCCAAATCTTCGGACAAGCACCTTGAAGTCTCAAGCTGATTACATCATCAAAGTCTGCAGCAACCATCAGAACACAAGAATTTCGAAAATACTTCTTTTATATGAGTTGAGAAACAAAGACTTGTGGTTTGCAAGATGCCAATCTGTTGGTAATGATAACGAGTGTGGAGTGAGATTCGATGATGATTTCAACAATGTAAACCATGTGAAAGAACAAATATACAGCATCATAAAGAAAAATGAGGACATAATAAGGCATTCACTGACAGAAGAAGCTCAAGATTCATTCAGTAGAATAATCTACAGTCAGCTCAAGTATATTCTTGATACCAGAAACTATTTCAGGGATTCACTGAGTTATGCAGAGATATACTGCCGGTCATAAGATTAGAAGCAGGCATTTTCGAGAAGTAAAATCGATATTTCTCCCGTTATATGATGGATTAGAAAAAAATAACTATGTTAAATGAGGGACTATTTTGTTAACAACAAAATATAAAATTTGGGTAAAGGAGAGATTTAGCTTACCGAACTTTCATGGCAAATTGTTAATTGAGTCAAGAATATGCGAAAATAAATCGGGTCATTAGATTAGAAGCACATTAAATAAATGGAAATAAAATGCAAGTATTTGTATTTTGTTATGTTTTTTAGTTTTTATTAGGTTTTTAATAATGTGTGCTACCACCAGCCTTCAAAATAACTTCAAAAATTCTATCTTTTACTGATTTAAAAAGAGATTCCAAGTAGACCAAAGAAATCTCACTCCAGGCCAATTTAATACCATGAATAAGCGCTTCCTTGTCATCGTATTGCTTTCCTCCTTCATGTACCTTACTTGTAAGCTAGCCGCACACATTTTCAATTATGTTAAGGTCCGAGGAACATGGTGGCCAAGGCAGCAAGTGGAAGTTTTGGTTCGCAATAAGGGATTTTACCTCTCGGGCTTTGTGTATGGGAGCGTTTTCCTGCTGAAAAATCCATGAAATTGGTCCAAAGAGTTCGCTAATATTGGGGAACACTGATTCTAGCAAGGCCTTGTATGTTTTCCTAGTCATTTGGTATTTTGGGCTACCAAGTCTACAGCGCCATACAATAAAATTGAGCTTCAGACGATAACGCCTCCTTCTTTGCTATGGTGACGGTTTAAAAATCACTACTCTCTCCTCAGGCGATGGAAATAATAATTATAACCATCTGGCCCATCTAGGTTAAATTTTTCGTTGGAAAAAATAACCTTCCGCCAATCATTTCTGGTCATTCCATTTTGCACATCTCAGCTCATGTGATCTTTCTCGAAACACAAGCGTTCCTTCTTCCTTGCGTCATAAAGTGGTGGTTTTTTCCTAAGCTTTAGGCGCTTTAAGTGTTTGGCAAGGCGTATTGTGCATTTAACAGTGGATAAGCTGGCCTTAACATTAGCTTTCTCCCTAGTTTTAACTGCCGATAAAGCTGAATTTGGCGCTATTCTAAGGACATTTTGCGTTTCGCGAAGTCTTAAGGCAAAGGAATTGTTTTTTTTTTTATAATTTTTCGAGTAAGACAATAGTTTTTTAAATAATTGCTGACACAATGATCACTTCGATTTTTTTTCAGGCTATAGCAAAGCATTAAAGACCTTTAGAGCAATAAACATCTTTTCTTGTCCTTTCCTCCACTGTCAAACATTTTTTGTTGCCCATTTCTGTTAACATTCAATCAAGAACAATTAATTTATAAACTGTACCATTTTTCCGAAAGAAAAATGTATGCACTTCACAAAACAACGTTGATTTATTCACTGCTTCTAATCTAATGCTACTTTTTCGGAAAAAATACTCTAACATTACAACAGACTATAAACATCATTAACGAGCATAATTGGTCACGCCATCATTAAGTACATTTTTGAGAGATATTTAAAAGTATAGATTGTTATTAATAACAGAATTCCATTAAATTCAAGAACATAAATATAAATATTTTTTTTGCAACCTGGATGCAATCATAGTATTTATATTCAAAATATTGTATACAATTCATGTAAATTAATTTTAAATTAAAAAAAAAAATTAAGTTAAAATAAAAATTAATACATTTTCTTTCTGAGACCTCTATTAAATCTTACTTAGTAAAGAAAAGTAAGAATGTATACCCTTGCGACGATCTACCACCGAACGTTAGGCTTAAAACCATTTTCTTCACAGAAGCTAATCAGCTGATTTAGCATTATTTATTTTAACATACGTATACATAAATTAACGCAATTTAAAAACTGTTCAAACCATGAATGAATTTAGAGCTGTTACACAAAAGTTTTAAGAATTGTTTTATTTTGAATTATTGAAAAAAATCATAGTTAAAAAATAAATTAATGAAATAGCAGATGTTACTCCTTCTGAAAAAGTATAACTCTTTGATGTAAGCAATAAGCATATAAGTTTTTTTTTTAAATTATTGTTTGATGAACCTCTGATAGTAGGGTTGTTTTCAAACACGTCGAAAATCTGCGTTAGTACAAACGTAAAAAAGAAAGTATGAACTTTCTTAATTCTAAAGAGCATCGTCCTTCATAATGAATTTTTTTTTCCAGACCTGAATTCTTTTTCAAAGAGAATTCTTCTTTCGATTAGAAGCTATGCAAAGAAACAGCTTCTTCTTCAATTCAAAAAAGCTAAATTTAATTGCAAACAAGAAATATATTAATAAAAACACCAACTAAAACCTACATTTTTCTCAATTTATATTTTACTATTACCTCCCGCAAGTAAAAAGTGAACAGTATAAAAAATTAGTTTCAATATACAGGGAAAAAGATCCCAAAGCTGATAAACAGCAAGTAATACAGAAATATAATTCCTTGCGCACTAATCATACAAAAAAACTTAAAACAAAATTCGGATTCTGAAAAAAGTGATGAAGTTGACATACTTAGTGTTATTTCGACGCGATGCAGTTTCTTAGAAACTTGGAGGAACCATTCACGTTGCAAAGCAGCATCCATAAAGAAAGCATCACTCAGCATTTTGTCTTTCACGACACAATTACCAGCTTTTAACTAAATGATTGTATAAAATATTGAATATAGCTATAAATCAATAATATTGTGCAATATTTGGCACAATAATATTGAGCGTCTAGGGACCGCTTAAGTTAGGCAGACGTTTATGAAAACACCCTAAATTGACGCTAACTACAAGTTTACTAAATTTTAGAATTCTGAAGTGTAAAAAAAACATTCGAAAACGAATTGGTGCTAAAACATACAAAACTATCCATTAGGTTTAGTTGATCATTTGTTGAATCTGGCCATTTAATACACTTATTTCTTAGCTTAAAAAACAACGTGGTGTGATGATCAATGTATAGTACAATACTCAAATAACCGTTCGGATTCGGACTAAAACTGTAGGTCCCCTCTATTCCTGACAATATTCCTCGCACACAGGAATGGTTGATGGTTGTAAGTCACCTAATTAATTTATTTTTAAAAAACAACCTCTTTGTTTGAATAAAGTATATTTTGAAAGTTGATCCTTTAGAAATATTGAATAAACAGCTTATTTATCTAAGAGATTCATTTGTAAGCTTACAAATAGTGAGCTAGGCTGCCAATCTCAAATCTATGTTCGCTTGTCTGCAATTTGAGTTTTTTCCAAAATGGCTTAAGTTTCTTTCAAAGCAAACTGTTGGAAGTTTTGTGTAACTTCTGTTGGAAACAATTTTAAATAAAAAGGGGACATTTCCAACTACGATTTCTTCCACAAATCTTTGCAAATAAGTTTTAGAATTGGGCAGGTTCAGAGAAAATAAGGGACTTCATTTGCAGTCAACTTCATTCTTTAAACGTAAATGTTGACCAAGGCAACTAGATAGTTTTTCAAGTGTCATGAAGTTAAAATTCAGAACTTTACTTCACAAACCTCTACTTCAAGTTCATAGTACAAAAATTACCAACATCATTATTTTCTACAAAACACTCCTCAGGCAAGCTACAAGTCTATCATGATTTGTATTTTGTATTTTAAAGAAATATTACTTATTTCTTTACCAAATTTACAAGGAACCGTTTTACAGAAAGCATTAAATGAAGTTGTTCAGAAAATAAATAAATCATTGAGTAATAAAGTTCAGCTTTTAGTTGAATTAAAAAACATGATCAATTGTCATTTTTGACATAAGTTGACTTGACTTGATAGTAAGGGAGATTTTTCTTGCCTAACTTTCCAGTCAACTTTCCAATAAAGTTGCCTTAATTGGAAGGCAATTTTTTGGCAGCTGGCCAATCAGATGCAAGAAACTTGCCTTACTTTCAAGTCCCTTATGTCGGCTGAACCTGCCCAATATTTTTGTTGGTAGCCATTTTTGTAGTGTATTAAAAATCAATTCTACTTAGTTTCAGTTTATTTATTTATGTAGCTTACACAGTAAGATAATAATAGATATCTTATAATTTTGTAAGAGCCTATGACTTTATTTAAGATAACAATTCAATTTTAACAATACAAAAAGAAAATAATGTAAAATAGATAAAATAATAAATAAGTAATAGAAAAAAAAACACAATAATTCATCGATAAAATATTATTTTGCTTGGAAAACAATGGAATGATAGAAATAGAAGACAAACAAAAAATAGAGAAAAAAGATATTTAGAGTTAATAAGAGAAGATAAGCTAAGTTAAGTTAGTTCCTTTGGTTGGAAAAGAAGATTTTAATTGTTTTTTGGAAAATGTGCATATCACTTATATTCCACAGATGAGGGGGAACTGGGAAGTGAGTTCCAGAGGCGACATGCAGCGAAGAAAAATTGTCTTTCCGATGTCAAACACGAAAATTACCGATGTCGTTCAGTTCGATGTTGACATTCTGACTTTTTCAAAGAGATAAGTTGGCTGACGTGTTTTCAAGATTTTAAAAAAAGGTTTCAATGTTCCAATCTTCATGAAGTCATATAATGGCATATTAGGTAGAATCTCTTGCAAATGTGAAACATGATCGTACCTTCTTAACCCAAAGATGCATCGAATGATACTATTTTAGGCTATGTTTAATTTAGTTTTGCTGATGGAATCGCAGTTGTAAAACATTTCGCATCCATGAGTGAAAACAGGTATTACAAGGGTCCTTGCTAGCACTGGTCTGGTTTTAAATGGAGTGATGTCTTGGGAGGTCCACAGCGTTCTATAAGTTTTACCTACCAATAGGTTGATGTTGACTGAAGATAACACTTACATTTTTACTTGATTTTACGAATTCTAATGGGTTCTCGTTTAGAATTATGGAAGAAAAGTATGTTTAATTTACTTCTTTTCTTGATATAACCAGGCATTTGCAATTGCTTGCGTTGAGAATCAACCCATTACAAGACGCCCAGTAGGATATCTTTTCTAGTTCTCGGTTCAGGGTGAAAGCTCAGTCGTCAATTAAACCCAAAGGACAGTTTTTGTTAATTTTCATGTCATACAAATGTTTTGATACTTCATTTATAGTGAAACCTATTTCATTCACATATAATGAAAATAGAAGGGGGCATAAAACTGATCCTTGGGGAACTCCTTGTTGAACCGGAAGAAAATCGGAGAGATTTTTATTTAAGAAAACCGCTTGCTTTCTATCATTCAAAAAAGAAAAAAACAGTCTTATTGTATTGTAACCGATTTGTCGAATTGGAAATTTTGACATTTCTCGACGTTTCAAGGTCCATAGAATCTAAATGAAAGTTTTTTACGGAGATGTTAGAGTGTGCGTCGTCCATATCTCAAGAACCAGGAGAGATATCGACTTCAAATAATATCAGATAAATAACACAAAGATTCACAAAGGATTTTCGAACAAATTTGGGGCTATCGGGAATTGTGTTTCCCATGAACTTTTTCCCATATTCGAAAAATAGGTATCGTGAACATCTTTCGAAATTAGGGAAAAGTTCCGAGAGAAAATATACCTATCGTGAACAATTTCTGTATGGGAATTTTTTTGCTTTTTCCCTCGGAATTTGTCCCTGTCATTTTACGTTGGAATTGAAAACAATAAACAACGATGTAAGTTATTCTCTAAAAAAAAAATTAATAAAACTAAAAAATTCTTCTAATTCGAAGCAAATAGAAATTGTAATTAATTTTATGGAAAAAACCGAGATATCGCCAATGGATTCACTACAAATAGACTGAAGGAAGACATTCAAAATTTTTGGAAAAATGTTGAAAGTGATCTCAACTGCATTGGGCCTCCAGTAAAATCAGTTGCAAAAAAGTAAGTGGTTAGTTAATTTAATGGTGTTTTTATTTAAAAATAAAATAATTTAAGGTTTGGATTGAGTCATTTGCATCTTGATACATACATAACGGTCAAATTTTGTTCTCAAAGAAATCTAATACATTTGAAAGGACTTCTGAAAATGAAGATTGAGCCAACCCAACCTCATGGTCTTTTCCCACTCCTGTCTGATACCCACCTTCTGCAAAGAAAAGCAAACACGCACTTATCTTAATGAAAGGAGGAATAGCGATACGTTTCTTTGACTGAGGCAAGAAATCAGACAGCGTATCCATCAAATGCTTAAACAATGGCTTGTTAGCTATATAGTAACGATAGAAACGGTATGAAAAATGCATGAGTCAATCAAATGTTTCAACTTACAGTGGTTCTGGTAGCTCTAAAGGATTTGAATGATCCCTTACACTCCTCCTTATAATTCTCTGCTCATTTCATCCTCTCTGTTCTATCTCGTCAATTAATAATAAAAATGATATTCTTTGCATTTTCTATCACTTTGTTTATAATTTAAGCAATGCACAAAATAAATAAATTTTTTTTTGTTTACTGCAAAATCAAATGTCAAAATCTTCGAAAACAGTATTCTAATTTTTTTTTCATTTTCATGTTGGTAAAAGTTGTTCCCAGGGAAAAGCATTCCGTGGGGAATTTCCGATAGAAGGAATGCGTTCCCGGGAACAACAAAATTCCGTGGGAAAAATATTTCCCAAGGAATTCCCGATAGGGCCGATTGAGTGGGTGTTATTTTTACTATAGCAATTTTTAAAAATATTTTAAATATATGTTTTGATCCAAAATATCTAACGAACCAATAACGAATATTTTACGAAAAAAAAATGATTTAACATCTAAAATAATTGTATTAAGCGAAGAATAACGTTTTCGACATCTAAAAATTAAAATTAAAAAAAAAATCAAATTGACAGTTTTTTTTACAGAAAATAGAAATTCAAAAAAAAAATGATATTGGTTGGTATGGCAAACAATTTCAAATGCCAAAGTGAGAATTTTACCCGTAGTGATATATTTCTGGAGAATATCCCCAGTAAACTACAAAACAGGTTATCATATAAAAGTAAAGGAAGAAACAACGCACAAATTTAAGTTTGCATTTAGTGAAGGAAAAACCAACATGTTAACAGCTGGACAACAAGCTCAATAAGGAAAAAAGAACGAAACGTTGTAGAAAACACTAGAAAACCAATTTCCGGAACTTCAAAATTTTACGCTTATATTGCTAGATTTTTCTCAAGCAGTTTGAAACTTTTATTTTCGTAAGTCGTTTAAGCAACTATGATGGTTATGCTTTTAGCTAATTCCTTATGTCTAATTTCAGCCTTTGTTTCTTATTTTCGAAACAGATAATTTTCAATTAAAAAAAAATTCCTTTTGATGATAATGTAATTTTATTTCTATTTCATTATGAGTACAATTACATTTTATAGAGATGTTCTTATTTTAAACTTTTAAGTTTTAAATTTCTCTTGTTAATTTTTTTAACATTAAAAATTTAAATTTTCAACAGTTTTATATATTTTTCTGTTTAAATTTTAGACACAAAAATGAATAAAATACAAAAATTAATTATACAATAATAATAAAATTTCTCTTTTTTAAAAAAATGATTTACATTAACACACGTAGATAGTTTTTAGTTTTTAATGAATATTATATATGTATGTATATACTTTTTTTCATTTTAAAAAAAATGATTTGTTTAAAATTTTACTATATATTTTATTTAAATTACATTGTTTATTTAGTGTGAGTCCATCTTAATTTAACATTGATAAATAGTTTGATTTTATTTTATATATTGTTAATTTAGAAAAAAAATTAAGATTTGTTTTACATATTTAGCACAAGATTCGTCGTATTTCGTGATGTCCATCAAGATGAATATTTTTAAAACCATTGGTGAAGTTGCAAGTTGTTTTGTTTTTGTTTTTAATTTATTATTATTGCTGATGAATTCTTTGTTGTTTTTGTGCCTTATTCTGTGAATATAATAATAAGTATTTATGAAAGAGTTAATCAAAAATTAGAATATATTTATGAATGAATATTATGCAGGTGGTTAAAGTTGAAATGTAGCAGATACTAAAACTTATGCCATTTGAATGTTTCTACTACTAGACAAAAACTTATTTAAAACGTTTATCTGAGTTGTTGGCATTTGGTCGAGTAAAATGCTAAATGGCTTTAAAAAACAAATAACAAAATTCAAATGTTTATTTTAAAATAAATATATCTTATTTATTTCTAAGATATAGAATTCAAAAATCAAAACCACTCAAAGAATTCTAGGAATGAAGTCCTTATGGATAACATCTATTTTAAGTGCGATTATGGAAGTCTTCAAATTCATAGTCTTCTTTATAAATAGATAGAAAAATGATGTTTCTACATATGGGGACTTGTGTCCATCATTTATGCTATTTTTGATATAGGAATTCGTGATTTCGTGAATTCGCTGTTTATGAGTTAAATGAAGAGTCTTTTGAATAAAATAATGTTTCCATAAGCAAAATATATAAAAATTCTACCAAAACAAGACGTTTTTGTCTGTCGAAACATAATTATTAAAAGACATATCTTATTTGAAATAATGGGTCAAGTTATGTATGTAAGTTTGCAAAACTATTAACAAAGCAATATAGCATTTTTCAAGTTTATTTTAAATAAATCAAAACTAGCTGTTTTATGCAATCCTTTCTTTATATTACTTTGGATATTAGTTTGTGCAAAACTCAAGTTCTAAGAGTTAAAAAAAATAAGCAAAAGATTTTATTCATTCTAGCAAAATAATTTAAATTTAAAGTTTACAGAAAATAGTTGCTTATTAGAAAAAAAGTAACATTGGGTTTGTAGGCTTGATTTTTTTAAAATTATTGCTATTAATTGATTTTTAAAGAAAAATATAAAAACAAAATAGTTATCTTATTAATTATAGTCCCTAAATTATTGATTTAAGATATCATAGAAAATTTACAAGCATTCCAAATTAAACTACACATATTTTAAAATTGAACAAAAATTATAGCTACAAATGAAAACTACGAACAATATAAAAATATTTAGTTAAGCATAAAAATTCTCACTTGAGTCCAAAAATCGGTACTTATGTTTCTTTTTGTTTTATTTTGTGTTTTATTTTATTTGATCCATTTTCAATCGATTCCAATATTTTGATACCAATTTAATTAGTTTTTGAATAATTTATTGTTATCTGGATTAACAGCTTGCTTATAGATTTCGTCCGAAAACAATTCGCCTAGGATTTGAGGACCATACTTAACGAAAGAAATAGATGCTGTTTCTAAATAATTTTGTTTGTACATAACAATATAAATTTGATGTCTACATTTATAATAAAAAAAACCATTCCAAAAAATAAAACATTAAAAATTGCCAAATGGAAAATATTTTTTGAAATGGTACCTAATTGTTTTGAAATAAATACCTAATAAATTAATGAAGTTATACATATCTTGAGTAAAATAATACATATCGTCCCGTTTCTAAGTATCACATAATAACAATACTTTTCGATTTTTAAAGTATGTATTTAAAACACTAAGTAATTTCGTAATTGATAAACTTTCATGTTTTAAAATGAATAATAATAAAAAGAGCTTCAAAATTTCAATAAATTCTGAAAATTCATTTGTTTTGTGCAAGTGTTCAAAAATGTTTTTAGATACGTAGTCGTTCAAGTAAAAACGGGACGATATGAGCTTTTAATATTGTATTAACCAAGACTCAACTAAAAAATTAAGAGCTCTGCTATTGAACCTGATTTGAAATCTGCAATGGAGTTTTGACGTTTAAGTCGATAGGCTGGCATAAGTTCAGCCTTAGGGGTGAGTTATAGCTATTATTGGTTTTCATCATTGAACATTTTATTCCGAGATTTAAAAGCGATTAAGAGAATAACATTTTTAATGGTGTCAAAATGAAATTGATCAGTTGCAATTTTGTTTCTACGAAAAAAAAATACATTATTGAATCCATTTTTAGTTTTTCAATGATGAAATAGTTTGTTTATTGTTTGTTTACTGATTGTTTATTTTACATTTGGGAACATAGTCGTCCCACTGCGTTCAATCTCAGACAGATAGGGTATCCGGATACCTTTTTGTTAGTGCTTTACGTGTACAATAATAGCTGATCAAAAACAGCTGAGATGTCAAAAAAGGAATCCAAAGGTATCCAAGAATTTCTAGGGTATGTAGGTATCCGACAGAACAGCTGATTCAACAGCTTCAAAATTGACTTATTTTGTTCTCGTTTTGTAGATGACCAATTTGTTAGGTCTTACCTCCAGTTATCTCTTATTTATTACATTGTTACCCACCTATCAATTCATCATCGTCCGACGAATCAGTTGAATTATCCATTAAATGTTTTATCTTACAACAATTTTGACTTCGAAGCTTTAATGTTTCTCTGCCTTTTGTGAACAGCTAAAAGTTGTTTTTATTTTTTGACAGCTATCTCAATACAGCTATCTAACTCGTTCAACAAGGTATCTAAAAATCCACCTATCCAAGATACCCTAACCAACACGAGATTGAACGCAGCCATTCCATTTTCCTTGTACTCTCACCTGTCAGTTTTACTTTCAATGGTCAACTCTAACCTCAAATGTTTGATTATCATAGGAAAATAGTTGTCCAATGAAAGATAGCTTTAACCGACCTGTCAAAAAAACAAATGATTGGTTTCAATGATGAAAACCAACGATAGCTATAACTGGAATTTTATTATGAGTTTCATCTGAATCATTTTGTTTGACCTGAACGAACACTTACTTCGAAATTATATTTAAAAAGCATCAAAAAAACAGACAGATACATACATATTTCAGTCCTGAACAACGAAATAAAAACTCATGAATTCACAAAAGGTTAAAATAATTTTGTGGTGAAACTCATAATAGGGTTTATGGCTTATTTTTGAATAAATGGAAACAATGTGAGTAGACTTAATTTAAATAAATTTCTAAATAATGCACATTGTTCATTACCATTCGCAAATGTTTCTAACTTAAAACTTATTTCAAAAAAGGACAACCTATTTGTCAAAATGTTAATTTTTTTTACATCAGCTGATTATTTTAGAAAATCCAAAAAAAGTATTCGTATCGAGATTTTAAAAAATGTGATTAAAGCCGAACAAACAAGATATTCAGTCCAGATTGTATCTTTATTGGAAAAAATATTTTTTTTCAAGTAAGGAGAGTTAGAAGACAAATCAGAAACATGTTCAATTTTTCTATAGCTACTTCTAAAAAGATCTCAAAATTTGTTTGTTCTCTTTTTTTTTTCAGTAATTTTTAATGTACACTGGATTTAAAGAAAACAGTATTTTTTTAAGAAAAGGGTCTTACAAAGGAATTTTCGGAAGACTGGATTTAAACAAAAGCTATGAAAATGAAATAAGCCAGTACGAGTACAAGTACCACAAATAAGATGTTAGCAATATCTTATATTGGTCTAAACAAATTGTTTTTGTTATAATAGGTCCGTTCGCGTACCCTCCTAAAACACTCCAATTTTATTAAAAAATACGAAATTTAACCAAATCCTGTTCGCGTACTCAAAAATTTCGTAGTTATTCGTAAAAGAGAGCGCTCCTGACAGAGTAAAATATTTCCCCAATTGTGAAAATTTCAAATTTAATAGAAATTCAAATAAATTAAATAAATTGCTCGCTTTTGCTATCAGTTATAAAATTTAAAAACAAATTTTCAAAGAACAGCAACAATATACTGCGTGAAAAATTTGTTGTTTTCCCGTTCGCTTACTTTTTTGTAGTTTTTTTTTTTTGGTGAGAGAATTTTACCCCCACTCTTTACAATATTTCTTTTTACGAATTTCAGTGCAGAAAGTACGCGAACGGACCTAATGAATATAACAATTGATATGCACTTATTTACATAGATTTCAAAGCTTATGTAGATTTAAGATAACAACGTTAGAATCTTACAAAACATCAAGATCAATAACAATTTCGACACAATCGACAATCGATGACGTTGAAAACAGTTTTGTTTGAATGAAAAGAGCTAGAAAACACTTTTGAATTACTAAATTTTCTAGTTTTTCAAATTGAATTTATAATAATTTGCAATTCAAGACACCACATTTTTGTAAATTTGAAATAAACTTATTAAAATAAGCCACATCAACAATGTTTTAATGCAATATGTGATAATCGTAAATCAAATATTTCACTCACAAAACACGTGCTAATTTTGAAATTAAGCGTAAATGTGCTCATGTGACAAAACATACACAAAATAGATACCTACAGTTTGACAAATTTTAAAAATTTTGACGTAGTTGAGCTTTCATCTTTTATTTTTCCAGAAATACCTGATATTTCAATGATGATAATAAGGGATCTTTTAATAAAATGCACCAAATGTATTATATTTTATCTTATTAAAATAAAAACATTGAGTTGGAAATTTTGTAGAATGTTAAATTGCGCACTTTACATACAGCCCTATTATGGCTATCAACTATCAATTATTTGATAACTGATAACTTCTATCAATTTATTGATAATTTGGTATTATGAGTATCAAATGATAATTTTTCACCCATTGTGAATACTAATCATAATCAATATACTATTGTGAATAGGTTTTGTTTGGTGTTTGGTGTTTGACGTTTGTCATTTGTGTTGAGTTCTTGTGTTTTGGTCTATAAATAATTTCGGTGGAATAATGTTAGTTGTTTTCATTAAATAAATTTCTCTTTTTTCTTTTTTGTTTATTTAGGAGTAGAATAGTTAGCAACAGAAAACAAATAGAAAGGCTTGTGGAACTATTAGAGGAAAATCCTGAGGTTGCAAGAGGCATTTGTAAATGCCTATTTATCAACGAAGAATTTGTGGCTGATAGAAAATTTGATGGATATCATAATTTTTGACAGCCGTAATACCAAGTTTAATTTGCTTATTTTAATTCATGAATTTATAATTTGTCCAGTGGGTTTGAAGCATCTCGTAATACTGTTTATTTTAGCTTGCACGATAAACCTTCGTTCCTCAGTACAATTGCCTTCAAACAACAATTCCAGTGAATGCATTTCGTTCTTCAATTTGTATATTCAATAAAAACTACAAAAAAACTTTTATAAATCATATTTAAATTACAATTCTTTACCATTTACGAATATTTGATACATTTGTCAACGAAGATTTTGTAGCTGATAGAATATTTGATGGGTATCAATATGTTTGATAGCCGTAATACCGAGTTTATCAATAAAGCTATTCACAATAGATCTTTTAATTCACTATTTATCAAAAATATTGATAATTGATCACCATAATACCGATTCATTAATTTTGTTGATAATTATCAACTATTATCAAATATCGTGTTGATATTTCAATTATGAAAACCAATGATAGCTATTACTGGGCCCTTAGCAATTGTCCACAGTTTTCTGACCGTATAATTTCTCGAAGAAGTGATAACAACTGGCCACCGAGATCATTTGATTTACCAACTTTAGACTCTTTTCTTTGAGACCGGATGAAGGGCATATATTTAAAAAAAATCGTCCTTTTTGAAAAACTCTTTAGCTTTAAGAATTTTAAAATCACTTTAGAAAATCTAACGCTCTTAAAAACTTGCCTACAAGATTTAACTCTTCCAATAAATGATGCAAATATTTACTTCAAAATCTTGCTACATAACAACTTCATACTTAAACTATTACTAAATCAAATTATTCTCATAAAATTCAACTAACCTAGATTTTAGTATTTTAGTAAAAGAGGATTTTTCGTTTATACGAGTATAATAATAATTTTTAACATCAAGATGTCCATTTTGTTGAAACCACTTAATTTTTAAGTTTTAGCGTTTTTGTTTTTTGTTCGTTTGTTTGTTGTTTTTTTTCTTTTTAAAAATATTCTTTGATTCAATAAAACCCTTTGTCGGAAACCAAATTATTATCAATCAGTTTAAGCGCAAAAATTTGATTAGTCCATCGAAAACCAAAACCAAAACCAAAAAATATATACACATTTTTTGGGAATTCCTTATCCCAAGATGTGTTAGATACGAGTAGATGTTTGCCATCTCATAGTTATGCATAATTTATATAAAAATAATATTTTCTGTCGATTTGTTTTCATGAATTTATTGTTGTTGAGCATTTTTAGATGCGTCCATTGTCTTCATAAAGTAGGTTATCAAATCAATTGGCAATGGAAAAACGATGGTGGAATTCTTTTCGGCCGAAATCGTATTCAATGTCTGTCGATTTATTATTAGTTTATATTTAGTTTTTTTTTTTTTTAATTGTAATATGGAAAAAGAAAAGAAAAAAGAAAAAAGAAAATGTATTTATTATTTTAATTTATTTTTAAATAATTTTTAATAAATAGAAGTTTACAAAAACAAAAATATGAAGAAAAATATAAAACATTACCTGTAGATAACGTAGCTGAAGTGCTGCTGGAGAATCTCCAATAACTTCAGATGCCTCACGTAAGGCACGTGAGGCTTTTTGTTCTCCTTCGGCTGCAATAACTTTGGCACGTGCCTCTCGTGCTGCCTCAGCTTCAGCTGCCATTGCACGTTGCAATTGAACAGGTAGTCTGACATCCTTGCTGTAGAGTTTATGGAAATACAAATAACAAAGAACATTTAAGTGTGAATAGTTGATAGACATAAGAAGTTCAAGCAATTGAAACGAAGAATTTGCAAACATTTTAAAACTGCATAGATGACTTCCAAAAAAGAATACATTTTGAAACTATTGATATTTTAAAACAACTGTTTTTGCTACAAAAAGGAAAAATTAAATATGGGAATCTCAATTTTAAACTTGACGAATATTGTACTTTTAATCCTCTGGGATGCTTAGACCGTTAGAAAAGGTTTGTAGAACTGGGGGAAATTCAATACCAGACATACTGGATTAGTCACTAATAGTTTAATTTTAAATCGTGAGTCATTTTGGAAATAAACGCTGTTTTTCTTTCGTTGTCTTGACAAAGAGACCAAGTGCTTCAACAAAGTTGGGAAATATGGAAAATGTATTTCCCAACTGAGTGCTTGTTTGTAACCCGAACAGTGCGTTTTGGAAAAGGAGTTTCCTCAAAAATGAAGCACACACTGCAATGGCGCCTGTTTAACGCCAGTTCGCTCAAAAAGTTCGTGAGTTGGACTCAATTCATTAACTTCAGTTCGCCATCGATGACTTAGCAATGAGACTACAATTATCTGCTTTGTAATTCGAGCTTTAGAGTAGCTTGAATTGGACAATGGTTTTCAGCGAAAAATCATTTTTTCTGACATGATGCATTTCCATCTCGGTGCTACAAACTTGCTGCAACTTTTTCTCAGAAAACAACCGCGTTATTGGGAAAAATCCATTGCATAAAAAAATGACAGAATGGTTTGGATTGTGGTGTGGTGGCATCATTTGACCATTTGCCATGAAGCTGAAAACTACGTTTCAGTCAACGGTGATCGTTAATAGAAATGTTAATCGATGTTTCTTTTTTCTACTGGAGTTGAAAACATTTATTTGGACGGCCCTGGTGTTATGCCTCACAGCCTATGCCACAATCGATGTTTTGCGTTCCATATTTCCAAATCGTGTTATCAAACGTCTTGAAGATGACAGTTGACCGCACAGGAGCTGCGATTCCCGCCTCTTGGACTTTTGTTCACGGAGAAACGTGAAAGACCGATGTTATGCCAACAATCCGGAAGGGGTTTATGCACAGGCCAATAATATCCAAGTAATAAGTGAGACAAGTTTTGGAAAACTGGAGTTCCAAAATGCGTTTTTGCAAAGCCAGCCAAAACAGCCTTTTGAACGATGTTCTTTTTAAATATTTAAATATTTATTTATTTATTCGTCTTAAAAGTTACACACTCTATTTAGACTAATAATTATGATACATAACATACAAAATAAAATACATTATTAACATACATATAATGGGTGATTTTTTTGAGGTTAGGATTTTCATGCATTAGTATTTGACAGATCACGCGGGATTTCAGACATGGTGTCAAAGAGAAAGATGCTCAGTATGCTTTGACATTTCATCATGAATAGACTTACTAACGAGCAACGCTTGCAAATCATTGAATTTTATTACCAAAATCAGTGTTATTACCAAAATTTTGTTCAGCGATGAGGCTCATTTCTGGTTGAATGGCTACGTAAATAAGCAAAATTGCCGCATTTGGAGTGAAGAGCAACCAGAAGCCGTTCAAGAACTGCCCATGCATCCCGAAAAATGCACTGTTTGGTGTGGTTTGTACGCTGGTGGAATCATTGGACCGTATTTTTTCAAAGATGCTGTTGGACGCAACGTTACGGTGAATGGCGATCGCTATCGTTCAATGCTAACAAACTTTTTGTTGCCAAAAATGGAAGAACTCAACTTGGTTGACATGTGGTTTCAACAAGATGGCGCTACATGCCACACAGCTCGCGATTCTATGGCCATTTTGAGGGAAAACTTCGGAGAACAATTCATCTCAAGGAATGGGCCGGTAAGTTGGCCACCAAGATCATGCGATTTGACGCCTTTAGACTATTTTTTGTGGGGCTACGTCAAGTCTAAAGTCTACACAAATAAGCCAGCAACTATTCCAGCTTTGGAAGACAACATTTCCGAAGAAATTCGGGCTATTCCGGCCGAAATGCTCGAAAAAGTTACCCAAAATTGGACTTTCCGAATGGACCACCTAAGACGCAGCCGCGGTCAACATTTAAATGAAATTATCTTCAAAAAGTAAATGTCATGGACCAATCTAACGTTTCAAATAAAGAATCGATGAGATTTTGCAAATTTTATGCGTTTTTTTTTTTAAAAAAGCTCTTAAAAAATCACCCGATATCATTATAACAAATTTACTAATTTATGTTTCAAAACATTTCTATTAATATTAAAATCAATTTCAAGATCATATTCATTAGAATATATACAAGCTCTTGTGATAGGAATATACTTAGCATAGCTAGTACTGTGGTTTCCCTACCATTTAAAAAATCACAGTTACGCGGGCGCAAGTTTCGAGAAGGCGCATAATTAAAAAACATAGATAACAAAACCGGACAGTCAATATTAAAATTCAAGACATCAAAAGCGAAAAGTACTGATTTTAATTTTCTTCTCTGAGCAAGAGGTTTTAGATCAATTAAAATATACCTCGTCTCATAAAATGGAACATATGTAAGAATAATCAAACATTTTTCGCAAGGCAAACTTTGTGAACCTTTGTTGAACTTTTTTTATACGACAAATACTAGACGCGGTAAAGGGGCTCCATATAAAAGTACAATAGCTATTCTAAATGTGGTCTGACAAGAGTAGAATAAAGACCTTTCAATGTAGGTATAGGGGTCTATGAAATCTTTTGAATTTCGAATAACACAGCCTAGCATAGAGTTTGCTTTTGAGATTACATGGTCTATGTGATGTGAAAAATTCATCTTAGAATCGAAGAATACGCCTAGATCCTTATGGCAATCAAATCTTTTTAAAATATCGTTTTCAAGTTTATAATTATAATATAGTCGACTATGATTTCTAGAAAATGTCACAACGCTACATTTCTTTATGTTAAAATATAGCCCATTGATATTACACCATTTAATTAATTTTGCATCGTTCAATGAATTTATGGAACTGAATACTTTCAAATCGTTAGCAAACAGAAGACATTTAGAAAAATTAAGATGTAATGGTAAATCGTTAATAAAAATGATAAAAAGAAGTGGTCCAAGATGACTACCTTGAGGAACACCAGAAAAATTTAAAATTTCCTTAGACAAGGCATTATCAATTTTCACCACCTGTTTTCTATCTACTAAATAACTCTTAATCCACATTATGAGTTGAGAGAGAAATCCATATCTCTAGTTTTCTTAAGAGAACACTATTTTGAACGCGGTCGAAAACCTTTGAAAAATCAGTGTAAATAGTGTCGACTTGAGAACGCATTTCCCTCTGTGATAGATAAAATTTGTAAGTATTGATAAATTTGTAGTAGTGGATCTGCCTTTTAAGAAACCATGTTGGTAAACTGAAATTTTATTGTGAAAAAGATTTTACAATTTGAATTTTACTACAGCTTCGAAAACCTTAGTAATTAACTGCAGTTTTGCAATTGGTCTGTAATATTCAACCGAACTTTTTGTACTTGATTTATGAAGGGGAGATATATTACAGAGTATTTCCATTCATCTAAGAACTCACCATTCCTTAAAGAAAGGTTAGATATTATACAAAGTGGAGTAGCAAGTATATTAGTAAAAGTTTTTAAAAGAATTGGTGAAATATTTTCGGGTGAAATAGAAACACTTTTTTCAAGAGATAAAAGTACTTGTAAGACATTGTCTACAGATAACTGCAAATTACCAAGATCAAATACAGAATTTATTGTGTTGGCATAGTCTAATTTGAGATCAATAAAACTAGATTGAAAAAACGACGCGACGCAAAGTTATTGCAAATTATATTAATATCATTAGACAACACATTATTATAAGTGATGGTAGATTTAATCCCAGTTGAGTTTCTTTTCGTGTTCATATAAGAGCAAAAACTCTTAGGATTATTCTTAATATTCGATTCAAGATATGAGATGTATTGCCGGCTTCTATAGAACTTTTTCACTTGTCCATTTTTAATTGGAATGTGTTGCTCTAAAAAGAGCTATCATATTATTTATTAACTTCCCATAGGAAGTTATTGTAATCGGTTCGATTTGTCGAATTGAAAATGTTGACATTTCTCGACGTTTCAAGGCCCCTAGAGTCAAAATAAAAGATTTTTAGAGAGATGGCTGTGCGTGCGTGTGTACGTACGTTCGTACGTCCGTACGTCTATACGCTCAAGAACCAGTAGAGATATCGAATTCAAATAACTGTTGTTATACAAATAATAATGCAGAAAGATGCAGAAAGGACTCTCAAACAAATTCCGGGGGTGGTTTTTTTACCATAGCAATGAAAAGTGAAAATTTTAGTTTATCCAAAATATCTCACGAACCAATAACGCTAGCGAGTTGAATTGTATATTATACTACCTTGTTTACCCGGCTTCATCCGGGAGGTATTCAACTATTTTATATTAAAAAAAATGATGATGAAAAAACTACTATTTTCTTATATTGCACCTTTTTTATTGATTAATTTATATATTATCTCTGTACATATTTCTATTAAGGTTATAATACTTCTTTGTAAACAATACACATGTAGATTTTTTGCCGAGCTGGAACGGGAGCAAGCAACATAAAAATATCCGTGGGTAAACATTTGTGATGTCAAGGCCTGCAACCTTCAGTGCCTGTCCCTGTGCCTTACTGATAGACATAGCAAAACAAAGCTTTATAGGAAATTGTACTCATTTAAATTCGAACGGGTATTCATTAGTAATCATCAGTATCCTGGGAATGAAAACAACTTGACCTTGGGGCTGAGCCGGAAAGAATTTTAGCTTCAATAACGTTCCTCTCCATAGTTACTATCCATAATCTAGTACCATTGCATAATTTCGGTGCATTATAATTAATCATAAGTATTATTGTAGCCCCAATTTTCAAGTCCAGTTTATGCGGAGGAAGTCCTGATGGATTCAAAGAATTCAATTGGAATATCAATAGCATTATCTTGATCAGTCAGATTATAAATAGAAAGATAAGTTTGTTGATGGGCCTGAAACATTGAAAGAATTGTATTATTTATACTTGTAACAGAATCGTTTTTAGGTGCTAAAATCGCTCGTTCGCGTAACCAATCATCCGTTTTCTCTGAAATTTGGGTGACTTGTGGGTAAATATTAGCTATTAATTCGTCTTGTCCAGTGACGCTAGTTGCTTATGTTGGTTCTATTAGCACTTCACCATCATTATTTAAAATATTCCCATTTCCTACATCCAAAAGAGTTCTTGAAAATTGTGCTGCATTATTATCACCACCCAAAAAGTAAGAGCATATTTGTGGTCAATCTTAAAAGTTTGACAGAAGCCCACAGAAAAGACGATTTTAGGCAAGTACTGCATGACAATTGGATAAGAAGTTTCGAAGCCAAACCGTAACAAAGATTTCCTCTTTTGCTTGATTTCAGTTTTATATAAATAGATAGATATTATGACGTGATACCAAACTAATATATTTTTGGAAAAAATTTCAACAAAAAAATAATAAAAGTTCGTAAAAATTGATTTTCGACTAAAATATCTTTTCAAAAATTTGAGATTATGGCTTTCAACTAATTTTAACTTATAAGAAATATTGTTTTTAACATTCGGAAAAATGTTAAGAAAAATCGAATTGACAGTTTTTTTTACAAAAAATAAAAACCTAAAGACAGTTAACAAAATTTGGTAAAAATTGATTGAAAATCATTATCAGGGTTGGTCGCATCCCAGCCTCTTTTTTATTCTATTGTATTTATAAGAATACAGAAATATATTAGGTCAAAAAGACATGTTTGGCTGCCTCCAGCCTTGATTAATAAAACCTGTTAATTTAAACAGCCAAATTAAAAACTTTAAAAGTGTTTATAAAGTAAAAGAAACTGAATTTTTAAAAAATGGTATAGCTATGTTAACTAGTTAAAGTTACTGAAGAATTATTGTTCCAAATTCAATGTTGGCTTTTACTTTAAAACATTTAAACTAAGGAATTCGTATTCTTTTGTCATTTTTTTTGGCAGCATTTTATGTCAGGCTTTAATTTGGTGGAGTCTTAAATACATATATCTTTGGAGCCTTAATATGTTTTTTTTTTAAAATACATATGAATGTTTTATATCATAAATGCATTACATAAAATACATTAAGAACATTCCATTGTTGTTTCTTCTTAAGTAAATTCTGCCATGATCTTTGTCTTCATTTATAATTACTTCTGTTTTCTTATTGTAACATTCATAAAAAACAAAGACTCATAATACTCGCCTAAAAAAAAAACAAAAAAATCATGAAAAGAAACAAAATTATAATAAAAATAATCATTTGAGTTTCTTTTCTTTTTATTGTCCTGGGTATTTTCAAGAACTTTTTAAGAGCTGTCACATTATGACACAATATGCTTATTTCTTGTATACTTATTTCTTATCTTCTTAGTTCCTTATTCTTCCTATCGTCAAAACCATTATTCTAATGATTACATCTGGTATTTTTGAGAGTACTACCATGACACTGATTGTTTTGTATATGCAAATTTTTCCATCCCAATCCAATTCCACCCGTGCGTCGTCGTCGCGTCGTCGCTCGGTTGCGTCACACTGCCATCGCTCCGTCACAAAACAAAAACATAATAATCCAGAAAATAAAACATGAACTTAAAAGATTTTTCTATACAAATTGTCTCTTTCATTAAATTGATTGAAATGTAAATTTAAATTTCAAATTCATTCATATTCGAACTCGCATCCTCCCCATATTGTCAACCTCATCGTTTTCGACGTCATTCATACAAAAACCAATGAAAACATAGAAAGTTTTCCACCTCAAGAGTTGTTATCCATCACACACATACATATGTATGTCTATATATATGTTGAAATAAGAAACATATAAACAACAACAAAAAAAGGATATTGTTTCAGTTCTAGAGTAACAATCAATCAATACTTTTTCTCCAACTCATTTGTAGCATATAGTCTCACGTAATATGTGTATGTGTGCATTTGTACATTGGTGCAACTTTGTGTACCGTAAAGTAATGTACATTTGAGTGCTGCACAAATATTTGATGTAAATATACGAGAACGGAAGCAACAAATGGTAGAACAAACTCGATAAACCGAAATCAATAAATAAACATTGTTCTATACAACATATTGCCAAAGCGGGATACTGTGGCGTATACGTACTATATTTTGTTTGTTTGGAATTTCGCAATTTATTGCTTTGTTTGAATATATTTCTGTGTATTTTTTCTCGATATTGAGTGAGAAAAACCAATATACCAAATCAAAATAATAAAACAAAACTTTATAGTTAAATAAAAATAGTGGTGGGGCGGGCGCGCCACGAGATACGAATAAGAGGTGCTGGTAGAAAGAAATGCCAATTAAATTCATCATATGTTCAGTATAATATACACTACACATGCCTCACAGGCAAACTATAAATGTAGATTTGTATGCAACCGCAATTTATAAGGATTTGCCTCTTGAATGAATATCGTATGTGCAGTGCATATACATTGGTACTTACATTTCTACTCGTTCGACTTTGATGCCCCAAGCATCGGTTGCTTCGTCCAGTTGAACCTGTGGTTGTGAATAGAAATAAAAGAACCAATTTTGTGGTGTATAGTATACAAGTCAAGGACAAAATGTTAAACACTTATTTCCTAAAAATAACAGTGTGGCCAATATAAGAAAATACAATTTTAAAAATGTTCTTTAATATTAAATTTAAAGTTTATCTATTTAAATAAAATTAAACTTTCAAATTGAAAAAAAGAGTTAAATGCTGGAATTTTGTGAATTTTTCATTTAACGTGTTTTTATTCTATGAATTTTAATTATTTTGTAAACAAATTTTAGTTTATTTGAGTTAAAATAAGAACAAAAGTTATCGTGCTTGCTAATAGCGACTTCACAACTTTGATTTCAATATGTTATTACGAACTGTCAATTTATTCAGTAGACTCAACATTTTCGTAATGCTAAAGAAGATGAACGAGGAAGTCTGCAAATTATACAGAAATTCGTAGTCGAAGACCACAACTTTAAAAGTGTTCCAATTTTCGGTCGTAAGTTCAAAAATTTAAGGCTACATATTTCTTGTGTGATTTTGCCGTGTCAGTGAGACAACGGGTTGGACGAAGTTTCAAAAATATCGCTGCCTTTTAGGCGTACGTAGCAAACGGCCCAAATCAGTCAATTAGATGTTGTATCGTATTTTGAGTAAGGATCTTGGTTTACACCCATACAAGTTCAGGCTGTCTCAAAAATTTAAGCCGAGGAACCATTTGAAGCGACTTACATTCTCTGATTGGGAAAGTTATCAAGTCCTTTTTCGATGTATACATATGTACATATGTACATATATTTATTTACTTATTTATTCATCAATATGAGATTTAAAAATCTACTATTAGACTACTAGATAAATATTTACACATGTACAATTTACTAAGAAAACTCAAGTTTAATATATAAATACTTAAAATAAAATTAATATGAAAAACTAAATTTGTTCATACATAATCCAAATATAAAAATCAATTGAAATGAAAATACAATAGAAGTTTACTTCTCATAAAAGATCTACTTAAGTGAAAATTAAAATCAATACAATTTAAAATTAAGTTAGTTTCTTTGACACAGCGGGTTATTGGTTCACTTTTCGCGTAGTTCTCGAAACAAAAAACGTATTCGAAGTTGTCACGATGGAGCATAGAAATTTTTTAAAGACAACAAAATAGGGCATTTGATATGATATGATACAATATCACTTATAAACATCACAGAAAACATTTTGCGTCTAATTTCAAGTGATTGAATACCTAAAAGTTGGCATCTAGTTTTGTATGATGGAGTCTCGATGTTCCACCCAAATTTTTCAAAGCTTCATTGCGATAGCATGCATTGAATTCCTATGGCTGAACTTCTAAACGTCAGGCGAAGCCGAAGCTGAAGCGTGTTTGTGTTTCAGCCATAAACGACATTTAACTTTAATTGGTTTTTCGTGCAACTGCACCGTTGGGATCATTTCGAAATATCGTCTTGTAAGAGATGGCAATCATTAATAGATTTTATACGTCGAAAAAACTTTAAATCATCGGCGAAAAGAACTTGACTAGAATTGAGGAAAATACTAGTGGCGTTCAATATATTATCGGTATCGGAGTGAAGCTGTGGTTATATATATAAATTGACTTATTTATCAAGTATGTAATACTATTATTTTAGTGCATTCATGTAAAATTTCATACGAATATGATTATTAATTCGCATTTTATCTCTAGTTAAACAGAATCATAATGGCAACTGAGACGATGATGGTGAAAATTGAGCATCGACCCCCGCTCCGGCATCCCGGCTACTGCTTGTACTGGAGAAAGCATCAAAGAATCGAAAAACTTGTTCTTGAGGACGCCCGAATAAAGGCGAAAATGATGGCAGGGATCACCAAGCTTGCAACTGGTACCATTCACAACATTCTTCATGACCATCTTAACTTTTCAAAGGTCAGTGCAAGGTGGGTGCCACAAATGTTTACAGCAGCGCCCCAAAAGCTCCTCAAGAGCTTTTGGAGATGTGTAGTGAGAATTCGGACGGTGTTATGGATCGGATTGTTACTGGGGACGAAACATGGGTTCACCACTATGACCCTGAAAGCAAACAAGAGTCCATGCAGTGGCATAAAAAAGGAACAGACCCCCCAAAGAAGTTCAAAGTCACTCCGTCTGCCGGGAAGCTCCTGGCTACAGTTTTTTGGGACTCGAAGGGAATCTTGCTCATTGAGTACAAAAATAGGTGAAACCATCAACGCCACATCCTATGCTTCCACTTTGCATAATCTTCGGGGGGAAATTAAAAAGAAAAGACGGGGTAAACTCGCAACGGTTGTGTTTCTTCTTCATGACAGCACACGGCGCGAGTTTCCAAGGCTGTTGCGCGAGATTATGGTTTCAAAGAAATCCAACACCCACCCTATAGTCCAGACCTTGCCCCTAGTGATTACTTTCTGTTTCCGGATTTTAAAAAATGTCTTCGTGGAAAAAGATTTTCGGATGATGAAGAACTCAAGTCGGCAATAAATGGGTATTTTGCAGAGAAAAAGGAAATTTATTGTTTTGAGAGTTTAAAAAAACTTATCTCAAGATGTAACAAATGCATTCAAGTCAGGGGAGATTATATTAAAAAATTAAAACAATTTAAATTGAATTCGCTTTTTCCTTCATATCGATACCGAGAATATATTGAACGCCCCTCGTACTTGGTAAATCATTTATAATAATTAGGAACAGAAGGGGTCCAAGATGGCTACTTTGGGGCACACCAGATGAAACCAAAATTGGTTTTGATAGAACTTTGTCAATGCAAACAAATTGAACTCGACCCTTAAGATAGGATTCCAATCATTTCAAAAACCTAGAATGAAAACCAAATTTTTTCAATTTCATCACTAAAATAGAGTGACTTACAATATCAAATTCCTTTGAAAAATCGGTATAAATTGCAGTAACTTAATGTCCTTCTTCGAGATTATTTAAAATGAAATTTTAAAAAATAGAAACATTAGTCGTTGTTGATCTTCCTGCAACGAAACCATGTTGGAGCGGTGAAATGTATTCTTTACCTAAAAATGTTAGTATTTCATATATCAATTTCTCGAAGAGTTTTGGTATACACGACAATTTACAAATCGGACGGTAGTTGGATATTTGCTGTTAAGACCCTGATTTGTGAAAAGGGTTAATAATGATTTCTTCCATGCTGGAAGAAATTCGCAATTCTCTAAAGAGCTATTAAAAATTAGAAAAAGCGGTTCAGCAAAAAAAGCAGAACATTTTTTCAAGAACAATAGGTATAATTTCGTCTCTGCCTGGTTTATTGTCATCATTTAAACTCAAGAGACCATCTTCAATTTCTGAAATATTTAATTCTAAACAACCAATATCTACCTTTCATTCAAAAAACAAATATTCGGTGGTCCATGCTAAACTTACATTCGAATTAGCTAAATTAGATTCAAAATAGTTTGCAAAGGAATCATACAGTTGGGAATACCACTCGAATTTTGTTTGCTCTTGATGTAGGACCAGAAGGACTTACTTTTTTTTATGTTAGATTCAATTGATAAAATATAATTTTGAAATAAAAAAATTGTTAAGAACATCGAATTATTATTGTTCCAATTGGACAAAAATAATTTATAGTTCATCTTTATTTTCTGCTATTCGTAAACGTTTATAAGCCTTGTTTTTTCTATTGCTTGAGTTACTTAGCTTTTTTTTGAGTCAACAAGGCTTGAAATTTGTTTTAATTTCAACTTTATCTACAGATATAGCTATGTAGTTATCTGTCAACAAAAACAAGGCCCAGAACACGATTGTACAATTTATAAGTCAAAAACTTACACAAAATTATATTTGTGAAATATTACTTTAAGAAAATTATTTTTAAATTTAGTTTTTAAACCTTAATTTAACATAAATTAATATTACAAATAAAATTATTATATGTTTGTTTTATTTTTAACCAAAAGTTTAAAACTATATTTTAAATAAATATAAGACTGCCACACTGTTAATTTTGTATAAAACACAAAAATGGTTTTTGGTTAACCTTTCGAACAACCGCACATTCCAAAATAATAATCCAACAACAACAAAAAAAAAAACCCATCAAACGAGAAAAAGAAAAATAAAACTCTATTTTATAAGAACTCACTTGCATAGTTCCAGAAATTGTCATCCTCTCACTGAGAATCTCGTGTAAATGGCGCGTACCCATTGTATTGCGAAGCGTTGTTTGAGCCAAGAGGCGCGTCGAGTGGTGTGCATTTTCTACATTGGCTATAGAAACGGTGGCATTTGACACACGGTAATAAACTACAGCATCCACCGACACCGTGACGCTATCCTTTGTAAGGACCTTTTGTGGCGCAAAGAGAAGAGAAAACAATAAAAAGAAAAGTTATGATTTTTAAATTTCTGTCCGCAATTTTTTTTTTTTTTTTTTTTTTTCATTTTTACGTCCGCATATAAAATAGAGAGACACAGAGGAAAAAGAAGACGAGAATGTTTGGCAAGGAAGGAGACAAATTACCTAAGTCCTATTAAGGTTTATGGTCTTATGTCTAGTTCTTTGAAACAGTCCTGCAGTCCTATGAAATTTATATAGAGATAGAAAAGAAACCAGAAACTAGGATTTTCTTTTTTATGATTTATTTCGTGTCGGGTCGTAATTGTTTTAAAATTATATTACATAAGTTGACCTTTAGCTGAGGAAGTTTTTTAAAAACTTTTTTTTTTTTCTTGATTTACTCAACTTCCTGAAGTTTCAAAAAGCGCAACTTGAATTAATTTTCTTGTGTACTTTATGTTCGTCATTTTGTGGTGAAGATAAATATTTGATTTTACGTTTTCTAAGGATTCGAGCATAAATTCAGTTAAATTTCAAGATGGTCGGGAATGAGACAAGTCAACTTCATATTTTACTCTTGATTATGTGAAGTGAAATCGTTGTTAAAATCTCGCAAGTTTTTTATTGATTTTTTTTCTTCAAGGTTTAAACTCTATATGAATGAACTCTTTTGCTTTGCAAATGTTTAAAATAAGGGTAATATATTACATTTTCGTCTTCGTTTTCCTTTTTCACGAATATGAAAGGAACTCTTGAAGTCATAAGCTGCATAACAAATTATTACCAAGAGTAAGATGTAACATACATAATATCAAAAATATTATGCTAAAAGCATTCACAAACGAAAAAGTTGGTCATATAAAAAAGTTCTCTTCAATTGAAATATCATGAAGAAAAGAAATATGAAACTTTACGTTCATGTAAATTAGCTATGATGTTACATCTTTTAAAAATAAATTGAGTGCACTCACAGGATAATATGAATTTGAATACTATTTGAAGTTTGAAGTTTAATTTTTGTATAACATTCTATGTTACATCTTTTATATTATCGCTTCATTGGGTAAATTGAACAAATAACATGATCCATTTATTAATATTTAATCCCAAGGAACGATATTGATCAATTATTTATAATCCTTAACTTTAGCTGAACTTAAACTGAAAAATTGACATTATTAGGTAAATCAAAACATATTAATCTATGAATGAAAACTGATATGGATTGTTTCTAGAATCTAGATGTAAGCCATATTTGATTGGCGTTGTTATTAAGCAGCAGCAAACGAGAGAGGGGGGAGAGGTGTTTCCACTAAGGCACCTCTCCTTATCCAGACGGCAGCGGACGAATTCCTGAGACGGAATCAACGGTGGCGTCTACAGTTCCAGTAAGGCCTCTTTCACACGAGACGAGTTCGTCCGTACGGTTAAAACCCGTACGGTTTTATCATCCGTGAGCCATTGATGGTAAACTAATAAAATTAACTAAAGCTTTCACACTGGACGGAGACGGGTTTTTTCCGTACAGACGATTTAAAACAGCCGTCTCAACGACTGAAATATACGGCGACCGTGCCATCGCCGTCTTATCAGTGGCGTACGTGACTACGCAAACGCATTCACAAAAGACGATTTTTATTCGTCTGCCGTCCGTTTTTGTGGTCACTTGTACTAAAGAAAAATATCTAAAATATAACCAAACGTAGACGATTCACGGGGAAAATACGTTATGTGTGAAAGCAAAGTCCGTACGGAAAAAACCCGTCTACGTCCAGTGTGAAAGCTTTAGTTAATTTTATTAGTTTACTATCAATGGCTCACGGATAAAAACCGTACGGATTTTAACCGTACGGACGAAACCGTCTACGTCGTAAGGATTTTAACCGTACGGACGAAACCGTCTCGTGTGAAAGAGGCCTAAGGTTGAACTACTTAGTGAACACCTTAGGCTTGTTTCACACTATATGGTTTTGACCGTACGGCAAAAAACCGAACGGCGACATTTTGCTAGAGACCGTGACCGTATAATATAAAAGCGTATATGCTCTTCTTCACGCCTCTAACAAAATGTCGCCGTCCGGTCAAAACCGTATAGTGTGAAACAAGCCTTAGGCTCGTTTCAAACAACACGGTTTTGACCGTACTGCATTAACCGGATCAATGGCTAATTACACATTATACGGTTTTAACCGTACGGTAAAACACGATATATGAACATGATATATCACAAGTAATCGTGTCTTGAAGTGGCTGATCGAACTCTGCCGCACGAATAAAATCGTATGATGTGAAAACATGCATTTCTTCACGCATGCCACTAAGCTTATCACGCCGGCCGTCCGGCTGTCGTATACTGTATTGGCAGTAGACGGTTGCTACACAGCGCGGCGCCGGCATTTTGCCGTGACCGTATAATATAAAAGCGTATATGCTCTTCTTCGCGCCTCTAACAAAATGTTGCCGTCCGGTTTTTTGCCGTATGGTCAAAACCGTGTAGTGTGAAACGAGCCTTATAGGGCTTCAACGACATATTCGGAGTCCAGGCCTATAAGAAGCGGTTTATCCGGCTCCCCGTCCTTGGAGTTATACTAAGAATGTGGCCCTCCAGGTTGGGGGTTGTGCCATCGGTGTGACTTCCTGACCACGTAAAAAATACCTTAGTTGCGAAGCACCAACAAGCCTTGGATACGGACGGATTTACTGTTGACAACCCACGCAAACGAAATAAGGACAACGAACTTCGGATCTGTAGGTGGAATGTTAGGTCCCTTAACAGACCACG
Source organism: Eupeodes luniger (assembly GCA_951509635.1). Lineage (NCBI taxonomy): Eukaryota > Metazoa > Arthropoda > Insecta > Diptera > Syrphidae > Eupeodes > Eupeodes luniger. Next base: position 47,183,457 of record OX608074.1, on the reverse strand, counting down.
TGCAGCCGAACAATTAGCGGAAGCCCTAAAATGCTGCAAGGCAGATATTACCGCCATCCAAGAAGTGCGATAGGATGGACCGGGAAAACGCAAACTAAAAGACTGCGATGTATACTACGGCGACTGCTACCGAGAACAACCTAGTACGCAGTTCACACATCTTAATATCCACAAGGGGACATGGAAATCTCCTGATCAATCAACCGTCAACCAGATTGACCACATTGCGATCGACGCACGACACTTCTCCAGTATACAGGAGGGGCCAACATTGACTCGGACCACTACCTCGTTGTAGCCAAGGTACGGCTACGGATATCCCGATCGAAGCCAAAACAAGGAAGTACTGTGAGAAGTTTCGAAGTTAGACGACTACAATCGCAAGAAACTGCCATGTCCTATTCCGATTGAGTCTCTTATAACCTCTTAAGGAGTCCTATGCTGCCTGCATTAAGCATTGAAAACCAGTGGCAACATTGCCTTGCAGCCATTAGAGATGCCGCCTCTGAAGTGCTAGGTTTCACACGGCCACCACAGCGAAACCCCTGGTTTGACGACGAATGCCGGCAAACACAAGCAGCGAAACAACAGGCATACAAAACGGCGCTGCACAGGAGGACCAGAGCTGCTCGCGAGCTCTAGGGGCAGAAGAGGAGAGAGGAACACCGGCTTCTTAGATGGAAAAAAAGAGAGCATGACAAGTGCGCGATCGAGGAGAAAGAGGGATGTCACAACTGGCATGAGGTTAGTAAATTTTACCAAAAGGTAAAAAAAAACCTCCCAAGGGCACCAGCCACGAACCGAAGCCTGTAAAGACGATCAGGGGAACATCGTAGTAGAACCGCAGTCTATGTTGAGAATATGGAAAGACCACTTCTCCAAATTATATAACGGCGATGACGAACCGAATTCCGCTGTAAGGGAGATAGAACAACTGAACCTAGTCGGCGCAGATCAACAATTCCGCTTACCCGACTTCGACGAATCTCAGCATAGTCTACCCGATACATAAGAAAGGAGACTCTCTAAATTGCGCCAACTACAGAGACATCAGTCTCCTTAACATTGCATATAAGATCCTCTCTGCCGTATTATGTGAACGTCTGAAGCCGTTCGTCAACAACCTGATAGGTCCTTATGAGTGTGGCTTCAGATCAGGAAAGTCCACTATCGACCAAATATTCACACTACGGCAGATCTTGGAAAAAACCCAGGAACTTCAAATCGATACCCACCATCTCTTTATCGATTTTAAATCCGCGTATGACAGCATCTATAGGGAAGAGCTCTACAGAGCAATGTCTAGTTTTCGCATACCAGTCAAACTTATCCGTTTGTGCAGAATGATGATGAAGAATGCACGCTGCTCTATCAAGGTCGGAAAAGATCTCACCGATGAATTTGATGTCAAAAAAGGTTTCAGACAAGGCGATGCACTGTTATGCTACTTCTTCAATATCGTTCTGGAAAGAATTGTGCAAAACTCAACCGTCAACACTAGAGGTACAATCTTCCAAAGGTCCATCCAATTACTCGGATACGCAGATGATATGGACATAATTGGAAGATCAAAGCGTGATGTCAGTGGAGCGTTTTGGAGCATTGCGACGGAAGCGAAGAAGATGGGTATAGTGGTCAATGAGGGCAAGACCAAGTACATGCTGTTATCAAAAAAGGAAACTGAACAACGACGTCTTGGACAAAATGTCACCATGGACAGCTAGCTATAACTTGAGGTAGTTGAGGACTTTGTCTACCTAGGCTCCGCTATAAACTCAGATAACGACACCAGCGCGCTGAAATCAAACGAAGAATAACTCTTGCAAATCGCTGCTTCTTTGGACTTAAAGGCAATTGAGTAGTAAAGTCTTCTCTCAAGCATCTAAAATCATCATCTATAAGACACTTATCATCCCGGTTCTCATTTATGGCGCTGAGGCCTGGACCCTGTCAAAGAAAGATGAGAGCGTCTTAGGATGCTTCGAGAGAAAAAATTCTTTGGGTGATTTTTGGTCCCGTATGCATAGATGGAGAATGGAGGAAAAGATATAACGACAAACTGTACGGGCTGTACAGCGACACTGACCTAGTTAACAGTATTAAACGACTTAGATGACTGGATCATGTAGAGCGAATGGACGCTCCAGCCCGAAAGGTCTTCGAATCCAATCCCAAGGGATAGCGCAGTAGAGAAAGACCGCGACTCAGGTGGGATGAAGACCTCAACCAACTTGGCGTGCAAAACTGGAGACAACTAGCTATAGGGACCGAGCTGGCTGGAGACGCATGTTAGTTGAGGCCCAGGTCCACCCCGGATTGTAGCTTCACCTTAAGTAAGTAAGTAAATAGTAACTCACTTTTGATTAAAACCTTTTTTACAAATATAAATCCACTACATTTTATTTTTTTCAGGGTAAGAAATGATCAACAGGACGAAAATAATTTTGAATTTCTTTTTTAATCATATCATTTGGCTTAAATTTTCCTTAACGATTATATGTACACATGTACGTAGAAATTGTTAAACCTTCTTAAATACTTACGTACATATGTATAACATCTATCCTATATCCTTTGGTTTCTCTTCGGAAAATTAAACAAAAACAAGCACTATCTTTTCCAAATTCATTAAAAAAGGGACTTTTTTATCTTACTTTCTTTTTTAATTAACTCTTACCTCTTGTGGTGGTACATCGTATGTCCTTGTCCGCAAATCCACACGAGCGTAAGCATCAATGCATGGTAAAATGAAAAAAATCCCTGCAACATAAAACTTCAATTAGCAAAGGATCTATATATGTAATACATACATATAACGAAAGCTTAACATAGGTACGAGTATGTAAGAGAAAAATAAAAATTAAATAGTAAATCGATGTGGGGAAAATAAAACAAAACACAAACTTCAAGCAATGAGAAGGAAATAAAGGTAGGTTTATTATAGGGAATGTAATTAATTCCTCATCAATCATCATTATTACCAGGTCCTTTGGCACCTCCTTGCATTAGTCTACCCAATCGAAATATAACCGCACGTTCATATTCTTGTACAACCTTTTTAGTGATATAAAACAAAGGAAGACAAATTATTATAAGTAGGTTTTTGTTGTTGTTATTAAATTAATAGAATCTGAAATCTATAGAGGAACTTACCTTAAAACAGACAAATAAGCTGAAAGGTAATGTAAGAGCAACAAGAACGCATGACAGGAATATTAGAATTTTTCCACATGTTGACGAGTGACCACTGATTTCATCGTCAGCTAAAAATTATAAGAAAAATGTTATTTATTTATTAAGTTATTTAGAAAAGAAAACGATTTTAATTAAAAACTACGGTTATAACTTTAAAGGGAAACGAAAAATGTGTTAAAATCTAAGTAGAAGTATTTTTATTTTTAATTTTTGAACAAAATTCCACTCATTTGACATTTCAAATAACTCAAAATGAAGTTTTGACATATAACGGCTATTTTAGACTTCAACAATATGTAAGAACTCAACTTTAAGATCACGCAACTGAACGTAACCATCTAAAATGTTTTCGTTTATTGTTAGAAATAAAAACAAAAGTTATCTCAATCTTAGTTTATTTGGCATCACCTACTATACTTCATAATATCCCGTATAAAAATAGAGATTGACATTTCCAGACAGCCATTTTTGTTTTGTCTTAAGTAAAAAAATCCATCTTCTGTCAAAATTAAAATCCCACCCATGGAGAAAACTAAACTGACAACAAAATAAAATATAAAACATTATTTAAATCTGTTTCAGACAAACACCAACCGAACATTAAGTAAATAAAATACAAAAGAAGAATATACAAAAATATTGGTTGGATATGGTTGAAAAAAGTCGGGTGTTCGAATAACGAATTATGTATGCAAAAAACTAAATGAAGTTCATATAACCAGGTTTTGGTGTGTGTGTGTATAATGGAAGAAAGTGCCTTTTAAACTTTATCCTTTTCAGAGTTTTGGTTCTGGTTGGCTGACTTAACTTTTTGCGATGTTCTTTTATTTTCTTGTTGGATGAAACAGATTTATACTCGTTCGTCGTTTCGCATAATTTTTCTCTGTTATCTGTAATCTGTTTGGCCTGTTTGTGTTGTTACTGGCATGATGCAGCGTTTTTGTATTTACCTCGAAATTTTAAACTTCTATAGTGATGCTTACACTCCATGTCAATTTATTTTGCTGTCACTTTTTTGTAGGGATTTTTTTCACTTCAAAACTTCAAAAACATTTTATTTCTTCCTCTCAAAAGTATTACGTTTTTAAGAATGTTCAACACTTAATTGTTTCCAATTCTCTTTTGTATTCGTTTATTTTCATCCGAACACTGCCGTAATCTAGCTTCTTTGATAATTCCACTTTAAAACGAGATTAAGACTAAAACACGGATATTTTCTAGTATTTAACATTTTATTGTCTTTCTGAGCTACGAGTGCACTCTGAAATCCAAACACGTCCAATTTGACGTTTAAGATACAGTTGGTTCATTTCCGTATTTGGACAGTTTATATTTCTAATATTTCTGAGAATTTTTGAAATTTTGACAAAATGAAGTCTTTGTATTTCTTTTCTTAAGTTTTGAATTGTTCGACAAATCTTGAGAAATCGGAAAATTCTATTCTCAAATTTTTGACAGCAAAAGCGCAAAATTAGTTTATTTATGTTTCCGAGGATACAGAAAGCTCGGAGATCTTCGAAATAAAGGGTTTTTCAATAACTGCGGTTAGATGTTGAAATATGGAATAAAACAAGCTGTGTGTGTCGTGTGAGGTATTAACAAAAGTATTTTTTATTTGAAAGGTGCATGTATGCCATTAAGTGTGGAATATGACAGCATTCAAATGCCCGCCTCGGCTTCTTACGGTGGCACGGATCCGAGTGGTCCAATTTTCAATGACTCTTTCGCATGGATCCGGCTGAATTTGAGCGATGGCCTGTGTTATGTTCACCTTTAATGCATCGAACGATTGTGGTTTATTTGCATAGACCTGCGACTTCAAGAAACCCCACAGGAAAAAGTCTAGGGGGGTCAAATCGCTTGACCTTGGTAGCCAATTCACATCACCCCTGCAAGAGATAACCTTACCCTTAAATCGTTCATGCAAAATGTCATTCGTGGCGTTTGTTGTGTGGCACGTAGCGCCGCCGCCGTCCTGCTGGAACCACATGTCGTCTAGGTTCATATGGTTTTGGGCCATAAGAAATTAGTTATCATCGCTGTTGACGGTGACCGACTCACTAACGTCGTTTTCAAAAAAGTTCGAACCAATTACGCCGGAGGACCCCTCTTCCTAACTATTCAAAGCCCAGTCAGCGAACAAACGGCGTTATCTATGGTCATGACCTTTGAGCTCCTGGGTCAGTTTGATCTTGTGCAAGTGCAGGCCCAAGTCCCGACGCAAAATTCGTCAAGTTGAAGTCTGCGAAAGGCCGAGTTCTTGTGCATGGCTAGGAATAAACTGCCTCGGGTTCTGCTGTACACTTTCACGTACCGCGGCGATGTACTCTGCTGATCTTGCGTTCCTTGAACGTACGGGTGTTGGCTGATTGTTTACTGAACCGGTCGTCTCAAATTTGGCCACCAAACGTTGAAGAGTCGACTGTGGAACGTCACCACGTCTACAGTAAAATGGACGCAATGCGCGCAACGTTTGCGTTAACGAAAACTTAATTTGGAAATAAAGTTTTATCATTTGAACGTTCTGTTGAATCGTGTAACTTGCCATGATTATTTGGCATAAATAATTAAATAATAAACAAAAGATGGCAACGGACTAGTCACTGATAAAGCTTCGGTTCCCATCGATCACCGAAATCAAGCATCAGTGAGCGTGGTTAGTAGAAAGATGGGGGACCGTCTCGAAACCTACCGCGTGCTGTTGTCATGTGTTTCTTTCTGTCTGTTCGTTCTTCTTTCTCCTCTATCCTTCTGTCTTGTATTAATGTCTTGTGTTGTTATCACCTTATATAGTCTTGTCTCTTGTCGCTCACCATAGAGGAAATATATTATCTAGAGTCCCGACTGGTACCCGTGTTGCCTGAAACACCCTCAAATTTTATTTGAGGTAACTCTCTTAAAAGCCCGTAACAACTACATAGAATCTGCATTTTCCCATAAGAAATGCACAGGACAACTAACACATGCTTATGCTAATGGGCAAAATTCGCTCAATTTAGTTTGTCGGCCGAAAGAGAGCAAACCCATTAAGTCGGGACTCTAGATAATATATTTCCTCTATGTCGCTCACGGTGCTGTGTTCTCTACTCTGTATACATTTATGTGCTGAGTAGTGTGAAATGTAGTGTAATGTAATAAACAAAAGATTTGACAGATGGCACCAAAACAAAATGGCCGCCACGGGTAAGCAAAATCTAACCGCACCAATTAAAAAAACCCTTTATAAATGGACAATAATTTATCTTCTAAATAAATAAAAGCCTGTTCATGAAACGTTTTTAGCACAATTTGTTTACGGTATTGATAAGCTTGCGACCTCGATGGTGCATGAAAACAGAGGAAGGTTGCCATTAGCAATGGTTAAGGTAGTATATCTTTCTTATGAAACTATTTAATTATTTTATCTTTGAGTGATTTGGCCAGTTTATATTTCTAAGATCTCAAAGATCTATGAATTCGTAGAAACAAAGGGTGGTTAAATTTTAAGGACCGATGTTGAATGTGAACCATACCTAAACGTCAACATTTTTTTACATTTCAAATGATATTTTACAATTTCAGACTAATTCAATTTAAAGCATATAAAAAGTTATTCAGGCTTATTATGAAAATGGGCGTTCAAGGTGCAATTGATTCAAGAACCAAAGTTTTTCGACCATTTAAAGCGTCGTCAATGTTCAAAATGGTGGCAAGAAATGGTAACAGTGTGTGATCAATTTTCGAAGAAAATCATCTTCAGTGATGAGGCGAATTTTCAAGCCAAACTCTTTTGCGCGACGAATTCGATTTCTCAAGAGTTCTCTATCACAAAATCCAAAAAGTAAGACAATGAATGAAGAGCTATTTTTACTTCTAGGTGAGAACTGCTTTGCTTTGTCAATCCGACTGCGAAAAATCTCAGAAATCTTGTAAATATAAACTGCCTAATTGAATCGATTGTGGATTATTGCCATATACCTTATGTTTCACATGGTCTCAAAGATATTAGTTTAAAGCTCTTAAATCACAAAATCTCTGTGGTCAATTGTGATTACCTCCTCCAAAAACAACATGGTCAGGAAACTTAAATCTAAAAGTTGCTGAGTTATGAAAATATGGACCTTCTGATGACTTCAAGGACTCAATCAGGGAAAAGTCAATGCGACATTGCATTTCAACGGTTGGCTTTAGTTCTTGTGTTAAATATACGAGTAGTTCAATATCTTAAGACCTAAGCCTTTGTGCAAAATACGAGGTAATGTCGTTTGTGGAATGTAGAATTCAAAAGATCCAAGATTAATCGACACACCAATTGTTCATCAATAACTACGGGCTACATCAGTAACATTTTCAGTTATTCTTCACATCATAAACTTGTCTCAGCAGCTCGAATTTATCCACCAATTTTAATAGTGCTGGCTGAGAAGGTCCTTTACGACAAACTGTAATTGCTATGTTTTCAAAATTTGTGTGTTGAATTTCAGTTCAATGAAGTTTTGAACGGTCTATCGTTCCATTTTAAGTAATGGCGTCGTTTTTACTTGTCAAATGTCAAAAGATGACGGGTTCAGAAGTGACAGTTAACCAACTAGAGAGCTGTTCAAAGTGAAACCTCTTATTGGAAACCCCTTAAATTGCAGTGGCATATACAATTTTATATGAAATAATAATTTTATATTTGCATTCATTATTTAAGATTAATTTATTTATTTATTAGAAAAAAAAATTTCAGTTCAATCGAGAGACACGCTGTGTATTATCCTGCATATGTACATTAAAGTTTAAAGATACTTCCTCGGTTGAAAAAGCTTTTGTAAGTTGTTTCAGGTAAAGTTGGAATAAGGGATTTAATACGGGTTATACCTACAGCTACATATATAAGTATCAATTTTACATCAAATAAATTGTAGCTATAAGTAATATGTAAATGGAAAGAAGTTTTGTACAATATTCTTTGAGAAGTTTACAACACACCAGCTTGCTTTTAATATTTGTTTTTATTTTTGTTGTTGTTGTTTTTGTTTTTGTATCCGTGAAAACAAACAAATTATAACAAAAGGAACTTTTCAAAGATATATACATATGTATGTATGAATGTAAAAGGAAAAGATATGAAAGGATATGCATGTAATTTAATTTATCTTAAGGATTTAGGCATCTGGTTGTTTTTGTTATGTTATAGTTGATATATTTTTGTAACTTCCTGAACTGAACAGTGGATGTACGAGTATGAGAAATGTTTGCTTATAAAGTAATACATAATAAATTGGATTTATTTATCGTATCCTTTTAATAAAATTGAAATCGAAAGTGTGTGTCATTGATGTTTTTGAGCTTTGCTCGTAAATTGTCCTGAGGGCCAAAAAGTAAGTTTCCACCTATATGTACATATATACATTATACATAACTGGGCTCATTCTGAATTTTAAAATGCACAGCTAAGTTGTTTAGCATAAATAACAATGAAAAATGACGCAAAATTTAAATATTTTTACTTTCAGACCATTGTCCACAATTTTACTTAGAAAAACAGCAACTTTATAAAAGAAACATACATAAACACTATCCCACCTTCTAAGCCTTAAATTTTGCAGTATTTAATGAAACCGACAGCAAACTGTCAAGTGTCAAATTTTTCACTAACATTTTTTAATGGTGGAAAATTAAAATCTTGCGTAAATTTTGGGTCGTCCGAGAGAAAAACTTGAAGGAAACTTGATATTTGAAAACGGTGTTGTAAATGAAACGCACATTTTCATCTTATAAAATGTATTTTTCTTATTCACACGAAAAACGAAATATATTATTTGAAATAAGCTAACACTATCCTAAGGGTAAACTTTAGACACTTAATGTCAAGTTTTATTCATCATAAACTTTCAGTTTTTTTGTAGGTAGAACTCTTGCGTCTTTAGCAAAGTACATTATAAATATTTTATACTTGGATGCTGACGCAAATTCTAGAAATATTGATTTTTGTTTGGAAATAGAAAAAAGAAGAAGAAATATTGTGATGCAATGCAAATGCACTACATACATAGAAAACAAATGACTTTTTAAAACTTTACTTAAGTTATTTGAGTCAGTTTCAGAATTTATTACTAAGAGGTATTTGAATTAGAAAATTGCGCTAAACAAACTCAAGCAACAAAGAAGAAAAAGTGCGATTTTGCAAAAAGTTTTTGGTTGAAATTTATAATTTGATATTTTGTTGTAGTTTAATGAGTTGAGATGAATACCTCGCAGTACTTGTTCTTAAAATATGTTTTGAGACTTTCATGGTTTAAAAGCTCTGGCATTTTTGATTGAGTTAATATTTTTGACATTTTCTTTAATGATTTAGATTTAAATTTATTACATTATTACTTACATTATATAAAGTACTGATTGAGTTTTTAAGTTGTAGTTTGCAAAACATTACATTATAAAAAGACTACGCATTTTCTATTATTGGTTTTTTCTATTAAGGAACCACTATCAGTAAGTTTTTATAGATATTTACAAAAACTAACAAAATGATGCTTGATGGTTAGTGCGTTGGATTGTCTGGCAACGCAGGAACTGTCTATCTGTGCCACCTAACTTTTTTTCACGGGTACTGCTTCTTGCGAGGAATTGACAAATCCTCCAAGAGTAATTCTTGTCATGAAAAGTGCTTTCTAATACTAATAACTTGCCATACGTTCCCATCTGTCGATTTGTCTAAAAGCTCAACAAAATATTAATAACAATATTATTTTTTAAATACAAAATTTGGAGTCAATATTTTTCTTTGTTCTCATAATAAGTACTTAAATCGAAAACCATTTCTTATCAGTTATTTTTTTTTGGAGATTTTCGTATTTTTTTAACAGAAGTTGCCAATTGTTTTTTTCTAATGAAATAACTTAAAGTAGCAACGACATTCTGCATATGATGAAATAAGTTTTATTTCAAAATCTGTTTTTGCTAACGATATTTTTAATCGAAAACCAATTTTTAACAATTTTAGTAGCATTTTTTGATTCTTTTAATTCTTCTAAAAAAAATACGTTAACAACAAAATTAAGCACATAGTGAAATCATTTTAAAGTCAATACTTTTAGTTATTTACGAGGTATAGAGAATCGGAAATCAATTTTTACCAATTTTGAGTACTATTTTTTGCAATTTTATAAAAAAAATTACTGAATGTTAAAAAAACATTATTTTATACAAGATGGAATTAGTTTGAAGCCGATGTCTTTAATTTTTGACAAGAAATTCGAGTCGAAAATCAATGTTTTTTTTTTTTTTGGATCTTAATTTTTATAAGAAAAATAGTAACTTCCATTTTTCTTAAATATTTTGCAGATATCAAAAACGTTATTCTTCATTGTATTAAATTATTTTTTGTTTGCAAAATATTCAAGGTGATACATATTCTTTTCTTTTGATATAAAAAATCTTTAATTGATTTTTTATTTCAAAATTGTACTTATTTAGTATCAGGTCACATTAAGGGCCTTGCACATGAGAGCGAACAACGAATGAACGAATGGACGAACAAACGTGATTTTACACATTTCAAAAAGTCAATTTCAAACCTAAACACAATTAAAATATAATATATATAAATGGAAATAAAGCTCATATGAAAGAAAAGTCAAAATATGCGAACATCCACAGTTCGCAGTTCGTAGCTCATGTGCAAGATGCTTAATATAATATAAAACTTTAAGTTAAGCATCTTTCACATGAATACGAATTACGAACTGCGAACTGTGGATGTTCGCATATTTTGACTTTTATTTCACATGGGCTTTATTTATATTCGCAGACAGCGACGAATTGAATTACCCTTTTCTCCATATTTTTCTCAGTCATGATCTTTCACATAAAAACAAAAAAAAAGTGATATAATTTTGAGGTTATGTAGCGCGCGACGCGAACAATTTATTTGTTGCAGTGTGGATGGTATGTGGAACGCGAATAGAGTTTGACAGTTCGTAGCAACCACACTGCAATTCGTTACTACCAAACTATTTTTACAAAATGTTCCTGTTTTAGAGAACAAAATGCAAATTTTATTATCCTAACATAAGTGTCAATTGGTTTCCAATAATTTGAATGTGTTTTTGTTTGAAATTGACTTTTTAAAATGTGTAAAATCACGTTTGTTCGTCCATTCGTTCATTTGTTGTTCGCTCTCATGTGCAAAGGCCTTTCACTAGCGTTATTGGTTCATGAGATATTTTCGGGCAACCAACTTAAAAAACCACACACTGAAAGTCATTTCTGCATCTATTTGTGTTGTTATCTGTAAAACAAAATGCATTCGAAGTCTATATCTCTACTGGTTCTTGAGATATGGTCGACGAAGAATGGTACCCCGAAGGTACGAGATTACGACCGTACGTACAAACTAACACACAGACATCTCTCTAAAAATCTTAGATTCTAGGACCTTGAAACGTCAAGAAATATCAAAAGTTTCAATGTGATAAATCGGACCGATTACAACAACTTCTTATGGGAAGTTAATATAATGCCCGAAGATTATCTTTCAAATAAAGAAACTTAAATGTCAATTTAAAAAGATCATCTTTGTTTTATTGCATTTAAAAGTTCTATTCCTCAAAAAAAAAAACCCTTTACTTAGAAAACCGTTTATATGTTATAAGTCAACAACTCTTTACAAAAAACTTTTGACCTATAAAATAAAATAACATTTAACGATTGAGAAAAATTGTTTACAGATGAATTCTTTAATATCCAAATTTGCTCATAAAAGATTCATTAACATTTAAGTTTTTATTTGTTTTCTTCATATTGAGTTAACCATTTTTAATTAAGTTTTTACTTTGGCACATTTAAAGATAAAAAATTATTGTCATAAAATTTAATTCATTTCATTAAGTCGTTATGTTAATTTCTAGCATTTTTACAATGGCAATCCTACAATTGTACATATTAGTCTTTCCAGTAATTAGTTAATAAGTCATTGAGCGGCAAATTTCAAATAAGCGACATTACATAAATGATGGTCAGAGCCGGAGGAATATATGACCTCATTCAAACAGAATTTGGTAACCAAAACATATATGCATATGTACGTTTTTCTAATTACTTCTCTTTAATAAAACTATATAGGTACTCTAGAAACTATTATTAAAATAAAATAATTACCCTTTTCATGTATAAAATATAGGTTGTCATGCTGGTTTAAATTTAAGTCACTTCGGTATAATTTCACAACTAACTTAATAAAACATCGATTTATTATGAATTAGATTATTTCTTTTCATTCTATTTGGCAAAAAGGACCTAGGCCTGAAACTGGTCACACAGACTCAATGAACTTAAGACGTTTATATCAAAACAAATATGAATTTTCTGTCCAATTGCCTAAAGACTGAATTAATACAATACTAAGCAATTAGTCAAGACTCAAATTGGTAGTATCAAACGAAAGAGACTAAAAAGGCCAAAACTAAAAAAACTACATCACAATACCTAAAATTCAATTTTTTTAGTTAGGACCTTATAACCTAACCCCAAAGATATAATAGGCCTGGATTTCGACATCTGTCAAACTAAGTTGTTAAGCCAAGTTAAGTTGAAAGTCTGACATTTACGAAAATGGACCGCTTAACCATCGCACAACTCATAAAAATTGTTAAAACCTACTACAAAAATGGTGATTCTGCCACAAACACATATCGTGCTTCAAGAGGAGATTATGGGTTATATAATATATACGTGGAATAGTTGCTTCAACAACAGCCGGTAGGCAGCTATTTTTCGAACGAAAATTTTCTTCAGCGGTTATGTTAATAAACAAAATTGTCTTATTGGGATTATGAGAATCCTTAAGTAATTAAAGAGAGGCCATTACATCCACAAAGTCACTGTTTAGTGCGCTCTTTGGTCCGGTGGAGGTGTGATTTGGCCACACTTCTTCGAAAACGACGATGGAATGACTGTCACCGTTAATTCGAAGCATTATGGTCATATAACCGAATTTTTTTGCCTGCTATTGAAGAAATAAGCTCGGAGAATATGTGGTTTTAACAAAACGGTGCCACATGTCACAAAACTCTCGTCGTGGCGATATTAATTAGCCACCAAGATAATGCGTTTTGACACCGCTGGACTTTGTTTTGTGGGACTACGCGAAAGACCGTGTCTATGCAGATAAACCTTTAACTCTTGAGCACTTAAAAAACAACATTATTTGTCAAGTTATCACTGAGATTCACCCCAATATATGTCAAAAAGTGGTCGAAAATTACCTCATTTTAATTGTGAAGTATTTCACACATAATGTCAATGTTCAAACTTTATAATAAAAAAGAAATATCACGAAAAAAAATATTTTACATGTGTTTTATTTACGTTTACTTTTGAAACCGCAAAATAGATAACCCTGTATATTATTTTAACTTACCATTAGAAGAAATTGTAATCGGTCCGATTTGTCAAATTGAAAATTTTGACATTTCTCGACGTTTCAAGGTCCCTAGAGTCGAAATAAAAGATTTTTAGGGAGATGTCTGTGCGTGCGTGTGTACGTACGTTCGTACGTCCGTACGTTCGTGACGTTTTTTTCGTCGTCCATAGCTCAAGAACTAGAAGAGATATCGACTTCAAATAAATTTTGTTATACAGATAATAACGCAGAAAGATGCAGAAAGGGCTCTCAAGAAAATTGCGTGGGTGGTTTTTTTACCATAGCAGTTTAAAAAAAAGGTGAAACAATCCAATTAACGGTTTTTTTATAAATCAAAAAAACTAAAAAAAAAATGTGGCACCCAGAAAATTTTACGACTAAAATATGATTTCATCTCCAAAACAATTTTGTGCAACAAAGAATAATGTTTTTGATATATGATAAAATTTTGAAAAAAATTGAATTGACAGTTTTCTTACAAAAAAATTTTCGACTCAAATATCTTTTCAAAACTTTGAGATATTGGCTTTAAACTATTTTTATCTTTCAAAAAATATTGTTGTCAACATTCAGTAAAATTTTGAAAAAATCTTATTGACAGTTTTTTTTACAAAAAATTAAAAACCAAAAAAAAAATTTACAAAAGTTGTTAAAAATTGATTTTCGATTCAAATATCTTTTCAAAAATTTGAGGTAATGGCTTCTACCTAATTTTTACTTATAAGAAATATTGTTTTCAACATTAAGAAAAATTTTAAGAAAAATCAAATTCAAAGTTTTTTTACAAAAAAATAAAAACCTAAAAAAAAATGTATAAAAGTTGGTAAAAATTGTTTTTCGACGTAAATATGTTTTCAAAAATTTGAGATATTGGCTTCAAACTAATTTTATCTTATAAGAAATATTAGTTTCAACATTCTATAAAATTTTAAGAAAAATCGAATCGACAGTTTTTTTTTACAAAAAATAAAAACCTAAAAAAAAACAATACTAAACTTGTAAAAATTTACTTTCGACTCAAATAGCTTCTCAAAAATTAAAAATATTGGCTTCAAACTTATTTTATTTCACAGAAAATATTGTTTTCGATATTCAGTCATTTTTTTATAAAAATCCAACAATCCGTTTTTTCATTGACAAACTTTTAAGCAAGACAAATCGACAGACGGGATGGGAAGTCATCAGTGTGGGTCGCATCCCAGCCTCTTTTTTTAATTAATTTTGTGTAACACACAAATTTTAAAATTTTGTCTAGGTTCTTGAAACTCCATATTTCAATGTGGTAAATTACAAATACTTTCTATCGCTAAACCACACATCAACGTCGATGCTTCGATTGAATTTTGTTCCCTAAATAGTTTTTGAAGTTTAAAAAGTCAATATAACCTTAAGTAGTGTACCTATCTACTTTATGATTATTGATTTTTATCTCTGTCTTTCAATAGTGGCGAGACCACAATTACCTACTTTTCCACCATCTAAATTTTCTTGCTTTGTATAGGAATTTTCTTTTTATATGAAAATCAATCGATATATTAAATCTCAACCCTTAACTTACAATGGAACTCAGGTGTCCTGGTTCTCACCCATTAAAAAAAAATCTAATAATGTGCAATGCATACATATATGTAAATAAGTCACATTGTAAGAAAGCATGAGGCGGTAACGTCTGAGAAATTCAATTTATGAATAAAAAACTTATGGAACTTTAGGCAACATGGTGAAATGATTCTTTCCTTTATAATTGTGTCCATGGTGAAATTATTAAAGTTGAAAATCAGATATGAAAAAGTAAATTATTTTCAGATACCAAATGAATTTCAAATAAAGTATCAAAAAATACATGATTTATGTATGTTACGTTGAAAACAAAAATCCCCTGAGCTATAAAAAAAAAAAAAAAAATACAAAGTTTAAGAAAAGGTCCTCCCGTGGTTTTGCGATGCTTACCATCGACTCTAGGGATACAGTCAAATCACAATGTACCAGAAAATCCCAAGACGAAGTTTATGTTGAAGTTTGATTAAAATCACAAATTCGATTTTCTATTACATATGTATATACAAGTTCATAACTTTTGCCTTCTGCTCTCTACCAGTTAACTTCATGCTCATAAATATCAGAGATAAAAAGCCCAAAGCAATTAAACTTCAACATCAACATTCAGCTGAAAATGAAACTGAAACTTAAACTATAAATGCGGTTATTTTATCCAAAGCTCGGATGATGATATTATGGTCTGTTGGTCTGATTGATCATAAAACATCTATAAAGCAGTTAAAGCATTAAGTTCAAACTTAATGTCAATCACTTTAAAGAGAAATTGTTAATAAAATGCTCTTTGACATGATAAGCTCCATATTCAGAAAACACAGTTATCTGATATTTTGAGATATGAGGTTGTCAGTTGGGTGCACATACGTATATATTTATTTGTGTAGGTGGTTTTCCTCATAGAGATTTCCAAACTTTTGCATGTGATTTCGGTTAAAATGTTGAAGGTTCATCTGTCAAATTGACTGTCATTTATTAATTCTGTTCAAACCAATTACCATGGAGAGTTGAAGTGTTCAACATCATGTATAAATGGTACTAATTGTCAACAACTTAGCGAATTAGAGCCTATCTCAATTCAAAAAAAGAGGCTGGGGTGCGACCCACACTGATAACTTCCCATCCCGTCTGTCGATTTGTCTTACTTAAAAGTTTGTCTATATGTATCAATTTTTATTAAATTTGCGTACTGTTTTTTGTAGATTTTATTTTTTTAAGAAAAAAACGGACTGTTATCCTCATAAAAAAATTACTGAATATCGAAAACAATATTTTCTGTGAAATAAAATAAGTTTGAAGCAAATATTTGTAATTTTTGAAAAGCTATTTGAGTCGAAAGTAAATTTTTACCAAGTTTTAGTATTGTTTTTTTTTTTTAGGTTTTTATTTTTTGTAAAAAAAAACTGTCAATTCGATTTTTCTCAAAATTGTATAGAATGTTGAAAACAATATTTCTTATAAGTTTAAATTAGTTAGAAGCCATAATCTCAAATTTTTGAAAAGATATTTGAGTCAAAAAACAATTTTCACCAACTTTTGTTAATTTTTGTACAAAAACTGTCAATTCGATTTTTTTTAAATTTTACTGTATGTTGACAACAATATTTTTTTAAAGATTATAGTAGTTTAAAGCCAATATCTCAAAGTTTTGAAAAGATATTTGAGTCGAAATTCAATTTTTACCAACTTTGAGTAATGTTTTTTTTTAGGTTTTTATTTTTTATAAAAAAAAACTGTCAATTAGATTTTTCTCAAAATTTTATCAGATGTCAAAAACATTATTCTTCGTTGCACAAAATTTTTTTTCAGTTTTTTTAATTTATAAAAAAAACCTTTAATTTGACTTTTTTTTTAAACTGCTATAGTAAAAAAAAACCACCCACGCAATTTTCTTGTGAGCCCTTTCTGCATCTTTCTGCCTTATTTTCTGTATAATAAAATTTATTTGAAGTCGATATCTCTTCTGTTTCTTGAGCTATGGACAACGAAAAAAACCTCGCGAACGTACGGACGTACGGACGTACGGACGTACGGACATACGGACATACGGACATACGGACATACGGACATACGGACATACGGACATACGGACATACGGACATACGGACATACGGACATACGGACATACGGACATACGGACATACGGACGTACGGACGTACGTACACACGCACGCACAGACATCTTTCTAAAAATCTTTTATATCGACTCTAGGGACCTTGAAACGTCGAGAAATGTCAAAATTTTCAATTCGACTAATCGGACCCATTACAATAACTTCCTATGGGAAGTTAAAAATAAAAACTGATTAAAAAGCTCGAGCTAAAGGGTGCTTTAATTTTAAGGGCCGATGTTGAATGTGAACCACACCTAAACGTCAAGTTTTTTTTCTGCGTTTTAGTTGACATTTCTCAATTTTAGACTTATTCAATTGGAACCATGTAAAGACTATATCTTTTAGTCGAACAATACGTTTAAGTTATTCAGGCTAATATTATGAAAATTGCTGCTTAAATCAAAACCCACTTGGTGATTTTTTCGGTCAATTTAATCGTCTAAATGTGCGTATAATCCCAAAAACCGTCCAAAACTTTGAACAAACCGAGATGTAAAACACCGGTGCATTCTCGAACAGCTCTAACTCCTGAAAATATCGCTGCTGTTGCCGATATCGTGTGATGATAACGAACTTTTTATGGCCTGAATTGAAAGATATAGATGTGAACGATACGTGGTTTCAACGGAACGGTGCCATTTGCCACCCAGCTAACGAAATAATAGTTCAAATTCAATTGCCGGGTTATGTGACTTGATACCATTGGACTTCTTTCTTTGGGGTTATTTGAAAGCTGTACGTCAATAAGCCAGCAACAATTCAAGAGCTAAAGGATGAGATGATTCGGCACATTAACAACATAGGATCTCAATTATGCCTCAGAGTTATTGAAAATTTGAAACATCGGATGAAGGTGTGCCACTGAGTTCGAGGCAGCCATTTGGCCTACATTTTGTTCCATATTTAATTGAACTATAACAATATTATTATAATACAAAGACATGACAATAATTCCCAAAATAATTTGTATTTTATTCAAAATCAACATCGGCCCTTAAAATGTAACCACCTTGTATTTGGGTTCTCGTCGCGTCGAATAGTTGATAGTTTTCTCGACTTCTGTCGAAAAATCGTATACAACTATAAAGTCTCTTTTTATGAATGAATACGTTCATAAACAAACAAAAAATGTGGAATTTCGGCGACGAAAATACACCTTAAGTCCAAGAAGTAAAATAATAATGCAGTCATTTTGTGAATAGAATCTGTAAAGACTTTAAGCAATTCGTAAAACTAAACCACTTTTGGTAGCGTCTTGGTTTTCAAATATTAATGCCACACTTTCCTCTTCAAAATGAAATAAACATCCATTGATTTCTTTAGAAATGTACTTGTTTTTTGTATTACCAATATAAGTCCTCTTATTGGAAAACTCCATGAACGCTTCAAGACTGCATTCTTTGGATTTACTTTGAGACTTGGACTTTAAAATTTGCAATCACCAAATATTTCAAATTAAAAAGATTGCAATCACTCGAGGTCGAGGGTATACTGATGAGCAATGAGCATTCCCAGAACCGCGAGTATTACGGTTGAAATATTTGAGGGGAGGAATGCAGCTGACTATTTCTCTGTAGGATAAACCGTTAAATAACCGTAAAAGTGGGTAAGACAAGAAAATTTACGAGTTCGAGCGACGTAAATGATCCTCTGATTATTTTATCACCAATCAATCTTAATGCTCTACGTACAATACTGTCCAAGAGGTTTAAATAAGTTGCAGGAGCATCAGCCCAAATATGGGAGTTATACTGAAGCTTTGGACGTTTATAAATCTTATAGATAACAGCCAGTTCATAGGGGGAGAAAAACTTCTTGCATCGGTCTAGAAAACCCAAACATCTTGTAGTATTTTTGACGACATCACGTATGTGATCGTTCCACAAAAGGTGGTTGGTGATACACAAACCGAGAATATAGAGATGTTCAGTCTAATGCAAGTGCCATCTATGGATAATGGCAAGACAGCATTGAATTTTCGAAGCATTAAATTCCACGCGGTTTTTTATTTCCCATTGTACAGTGCTGTTTAGGTCGGAATTTAAAGAGCTTATCATATTTTATCGTTGCAGTTCCACATCCGGAGAAGACGGGTGTGATTCTGAAAACGAATATGAAAAGCTAAGAGTACTACTGTCAGCGAAACAATGTATTGGATTAGATGTTGCAGACAAGAGATCATTAATAAAAATGAGAAAGAGTGTTGGAGATAGAACAGAGCCCTGGGGTACACCAGCATTTATTTTGTGGTTTTCAGACTTGAAACCATCTAATAGTACTTGTATTGAACGATCCGAAAGATAATTACTAATCCAATGAAGGAGGGATTCATGAAAACCGAAAGCACGCATTTGCGATAAAAGAGCCTGATGCCAAACCCTATCAAATGCTTTTGAAATATTAAGTGCAATAATCTTACTTTCTCCAAAACGATATAAAGATTTGCTCCACTGTTCGGTGAGATGAACCATGAGATCACCAGTAGGCCTATTGCTGCGAAAGCTGTATTTTCAGTCATTCATTCCTCAATCCTCAAGATATTTCTTAAACTGATAATTAATCAGCGTTTCCATGACCTTGGAAAGAAGGGACGTAAGTGCATTCGGTCGGTAATTAGAGGGTGAGGAAGATTCGCCTTTTTTTGGGGATGGGCTGGACAAATATAGTTTTCCATCCGCTCGGAACGAGACCTGAGGACAGATGAAAAAGCTTACGCAGTGGTTTTGCCAGCGTTGAAGAACACCTCTTCAAAACAATTGCGGGGATACCATCCGGTGCAGCGGATTTATGTATATTGAGATCTTTTAGGACTCTCGCCACATAACGAGTGCGAAAAAAGATGACCCATGACAGGGAGAGTCATAACACTCACAGGTAGCATTGAATTGGGGGCAAACTGCCTGACAAAGAGTTTAGCTTTCTCGAGGGAGCTAATAAATGGAGTATCATTGACAACGAGCGTCGGAACCAAGGAAGAGGAAGAATTCCTCATGTTTCTTACGAATGACCAACAATTTCGACTGCCTTTGTGACATTGCACAGTATTTTGTGTCGTAATTTTTGGTCATGTACAAATTTGGTCCGTCGAATATGGGCGTTGCAGGACTTTCTGGCTTGTTTGAACTTATTCCGGTTATCCTCAGTTGGATTGGCTTTAAAACAACGGAAACTTACCCTCTTAACTCTAATAACCTCTTTACAGCTCGAATCAAACCATGCGTTTTCCTTATGTCTGATGTTTTAACCCTGTTCGGGATAAAAGTTCTGATACCAAAGAGAATCAAACTTTGTGATCATATCAGCGAGGCAGCAGAGTGACTAGTTAAAAATCCTGAAATAATTATTGAGACCGTCCCAGTTGGCTTTCTCGTATTGCCAAACGGTTCTCTTAGGAGATTTTTCTTTAACTGGAGAGTTTTGACACAAGAAGTTTGCTGATATAACACAATGGTCAGATGCGCCTGGAAGAGATAGAACACTAATAGTGTACTTACCAGGGTCAGAGGTAAGTTTAAATCTCAGAACAAATTCGAAGAATGCAATCTTTCAAATGAATTTATTTAAAAAGTTACATAAATGGATTACATTCTTTTGCAAGCCTGTTTGCAATGCATCTAGTAGAAAAATGTCAGTTTTGGATAAAGTCGCTTCTTAAGCGAAGTCCAATGGCAAACTTAAGTCATCTAACTAAATAAAAAAATGTCAGTGATATCTCCCACGCAATATGCTTAGTTCAAATTTAATGATAGAAAAGGCTTAATGGGAAGTCCTGAGCATATGACTTTTTCTTTTCTCAATTACTCTTTCATATTGAAAAGAACAAAATTAAAATGATACAAGAAATAATTCACGTTTTAAGTATGACCCATAGAAAACCATTCAAGTGCTTTGATCCTACCCCCTCCCACCCCTCTTTTCATCCCCCTTGTCATTTAATTTCGATGAAAAAGGATTCACTATAAGTCTATATACGTAGTTGAAGATTGAAGAATGGAAAGAAACCAGATAAGTACACACGTAGGATAGGTATAAAATAATTTTCTATTGAAGTAGGTCACAGCACAGACTTCATCATTTGTATTTTTATAAAAATATATATAACTTATTCATGATGATAGTATTTTGATATAAGGATCTTAAGTATATAGAATTGATGTTCATGCTATAAGAGTACAAAAGCATATAATTTAAAAAATTATATGAATTTGTGTGTATTGCTACACTTTTCAATCAAATAATAGGTTTTGAATTTATTCATGCAAATAATATAAAATGCTAGCAAAAATTATTTCACTATTTCATTGTTGAAGACCATTTTTTCGAGTATGTACATAATAATAGCATGTCCGACTTTAATGCAATTATTTATTTAGAAATTGTTACCCAACATTTTTCTTCGGGAAAATTCGTTTGAAATCAATTGCAGTTTTTAATGTATTCATATTTTTATAGATATTTTTATAAATAGCTTGCAGGTGCGAAACTTCGAAATTTTCATAGAAAATGACTGTCAAATGTTGACTGCTTTTGGGGTAGAAAAAGTTTTTACCTTAATTTGATTGTGTTGATGAAGTCAACACTAGAGTGGTCGTAAAAAATGGGAGTTGATGGGAACCCCACGAACTGTGCATCCTATCTAGATCTTAAGATAGTCGAAGTTTGATCACGAATGGAGCACGTTAGCCCGTGCCGTCTCGACGTTCGCTCAGATTTACGAAAAATCGGAACTCGAGATTTTAATCAAACATGACATTACGATGGTAGAGAAGTCAAACGAAGTGGGTCCCACCGTTCCGTCTATCTGTCTGTCCTCGCATCGACAGCCTAAACCATTGGGTTTGAGCTCATACTTGGGAGTTAAGGTTTTGTGCAAATAAGCGTTAGGTATTTTTTCCTATTTTGTTTAAGATCAAAAATAACAGTAGTCCTCATACAAATTTGTTGGTCAAAAATCGTTAATTAGAATTTACTTAAAAACGAACCATTAGACTTTTAAGAAATTTGAGTTATTTTAAATTTTTTAAGCCAAACTTATTTTTGAGGCATATATTCAAGTCTTAAATTATACTACTATTGTACTACTTTTAAACAGACTCTTTGGGTACAGAAGCAAGTTCGTGAGTCAAGTTTTTGAAGTATACTGCTTCGAAAAAAAAGAGGCTGTGATGCGACCCACACTGATAACTTCCCATCCCGTCTGTCGATTTGTCTTGCTTAAAAGTTTGTAGGTTTTCGTGTTTTGTTAAAAAAGTTGTTAGTTGAATTATTCTTAAAAATTTTAAAATTACCAACAATATTTTGCTCATAATGAATACTTTCATTTCGAAATCTATTTTTGTTAACGAGATTTTTATTCGAAAACCAATTTTTACCAATTTTAGTAGCATTTCTTAAAGGTTTTTATTTCTTATATAAGCAAACACAAATTGGAGGAATGAAAATAATTTTAAGTCAATATCTTGTAATATTCACGAGATATCGAGAACAGAATATCAATTTTTACCAAATTTGCGTACTATTTTTTGTAGATTTTAATTTTGTATGAAAAACCTGACTGTTGGATTTTTTAATAAATGTACTGAATGTTAAAAACAATATTTGCTGTGAGATAAAATAAGTTTGAAGCCAATGTTTTTAATTTTTGAAAAGGTATTTGAGTCGAAAATCAATTTTTACGAACTTTTAGTAATGTTTTTTTTTAAGTTTTTAATTCAAAAAAAAACTGTCAATTCGATTTTTCTCACAATGTTACTGAATGTTGAAAACAATTTTTTTAAAAGATGAAATTAGTTTGAAGCCAATATCTCAAAATTTTGAAAAGATATTTTAGTCGAAAATCAATTTTTACCAATTTTTATTAATTTTTTTTCAGGTTTCTATTTTTGTAAAAAAAAACTGTCAATTTGATTTTTCTCAAAACTTTACCAAATGTTAAAAACGTTATTCTTCATTGCAGAAAATAATTTTGGAGATAAAACCATTTTCTGGTCATACAATTTTCGAAGTGGCAAATATTTTCTTTCAGTTTTTTGATTTATACAAAAAACCGTTAATTGGATTTTTTTTCCAAAAATATATTTGTTTGGTATCGCGTTACAATATATAATATAAAATTTAATTCAAGTCTCTAGCGTTATTGGTCCGTGAGATATTTAGAGTTAACCAAAATGTTCACCTTTTTTTTAAATTGCTATAGTAAAAAAAACAGGCACGCAATTTTTTTGAAAGTCCTTTCTGCATTTTTCTTATACCAAAATGTATTTGAAGTCGATATCTCTACTGGTTCTTGAGCTATGAACAACGAAAATAACGTACGTACACACGCACAGGCATCTCTCTAAAAATCTTTTATTTCGACTCTAGGGACCTTGAAACATCGAGAAATGTAAAAATTTTCAATTCGACAAATCGGACCGATTACAATAACTTCCTATGGGAAGTTAATAATACATAACTTTTAAGGCCGGAAACGTGAAACAAATCGCAGTTCTTAACAAAATATTGTTTGATTGTTCTACAAAATACAGGGTTATCCATTTTGCGGTTTCAAAAGTAAACGTAAATAAAATACATGTAAAATAATTTTTTTTTCATGATATTTCTTTTTTATTATAAAGTTTGAACGTTGACATTATGTGTGAAATACTTCATAATTAAAATGACAACCATGCGAATTGTTGGAAGCATCGATTCTTTTGAGGTAATTTTCGACCACTTTTTGGCACTTATTGGGCTGAATCTCAGCCATAACTTGACGAATGTTGGTTTTTAAGTGCTCAAAAGTAAAAGGTTTATCTGTATATACACGGCCTTCGCGTAGCCCCACCAAAAAAAGTTCAGCTGTGTCAAGACGCATGATCTTGGTGGCTAGTTAATATCACCACGACGAGAAATTACGCGGCCAGGAAATGT
Source organism: Eupeodes luniger (assembly GCA_951509635.1). Classification (NCBI taxonomy): domain Eukaryota; kingdom Metazoa; phylum Arthropoda; class Insecta; order Diptera; family Syrphidae; genus Eupeodes; species Eupeodes luniger. The sequence continues at coordinate 47,159,292 of OX608074.1, read as the reverse complement.
CGCTTGCAACAAAGCAATATTCGCTCGAGTTGTGTGGCATGTGGCACCGTCTTGTAGAAACCACATATTCTCCAAGTCGTATTCTTCAATAGTCCGTTATCATATGCTCATAACTCCTGAATTGACGGTGACAGTCTTTCCATCGTCGTTTTCGAAGAAGTAAGGTCCAATTACACCTCCGGACCAAAGAGCGCACTAAACAGTGACTTTCTGTAGATGTAATGGGCTCTCTTTAATTACTTAATGATTCTCAGAACCCCAAATACGACAATTTTGTTTATTATCATACCCACCGAGTGAAAAATGTGCTTCGTTGCCTAACCGCTGAAGAAAATTTTGTTCGAAAAATAGCCGTCTATGTGGCTGTGGCAGAATCACCATTTTTGTAGTAGGTTTTCGTAAATGTCAGACTTTCAACTGAAAATAAAAATTTTTTTAACAACTTAGTTTGACAGATGTCAAATTTCAGCCCTATACATTTGAAACCGCAAAATGGATAACTTTATCTTCTAAATATCAGTTTAAATCATTTTAGTATCTTACTTAGTTTTTGTAAATGCTTATTAGTTATGAGATGACTTATGGGTCTTCATTTAACTCTATTTTAAGTTTTGAAACAATTTTAGTATAATTCTTTTATGGTTTTAAGAGTAAAATATTGGTGCTTGTTCCCAATCCGAACTCTGATTTCAGTTATATGCACACAAATTCAGATATACCCGTTTTCAAATCACGTGTCCCGAACGCATGAAAACACGTTAATAGGTACACATTAACATCTTCCTAAAAACTATGGGCTTAAGTACTAGAAACCTTAAAACATCGAGAAATATAAAAATGTTTAATTATATAAATCGAACCGAGTACAATAATTACCTATGGGTAATTAATATTATTCGGGTACTGTTGTTTTTCAAAACGAATGTATTCTTTTTTGATCTTGGGCTACAAAGGATTAATAAGAACAGATGTTTTAAAATAAGTTGCACGAAACTTTCATCAACCAGTACGAAATCGATTTTGTACGTAATACTAATGGATCGTGTGAACCACCCATTATAATCCACAACATAATAAAACAAGAGATAGAGATGAAAGTCACCTTTGACAATCGGCCGCACACATACGACATACCATTTTCTCGATTGATATTTCTATTTCTCCATTTCTCCCATCTCTTTTTAATCACAGAGACAAGAGAAAGAAGTTTGCTTACAAGATTGAACAAGTTCATAAACATAAACAGTTCTAATTCATTCTTCATCATCTCGCTGTGTAAATTTGCTCCGCGATCGGATTGGATCGTCGAAAAATATAAAAAAATATTTGTGCGGAGTTTAAAGTAAATTAAAATTATGTATTATAAAGTGTTAATTGTAATTTAAAGACGTTTTATTAAAAAAAATACCGATTTAAAGTGATTTGTGTGTTGTTCTTGTTAAATAATGCGTATTTTTGTATCATGAAAAAATTCACCGTTTTAATTTTCAAAGTGTCGGTATTGTCGGTCTCGGTAGAGTAGTGCGTAGAATCAATTTAAATTCGAAGCATATTTTTCGGCGGTAATATTTAAAAAAAAAGGTTGTGAATGTCAAAATATGAGTGAAGAATTTATTAAATTAAATAAACATTTCTTGTGCATAGTAATGAAAGTGAAATCTTGATCTGATCTTATTTTGTTTTATAATCGTTTATAAATAATATATGTAAGTGGTGTATATTACTTCTATTAAAGCGTAATTATCTCAGAGGGTATCGAAGGCACGAACCAAACGGTAAGTAATTTTTAAAAATATGCATTCATTTTTCGTAGTTTTGTACTTGCTAAATATGTATATGAATTATATGACAAACTCGAGGTTTTAATCAAACATGACATTACGATGGTAGATAATTCGAAAAAAGTTGGTCCCCCAATTCCATCCGTCCGTCTGTCTGTCCCAAACCATTTGGTAGATTGAGTTCAAACTTGTAAATTAAGTTGTCAAGCAGTTTCGTGTTGAGCGTTTTCTTCATGTTTTTAAGACTAAAAATAACAGTAGTCCCAATACAAATGCAACCTTCTAGTTGCTTCAGAAAAAGCAAAGTTCTTATATAGAACCTTTATTTAAGTTAAGTTTCCTCAGGAACTAATCAACCGAGTTCAATATTGTTTTCTGAACAAGGTTTTAAGACTCGCGTACACCGACTAATCGGCTGAACTTTGCTCGTTCGGCTGAACACGCAGTTGTCGGATCAATTCATAGAATTGTACAGAAATAAGAATTGTTCGGACCCGATATCGGCCGATAATTCAGTTTTAACGTACACGGCTCATGTCTTGATAATATTTGATTTAAAAATGCCATTTTTTTAATTTAAAAAAAAACATTAATTTGTTTTCAAAATTCGATAACTCGAAAATGGGTCATTTACGAAAATATTTTTAAAGAAAAATTGAAACATTTTACAGATAAGAAATTAATACAAAAAAAGTTCTAACGATTTTTGAAAACAAAATTTAATAAATCAATGTTTAATTAAATGGCAATAAGATTTTTGAAGGCAAACTTATTTTATAGTTAGTTAGTTAATATATAGGGTTTTTCAATTGGTGCGAGTAGATTTTGGCGGCCCGTGGCTGCCATTTTGTTTTGGTGACATCTATCAAATCTTTTGTTTATGCCAAACCATCATAGCAAGTTACACGATTAAACAGCACGTTCAAATGATAAAACTTTATTATCAAAATAAGTGTTCGTTAACGCAAACGTTGCTCGCATTGCACCCATTTTACGGTAGACATAGTGGCTCTTCACAGTCGACTCTTTAACGTTTGGTGGTGAAATTTGAGACAACCGGTTCAGTAAACAATCAGCCAACACCAGTACCTTCAAGGAACGCAAGATCGTCCGAGAACATCGCCGCGGTTCGTGAAAGTGTACAGCTGAACCCGAGGCAGTCTATTCTTCGCCGTGCACAAGAACTCGGCCTTTCGCAGACTTCAACTTGGCGAATTTTGAGTCAGGACCTGGGCCTACACCCGAACAAGATCCAACTGACCCATGAGCTCAAAGTTCATGACCATAGACAACGCGCGCCGTTTGTTCGCTGACTGGGCTTCGAATCGTTTGGAAGAGGATCCCAATTTTGCCCGAAAAATCATCTTTAGCGTTAATGGGACGACACCAACCCACGCGAGCTTCACCAGGTGATAATGCATCCTCAAAAAGTTAACGTTTGGTGTGGGTTTTGGGCCGCCCGGCGCGGCGTAATTGGTCCGTATATTTTTGAAAACGACGTTAGTGAGGCGGTCACCGTCAATAACGAGCTGAACCATATGAACCTAGATGACATGTGGTTCCAGCAGGATGGCGCTACGTGCCAGACAGCAAACGCCACAATTGACGTTTTGCTTATATACCCGCCCTTTTTTGAAAAACCCTTTATACATACTTACGATTTATTTGTCCAAAAAATCATTATGAGTATAGACATCTTAGGCTGTTGACGTGTATTTTGTTTTTTTTTTCTGTTCACAAATTCCCAATTAAAATGAAAACTTCAAAATCTGTAAAACTTACTAAGCTACTAGTTTTTGAGATGCTCACTTCTAAAATCGAGCAAGCAATAACCAATTGACTTGGTAACCTGGTTATAAAGCACTTATTGAAAACGTCTAATCTTTAAACTTTGAACAGAAGTAGACTTTGTGGTGAAAAAAGGAAAGCATTCAAAATGTTAGATCTTCGATGAATGGGCGTGGTATCCACCCACTTTTTTATACAAAAAATCTATTCACACACTATTGAACTATAATAGCAAATATCGATTATTATTAACATTCTCTTCGATACATATCTAGTTCTATCTTTTCAAAAAATAAAGTGATATTCAATCATCGTAAGTTTACAAAATTAACTTAAGATCTCAACATTTTTCACGGTAGGGTTGTTCCTTTTTCGTGTAGAACTGTCTTTTTTTTTAACATTTATGTTCTTGGTGAGGTCAACGTTTATAGAGTATTCCAATTGGTTACTTAATTTTGTTCTATTTTTTATTTATAAAGCTTTTTTGTTTTCGAAAATTGTCACTGTTATAAACACTTTTTTAAAAAAAAGTGTCTTCTTTGAACTTCAAGAACTTCTATCAACAAAAAAGCTTCAAAAGCAAATTGAAAAAAGAGTCTGTGTGTGGTTCTCTTAAAAAATGGTCAATGTCAATTTTGAATTGTCATATGTGTCGAGAAATGTAAATAAAATTTCAATTCGGCAGACCGGACCGTTTACAATAACTTCCAATGGTATCTTTCCAAAGGAGAAGTTATCGTTGACATATAATTTTCAAAAGTCACTGTCAAAAAGTTTTCTTGGTGTAGATACCCGTTTCGGACGTCCTCTTCATACTGTGACCACATTTTCAATTCAAGTACTCCTTGAATGTTATCCAATATCCCACGAAAGAAGTAAGACACTGTCTTATAGGCTGCTTGTCTGCCTTGGTGTAGCCTCAAATGACTTCTGCAGGAGCTGTATGGACGAGGAAGAAGAGGAAACAATCTCTCACCTTCTCTGCACTTGCCCTGCTCTTTTACTAAGACGCAAACTTCATCTGGGAGACTAGTCTTTTGATAATACCGGTGAACTAGCTAAAAAGGATATCAAATATCTTCTTCTATAAAAAGCTCAAAATGGTTCGACTAGTAAGATTTATTCTCTAGATTCATGTGGTATCACAATGGGCCTTTTCTTTTGGCCTAAGTGCGTGGATTCTGAATCCGCAGCTACTTTAACCTAACCTAACCTAGGGTGTTGTTCTAACCGTGTGGTTTTTAAGCAAAAATAAAACGAATATAATCTTTTGTTATTGCCAAGAACACATCTTATTATAATGATACGGATTGGTAATTAATGTTTAAAAAATAATTTCGGGTAAGTGACAGTCTGAAAAAAGAAGACCCTCTAAACTGCACTAACTATAGAGGCATCAGTCTATTAAACATAGCTTACAAAATATTCTCCGCCGTAATATGTGAACGTCTGAAACCAATCGACAACAACCTGATAGGTTCTTATCAGTGTGATTTTAGACCAGGAAAGTCTACAGTCGATTAAATATTCACATTACGGCAGATCCTGGAAAAAAACTAAGAACATCAAATCGACACTCACCATCTTTTCATTGATTTCAACGCCGCATATGACAGCATCTACAGGGAAGAGCTGTATGGAGCCGTGTCTAGTTTTGGCATCCCTGCCAAACTCGTCCGTTTGTGCAGGATGACCATGGAGAATTCACGCTGCTTCATAAATTTTTAATAACATGATTTAAAATCATGAAAATCATGAATATAAAATAAATATGATTCAGCAAGTGTTCATATATGCGTTTCGCCCCGGTGCAATGGTTGGGCTCATCAGAAGATGACCATTACACCTTATCTTGACGCATATTTTCCCGAATTAATCGAGATACCATATAATCCGAGCTACTTAGAGCAACTGCGAATTATATGGTTGCTACAAGTCTTCAGAGAAGATAAATTGTAGCTATAATTTATTGCCTGCTAGGCTTTTATTTGAAAAAGACTGTTAAAAGTCAAATGTTTTTTTTCCTTGAACACTGTTTATTTTTGTAGCAACCATATAATTCGCAGTTGCTCTAAGTAGCTCGGATTATATGGTAGCTCGATTAATTCGGGAAAATATGCGTCAAGACAAGGTGTAATGGTCATCTTCTGATGAGCCCAACCATTGAACCGGGGCGAAACGCATATATGAACACTTGCTGAATCATAATTATTTTATTTTCATAATTTTAAATCATTTTATTAAAAATAAACAGTGTTCAGGGAAAAAAAAAAAACCATTTGACTTTTAACAGTCTTTTTCAAATACTTCATAAAGATAGGAAACAACTTAATAGACCTTTCGATGTCAAAAAAGGTTTTAGACAAAATGCCTTGTTATGCAATTTTGTTTAACATCGTACTTGAAAGAATTATGTAGAGCTCCCACCTCAACACTAGAGGCACTATCTTTCAAAAGTCGAGTACCAATCGTACCTTCAAACTCGTCAGACGTTTGTCCTATTTTGTGCGGTACCTTTCATAAACATAAAAATTACTAAGAGATCTCTATCCCCAGTTGGTGAAGACACCATGTCTTCCACCAGCAAACACCCAAAGATTAGCTCTATTGAGCATAATCGTTGGATTCCTTTACAAACTCATCCAGATACAGATATCGATATTGAAGTAGACGACGAAATTATTGAGCAACCAATTGTGTCAAATAAAAAATCCAAAATCCCATCGGTCTGTGTATTGCAAAAAACAAGTGAATGTATTCATGCTTTACTTAATGAATTCAAAATAGAACACTACAGTGTAAAGAAAATGTCCATTGGGATAAAAGTGAATTGTGAAGACATTGAAACTCATGCCAAACTTTGCGATACACTTAAGGAAAAAAACTGGCAGTTTTTTACGCATGATTTGCCCTCAGTAAGGTCTTTCAAAGTCATTCTATATGGCCTACATGAATTAAGCATTGACGTGATTAAACAAGAGCTATTATCGCTTGGTTTAAAATGCCTTAATGTAAAAATTATTAAAAAAAACTATGAAAACTTTGTTGATATCTTCTATCTTGTGTACCTCGAGTGTGGCTCAATCAAGTTAAATGATTTGAAGAAACAATGCAAATCGATATTTAAAACCCAAGTGAAATGGGACTTTGCCCGAAGGCAGAGAAACAAACTCACACAGTGCTACAACTGCCAAATGTATGGGCACGGAGAGAAAAATTGTCATATTAAAACTCACTGTGCCAACTGTGCAGAAAATCACGAAACCAAAAATTGTAAATCAAACAAAATTAAGTGTGCAAATTGTAACGAAGTCCACAAGGCCAATGACCCAACCTGCATCAGCCGACAAAGCTTCTTTAAAATTCGCGAAAAGTTATCTATACGAAATAGAACACATGCTAAGGTGACATCAAGGGATGTTTACCAACAACATACTTCGTACATTCCCAATAAATCCGACTTTCCTGCGCTCACGCCATACAAGAAGTCCAAAGGTCCAAACATTACTGAGACTGAGGTATTAACATCAAACGATAATGAAGCAACAAACAACAACTCCAATGTGTGGACTAACACCTCGCACAAAAACGGTTTTGCTGAGACCACGAACAGTGGGAACAACGTTCTATTTTCGATGGAAGAAATCAACTCACTCACAGCAGAGATGATAACATTACTTAGCCGATGCAATACTAAAGCAGATCAGTTTAATACGATTGCACAATTAGCAATTAAGTATCTATACTCAGGTAAATAAGTATGAATAGTAGTTTTAAGATAAATTGTTGGAATGCTAGAAGCATTCGGAATAAAAAATTAGAATATTTTGCTTTCTTAAGCAAACATAATATTGATGTTAGTTTAATAAATGAGACTTGGTTAGATGAAAATGTAAATATCTCAAATAAAGACTACAAATGTTATCGTGTAGATAGAGAAGAGAGAAGAGGGGGCGGTGTTGCCGTGGTAGTTAAAAAAACGATTAAGCATAAAATACTTCCTGTGATTAAAACTAAACTTGTTGAAAATATTGGCATTGAAGTACCATTTGAAAATGGGCGTTCTATAAAAATTTTTTCAATTTATTTTCCGGGTGGTTCTACTTCCCCAGAAAAAAGGATTGATTTCCGTAACGATTTACGTAAATTGATTGCAATAAATGATACATATTTGATTGGTGGCGATTTCAATTGCAAGAACAGGAATTGGGGCTGTGTCAGAGCTAATGCATGGGGGAATATACTAGCTGATTTAGACTCAAGACACCCATTTAACATTTTGTATCCCCCTCAACCTACTTGTATGCCCCCAAACAATAGATCTAGTCCCTCTACTATAGACTTATTCCTAACAAATTCCCCCGAACTATTCAATCAACCTATTGTTGAAAATGATCTTAGTTCAAATCATCTCCCTGTAATAATAAACATAAATTCAACCCCTGTGGAAAATTGCAATCAATTTTTTGACTATGCAAATGCTGATTTGAAAAAATTTAAAAAAAGTATCCGCCTTAAATTGAGAAACATTACAGAGAGGAATCCAAATAATATCAGTATCGAACAAATTGACGGAGCAGTTAGAACGTTTACAGCATCAGTTCTTGAGAGTGTTGAAGAAACCGTGCCCAAAAAAACTCTAAGTCGAAACAATAATAATTCACTTCCCTCCTATGTAGTGGAAGCAATTAAAGTAAGAAACAAAATTAGAACCCAATGGATAAGGACCAGGGACGAATACTTTCTCTCTGAAATGAATAGAATGAATCTGTTCATCAAAAATTCAATCTTTCTTTTCAGAAATCAGAGCTGGAGCAATAAATTACAGGGTATAGATAAAGTTAGCAAGCCGTTTTGGAATATTATAAAAGTAATTAAAAAGAAAAAAGTTCATATTCCGTCATTTAAAATAGGAAATTCTATATTAATATCCAACGACGAAAAAGCCAACGCATTAGCCCGCACATTTTGTGCAAACAGTTTAGTTGCTGGCAACAGTGCAACTAATAATCACATTGAATGTATTGTTAATCAATCAATGCAATTACTCAATGAAAGTGTCCTTGAAGTAACCGAAGATATAGTATCTTCTGATGACGTTGAATTTGTTTTAAAATGTCTTAAGACCACAAAATCGCCCGGATTTGACGGAATTAAAAATCTTTTTTTAAAGAATCTTCCAAAAATAGGTATAAGATACCTCAAAAACTTGTTTAACAATTGTTTCAAAACAGGTTACTTCCCCACAGAGTGGAAAGCAGCCAAAGTCATTCCTATCCATAAGCCAGGAAAAAGTTTTAGTGATCCTTCTAGCTACAGACCAATTAGTTTGTTGAGCTCATTAAGCAATATTTAGAAAAACTTATAAAAAACAAACTCGTTTTGCATGTAGATCAATTTGATATCTTGCCACCAGAACAATTTGGCTTTAGAAGGTATCATAGTACAACTAACCAAATTGACAGAATAACAAAGTTTATTAAAAATAACTTGTCTTCAGGAAAGAGCACAGGAATGGTACTTCTTGATGTGGAAAAAGCTTTTGACACTGTCTGGCATGAGGGCTTGATTCATAAGCTCTTTACCTTGAGATTTCCCTTGTACATTGTAAAAATTATTTTGTCATTCCTCTCAAACCGAACATTTAAAGTCTGTGTGAACAACTGGTACACTGAAGAAAATAATATCACTTTAGGTGTACCCCAAGGGTCAGTTTTAGGCCCATTTTTATATAACATATATACTTACGATTTCCCTAAACTTCAAAATTGTGAAACTGCAATATTTGCTGATGACACATGCGTTTATTCATCAGATTCAACTGGTTTTTGCATTGAAACCAACTTGCAATCTGCTCTGAATACTATTCAGATTTATTTCAATAATTGGAAAATAAAAATAAATGCATCAAAGACACAGGCTCTTTTTTTTACGAAAAAAAGGAAACCTTGCTTACTGCCATATAATAGCCTTCAATTAAACGGAGCGCAAATTGAGTGGAAGTCAAGTGCTAAGTATCTTGGGGTACACCTGGATAAAACATTGACGTTTAAGTTGCACATTCAGCAAACATTAAATAAGCTAAATATTGTGATAAAAACACTTTATCCTTTTATAAATCGCAAGTCTAAAATGAGTGCAGAAAACAAATTAATGATATTTAAGTCTATTTTCCAAAGTATAATTTTCTATGGTTCCCCTGTCTGGGGAAAATGCGCCAAAACTCATATACAAAAATTACAAATAATGCAAAATAAAATATTAAAAATTATGCTTAATCTGCCCTGGTACTTTTCTACAGAAGAACTTCATAGAATAGCAAATATTGATAAGGTTACTGTAAGAATTTCGAAGTTACAAGACCGTTATATTTTATCGTGTAATTGTTCGGATAACAATTTAATCTCAAACTTAACTGGTTAAGGTGTTAGTAATTTTTTTTTTCTCTTGATTTATTTATTAATAAATGAAAGTTTCATTTATCTAATTAATTATTATTTATTCATATACTGATTTTTTTCTCTATTTGTTTCTTGTTATTTATTTATTTGTTTAGGTATTTTTTTTTTTTTGCTAATTTATTTATTGTTTTTAATTTATTTATTTATTAATTTATTACAATATTTATTTATTAATCTCTGTATTTATTTGTTCACATGTTCATTTATTTATTAAAATTGTTCATTCGTGTTTAATTATTTGTTATTTATTTATTTATTTATTTATTTATTTATTAATTAATTTATTATTTATTTGTCCATTTTGTCATTAATTTATTTACTTTCTCGTTTATATTTAATTAATTGTTATTCACTTGTTGATTTATTTATTTATTTATTTATTTTTTTATTTATTTATTTATTTATTTGTTTATTTGTTTATTTATTTATTTATTTATTTATTTATTTATTTATTTATTTATTTATTTATTTATCTATTTATTTTTTAATTTATTTATTAATTTATTTATTAATATACTTTTTTTTCTGTGATACATAAATGTAAACAACATCTTAAGACAGTTTTCTGCTCCCCACTTCTCTCTTCCTATGAAAAAATGTCTAATATCTAATGAAGGTTTTTTTTAGTAACTTTTCCTTCAAAATGTAATAAATCTGTGATATAAATTGAATGCTTGTTATAATATTTTCAGTAGTAAGGTAGAATGTAAGACACCATATCTCTGTAAATTGTGCAATCTAGGTTTAAATTAAAAAAATGATTATACGAATTTCAGTTACAATAAAGATCTATCTATCTATCTTTCAAAAGTCTGTCCAATTACTAGCATGTGCTGATGACATTGACGTAATCGGAAGAACTCAGCGTGATGTCAATATGGCTTTTGTGAGTATTGAGGCAGAGTCTGCAAAAATGTATTTAACAAAACAAAGTACATGCTGTCATCAAGAAAGGACTTACAAAACCAACGACGTCTCGGTCAAAACGTTACCACCGACAGACGTACATAACTTTGAGGCAGTTAAGGACTTCGTCTACCTAGGCTCCGCTATGAACGCAAAAAATAACACCAGCGCTGAGATCAAACGAAGAATAACTCTTGCTAAGCGCTGTTTCTTTGGGCTAAGAAAGCAATTGAGTATCACTTTGGTCCCTCTCTCGAGGGACGAAAGTGTCGCTATATAAGACCCTCATCATCCCCGTCCTGCTATGTGGTGCAGAAGTTTGGACTATGACAAAAGCGGATGAAAACACCTTGGGTCGTTTCGAGAGAAAGGTTCTTCGTGTGATCTACGATCCCATATATATATAAGGGTAAAAGTCCAACGACTTAAATGGATGGTTCACGTAGAGCGCATGAAAACCAATGCTCCAACCCGGAAAGTCTTCGAATTCACACCAACAGGAAAGCGCAGTACAAGAAGACCGCGGGTCAGGTGGCGCACACCAGTGGAAAGTGACCTCACCCAACTTGTAGCGCGAAACTGGAGGCTAGAGAGACCGAGCTAGATGGAGAAGTTTGTTGGGTGAGGCCCTAGTTCACACAGGACTGTAGCACCACCTTGAGTAAGTAAGTGACCGTTGCGACGCACGCGGCACGCAGCTGGCTCGACTAAATACAACCATTTTTTGTAGTATTGGGGCTGCATGTCAAAAGCACCAACTCAAAAAAAAGTATTGCTAGTCTTTATGGATAGATTTTCAATGTTCCATGAGCTAAAAGATTTCGAAAGACTTTCAAAATCAAACAAATATAACAGAGATTTAAATTCAAAATACCAAAATCTACTAAGTCAATTTTTCTAAAATGTTTTTCAATCAAAAAACTACATATTTGTTTTAATATTAACTGTTTCTAACACAAACATGCGGGAGGGGAATATAAAGTTATTTTGTTTGTGAGAATATAGTGAAAAAATAATATAGCATCACAGGTTAAACAGTCACAACTTACAAAGGTTAAACTTACAGTAGCTGAGTGCTCGTTCTTGTTTGCCTGAAAGATTCAAAAACACATTGATTATTTTATGTAATCCTTTTGAAATTCAAAATGTCCATTAAATATTCTTCTATATCTCTTTACCATAAAATCGCATTCCAAACAAAAGCTACAACATCATTTCAGCATGCTTCTATTTAATATCTATGATTATTCATATAGTTTCATGCAAAATATAGTTATAGTATTTATTTAACAAAAGTAGAAAATAAAACAAAGCACTGCTTAAAAAAAAACTATATTTTTTAATCATAAATCCATTTAAATTGCGGATGCTGTTGCAAGTTTGTGTAGATAAAGATGGATTATCGTCGCGCGTAGCACTGATGATGCTCAAAAATATACTCATCCGGCAAAGTTGGATTATCTTGTTGCTTTAAATGTGTGTACGTGTTTTATGTGGGTTAGGAAAAAAAAACTGGAAAACTTTTACAGCTTCTCTTCAATAGAATCTCAAACTAACCGAAACTATTTTATTCCCCTGTCAGTTTTATCTACAGAATAGAGGATGACCCCATTTTCAATCTACCTTTAAAACAAAGTTTTCTCTAAAACTACGAGTATTATATTCTAGAAGTACCTATGTACATATGTTTGTATATAGTGATAGACTTTTACTTTTATGTGCATTGTACATAGTCTACTATATTGACACCAAGCTGTTGCTTTTGTAATAGAATTTTATAGAAAATAATGCTATTAAATTATTGTGTCACTAGCACAGGTTGTTTATAGTACACTTTATATTTAGCTTTAGCAAGATTGCGTAGTTTCCTTGAAGTGACCCAATTAACAAGAAAACCTCATAAAGTCCTTGAGTATAAGAAGAGTGAAGGATTTTGATAGATTTTATAAGAAATTGTAGATAGTATATTTGTGTGGATTTAAAACATGTATTGTACGATGTTGGAAAAGTTTTCACTTTGGCTTGATTTTTCTCATCATTCATCAATTATTATTAACAAGACAAATGTTGTTTACTAGTACCTTTATGTCTGTCAATATATTGACACATATTCTTCCTACTCAGACAAAGTCGATAACGTTATCAATTTTAAGTTGAATTTTTAAATAGTTTAAATATAGAAAATAAGTCGATTTGTGTTTGAGTAACGTTGGGATATATTAAAAAAATATTTCTCAAGGAAGTTCTGTGACCCCAAATATATATGTATATGTACCTACATATTTTTTTTATGTACAAAAAAACAATTCCCAATGTAGATACTCCATCAATGTTGATTAAATCAAGAAACCATAGCACTACGAGCAGAAGAGAAGAAAGGAACACCGGCTTCTTAGATGGAAAAAAAGAGAGCATGAGAAGCGCGCGATCGAAAGATAAAAAACTTTCCAAGGGTACCCGCCACGAACCGAAGCCGGTAAGGACGATCTACATATGTTGAGAATATGGAAAGACCACTTCTCCAAATTATATAACGGCGATGACGAACCGAATTCCGCTCTAAGGGAGATAGAACCACTCAACCTAGGCGACGGAGATCAACAATTCCGCCTACCCGACCTCGACGAAGTGAAGATATCTATATTTAAATTGAAGTCAAACAAAGCTGCTGGAGCGGACGGCATACATATAGCTGCCGAACTATTTAAAGCAGCAGGCGATGACTTGGTAGGGAGCATGCACCAACTCATCTGCAAAATATGGTCGGGAAAAAGCATGCCCGATGAGTGGAATCTCAGCATAGTTTGCCCGATACATAAAAAAGGAAACTCTCTAAATTGCGCCATAAAATCCTCTCTGCCGTATTATGTGAACGGCTGAAGCCGTTCGTCAACAACCTGATAGGTCCTTATCAGTGTGGTTTCAGACCAGGAAAGTCCACTATCACAGGAACTTCAAATCGATATCCAGCAACTCTTTATCGATTTTAAAGCCGCGTATGACAGCATCTATAGGGAAGAGCTCTACAGAGCAATTTCTAGTTTTGGCATCCCTGTCAAACTATTCCGTCTGTCCAAAATGACGATGGAGAATGCACGCTGCTCTATCAAGGTCGGAAAAGATCTCACCGATACATTTGATGTCAAAAAAGGTTGCAGACAAGGCGATGCACTGTCATGCGACTTCTTCAATATCGTCCTGGAAAGAATTGTGCAAAACTCAACCATCAACACTAGAGGTACAATCTTCCAAAGGTCCATCCAATTACTCGGATAAACAGATGATATTGACATAATTGGAAGATCAAAGCGTGATGTCAGTGGAGCGTTTTTGAGCATTGCGACGGAAGTGAAGAAGATGGGTATAGTGGTCAATGAGGGCAAGACCAAGTATATGCTGTCATCAAAAAAGGACATTGAACAACGACGACGTCTTGGACAAAACGTCACCATGGACGCTATAACTTTGAGGTAGTTGAGGAATTTTTCTACCTAGGCTCCGCTATAAACTCAGACAACGACACCAGCGCTGAAATCAAACGAAGAATAACTCTTGCAAATCGCTTCTTCTTTGGACTTAGAAGGCAATTGAGCAGTAAAGTCCTCTCTCGAGCATCTAAAATCACCATCTATCAGACACTCATCATCCCGGTTCTCATTTATGGCGCTGAGGCCTGGACCCTGTCAAAGAAAGATGAGAGCGTCTTAGGATGCTTCGAGAGAAAAATTCTTCGGGTGATTTTTGGTCCCGTATGCATAGATAGAGAATGGAGGAGAAGATATAACGACGAACTGTACGGGCTGTACAGCGACACTGACAGAATTAAAGTCCAACGACTTAGATGGCTGGTCATGTAGAGCGAATGGACATGAACGCTCCAGCCCGGAAGGTCTTCAAATCCAATCCGGATTGACGGCGCGCAGGAGAGGAAGACCTCGACTCAGGTGGCGCACACAGGTGGGTGAAGACCTCAACCAACTTGGCGTGTGAAACTGAAGACAGCTAGCTAGGGACCGAGCTGGCTGGAGATAGAGACGCATGTTGGTTGAGGCATAGGTCCACCCCGGATTGTAGCGCCACCTTAAGTAAGTAAGTAAGGCTATGGAACATTTTGATCTCTTTGATGGTCAACAGATCCGTTTAAAGAAATAAATACCCTCAACATTTATTGTTATAGTGATTCGTTCAATCACTCTTATATATACGCTTGAACCAAACTTCTGGCGTGTTATTAAAATCTTTTGTTGTACTACACGAATGTGGATTGCTCTTCCTCTCCCTACCATTGCAATATTCACGAATTCAAAACCTATGTGTACCGATTCCTCCTCTCAAACCGATACCAACACGAAACTGATAGTACAGTACTTAATTATGTATTTTGATTTTTGTTGGATTGATTTGTAGATTACGACCGTCCAAAGTTTGACAATTTTACCTTTATCCAGAAATGTAATGAGCCATTGTAAAATTGACAAAGTGTGTAAAATGTTTCTCCCACAGAAAACCTATTTTAATTTAAAATTTAATCTTGAACACATGTTTAAAACTATACATTTGAGAGTCAGTTTCACAGATTTGACTTCAACCCAAAAGAAAAAAAAATGGCCACATCCACCTGACAAAGTTGAAAAATCCATATCAGAAAATTTTGTATGCCTCCGAATTGAGGAAGAAAAATAATAATGTTATAGTTTTAATAAAACAATTTTCTTTTTATAATAGCAAATAAAAATAATATTAATTCAAAATATTTTTCATTTCCCAACCGAAACTTTTCTTAATTTCCCTTTAGGAACCCATTTAAAAAAAATATGTTTGGACGCATAGTTAGGACCGTGGTGGTAACTTTTATGACCATATGGTTCTATTTTAATACCACTTAACTTCCGAGGACAAAAAATTATTACAAATAAAATTGTAATTTACGTTTTTCATTAAAAATAGGTTAATTGATTAAATTCTTTAATTAAAAATTTTGTTGTATGTATGTTCTGTCCATAAATATAAGTCTGCAAGGATATAGCGCTTTGGCTAGCAACAAAAACAACTAGACATACGCTACGGTTATAACGTCAATGGTCACTTATTATATGGAGTGGAGATGTGTTACAGAAACAGGACACAGTAGATTATATGTATATGTATGTACATTGTACAGGTAGAACATTTTGTGTCATAATTCAATTATCGTTAAAGTATAAAGTGTGCTCCTCTGGACATGACAACATATTATACCATACTTTTGTATATGTACTGAACGTGAACTGAAAACATGGCTCTGTTGCTTTTAAAAATAATTATTTAAAGTGCTTCTGAATAAGCGTGACTGTGAGTGTGAAAACATTTTTTATTTTTTGCATTTTCATCCTGCTTTTAATATTCATTTTTGTTTTCATTTTGTTGTTGTTTCGTATTTTTTTTTAAAATCAAATGGAAATCATAGTCGGTAAGCACTTGGCGGAAATGATATTTTTTTCCGATAAGATAAAATATTACGATAATGATTTTTAGGGTTAGGTGTTAACGTTTTTTTTTTTTGTTTTGTTCATTAATTTTCCCACCCTGTCAAACGGATATGGTTTCTCTTAAGTGCTTGAGGCTGTATTTACTTTTTTATATACGAGTATATATTAAAGCATCGGTCTGACAAAGGGTGTGGTTCAATAAGGATAAGTGGAAAGAAAATGAGCAGACATTTATTTCTATAATAGTGAGTCTGTGTATTTTACAGTAGAACCTTGAAAATATCCAATAATTCGATAGCTAAAACTATGGAAAAAGATTGGTTAGAAGACAAGTTAGTTGGCAAATAAAGTTTGAATAGCCATTGATCCGGAATACTACTTATGGCAGAAACTACCAAAAAACTCAAATTGAATTATTTTTTTGAGAATCCGAAAGGGGCAAAAAAGAGATGGTGCTCTAAAATGGTCGAAATCTTCCGAGACCTTATTGAACATATTGGAATAAGGTCTCGAACAATTTCGTAAAGAGAACCAGTGGGAACTATTTTGAGTGAAAATTAAGGCTTTCGAAAATTGAAATCTCGATTCGTGCCAAAAACTCTCAATTTTTGAATTTTTGAAATCTAGTTCGTTAAAATTTCGCCAATAACTCCACACAAATCGTTTCAGAATCTCATTGTATTTGTCTGACTTAACAACTGTTGACTTCTGGCTATTAGCTTTACTTAAGAGATCGATAGAAAGTTTAAGATAGGAACCGCAATGAAGAAGAAATTGAAGGCTATATGAGAAGAGGACTTGTAAACACTTGAGATAAACACTTCTTTGAAGGGGGTAAAAATGAATTTGTAAGAATAAATAAAGATTCTTAACTCTATAAAAAAATATCTCCTATTTTTTACCCACCAGAATGTATACTGCTCACTTCTTAAAATTTAATTTTTACTTACACTAAATTAAAATAATTTAGTAGGCGCAACAGTCCGTAGAGAACTAAGGCCTAGTGACTTACAGCTCTCAACTATTCCTGTTTGCTATTAATGTTGTCAGGGATGGAGTTGAAAGCCAATTTCGAACGTTTTATTTGAAAAAGCACTTTTCATGACAAGAATTACTCCTGGAGGGTTTGTCAATTCCTCGCAAGAGGCAGTAGCTGTGAATCTTTTAGATGGCATAGGGATTTAACCCAAGACCTCTGGCATGACAGTCCAACGCACTTAACAATCATGTCACGGGTACTTACTTACTTACACTAAGTATAAACGATTAAAAAAAAACCTCTAAACTGCATCAACTATCACTCCTCTCCAGGTCCCTAAGTCGATCAAATATGCACATTACGGCAGATCCTGGATTTCAAAGCCCAAAAAAGATTATCGATTTCAATGCCGAATATGGAATCTACAGAGACAAACTACATATATAGAACCTTGTCTAGTTTTGGCATCCTTGCCAAACTTGTCCGTTATAGTGCAGGATGACTATGGAGAATTTGCGCTCCTCTACAAAGGTTGGAAACAAGTTTACCAAATCTTTTGATAACGAAAAATGTTTAAGACAGGGTGGTACACTGGCATGTGATTTCTTTCGTTCAGCACCAGAGGCAATATCTTTCAAAATTCTGTGCAATTACTCGGATCTGCTGACGAAAGGCCGCTGTTCATGTGGCACGTACAAGTGGAAAGTGACCTTTCCCGACTTGGAGATCGTACCTAACCTAAAGACATTTAGATAGGGACCGAGCTGATAAAGAAGTTTGTTGGGTTAGGCCCAACACACTTCTTACACAAGACTGTAGCGCCACCTTAAGTAAGTAAGTGCAAGTAAAGCAAGTAAAGACAATTGTCAAATCTGTCAGGACAACAATTATTCTAAACCTCTAACTATCTTATAAACTTTTTATAATTTTGTAAAAAAAAATATAAACTTCAGCTATTGTCAGGCGAAATGTTTGAAATTAACAGATTTGTTGTATTTTAAGAAATGTGACAATTTTTAAAATGAAAAGAGCTTCTAAAATTATGCGTTAAGATTTGGCATAAAACTGTAGGTCCCCTCCATTCTTGACAATACTCAAAAAAATGAATAATTGAGATATGTAAGTCAATAGGTTTTAGTTCTTTACGTGTTGTAACGCCACATTAAGTAGGTTTTCCTGTATAATAGCCAGGCTTCCTTTTTCAAATTTATGCCACATCAACTCGCCCAAGTAGAAACTAATTGTGGCATAGTTATTGCGCTCATAATTAATTTTAAGTATTTTGTTATTCTTTTTAATAAAATAGAAAAATAATTATAATAATAAGACGTTTAAGCTAATTTCCACTAAAAACAACCTCTCAATCTTCATTAAGGCGCACTTAAGAGGCTTAAATGTTCGCTTATTTTTAATTAACGCGATGCAAAGTCAACCATCCGCACCATATGATGCATAGTTCAAGCACTTAATGTCACATTATATTTCATGAGTTGAGTATAATACGAATATGTAGGTTATAGTTGTTATATATTATTTTTGTATTTATGTATATAGTTAGATAAGTTGCGATGGAAAAGTATATTCTCCTTGTTTCACACGTTCTTATCCTCATCTGCATTTTATACACACTATGCACTTTAAATATTTAATGTTTTCAGAAGATTTTTGATATTGATTTTTGTGTGTGAATGAAAAATGAGTCTACAGAATACGAGTATGAATTTATGAATTGCAAGACTGAAGTGTTGCCTTTGTCAAAATGAAAACTAAGAGTTATTTTAATGGCATTTTGGATTGGTTATTCAATTGTGTCAATTCTTTATTATTTTTTAATTCAAATCTCTTCTATCAAAAAGAGGAGCTATCATTTTGTGTTCGTATAAATTATATGTATAGTTTCGGGTTTTTCAATAAGTGCCCTACAAAAGTTTTTTTTTTAAATAAAACAAAAACGGTTTTGGATATCAATGAAATTCTTTATTTCTGTGAAAGTAAATTTGATGCCATTATGTTTGGAACTCGATTTCTTATGCATGGCCACCACGGGCACGCTTGCAGAAGTCCACACGCTGAACCCAATATTCGACGGTTGTCAAGCATAAATCTGCCGATACTGCTGCAATTTCAAGTTCGATATTCGTACGAAGTTCATCGATCGTCGCTGACTTGTTAGCATGGACCATAGACTTGACGTAGCCCCACAGGAAATAGTCTAACGGCGTCAAATCGCACGACCGAGGCGGCCAAGCGACTGAACCATTTCGTGAGATAACACGTTCTCCAAACTTAGTTTCCAATGAACTGATTGTACTCGCTGTGTGGCTTGTGGCGCCGCCGCGCCGGCCGCCGCGCCGCCGTCCTGTTGGAACCACTTGTCCTCCAAGTCCACGTCATTTAATTTGGGCCAAAAATATTCGATTATCATTGAACGGTAGCGATCCCCATTCATAGTAACGTGCCGGTCTTGATCATCACGGAAGAAGTTACGGCCCAATGAAGCCACCGGCCGATAAACCACACCAAACCTTAATTTGGATCCAATGATGACTCATGGAGTCTAAGCCATTCAGCCAGAAATGAGCCTCATCGCTGAAGATGATTGTCGATGAAAATCCGAATCATTGTCAAGTTGTTGCTTAGCACAATACACGAATATGCGACACTTCTGGTGGTCAAGCGGCTTCAGTTCTTGCGTCAATTTAATCTTGTAGTAAGGATGTAGGCCATCATGTTTTCGCAAAATTCGCCACAACGACGTCACAGAGATGCCCAACGCTTGAGAACGACGTGTGAGAGACACATTTGGGCTTAATGCAAGTGAAGCCTCAGCGCAGCAATATTCCCGACACTACGAGCACTCAATTGTTGATCTGCTAGTACGATTATGACGACCATAAATTGGACGTAGCGCTCTTAATATTGAGGCCAATGATTTCGAATTTCGGTAGTAAATTTTAATAATTTCGACTCGTTGTTGGCTAGTATATCTTTGCATCATGAAATGGCAAACCTTACTAAAGAGAAATGTCAAAAAAACGGCAAGAAATATGGCGTCGTTTGCTGTCCTTGTCGCTGTACTTTTGTAGCGTCCCTGTTGAAAAACCCTGTACATCCTTCATATACTTGTCTCATTTTTTAAAAATTTTCAAATTTTCAAAACATTGTGAATGTGACATTTAACTATTTTTGATATTGTTTTGTTTTGATTATATCACTTTAAAAGTTTAAAAACTTTTATTTGAAAAATACGTAAGAAAAAAAATAAGTTGATAATAAAAAATACGAGTTTTTTAAATTCAATCCCATCGCCATCATGTCCATTATCCAAAGTCATGGCTGCCACTTTCTGTCAAGTTCACAGATTCGGTAATGAAGGTACTCTATTTTTGAATCCCTACAGAAACAAAAATGGTTTTCACTGCTTGATTTACAATTTATCATTTAAAACTTGAAACAATGTACTTAAACTTGTTGAATTAGGGAATTCCCTAATGGACAGCCTCAAAATTATCCATCTTGTTTTAAAAAGAACCTAATCTTAATGTACATACACATACATATATGTAAATATGGATATAAACATGAGTACACAAATTTACAAGTTAATCAATTATTTAATAACTATAATTGCCCTGAAATTCACTAGCCAATTTATTTAAAAATATCCAACTTTTTCTAAAGAACTATACTTTTGCCAACATTTTCTATTTAGTTTTTTTAATGGCATATGTATGTTCATACAGACGTGAAAACATATAATTCTATAATTTTAGTTTGTAAAAACAATTTTAAGTGCTACATTGCGTGACATTAACATTCGTGAATTAATACTTCAACAAATATCCTTACAGTTGTGTGTTAAAAAAATTATATTTCCGAAGAACATTTTTTGGAACTTTTTCTTTTTTAACTTGAATTTCAAAAATGATGTTTACATTTTAAACACTTGAAAAAAAAAACAAGAATCTATCTTGAGATACCAGCAATTTAAAAAGAGAACAAATCATAATTAAACGTCAAAAAATGTTCCATAACTTAATTTCAGTATCAATATCGAAGTCACATTTGGTTGTTTTGGTTTTATTATCAAAATTTGAGCTGGATCAAAAAAGTTTGATGATAAATTCACAAAAAAAAAAATAAAAGCATTGATATAAATTATGAATGCTCGAGTAAACAGCTCTTTACGTTATAAGAACACTTTTAATCAATTTTAAGTATTTTTGGTAACCTAACACAGACCAAGTTGGTGGATAGTTATTGGTGTTTATTACAAAATGCCATAGCCAATTTCACCCGCAATACAAGTTTCCTTTTTTATATGAAAATCATCTTCGTATTATTAAACTTAAAAATCTTTTTTTGATTTAATTTTGGAAAAAAAAAATATTAAATTCCTCCATAAAGCCACTAGTTCCATAATTTGTAGGCTGATTTACATTGAGACAGACTGATGAAAAAGATGACAGTGTTACCGTGATGTTAGAAAAATATTAAAAAGAAAATTTCACAAAGATACTTTGGTTAATATTAATATCAATGTAAGCATTTATTTTTTTTTTCGCTCACAGCACTGTAAATTAACATACGAGTAAACATAATTTATGACCATATCTAAGTATAGTGTGTAAAATCCAAAGCTATCAGGTTTTTTGTTTTCCATGATTAGTGCCAAAAATAAATTTTAACTTGAACTCTACAGGGTAACTTTAAGAAATATGTACTCATAAAAGTATTTTTTTATTACCCTTAGCTGGATGTTTATTTTTTAGATTTTTCGAAATTACACGGAAAGAAATACATTGCGAATATTACAACGTTAGTATGGGCAGAGAGAAAAGAACTAACTAGTTTTTTCTCTCTGGTATGGGTGTGAACGCAATACTGTATGGCTTAGAAGCACTGTTGCCATTTTGACTTGTTTCCAGTCAGGTTTGACTGGATTTTTTCTTCGTTAGCAGAAAATAAAATGCAGATCCAGTCAACATTTATTTTTGACTGGAATCAAGTCAAAAATTCGAAATACTTTCTTTAATTATTTGTTCATAGTGAACCAAGCGTAAGCGAGTTATTATACTTTCTAACTGCAATCAACCAACACACCCATTTTGCAATCTCTTTGACAAGCTAATTTCAATTGGCAGCATTGTATAGAGTGCCTGGTTACACGAGCGCAAAAAAGAATTAATTCACGAAAGAGAACGGATGATTTTTAGAAAGAAGGAAAGGGATGGATAAAAATGCCAAGTTTCGTCCTTTTCCTCATTTTGTGCCTGGATACACGAGCGCAAAAAAGAAATACTTTTGTGGATACACACAGAAAAAAAAATAAGTTGGCATGCAAGAAAATTTGACAATAGAGGAACAGTCGGAAATTAAAACACAAAACACTTCGTTGGATACTCAGATGCAGGTACAGCACGAGCAAAACAAAAGGAAATTTTGTTGTATACATTCTACTTCGCCGGCAAATAGAAATGAAAATGTCTGACAGAAGGAGAACGTTTTGAGAAAGAAACATGATTTTTAAAGCAAAACTCATATCCAGTAAACTGCTAATTGCCTTTTATTAAAAAAACGAGCATCAAAACATGTCTAAAAGTGACAGTTCGTAAAAATAAATAAAGCAAATACGCTTAAACGGACCTATTAATGGGAATTCAAAACTTTTGACTTGAAAATTTCATTCACTGCTCTTGTAAGAATAATTGTACAGATGTCATATGGATTTAGCAAATTGCTGAAAGTTAAGAAAGCCATTATGTGATTTTAACTTAAGCATTTTGTTAAGAGAAAGTAAGATGTTAAAGTTATCGGTCTATTATTAAGTCCATAGACCTGATGTGAAAATTAATAGGTTCATGTTACACTCAAAATAAAGACCTCAGGGCTCCGTCTTCTCTCCGACACTATCTACTCCTTATATTCATAAACAATTTTTGTCTGCAACTTATAAATCACTCAGCTTTTTATTTTAATTTTCAAATTATTCCTTGGAAGTGAACTTCCAATTGCAGTGTATGAAAGCTCATTAAATTATAATCTTGATGGGCTTATTACATTTAATAAGCCCATCTGGTTTATGATTCCCCATTTTGAATCATAAACCGTCTAGAATTTAATTCTTCTAAAACTTAGTGCTGTCTACTGTTCAAGAAGTATCTTACCCTGGATTTGGCTGAAATATATAAAACCTTTTTTTTCCAAATTCTTGATAAAAATTCTAATATTTGGACAAGTATCCCAAAAATACAATACTGAACTATTTTTCAGCAGAATTTACAAGAGAGTTCTGTGCTCGTAATACCCGTACTTCTTAGAATGCTCATCATTTAAACTTGGATTCCACTTTTAAAGAGATTCTTTATTTTAACCACACTACTCTAAGTCGCAGTTTTTCGCGACTTTTATAAAGTTAGCAGAAACCTTTTTAGTACCCTTGATGGTTAGTGCGTTGGACTGTCATGCCAAAGGTCTTGTGTTCGATCCCTGTCTGTGCCATCTACATTTTTTTTTTTCACGGGTACTGCCTCTTGCGAGGAATTGACAAATCTTCCAAGTGTAATTCTTATATTAATAAAAATACAATTCGCATAGTCTACAGAAAATTTTTTTTCTTTTGACATCTCATTTGCTAAAATAAGTTTAGTGTGAGAGCCGTAAAAGGGAGACTTACCTACCAAATAATATAAATGATGATGATTTCTTTCTTAGAATTGAATATTTTAGTGAAATTGATGGATTTTCAAATTGTCATAGATTCATAGAAACTGCTTCACTGCTTTTTCCAACAGAAATTCAAAAGTCAAAAATTCCCAGTTTATTGATTAAAAACACTTAAAATTTAACCAACAAAAATAAATAAACACCCTGTGAATAGGATTAAGAAAAAAGGTTGATAAACCCAAAATAGTCGTTGTTGTTTGGTGTCTATTTGACAAATTTGTCTGTTTGCTTTGGAATTTACCCTTTATTTGTTTAAATTATAATAACTTGTATGTACTGTACAATGTATGTATACACATAAAAGACTTTTCCACTAATGAGGGTTTGCACGCAAATAGTTTTGATATATCTATTAATTTTAAGCTAAAAATAAATTTTCTCTCCTCATTGAATTTTGAGTTTTTAACTTTCCAAGTTATTGTAATGGGTCCGATTTGTCAAATTGAAAACTTTGACATTTCTCGACGTTTCAAGGTTACTAGAGTCGAAATAAAAGATTTTTAGAAAGATGTCTGTGCGTGCGTGTGTACGTATGTACGTTCGTAAGTCCGTACGTCTGTACGTTCGCGACGTTTTTTTCGTCTTCCATAGCTCAAGAACCAGAAGAGATATTGACTTCAAATAAATTTTGTTTTTTAGATAATAATGCAGAAAGATGCAGAAAGGGATCTCAAGAAAATTGAGTGGGTGGTTTTTTTACCATAGCAGTTTAAAAAAAAGGTGAACATTTTGGTTAACCCTAAATATCTCATGAACCAATGTCGCTAGAGACTTGAATTAAATTTTATATTATATATTGTAACGTAGTACAAAACAAGTATATTTTTGGAAAAAAATCCAACTAACGGTTTTTTTCATAAATCAAAAAAACTGAAAAAAATTTGTCACCTCGAAAATTTTACGACCAAAATATGATTTCATCTCCAAAACAATTTTGAGCAACGAAGAATAATGTTTTTGACATCTGATAAAATTTTAAGAAAAATCTAATTTACAGTTTTTTTATAAAAAATAAAACCTAAAAAAAACATTACTCAAAGTTGGTAAAAATTGAATTTCGACTCAAATATCTTTTCAAAAATTTGAGATTATGGTTTCGGGTCTCGGAACGAAAGCCAAGACGTTAAATAAGTTTCCGTATCAGTATGAAGGCAAAGACGTTAAATACCAATATATAATAACTTTATTTGGTTTAACAAAACAATAATGTAAAAAAACTTAACAATTGACTCTGGACAAGATAAAAGATGAGCTTGACTCGACGAGAGCAGAAACCGGAAAGAAAGAAAAAACCAGCCATGATGATGATGACAGCTGCGCGTTCAGAGAACGATGTGGAGGTTGACTGGTTGATCTCATTGCGGCTGCGTTCAGCCGAGTGGCAGAGTGGTGAGTCCACACGTCTACTTACGCTACAATGGCTTCAAACTTATTTTATCTTATAAGAAATATTGTTTTCAACATTCTGAAAAATGTTGAGAAAAATCGAATTAACAGTTTTTCTTACTAAAAATAAAAACCTAAAAAAAAATAATAAAAGTTGGTAAAAATTGATTTTCGACTCAAATATCTTCTTAAAACTTTGAGATATTGGCTTTAAACTACTTTAACCTTTAAAAAATATTGTTTTCAACATTCAGTAACATTTTGAAAAAATCGAATTGACAGTTTTTGTACAAAAAGTTAAAAACCTAAAAAATAAAAATTACAATTATATTGTCAACATTCAGTAAAATTTTGAAAAAAAATTTAATTGACAGTTTTTGTACAAAAAATTAAAAACCTAAAAAAAATTTAACAAAAGTTGGTAAAAATTGATTTCTTTTCAAACATTTAAGATAATGGCTTCTAACTAATTTTTACTTATAAGAAATATTGTTGTCAACATTCGATAAAATTTTGAGAAAAATCGAATTGACAGTTTTTTTTACAAAAAATAACAACCTAAAAAAAAAACAATACTAAAACTTGGTAAAAATTTACTTTCGACTCAAATAGCTTTTCAAAAATTAAAAATATTGGCTTCAAACTTATTTTATTTCACAGAAAATATTGTTTTCGATATTCAGTAATTTTTTTTATAAAAATCCAACAGTCCTTTTTTTATAAAAAAATAAAATCTACAAAAAATAGTACTCAAATTTGGTAAAAATTTGATACATATAGACAAACTTTTAAGCAAGACAAATCGACAGATGGGATGGGAAGTTATCAGTGTGGGTCGCACCCCAGCCTCTTTTTTTACTTTCATTTTTGTCTTAGTCCTAAATTAGGCAAAATAAATAACAAGCCTCTAAGAAAAAGAAAGTTTTTGTATAACAATAATGTAATGTAGTGTACCACAAGGTAGTGACCTAGGCCAAATTTTGTAACTTTTTCTTTTAACCGATATACCTCTTCCTTCCATTTGGAAATGAGGTAAAATGTCTATCGGTCATTCGTTAGCTGAAATTCTAAATGAGAAATTTTTTCCATTTAATTTTAACTCAAAGTTTCTTAGGTTTTGAAGTTTCACCCAAAAACAAATCCATTAATTGTAAATAAGTTCACATGTGAGCATGTATAAGAATGGACTGTTTGTAGAAAGTTCATAACACTTTGGATTATTTTCAGAAAAGACATAAATATTATCTTTTCTTAACAAAAGTTTTAAATTCATATTTAAATTAGTATAGAAACTTTTATCCATGATTTATTTAATAAAGTTTGCATATACACACATAGCTAAGTTGTGTTCTGAGACAAAAGATTTTCGAAAATACTTTTTTTTCTTTTGAAAAGTGTTAGAATTAAGTGACCCACTTTTGATCACATGTAATACCTAACCTAGCATCATGCATGAAAAGTTTTGAAATTCTCCAAAGACAAATTTAAATTCATTATTCACCATAAGAGCTCATACGAATATCCTTCGTATATCCTATTTATCATTCATTCCCATTCTCATTCATGTATGAGGTAAGGCATCCTGAGTACATGGCACTGGAATATGCAAACATTTAATAAGGAATTTTCAATGTTTTTTGTTGTGTCTATTGTCCAATGTCCATGTCCCAGAGTTGAACTTGTGGAATTCTGGAGGGAATTAAGTTATTTTATTTTTCTCTCAGTTTTGCTAACAACTATGTGGTTTGGAAAAAAGTTTAAATCCTTATCGACTATTAAAATGTGATATTATCAAAAGAGACAAGCGTCCAGGACCAAAATCAATTTTACAAGGTACCTTAGTGATGGTTTTGATTGGATTTGTTCTCGATTTCATTTGAGAGGAATAAAAGATTAAGATTATTTTAATTTTAAAAATGTACATATTCGGTTACATTTTATATTATTATGGATTAAGAGATACCTATTACATTTTAATTGAAATGGTTAGGACTTAGTGCACCATCAATTTTGTATGTCAGGTGTACATTTATTGATTTGACCTCATTATTTAGACCACAGTTTTTTAAATATAACATCAATTAAATGAAAAAGTTTTCAAGTATTTTTGATGACATAAAAGTCTAATTTTAAAAATTGTGGGGGTTGCTGAAGTACATATTTCCTTTTCACACAAAAGTTTGAAAACATTAAACTGAGAATATAAAATACATTTTTTAAGGGAAGAATAGTTTAGGCATTTTACCAAACATATTGATTATATTGGCTTCAAAAGAAGATATGATTTAAGAATTATTGTTATGGACACTGAAAAGCCCCACAGGTATAATCACGTGCAGCCCATTGTGACATGAAATTTATCGCCATTTTGTTGCAACCAAATGTCATTTTTGTTCGATTCATTTAATTTAGGGCAACGTTTTGACAATAATTATCATCTGCAAAAGGTTCTCTCTATTGAAGGTGTTGAATGATGGCTGATGGCCTGGCCAATATTTGTCGTTCTGAAAGGAGTATGGATAGATGATGACACCATCGCCAGATCAAATATCATACAATAAAAAAAAAATTTCTGGAGACCTTGTGATTTTCAAAATTTGAAGTGGTCATTCCAACTGTCGATTTGTCTTACTTAAAACTTTAACAAATTATTCATAACAATATTTTGTGTGAGATAAATTATTTGAAGTCAATATTTTTCTTTGTTCTTCTAAACTTGAGTCGAAACCCATTTCTTATCAGTGTTTTTGTTGTTTTTCATGTTTTTTTTAAATGTTGTCAGTTGAATTTTGTTAAAAAAAAATTAACCAAAAATTACCAACAATGTTTTGCATGTGATGAAATAGATTGATTTCAAAATCTGATTTTGCTAACCAGATTTTTAGTCGAAACCCAATTTAAGTAGCATTTCTTGAAAGCAACACTTTTTATAAGATGAAATTAGTTTGAGGCCAATGTCTTTAATTTCTACTAGGTTTTTTGTTTTTTAGAAAACTGTCAATTCGATATTTTTCAAAATTTTATTAGATGTCAAAAACGTTATCCTTCGTTGCATTTATTTATTAACTTCCCATAGGAAGTTATTGTAATCGGTAGGATTTGTTGAATTGAAAATTTTGAATTTCTCGACGTTTCAAGGCACCTTGAGTCGAAATAAAAGATTTTTAGAGAGATGTCTGTGCGTGCATGTGTACATGCGTTCGTACATTCCTACGTTCGGGAAGCTTTTTTCGTCGGCCATAGCTCAAGAACCAGTAGAGATATCGACTTCAAATAAATTTTGTTATACAGATAATAATGCAGAAAGATGCAGAAAGGACTCTCAAAAAAATTGAGTTGGTGGTTTTTTACCATAGTAAGTTAAAAAAAAAGGTGAAAATTTTGGTTAACCCAAAATATCTTACGAACCACTAACGCTAGAGACTTGAATTAAATTTTAGATTACATATTGTAACGTGATACAAAACAAGTATATTTTTGGAAAAAATTCCATTTAACGTTTTTTTATAAATAAAAAAAAAAATGAAAAAAATATTTGTCACCTCGAAAATTTTACGAACAAAAAATTATTTTATCTCCAAAACAATTTTGTGCAACGAAGAATAACGTTTTCAAAATCTGGTAAAATTTTGAGAAAAATCAAAAACACAGTTTTTTTACATAAAATAAAACCTAAAAAAATGAATAAAAGTTGGTAAAAATTGATTTTTGACTTAAATATCTTTTCAAAACTTTGAGATATTGGCTTCAAACTTATTTTATCTTATTCGAAATATTGTTTTCAACATTCGGTAAAATTTTGAGAAAAATAGAATTGACATGTTTTTTTTACAAAAAATAAAAACCTAAAAAAAAAAACAATACTAAAACTATGTAAAAACTTACTTTTGACTTAAACAGCTTTTCAAAAATTAAAAATATTTTCTTCAAACTTATTTTATTTCACAGAAAATATTGTTTTCGATATTCAGTAATTTTTTTATAAAAATCCAACAGTCCATTTTTTCATAAAAAATAAAATCTACAAAAAATAGTATTCAAATTTGGTAAAAATTGATACATATAGACAAACATTTAAGCAAGACAAATCGACAGACGGGATGAGAAGTTATCAGTGTGGCTTGCATCCCAGCCTCTTTTTTTTTGGAGATCAAATCATCTTCTGTTCATAAATTATTCGAGGTGAATATCGTTCCGATTACAATAACTTCCTACGGGAAGTTAAGAACAGATTTTTGCTTGTGGTCAAAGCAAGTATATGGTTTTCTAATACAGAATTTTATTGTTAATAATCTGTTTTTTGAACAGTTTTTGATGCTGTAGCCTTTGGACATTTACCAACGCATGAAAATTTTTACAGTTCGCAAAACAAGAGCGAATTTTAAGCTTTCGGGACAAATAAATGATGTAAAAAAATCTTAACCGTTTGCAACTGAAAACAGTTTTGACAAAAACACACATTTTGCGATTCCTTGTAATTTTTTAAAATTTTGCATTCCCCAAACGGTATAACACCGTATTTTGACTAAAAACTTAGATCTTAGGCTTTAAAAGTTAAGGTTACAATAGAATTCATGTTATTTTTATTTTCAATTTGGACAGTGACATTTGGGGCTGAGAAAATCCAAGAATGATTGACTATGATGCTCTCTTTAGGGTCACATTCTTTTTGGTGACTTTTTCGAAAATGAGTTTGATTCAACGTTTTTGGTTACTATATTGTGCTATCATTCAAAAAAAGATTTTGATGTAGACGCTACTAAATAAATACTTAAATTCTCGGCTTAAAAAATACGTTTTTGACAGTTTTTTTTTTTTTGAAAAAAATGTAAATGGTTTCGACGTTTGTGAAAAAAATAAACATATTTTTTTTTGCTTTTAAAGGCCTCATTAATTCTGTTTGAATAAAGCAAACAAGTACATCAAATTTATTTTTGTCTTACATTTCAACAAAATGCAAGTATAATTTAAGAAAACAAACTCATAACACCGCACCACAGAACCCATCTTTCTTAAAGTCCTTTATAATTCCTTTCTGACATATCACATCATCTTTCTCATCGTTTAAAACCATAATCGCCATCACCATCACCGTCATCATCATCAGTTATCAGGTGAAGGTTGAATTCGACAATCTAAATCAAAACCAAGAGAAAAAAGCAAACGAAAAGCGCCCGCACATAAAATAAAAATCAAACAAAGAAAACACCAAATACAAAAGCACCCTCATGCAACCGTACCGCCCGACCGCCCACTTTCTCGCCCATAACTACCATCAACCATCTCAAACACATCAGTGCCCATTTCATGCATAGGTATGGTATAGAAGCGAAGATTCCAATCAAAAGTTCTTCAACTAAACGCTTCCATAAATGCCTTCGTAAGGGGGCAACCCTTTTAAAGCCAGCTTAACATACTCATCCACATCCAGAACCACATGCATTTGGCTTGCCATGCCTTGCCTTGCTTTGCCTTTTTTTGTTTGGTTGATGGTTTTTGACGAGTTTATTTTGCTCTTTGTTCGTCTAGCTAGTGTTTTGTATTCAACAAGTTGTATAAACATTTCTATTGATTCCTTGACTTATTTCATTTGACTTCTTGCATAGCCTTTTAAGCATCACCATTACCTACACACATAACATTCACATAACTACCCCCACAAATAAATTTAACCTACCTTTCGAAGTGTCTACAATTACACTTCGTTCGTCAGGCATTTTCGATTAGGCTGTTTTTCTTCTCTTTTTTGTGTTCGAGCGCTCAGAAGTCAGAAGTCGAAGTCAGAAATGGATAGCACAGGAAAAAAAGTGTTTACTTTTACTTCTAGTGGGTCACGAATGATTTGCCTTTTTTCTATTCTGTTTCCGTTTCCGTGTCTGTGTCCGTTTCCGTGTCCTTCACTCGTTCTCTTTGTTATCAGTCGTATTTTATGGCTATACTATGCCTTTAACAATATTGAGCTAGTAATTTTCTTCCTTCCTTCCTTCTTGTATACGAATGTGAATGTCACTTGCAGCTAGTTAAGAAGCACTTAAGAAATAAATATTTTATCCCTTACTCTATGTGACTCTAAGGATACAATTTGTAAGGACACAAAATACACTCATGTAAAATTTTATGTTTTTATATATGAAAACTCTTTTTTTCCGTGAAACTCTTTATTAACCGATTAATAATTTATTAAAACACACGAACGATTGATATAAGTTAAGATAGTAATGCATCGCACGCTATATTTCGAAAAAAAAAAATGTTTTCCATATAAACAAAGTAACTACTCGTGTATTAATTCTATAGACTTAAATGGGAAAAATATAAAATTCGTTGTTGTAAATATATTTTGTTTATATTTTTAATTGTATAGATACTCGTATATATATTTTTATTTCTATTTCGACTTTTATTCTAACTATATACCGCGTCACAAAAATAAAGGTACAAGCTATTTGTTTTCTTAGTTTCTTAACAAATTGTAAATTTTAAGGAATTGAGTTGAAAATCCCGAAGTTAATAATATCTTCTTAAAATAAAGCGTCTACTACGGGCACTCGTCCTAAAGGAACTAAATATTTTCATTTCACAAGAGTGCACATCATCATCAGGAAAAACGTTTGTTCGTTCTTGGTTCCTTCAACAACAGAAAAAAAACACTTGTTTCACAGGATAACATATTTGTGTCCTGATTTTGCGCATTTGGTACGCATTTCATATACCAACAATGTATTAAAGAGTGACCATATTTGGGTTCTCAAAGTAATTTTGGTAGCTACTTTCTTTAACTTTAACTTTTTTTGTAGATATTGAATTAAAGAAGTGCCAGTGGTAAGACCAAGGAGATTATAATAAATCAGTTACTGGATAAAATTACAGATATGGCAGAAACAACCTACATCCCGTTTAATGGTGTTAAAAAAACAATAATAATGTCAAACGGAAGAGATCTCCAATAGTTAAAAAAGAAAACCGATTTTATGTTGGATTCATTGCATAGCGTTGGTCACAGAAACACTTGACAAGATTGTGGTTTTTGCGATTAAAAGTGACTCTTCTTGTACTCACACTTCGATATGATTTACAAGCTCAGAAATACAAATTTGTGGTCAATGTTCCAATTAAACAAGTAATATTTTTTAGATACATATAACCCTCATTGCCATTGGAAGTTATTGTATTTTAACTAATTTGGTTTTACAAATAATAACATGGATGTATGCAAAAATTTTGAGTTAAACAAAAGACCCAAAATATTCGACAAATACATAATTTATTATTATGGTTTACAGTATTGGTCAACTGACAGTTTTGTTTGTATTAATCAAAAAAACAAAAACTTAAAATCATACTTGTACGCTCAAATATTTCTAATAACCAAATTGTCATTCCAGACCTACATTTAACTATGGATTTCTTAGTAACTGCCGGACATCAAGAATGTCGAATATGTTTACATACTTTGTAATATTTTTGCAAATTATTTTGAGTCTGTCTGATTGGTTTCCATCTAAAGTAGTAGATATAGGAAACATTGAGTTAGAAATTTCAGATATTCTTGGTCTAGATAGTATATCTTCCAAGGCAATCAAAAAATATGCTTGCGTTACCTTTATCTATATCTAATCCTCAATGAGAATAGTTCAGTTTTTAGATGAGTGGAAAACATCGTTCATATCTACGATTTTCAAGTCCGGTGCAAAGCAAAAAATATATAATAACCGTCCAATATTTAAGTTATCCATTATTCCAAAAATATTTGAAAAAAGAGGCAGGGATGCGACCCACGATGATAACTTCCCATCCCGTCTGTCGATTTGTCTTGCTTAAAAGTTTGTAGGTTTTCGTGTTTTGTTAAAAAAGTTGTCAGTTTAATTATTCTAAAAAATTTCAAAATTACCCACAATATTTTTGTTAATGAGATTTTTAGTCGAAAACCAATTTTTACTAATTTTAGTAGCATTTCTTTAAAGTTTGTATTTCTTATATGTATAAACAAATACAAATTGGATGAATGAAATTAATTTGAAGCCAATATCTTCTATTTTTCATTAGATATCGAGAACCGAATATCAGTTTTTTCCAAATTTGCGTTCTATTTTTATTTTATTTTTTTTATGAAAAATTATTTTTTTTAATGAAAAAAACGAACTGTTGGATTTTTATAAAAAATTTACTGAATGCCGAAAATAATCTGTGAAATAAATAAGTTTGAAGCCAATATTTTAAATTTTTGAAAAGATATTTGAGTCGAAAATCAATTTTTACGAACTTTTTAGGTTTTTATTTTTAGTTAAAAAACTGTCAATTCGATTTTTCTCAAAATGTTATCGAATGTTGAAAACAATATTTCTTATAAGACAAAATTAGTTTGAAGCTATAATCTTAAATGTTTGTAAAGATATTTGAGTCCAAAATCAATTTTTACCAACTTTGAGTAATGATTTGTTTCGGTTTTTATTTTTTATAAAAACGTGTCAACTCGATTTTTCTCAAAATTTTACCAGATGATAAAAACGTAATTCTTCGTTGCACAAAATTATTTTGGAGATAAAATCATTTTTTGTTCCAAAAATTTTCGTGGTTACAAATATTTTTTTTCAGTTTTTTTGATTTATAAAAAAATCGTTAATTGGATTTTTTCCAAAAATATATTTGTTTGATATCACGTCATGATATATAAAAAAAATGTAAGTCAAGTATCTAGCGTTATTGGTTCGTGAGATATTTAGTGTTAACCAAAATGTTCACATTTTTTTAAACTTGTATGGTAAAAAAAACACCCACGCAATTTTGTTGAAGTCCTTTCTGCATCTTTCTTCATTATTATCTGCATAACAAAATTTATTTGAAGTCGATATCTCTACTGGTTATTGAGCTATAGACGACGAAAAAAATGTGGCGAACGTACGTACACTCACGCACAGACATCTTTTTAAAAATCTTTTATTTCGACTCTTTCAATTCGACAAATCGGACCGATTACAATAACTTCCTATGGGAAGTTAAAAATTGTATCTGATTCTCAGCATGAATTTGTTTCAGGAAGATCTTCAGCTACAAATCTCACTATTTTGTATTATTCAGTTGGCATTGGATTTAAAAATGGTCTTCAGACCGATATCATTTTTACTGACTTTGCCGATAAGGTTAACCACGAAATATTGTTGCAAAAATTGTCCAAGCTTGGTTTCTATTCCATATTTTTAAAATGGATACGTTCTTATCTTATTGATCGAACCCAATTCATTAAGGCAGATAGTTTTGCAAAAAATGCATAAAAGTAACCTCGGGCGTCCCACAAGGAAGCCACATTAGTCCCTTATCCTTTAAATATTTTTTTCCAAGTATCTGTTATATGCTGACGACGTAAAACTAAACGATTGTCACTAATGGCAAGAAGATTTGTGTAAACTTGTATCATGCTGTATTAAATATCTCCTTTTCTTAAATGTAACCAAATGTCAAATTTGTATTACTCAAGGAAAATTATACCGATAGTATTTGATTACACTATCAATAATGTAATATTAAAAAAAGTAAATCAGAAGAAAGATTTAGGAGTTTTACTATGTTATCATTGAGGCTTGAAAGAATACAAAGAAGTTTCACAAGATATTGTTTTTTAAGCTAAACTGCAACATTGTTACTCCTGCACATAATGTGAGGTGCTTGCTCTTTGGTATGCAAACGCTTAAGGTCAGAAGAAGGTACCTTTCTGATATGATAACAAAAATATAATAAATAGTCACATTATTTGTCCCTACTTGCTAGAACAGTAGTACTCGTGGCATGATGGTTAGTGCGTTGGACTGTCATGCCACAGGTTTCTTTCACGGGTACTGCCTCTGGCGAAGAATTGGAAAATCCTCCAAAAGTAATTCTTGTCAGGAAAAGTGCTTTCTCAAATTAGCCGTTCAGATTCGGCTTAAAACTGTAGGTCCCTTCCATCCCTGTCAACATTACCCCCACAGGAATGGTTGAGAGTTGTAAGTCACTAGGCCCTAGTTCTCAACGGACTGTTGAACCACCTAATTTATTTATTTTACTTGCTAGAGCAAATAAATTTGTATTTTCCGAGCAGGGGCCTCCGTATAGGTTTTGACTAACTGGAGACTTTTTACTGAAAACGAAAATTAGAGTTTTCTCAAAAACCACAAAAAAAATGTTGTTGAATTTTCTTTAATTTTTTTTTAGTAATTTAGTTTCTTTCAATAAAAAAATATTTTTGTATTACTCCAAAAGGGTACCATAGAACCGTTATTTTGTTTTTAAGTTTTCTTAAGAATTATTATTATTAGATTTTTAAAAAGTATTAAATTATATCCCGAAAAGTGGTCAAATCTTGTGTACAAAAATCAAATATAAAATGTAAATTAATGTGTTTTAAATAACTGCATACCGAAAATATTTTTAAATTAAAATTGAAAAAAATTACATGTGGGTAAAAAAATTATTTAAAAAACCGCTTTAACGATTTTCAAAAAAAAAACGGAAAATGAAGGTTTTTTTGAGAAACCAAATGTCATTTAAATTTTTAAAGACAAACTTATCTTGCGGGTATATTTTTAAATCTTAAATTAATAGGTACTATTTTTAAACAGACTCTTTTGATAAAGGAGCAAGTTCGTGCAAGTTCAATCCTGCATTTTATTATATTAAGACTTTAATACAAATGTGAACCTGTATCTCCTTTTCAGACCTTCCTTATTTTGATAAAGGTAGTTACTTTAATAATAATAACAACTTTAATAACTAATTTTTACTTCCAAGATTATCAAAACTTTTTCTCAAAGGTTGAATTAAGAACACAGAGAAATAAAAATAGAACTTGGAAACTCTGGGAGAGTGAAATGAGCATTAAATTAAATTTCTTTCTGTTTAAATTGTGAACAATTAAAAAATAGAATCCCAAAAATTATAATGGCAAAGTTTTAACTGCATCAAAGTTGATAAACTTTGTGTTCATATATTTTCTTTGAAATTTAGAAATAGAAACTTGAAAAATGGTCGAAGTTTAATAAAAAAAAAGGTTTTTTTCGAATTTTACTAATAATATCATGTTTTAAATCGAATGATTTTTCGGCAGTTACAGTATTTAGGTAGATTGTTTGTTTCTACCTGATTAAAAGCCAGATAAAAATTCATTATCGCAACTTGAATGAAATGTCAAAAAACATTGTCAATTTCAAAACATTCGTTTTCGTTTAAAACTCCACTAAAGCTTATTTTTAAAGTAGACGGGAGGTTTCAGAATGAAATAAACCAAACGATTTTTTTTTTTAATCTGGTAATGTTTTTTTTGGAGTTGGTGTTTTTTGACAGCCGTCACTTCATTTATTCTTAGTTTGGTTTTCCATTTCGATTCGTGTGACATATTAATTTAATGAAGGTAACTTTTGGTGAGCAGGCTTGTGGCGTTGCCTCCAAGATCAAGCGATTTTACACCGTTGGGCTATATTTTCTTGGGTAATGGCAAGGCCAGTTGCCTGATATTATTTTTAAACATAATGACAAACACTTATCTATACTAATATAGGGTTTTTAAATTGGAGCGGGTAGATTTTGGCGCCCCGTGGCGGCCATTTTGTTTTGGTGACATCTGTCAAATCTTTTTTTTTATTATTTAGTTGTTTATGCCAAATCATCATGGCAAGTTACACGATTGAACAGCACGTTCAAATAAACTTGGGCCTTGAGCCTTCACCCGTACAAGATCCAACTGATTCGGGAGCTCAAAGTTCATGACCATAGACAACGCCGGCCGCCGCGCCGCCGTTTGTTCGCTGACTGGTCTTCGAATTGTTAGAAAGAGGACCTCACTTTTGGCCGAAAAATTATCTTTAGTGACGAGGAGCATTTTTGAATGAATTGCTGTGTTAAGCAAAATTGCCGTCCGTACTTTTTTGAAAACGACGTTAGTGAGGCGGTCATCGTCAACAGCGAGCACAACATAACGATGATAACTAATTTCTTTAGGCCCAAATTGAACCATATGGACAAAGACGGCATGTGGTTCCAGCAGGACAGTGCTACGTGCCACACAGCAAACTCCACGACATCTACACACAATATCTACCCGCCCTTATTGAAAAACCCTATATTATAAAGCTGAAAAGCTTGTTTGTTTGAACTCGCTAATCTTAGGATCCGATTTGAAAAATTGTTGTTCGATAGCCCACTTATTGAGAAAGCTAAATTCTATATAAAACCACGCTAAAACTAATACGAGCGGAGAACCAATAAAGAATGTTTCAAAAACCGGGTATTTTTTCCCCTTTTGAGAGTTTCTTGAGGGTGCGCTGAGGAATCGCTTAAAGTTTTGTAATAGTTCTAAAAAAAACCGTGCCGTCGTCATGTGTCTATCTTCTAAAGTTGGGGTTTTTACTTCTTAAATACCACACGTCTAACAAAACACCTTTTAAATTTTTGAGTACAGCAACGACTTTGGACTAAAAATCACACAAATGCATGAAAAACAAAGAAATCAAAAATCGTTTTACTTCGATAGACAGAACACCTTCTTTGTGTATACATGTAGCTGGCTCTGGAGATCACCCACTGGAATCGGGATGGATGGAAAAACTTGTTGTAAGAACTCTAGTAAAAATTTCGGTTGTTGAGTTGGTCATGATGATACTCGTATAACTGAACCGTTTCCGATATTGTCACTTTTGAAAGCTCAATGCTTTTTTTTCCGCTGCAGACCTTCAAAAATGTTTGGACTTAGTGGCTTATAGACTATTATAGTGCTCAAAAAAAGTGGTATATATTTGAAAATGAAATAACTATTTTATACACAAAAAATGAGTGGCTTCAACTCTTGAATTTCCGAACAAAGCTTACGTAATATAACTCAAAACAGGATTTGACTGAAAACAAGTGTTGCCAATTTGAATTTCTGTAAGTTTAAATAATTATTTTTGAAGTAAATGAAATAATAGTTATAAAATGTAAATTTACAGTTTGGGCTTTAGTTTTAGCTAATTTACAGACTGACCTGAAGCATACAAAAAAAAAGACAAATGGTCACCAAGGTACCATGAAGCCATGGTTCAAAAAGCTTATAGTAAACCGTGTATTTGATAAGAAAGCTTCTTGAATAGAATTTGTGACGCGGGAAATACGCTATTTCTAATGATTTTGGTTTTTAAAAAAAAATCGAGATACATAGTAAGGGCGGGTGTTTCTTTGTTTTTGTTTTTCTATTTTTTTTTAAACTATCAATGTATTGGTTAAAATAAATTCGCTTGAAATGTAGAACAACTTCAGGACTTCATCGCCGCCGCCGTTGTCGTTGTTGGTTGATTTCACAGGATTTACTCTCAACGATAAGACTTGGATGCAAAATTGCTTATGAGACGCTGCTGTTGTGTGCTCCTTATTGTGTTTGCTTCTGTGCATGTAGGAGTTTTTGAAGTTATGAAAATGATGTCATACGGATAGTAAGAGTAGGAGTCCGGGTTCTATCTAGGTATGACGTTTTTTGTTCTGTTCAATTCAGTTCTGCTCTGTTCTCATTAGGGTTGCGGTTATCCAGCACTAGCAGCAATGATGACGCTTTCTGATGTCGTGGTTGTTTTGAATAGTAGTAGTAGATATATTGATTTCGTCGATGTTGAATTGAATAATTGACACATTTTGATTTATACGATGGATTAGAACATGGAAAGATTGTTATTATCCCTCTTTAATGTTGATTAAACCAATTAAGTCGACACGTTCATCACATATAGTACTTTTCGTCTGTCTGTCTATCTTAGTTGTCGTCATCGTCAATAGAGAAATTGTGGTTTTGGTATATGGTATGACATATATGAATGTACGGATAGGGATAACTATATAAATGTTGTGTCAAAAGGAGACATTTTTATCATCAATCATTTCGATATGGGATTTCTTGTTTACTGATTAATATGTCCAAATGGGTCTAACAATATTAGGGCTCTTATAAACACACACTTATATGGCAATATATGAAAGCTTGAAGAGGCTTATTAGGAGCTACAGATGATCCATCAATGTTATACTTCCTGTTATATGCGTTATATCTGTACTTTTTATGAGATTTAGAGAACCTATTCTATTTAACGTACGAACAAGTTTGGATAAGTTCAAATGGGAATACTAATATTTAATAATTTAATAATGTTAAATTTTAGGTAAATGGAAAGTTGACCATATTTTGGGATGATGGGGTTAATGTTCTTGTGTATAGTACATGATGGATAGCAGCCATCTGATGAAGGTTACTTTGATAAATTTGACCAAATGACATTTGAAATGGGTTGCTTCAGTTATAACTTTTATTAAACGCATAAAGTTAAAGGTTAAACCTAGAGCTTTATTTCTCTATTATTTAGAAGATTTCATAAAAAAGTGTTGCCACTTTTCAATTTTTTAAATTTTTCTGCACCATATTCTTTCCATGAAATTTCGCATAACTAATTCGTACACTTGTTGCTGTAGGTCCTCGATAACTTCAAGAATTTCATTTTTAAAGTCTTTAATAGTTTATTGAGCATTGGCATAGTTCTTATCTTTTACGTAATGTTAAATGCTGAGATCTCATTGTCTAATTGTAGTCAGTGCCTCGGGTTGCATCACGGTCAGGAAACTATTTTTGTAAAATTACTTATGTGTGAATTGAAATTCTGGATATTTTAATATATTTTAAGAACCCAATCATAGAAGATACGAAGTTACTAGTGATCGACTAACTTGAACTCTTATGTTTAATTGAACTTTAAATGCTCAAAGACACAAAGTTAGGTTGAAATCAAGTCTTTATGCAAAATATGGTGTAATGTCATTTGTGATATGCCTAATTCCAAAGATCAACCATATAGGTTTTCATCAACACTACCGAATAGAGCAATATTCTTAGTTGTTCTTGAGCACACGGTTTCGATTCTTCACATCATCAGTCTTTTAACAGCTCATATTTTACCACTAGTTTTATTTTTGCCGGCCAGTACTTAAAGATGGTAGTACCCGTGGCATGATGGTAAGTGCGTTGGACTGTCATGCCAGAGGTCTTGGGTTCAATCGCTGCCTATGCCATCTAAAGTTTTTTTCACGGGTACTGTCTCTTGCGAGGAATTGACAAATTCTCCAAGAGTAATATTCTTGTCATGAAAAGTGCTTTCTCAAATTAGCCGTAGGTCCCCTCCATCCCTGACAACAGAACTCGAACACAGGAATGGTAGAGAGTTGTAAATCACTAGGCCCTAGTTCTCAACGGACTGTTACGCCACCCAATTTATTTATTTATAGTACTTGAAGATGACCTAAAAGTGCTTTTGTTGTGAGGACTGTGATTTCAAAATGCTTATCATTTTTGTAATGAATTTTTTAAATTTTAAAAGTTTCTGTATTTAATATTTTTAATAACGGATTACTTTATTCTTGTCATATGTCAAAAAATGACATCTACTCAAATATTTATGTAACTATTCAAAATGAAACCTCTTCTTGAAAAACCTTTATCTTATGAGTAAACTTTTCCTCGAATAGTTCCAAAATTGTGAAAGAATTAGAATATTCTAAGATATAAAGTTAAGCGGTGCAGAGACTTTTTAATTCAATCTAACTTGTTTTCAAATTTTTAATAAATTATGTAAACTGAAGTAGATTGCCATAAAAAGTTGCCTTGGTACACTTGGGCGCATAAGTACTTTTTATTTTTTTTTCACTTGGGCATGGTTTTTCATGATTTGTACCAGCAATCAGAATTTTTTTTAATTTTGCTTATTTTTTAACTTCCATAGGAAGTTATTGTAATCGGTCTGATTTGTCGAATTAAAAATTTTGACATTTCTCGATGTTTCAAGGTCCCTAGAGTCGAAATAAAAGATTTTTAGAGAGGTGTCTGTGCGTGTGTACGTACGTTTGTACGTGCGTCGGTACTTTCTCGACTTTTTTACGTCGTCCATAGCTCAAGAACCAGTAGAAATATCGACTTCAAATAAATTTTTTTATACAGATAATAATGCAGAAAAATGCAGAAAGGGCTCTCAAGAAAATTGAGTGGGTGGTTTTTTTTACCATAGCAATTTAAAAAAAAAGGTAAAAATGTTGGTTAATCTAAAATATCTCACGAATCAATAACGCTAGCGAGTTGAATTAAATTTTGTTTTATATTTTAACGTGATACCAAACAAGTACATTTTTGGAAAAATTCCAAATAACTTTTTTTATAAATCATAAAAACTAAAAAAAATATTTGTTACCTCGAATATTTTACGAACAAAAAATGATTTTATCTCCCAAAAAATGTTGTGCAATAAAAACTAACGTTTTTGAAATCTAGTAAAATTTTGAGAAAAATCAAATAAACAGTTTTGTTTATAAAAAATAAAAACCCATAAGAAAAAACATTACTCAAAGTTGGTAAAAATTGATTTTCGACTCAAATATCTTTTCAAAAATTTTAGATTATGGCTTCAAACTAATTTTGTTTTACAGGAAATATTGTTTTCAAAAAATCGAATTGACAGTTTTTTCACAAAAAAATAAAAACCTAAAAAACAATAATTACTTAAAGTTCGTAAAAATAGTTTTTCGACTCAAATATTTTTTTTTTAATTTGAGATTTGGGCTTCAAACTAATTTTATCTTATAAGAAATATTGTTTCAACATTCCATGGCTTAAAATTTATTTTTTTGTATTAAAAATATTGTTTTTAACATTCGGTAAAATTTTGAGAAAAATCGAACCGACAGTTTTTTAACAAAAAATAAAAACCTAAAAAAAAAATACTAAAAGTTCGTAAGAAATTGAGTTTATGGCTTAAAACTAATTTTGTCTTATAAAAAATACATTACATTACATTCAGTAAATTTTTGAGAAAAATCGATTTGAGAGCTTTTATAAAAAAAATAAAACCTAAAAAAAAAAACAATACTAAAACTTGGTAAACATTTACTTTCGACTCAAATATCTTTTTAAAAATTAAAAATAGTGGTTTCAAACTAATTTTATCTCACATAAAATATTGTTTTCGACATTCTGTAATTTTTTTTATAAAAATCCAACGGTCCGTTTTTTTAAATAAAATCTACTAAAAATAGAACTCGTGAGTAATAGAAGTATTGACTTCAAATTAATTTCATTCATCCAATTTGTATTTGTTTCTATAAGAAATAAAAACTCTTAAGAAATGCTACTAAAATTGGTAAAAATTGTTTTTCGACTAAGAATCTCGTTTACAAAAATAGATTTTGAAACCAAACTATTTCATTATATGCAAAATATTGTTGGTAATTTTGAAATTTTTAAGCATAGTTCAACTGATAACTTTTTTTTCAATTTTTAACATCATGCGATTTTTTTGAAAGGTGTACTCAAACTCAAACCAGCCACTCTAAACTTGCCACTAAATGTCAGTCTATTAATGCTTTTTTATAAACCAATATTTGTTCACCTTAATATTTTTACTAAGTTACTTTGTTTTTGTTTTCAAATTTGTATATGTATGTCTAACTTATTTGAAATTCTATTAATAATTTAACTCAGCTTTATTTTGTAAAAATTTGCTCTACATACATATGTTAGTCAAATAGCCTTCATACAATTTAATCTGTGTCATTAGTTTTTCATCTTTACCACCAACATTGACCACACAACAAAAAAGCTTTATTTTGACACACATTCCTTATTTAAGGAAAACAACACAAACATTTATTTGTTTACAAAATAATACCATAACATGATTAGAATTTTGTATCCGTCGTCGTCGTCGTCGTATACGACTAATAAATTCCATTCAATTTGGCATTGAACCAAAACGAATGGAGTTTTGTTTCAACAAAATACATAATTTATAGCCGATTCATGACACTTTGATCCTTTTAAGCTGTGGTAGCTGTAGAGTTTAAAATATAAAACCTACAAGCGAAAAACCCTATTGAAAACTCCGATGCTATAGGGATATCCGATTTCCGGTGTGATTCTGTACAATTTGTACAACGGGTTACATTCCTACATTCATCCCAATCCTATATACCCACATTCAATTCAGGAAAAATTCATTCCTCGTAAGCCCAAAGCCAACCAAGTGGCGACAGTGCAGTGTTTGGACAGATTTTACCAGCAGCTGACTTTTCAAGTAAAATGCTGATACGAAAACATAAAAACATTAAAACAGAAAACTAAAAAAACAAAACTAGTCACCTACTTTTTGGTCGGTCAGCATCAGGACCTGAAATTGAATTGAACGAGTTTATGGGGAAATTGAAATTTTTGTTATTTTTGTTTTGTGTGTGTGTGTGTGTGTGTGTGTTTTTTTATGGTCACAATTGATTGCTCAATTTAATTAATAATAAAACATACACAGAAAAGGCAAACGATACTTAAAAGTAGAAGCTTAAACTTAGAGATTAATTTATTAAATTTCGTATGTGAATAGGAAGCCAACATTTTAAAAACAATTTGTTTTGGCTTCTGAAAAAGTATTTACTTGGTCTTTTTCCTCAAGCTTGAATAAATACTACTTCAAAGTGAGTAAAAAATGATTCATCAAAAGGTCCATCCAGGGCAGCGAAAATGTTTATTATTCAGTACATTAGAAAAATGATGCTCTGCTGGATTTCTTAAATTAATAGAGTAAGAAAGAGATAGTAAATGTAACGAAAAATCAATCTCCGAAGTAAAGGGTGCGCCAAAATAAAAATAAAATATGATTTTGCCGCCATTAGTTAAAAAAAAATAGAATCAACAGGTGATATTTTAAGATTAATATAAAGAATCTTCAAATTGGGACTCCTGAACTATTATATTTGATATATTCTTACAGTAATAATCCAGTTGAATAAGACGAAAAAGGGGCCATATACACTAGAAATGATATTGCTTATCAGCTTTTACCGAAATACAGGATTGGCACCAATTCTTTTTTTCAATTTTATATGGTTCAAATTTACCGTAAGTGTATATAGTTGGTATCGTTTCTATTGTTCTCAAGAAGTATTCTTCAACACTGGTAAAACGACTGCGTTAGCTTTTTCATCTGTTCTACTTCTCAGGTCTCGTTCCGAGTACATTGAAAACATCATTTTTCCAGACCATTCCTAAAGAGGCGAATCGTCCTCATTTTCTAATTATCGACCTATTGCATTAACGTACCTTCTTTCCAAAGTCATGAAAACGCTGATAATTTATGAGCTCAAGAAATATCTCGAAGATCGAAAGCTTCTTAATCACCGACAATACGGCTTTCGTAGCAATAGGTCCGCGTGTGATCTCAGTGTTCATCTTACTAAACAGTTGAGCAAATTTGTACATCGTTTTGGAGAAAATAATATTATTGCACTTGATATTTCAAAAGAATTTGATGTGGTTTGACATCAGACATG
Source organism: Eupeodes luniger (assembly GCA_951509635.1). Lineage (NCBI taxonomy): Eukaryota > Metazoa > Arthropoda > Insecta > Diptera > Syrphidae > Eupeodes > Eupeodes luniger. The sequence continues at coordinate 47,114,450 of OX608074.1, read as the reverse complement.
AGTGCCTTCGGTTTAGATGAAACCCAATTTCGTTGGGTTTGAAATTACGTTTCGGACCGTTCAATACAAGTAGTATCGGATGGTTATAAGTCTGAAGTCCATAAAATAAATTCTGATGTGCCCAGGGCTTTGTTTTGTCTTCAACACTCTTTTTTAATTTTTTTAATGCAACTTCTAATCCATTTAATTGTTTCGCTGATGATAGTAATTTTAGCTATTAGAAGAAGAGGGACATCGCTCTTCTTCGGATATGAATTTGCAACGGCAAAATATGATAAGCTCATTAAATTCCGACCTGAACAGCATAGTATAGTGAGGAATAAAAACCGCATGGAATCTAATGCTTCGAAAACAAAATGCTATCTTGTATTGTTAAAGCGAAATATAACCCCCTTGCCATTATCCATGGATGGCACTTGTATCATTGAGACTTAACATATCGATATTCTATGTATCACCAGCCACCTTTTGTGGAACGATCACATACATACGGGATGTTGTCAAAAATTCCGAAAGTAATTGTGTTTTCTAAGACGAGGCAAGAAGTTTTTCTCCCCCCCTGATCTGGCTCTTATCTGCAAGAATTATGTACGTCCAAAGCTTGAGTATAACTCCCATATCTTGGCTGGTGCTCCTGCAACTTTCTTACGCCGCGCCGCCTCTTGGAGAGTATTGAAATTTCACCTCGAATTGATGTATAGTAAGCTATAAATTTGTGTATGCCTTTCTTTAGTTCTTCTAACTACTGTGTAAAAAGTCTCATCAAATTTCGTGCTAGAGCGTGTCGTCGTAAGTTATCAACCGCCAAAATTCGCGAAAACGGATTTTTCGTTATAATCTCCATTTCTATAGGTTTTAACACCTTTACCAAAATTTTCAACCTATAGAAAAGGAGTTAATCATGCGGTTTTCACTACTGTGTCAATAACATAAAATAACACAAGATTTCATCAAATGTTAAGGTCGTTAGGAACCGTTGAGACAAATGTTTAAAATCGACACTACTGGACAATTTTGCGTCTTTCCAATGTGATATATGCAAATGCTTTTGTTAGTTTACTATCAATAGCTTACGTTATGGATTTTATCGGTAGAGACGAAAACTTGTTGTGTGCAATAGGTCTAATTTAACCATTTGAACTTTACCAGGAACTGAAGGTTACGACACATGTGTTAGCTGAATGGGCTATAGAACAGTTTAAAAATCTTGTTCAGCAATTAGGTCCCTTTGTTTTGTAAAATTTGTACGTCAGTAAAAAAAATTGTCGGTAAAAAATTTTGCACGGTAACAATCCACATCAGTTCCAGAAGCGTCCAATACACCCAGAAAGAGGCACTTTGTGGTGTGTACATTTGCAAATAATAGTTCGATAATTACCAGATTCTTTTAACCCGATCCGATGATATGGAGACCAATACCAAAATGAAAACTCTAAACGGTCGACTCTAGGGCATAAAAAAAAGTTTTTCTTTTTATTAATTCAAAAAGTTGTTAGGTTTTTTTTTAATTTGTTAAAGCACTTCTGGGCGCCTTGTCACTTTGAGCATTTAAGAATGTTGAAGCGGACAGTCTTTGACAATGGGCGGCATTCACCAATAGTAACAATATCTCCGGCTTCAACATCCCTGAAAGCTGGTGAACAGTGAACAACTGAACACTCATGTTCCTATGACGCTTCTTAAAACGACTGTATCCTCGTACAAAGTGGAGGTAATCCCTACGAATAACGATGATCCTTTGCATTTTGCATTTACGGACAACTCCGGTCACGATACGTCCAAGGATGCTTACGTTGCCGGTAAATGGGCATTTTTTGTCAATGTAGGTTCCATCGATAGCCTCACGTAGTGTCTTGAACCCCAAGCCAACTTCTCGGCAGCGGCGAAGAGATTTCTTCTTGGCCAAGCCAGGCTTGTATTTACGGTTTAGGTTGATACCAAATTGTTTTTGGAAGGCTTTCTCGTTCTTATCGGCCATATTGATGGAAAGGAGGGCATGGAGTTGTCTCCGTTAGACTTTTTCTTTTAGGGTTAATTAAAGGTAATTTGAGCCAAAAAGACGTGGAAAATTAGACATTTCAGATGCGGTCCATCCAGTAAAGAACGATAATATATAAAATACAAAATAGCATTGATAGGCATTTTGAAATAATATAACTTTTAAGGTTTCCGCGATTGTTTGCATGACACATTTTTAAATACTCGGATAAACCGCGTTATATAAATATTAAATACTAAGCGAGTTCAATTAAGTACTCACCCCGAACGTTTCGCGTCACCGGGAAACATGATTTTAAAGTAAAACAAAATTTCGAACAAACTTGATTTTGTTCAAATTAAAAGGAAGTAAGTATGAAATGAAACACCCTGTATAAGCATTACAAATGAGTGTAGGTTAAAATGTGTATTTAATTTATTGGAAAATCAAAAATTTCTGTAAACACACTTATCTTCGACGTCGACCATTGGCCACCAAGCTTGCATTATTTTTTGAAAAATGGAAACACGATGCATTACTTTCGTAATATTATAGTAAATATTCAACTGTCAATGATTTAACACAAAAATGGCAAATAAAAATTTAATAATTTAAGCATTTTGACAGCCTTTATGATTGATGAACACATTTTAATGTTTAATACTTTTAATTCGATATTGCTACACAGAATGGACTTGCTTCAAATACATACGAATTGAAAACCTTAAAGCTGAAGGATGAAATATCCATGCATTTTTATAAATGTGTGTTTTACTATCTCGGTGTATAATTAAATACATTTACTGACAGACCAAAGAGTTATAGATTCAATAGTTGTCGAATTTTTATACCCACTATAAAATTGTATCACATTTTTGTTTGCAAAACTTTGTACTAAAATTTGCCATTTAATCGTGTTTCATAATTTTAAATTTCATTTTTTTTTACTAAAAACAATCACGTTTCAAAGCGATTTCGAAATGATAAGGATTTATTTCCTTCACGTTTGAGCAAAGCATAAATATGTGCGGAGATATATTTTGAATGCAAACCATTTTTTAAAGAGAAAATGCAATCGATATATGTACATTTAAGACTTTACGAAAACGTGCAACGAAAGTTAAAGAACCATCATTACCTCCTAAGAAAGAAAAATCTTCTTTTTATTTTTATATTTTTTTATATCTATAGAAAAAAATAAACGTGATGCTTTTGGTTGAGACTTTTTTATTTTATGTATTTTTTTGCTGCATCGTAAAGGTCAACACGTTTATTAAAATATCATTTGCATAAGAGTTTCTGTTTAGTATAGTTGAAAGAGTTTATTTTTGAGATTTTGAGAAAGAGTGGTACACATTATTGTATGTGTATTTATTATTTTTCAATAGCCTTATAGAATGGACTTTATATGTAGTTAATAACTCAACAGGATCAACTAATTTAGAGAATAAATTAGTTCTCTGAAAGAACCTACACAAACTAGCCTCATTTATGTTTAAAGAACACTTGGGACCCAAATGTACATGTTATCTAACAACACTCATTTGTAGGCTGTATTTTTATGGATGGTACTTTTTCAAAATTGTACTTTTACAAGAAAATTGGTGTCCAATTAAAAAAAAAAATTTTGCTATTTGGAAAATATTAGCATACATTAAGAGTTCGGGAGTCTTTTGATTTCAAAACTGAGATATTTTTTGGTTGAAAATCATAAAGCCGAATCCTAGAATTATTTATATTTGCAATGTTATATTTCGAGGATATGCTTTTTTTTTAAAATGTTGTCTCAAATATTGTTAAATTAGGTTTAGAGTACCAACTTCTAAATCACCACTTGAAATGACTTTAGCTAAAAGAACATATTTGAAGATAGAAAAAACTTGTGTTTTTTTCAAAATATAGGGTGAACTTAAAGTAGATGTATCGAACGCGCTAAACACATTCAAGTCAATTGTCTTATTCCTTTGTATTAGTAGAGTTATATATTTATTCTTGTCATTGTATGCGAGTGTAACTTGGAGAAATAGGTTCACTCATTTTTACTTTGTAGAGTTAGTTGTCTCTTAACTCTCGTCCCGTACAGGCCGGCCTCGGATAAAATATAATTGTTGTAAAGAAATTAATATTGTATAGTGAAACTGACAGTACAAAGAAACCATTATTAATAAAGATAATCAATAGTCGGGTTTTTTTTAACCACTTTTCCCGACTCTAAATTGCCGTGTTTTATTTTTTCCTATAATTTTACAGTCCGCTTTATACATTTTGGTCCACGTCGAGACCGGATAACGCCAGTAGAGTAAAAATATACCGGTAAAAGTGCTCCCTATTGTCAATCTCAATACGCCTTATAATAATGTGTTGTGTCCGTAAACCCTTTTTTTGGTGCGGTGCCGTGTAGTGCTGTACAGAAAAAGTACAGAAAACAAAAAAGAAAAGGAACATACTCAAACAAACTTGTCGCCTCGCCAAGCGCGCCGCCGCCGCCGTCGTGACGGGGTCTTATACATACCCATGCTAAAATAAGAGCAAAACCAAAAACACACAGCAACACGGCATATACTAAATAAACAGCAAGCCTGTGCAACAGTTACGCAGCTGCGATGTGCCTATGTACACGTAAATACATAACAGCAACAAACTCAAATGAAAAGGAGAGAGAATTCTCCGCGCAATGCGATAGCGTCACCTTTAGTTTCAACCACCAAATAGTTGTTGTTGTGTAGAAGTGAGTAAAAAAATTTAAGCGAAATCGCAAAGAAGAATCATATTTAGAAGAAAGATAAGTAAAGAAAGAATAATAATAAGTTTTAAAGAATAAAATAGAACAAATATAGAAAAGTACAGAGATTTAAAAGTGCAAAGTAAATAAAAGAAGATACAGAATAAGAACGAAAAGAAGAATTGGTACAGGTGAGTCGCTAAAATATAAAATAACCAAAATTTAAAAGTGCTCAGGGTAGTGATAGCTATGTGCAGTGCCGGGTGGTAAGACGTGCTGTTGTTCCTTTGCTACGGTTCTTTTTGTGTGGATGTTCTGTTGGCAGAAACAAGCCAAAACACAAATAAGACGAGCAAATACAAAGCCCGCGTCGCGTGCCATCGCATGTGTTGCAACGTTTTATTATTATTTATTTATTCGTCTCAACGACGACGCGCGCCGCTGAGACGGCAGCAAAAGATATAATTCTGGAAGTTTCCATGTTTATGCGCGCAGAAAAATATAAATATAAATATACATAAGTAAATTCCCTTCTCTAGTATAGGTTTCGTTGGCGTATATTTTATATACCTCAACTTGAACAAACCGTCTCAGGCTTTGTATGCATACATGCATACGCAGACGGCAGCAAAAGATATAATTCTGGAAGTTTCCATGTGCATACGCGCAGAAAAATATAAATATAAATATAAATATACATACACAAATAAATTCCCTTCTCTAGATTAGGTTTCGTTGGCGTATATTATATACCTCAACTTGAGCAAACCGTCTCAGGCTTTGTATGCATACATGCATACTCACTCGGCAGCAAATTTATTCGTAGCCAGACGACCAGCTGCAAAGAAATTGTTGGCAGGATAAAAATGAAGGGGAGGAGAATGCTATTCCTCGATGCCGATGAGGGCATACAACCAGTGTCGGCATTGAGATGGGTATACTCTTTCTCATGTGTCCATGTGTGTGACTTACAACCACCGCTGGCACATGCACGCATGCGAAGACAAATGGCAAGTAGATAACTCCGCCCATGATGCGCAGTATAGTTATATAAAGTAGGGGATGTATTAAATGATTCTCTTATGTATGAAAAGAATATAGACAGCGCATCTGGGTGAGCGACGCGAGGCATTTAAACGAGAGCCCTGTTAAATAGGAGAAGAATCCTTATTGTACTGTGCCGTCAATTTAGTAGTATAAATAGAATTTGGTAGGACAGAGTTTTAGATACAAAGTACAGATAGGCTATTGCCAAACTTTAAAGCATCTGTTATTAATGTGTATATAAAGGGTAGTGCAGCTTAGAACATTTTTTACAATGCGATTGGCTATGGGCAGTGTTTAGTTTGAGCGCATTGAGTTACTCATGTGAACGCAAACACTTGCTTAAACCACTTGCAGATTAAGCTATCATATTCTCTTGGGTTCGTACTGGTCTTTGAACATTAGTTGCAAGTTACATGGCACCAGTTCTAAATTCAAGTGTGCGTTCGCAACGAGGATATGAAGCGATACAGTTAGCACGATATAGAGTAGCATAGCTTAGAGAAAGTTGTGATTGACAGGGTATAGATAAGAGTATAGATGAGTAAATTAATAAAAAATTTATAAGTGCAGAATGTTAACATGTTTTGAAGTACAGAGGTAACATAATAGGTACAGGATTTTAACAGGGGCTCTAGTATATAATACAAAATAAAATGAAAATGTAAAGAGTAGAGCATAAAGTATACAGTAAAGACAAAAGAAATGAAAAGATTACAGAGGATAGAATATAGAGTAAAGACAATAGAGGTACAGGCTGGATTCAGATACAGATATAGATATGCAAAACAAACAAAAAATAAAAATGTTAAGGCGCCACTTCGACGGGAGTAGGTAGCTAACGCCTATATGCTGGAACAGCAATAGGAGCTGTAAGTCGTATTAGAATATTAAGCGCTTTATAAGTTTTTTTTGGCGATCAAGCAAAAAACAAATAATAGATATTCATACGCAGGCAAGTGAACAATCAGGTCTAAGTTCCCGTTGGTGTCTTATTTCTATCTCTTATTTCCTATCTTATATTGAAGTAGAAGAACGTCCGTTCGGGGATAGAGCGGATCAGAATGTAGGCCCTCGGTCCCTGTCGTCCGCAGCTGCAGATGCGTATTGGAGCTGTTTGGTTACACTTTAAGTGCGTACAGCGAATCCAATACAGAGGCGAGCAAACCGGCAGAGCCTCTTCGTGTTTTGTTCTCCTTAGGACGGGGCAGTTCACTACGATATTTTTCTTTTTTTCGTTTTCAGGTTTCTGACACTAGCGGGGGAGTTGACCTGAAATAGCACGCACACTAGATAAAATAGGCACTGAAAAAGCACATATAGGCAGGCCCAAGATTCGAATAAAATACAAAGCCACTACTTATAACCCGAGCACTTACTTACTTATATATATATGTATGTATACATAAATTGTGTTATTTTTGTACAGATGCCTAGGGCAAGTTCCTACAGGCTTAGATATAGAGTACAGATGCCTAGGATAAACACCTACAGGCTAAGATATAAATTTTGATATTTCTGGTAAAGATGCCTAGGACAAATTCCTACAGGCTTAGATATAGAGTACAGATGCCTAGGATAAATACCTACAGGCTAAGATATACATTTTGATATTTCTGGTAAAGATGCCTAGGAAAAATTCCTACAGGCTTAGATATAGAATACAGATGCCTAGGATAAATACCTACAGGCTAAGATATAAATTTTGATATTTCTGGTAAAAATGCCTAGGACAAGTTCCTACAGGCTTAGATATAGAATACAGATGCCTAGAATAAATTCCCACAGGTTGAAACATAAATTTATTTTTTGTACAGATGATAGAGAACATAGATTTATGTAAATAAATTCGTACAGACGCCTGAGTATAAATGCTTACAAGCTACTCAGGGATAGATAGACCAATACAAGCAAAAAGGTAGACATACCTGCGCCAAAGGTTTGTTCTTTAAATGAACACAAATTAAATTATTTTGCTTATCTCGAGGGTTTCATGCGCAGACATGATGCGAAATCGTCTCTATGACGACGGGATGTGCCGTTATTTGCCGTCTGGCTTATTTCCATGCTTTCGGGCAAATTAAATAAGTATAATAAGTATGCGCAACTATACGCGCAAATGCAAAACGAGAGAAGAATGCTATTCCTTTATACTGATGGGGGCATACAACCAACATCGGTATATACTCAGTGACCTGTGTGTGACTTACAACCACCGCTGGCACATGCATGCGAATACAAACAAAGTATAGGGCGCCGCCGCCCATAGCGCGCAATATAGAATACACATGAAAGATAAAATTTCAAATTAAAGCCTCAATGAGAAACAATATTTCCCACACATAGTAGTAGTATACAGCTGCACAGCAAGCAAGCTGAGTGAGAAGACGTATAGAAGGAATTTGAAAAAGGAGGAAATATTCTCACTGTACAGAGCCGTCAAGCAAGTATCGAAAATACGAAAGTAATATAGAAATTTAACAGATGCTTAACAGAATTTAAAGAACAAACATTTAACAGATGTTTAACAGAATTTAAACTATAGAAATTTAGCAGAAGAGATTACGTTGAAAGGCGCGCAATCTGTGCAAACTGCCTAAAGCATGGGCACAAAGAGAACAACTGCCTTGTTCACGGCTGCGTCAGATGTGTGGGGGCCCTGAAGCATAACATCTACCTCTGTCCAAGACGAGAAGTCAACAAGCCGGCGCTCACGGTGGTGGCAGATTACATTGCCTCCGGATCGGTAGCCAGGCGACACGCACCAAGAACAATGCCGATTAACTAGCAACTAGAGGCAAACGTCTCAAACCCTCACGTACATGTCGTACAGCGTACAGGCGTAAAGTAACAAATAGAAATCGAATAAACCATAGTACAAAAATCAGTTCAAAAACGCAGTCAAAATTCAACGTACAGATCATTCAAACCATGAAGTCCAGCAGAAAGACAACAACACAACCAGTAAAGAACTAGCTCCCGCAAGGGTAAGAAAATCATCAGGTAACACCTCATTTTCCAGCAAGTTGGATCTTATTAGCAGCAAAATAGACCTGCTGTCAAAGAGGGAAGAGAGTCCATAGCCACAGCTTTCGCCGTACAATAAGAGGAAATGGTCTATGGCAAAAGATGTATTTCCAAACAAAATTTCGAAAATAAATCAAGAAAAACATGTACAGACTATTAATTATGTAGAGAGTATTACAGATTTAATACCGATTGCTATGATAAAGATATCGAGCAATGCTTGACACAGGCTCCCATCTTAATTTAATGATGGACAAACTGAGAAAGAAACTTAGAATTCAAACCAGGCAAGTATCAGATAGTCTGGTTGGTATTGATGGAGTACCATTACTAGTCAAAAGGCAAGCTATGCTAAAGATTTTGCCATGGTATGCTACCGAGGCAAGTAAGCATAATGTAGCAGAATCATTCTGGTCTTTACCAGAGAATTGCCAGTGGCAGCCGAGGTTGCCACTCAGGCTTGTCAATACCCAAGGGTATTCAGACTCATACAGGTATGCCGATCCTGAGTCTTACAAACCGGGGGAGGTGGAAATACTATTAGGCATAAGCATCTTTGCAAAATCAATCAAATCAGTGATTGGCAAAATACTGTCTGGCACGACACTACTTGAATCCTCGTTGGGTGTATTAGTGATGGGATCGAATCGTACGATTGACCCAGAGACAAGCAATGATCGTCCAGCAATAGTCTATACTGCTGGAGAGCAATTAGACAAGCTTCTTAGTAGGCTTTGGCAGATGGACCAGATCGGTTCATGCTCAAAGAGGTCAGAGAAAGAAGAACTTGTGGAGCAGCATTTTGTGTCCTCCCACTATATATCGTGACAATGACGGCGTTTTTGTTGTCAAAATGCCGCTAAAGCCAAATTATACAAATAAAGGTAGCTCGCGTGAAACAGCGTTGCGACGTTTTTTGTGCCTAGAGAAGAAGCTAGAAAAGAATGAACAGATGAGAATGGCCTACGTAGAAAAGATGCGTGAGAGCATTGAACTAGGGCATATACAGATAGTAAAAAGAAATCCTAGTACAGATAAGCTAGTATATTACATACCTCATCATTGTATAGAAAAGAAATTTCGCATCGTATACGATGCAAGCTGTTGTACAGACATGGGTATTTCGTTGAACGACATCCAAATGCTAGGCGAAAAGCTCCAGAGAGACCTGCATGAGACGGTAATGCGATTTAAAAGACATCGCATAGCGATATGCGCCGATATTAAGAAAATGTTTAATCAGGTCCGTCTAAATGAAGAGCAATGGGACCTTCAGCGCATACTCTGGAGAGAGAACAGAAGCGATCCGCTTTGCGAGTATTGGCTCACAGTCGTCACCTTTGGGCTAACGTCATCAGCTCATTTAGCGGTGAGGTCAGTAATGCAAGCCGCAATAGAAGCACAAGATAGTCTGCCAAGAGCAGCAACGGCAATCAGAAATGGCTTCTATATGGACGACTGTGTAACAGGCGAAAACAATGAAACGAAAGCCATCGAATTAGCCAAAGACATGTACAGAATATTAAAATGCGCCGGTTTCGAATCATGCCAATGGAAATCAAACTCCAACAAGTTCATGAAAGCAATGAATCCTAGTTCAGTGGATGCCTCCTTGGTGTTTTCGGGGGAGGAGAAATCATCCATTCTAGGTCTGAAATGGCTGATAGCGACAGATCAGTTTACATACGAAGTAAAAACACCAAAGTCAGCTGGCACACTGACTAAGAGGAGAGTTGTAAGCTGTATAGCACAGCTATATGACCCAAATGGTTACATATCTCCAGTCATGGTCATAGGCAAAATAACGATCCAAGACATTTGGAGGCTAAGTACAGATTGGGATGAGAAAATTCCTGCAGAAGTAGAAGAAAGATGGCGAGTTTATTGGGGTGATATTACATCTCTTGAAAAATTTCGTATAGACAGATGGATAGGCACCATCGGTTCAGCAAATGTACAGATCCATGGGTTCTCAGATGCATCCAGCGCAGCATATGGTGCAGTAATATATGTTCGTATAGAAAACTCAGATGGTACAGGCACATGCAAGTAATTGATGTCAAAGTCACGGGTGGCTCCGTTGAAGACAATAACGATTCCGAGGCTAGAGCTAGCTGCAGCCGAATTACTGGCGAGGCTGCTCGTAGAAGCAAAGAACTCCATGGAATATCTCGACACGCCCTACTTCTTGTGGTCAGACTCCACAGTAGTGCTTCACTGGCTGAATAAGCTGCCATACAACCTCAAAACATATGTGGCGAATCGTGTTTTATCCATCCAGACGAACACAGAGATAAAATGCTGGCACTACGTCAACACTAAAGACAACCCTGCTGACTTATTGAGCAGGGGCGTACAGGCGTCCGCATTAGTAGACAACAGGCTATGGTTAGAAGGCCCAGCATGGTTGCAACGACCACGTACATATTGGCCGGAATCCGGTCTTGGTACAGACGATTTGGTACAGGTACAATATGAGCTAAAAATAGTCGCGCTTACACAAGTAAAGCCAGCGTTATGTATAGGTTTAAAGAGAAAAGGGGATAATGTTCCTCTATTAGAGTATTCCAATAAAATTGAAAGATTAATTAATATTTTAAGCTATACAATGCGTTTCATAGAAAGATGGTCAGCCAATCCGACTTTCAAAATAAGATCCAAAAGGCGTAAGCCTGAAGTTCAGCAGCCAACTATAGAAGAGAGAGCCAGAGCAATGGCCTACCTCGTACGAGATTCGCAAAGACATTACTATGGTACAGAATTGAAAGCAATAAAAAAGCACAGTAACCTTCCCGAGAAAAGCAAATTAGAGCCGCTCAAGCCAATCCTAGATGCCAAGGGACTTCTGAGAGTAGGAGGCAGACTGGACAGAAGCAGTAATTCGTATGAGATGAATCATCCCGTGATAATACCGAATGGTTCTAGATTGGCGTGGCTAGTGATAGATCATGCACATCGTAGCACCAAACATGGTGCCGTGCAGATTATGATGCAGTTCATCAGGCAAAAATATTGGATCCCGAAGCTGCGTAGTGAGCTTAGAGGCTACCTGCACAAATGTGTAATATGTGCCAGATACAGCGCAAAGTTGGAACACCAACTAATGTCAGAGTTACCAGCAGATAGAGTACAGATCGGGAAACCGTTCCTGCACTGCGGAGTAGATTATGCGGGTCCATTACAAGTAAAGATGGTAGACAAGCAAGGCGATCAAATAACCAGAAGCAAATGTTGGGTGGCAACATTTGTATGCCTGAAGACACGAGCCGTACACATTGACTTGGTCACAGATTTGACCTCCGTGGCGTTCATCGCATGTTATGAGCGTTTTATAGCCCGAAGAGGGCGATGCGAGCGAATGTACAGTGACAACGGCACGACTTTCGTCGGCACAGATAAAGAGTTAAAGAGAGCCATACAAAAATGGTCAGAAGAGCAGACTATATCTCAACAACATCTCAACAACAAGAGTACAGAATGGCAGTTCATGATACCGGCCGCACCACATCAGGGTGGCATTTACGAAGCAGCCGTGAAATCGATGAAGTATCATCTAAAGAGGATAGTTGGTATGAAAGTCCTACCATATGAACAACTCCTGACGCTTCTAGCACAAACAGAAGCCATCCTCAATTCAAGGCCAATCCATCCGCTAAGTGACGATCCGTCCGATGTACAGGCATTGACTCCAGCACGTTTCCTAGTGGGCGAGCCAGCCATACTTCCAGTCCCATTAGATATCAGCAGCCAACCGAGCACAGTGGGGGTTAAACATTGGAAAGAGAGACAGCAGATGCTGACACATTTCTGGAACAGATGGAGTACTGAATACTTGTCCACTTTGCAACAACGTAAGAAGTGGCGTAGAAAGAGAAGCTCCGAAGAGGACAGCTAGTTACGATTGCGAGCGAAAACTTCCCTCCAGCATCCTGGGCGTTGGGCAGAATATGCGAACTCATCACCAGCAAAGATGGCATCGTCAGATCCGTAATTGTGCAGACAGAGACAGGAAGATTGAAGCGACCAGTGCAGAAGATTTGTATTATACCCGTAGAGGTCGAAAAATTGCATGAATAGATTCAAGTGAATAAGATACGGCTATGAGCCCAATTGAATATATATATTAAAAAATTGTTAATTTTTGCTGGCACTGTATCGAACGCGCTAAACACATTCAAGTCAATTGTCTTATTCCTTTGTATTAGTAGAGTTATATATTTATTCTTGTCATTGTATGCGAGTGTAACTTGGAGAAATAGGTTCACTCATTTTTACTTTGTAGAGTTAGTTGTCTCTTAACTCTCGTCCCGTACAGGCCGGCCTCGGATAAAATATAATTGTTGTAAAGAAATTAATATTGTATAGTGAAACTGACAGTACAAAGAAACCATTATTAATAAAGATAATCAATAGTCGGGTTTTTTTTAACCACTTTTCCCGACTCTAAATTGCCGTGTTTTATTTTTTCCTATAATTTTACAGTCCGCTTTATACAGTAGATTTGAAATTAAAAAAAGATTTTCGGATGTGGACAACACTGATAAATTCCCTTAAAAATGTTCAAATGACATTTTTGTTTTAATCGGATTTGTCATTTAAGGACATTTGAAAAGTGTGCAATACTTTTTTCGGTAGTCTAGTGACTATTTAAAGCAGAAAATGCGTTAGATCCGGTATTTCTAATAATTTTAATACTAAAATAACTAAGATAGACTGTTTATCATAAGATATTACACAACTCTTGAGTAAGTAGATACACATTTTTAATAACAAAAATATGAATTACAATTCAACAATATAAACAAAATGCTATTAAATTGAATTGAAACAAAAGATACTATTTCAAACGCATCGAAATGCCTGGTTAAGCATTATCGACTTCTTTAAGTATTAGTTATTTAGAGACGGGATTTGTCTTGGAATTGTATAGTTTATTTATGGTGAAGAAACTGGCCTATCAGAGTTCAAATCGGCAACTAACGACTTTTGCGGTTTTGTCAAAAAATTCATTATTTATAGGATCAATATCATAAACTGAAAAAAGGAGTTCCTCTAAACTGCACCAACTATAGAGGAATCAGTCAACTTAACATCATCGCTTACAAAATCTTCTCTGCCGTAATATGTGAACGTCTTAAGCCCATCGTCAACAACCTGATAGGTCCTTATCAGTGTAATTTTAGACCACGAAAGTATACAGTCGATCAAATATTCACATTACGGCACTGGAAAACCCAAAGAACATCAAATCTACACCCATCATCTTTTCATCGATTTCAAGGCCGCATATGACAGCATCTACAGGGACGAGCTGTATAGAGCCATGTCTAGTTTTGGCATCCCTGCCAAACTCGTACGGTTTCGCAGGATGACCGTGGAGAATTTACGCTGCTTCATATAGGTTGGAAACATATTAAAAGAAGTTTTTAATGTCAAAAAAGGCTTCAGACAAGGTTATGCGCTGTCATGCGATTTCTTTAACATCGTCCTTGAAAGAATAGTATACAGAACTTCCACGTCAACTATCTTTGACGTGAAAGTTCTTAGAGGCACTATCTTTCAAAAGACGGTCCAATTACTATCATACTATGTGCTGATGACATTGACATAATCGGAAGAACTCAACGTGACGTCAATGTTTAATAAATATCTAGCGGTTTGTTTTTGAGAAAATTTTATTTTTGGCCTAAAAATTTGTATGGAGACTACTGTTATTTTTAGTCTTAAACAAAATGAAAAAAAAAAGCACCTAACGCTCAAACTAATCGGCTCAAAACCTTAATTTCCAAATTTGAAGTCAATCGACCGAATGGTTTGGGCTGTAGGGGCGAGGGGAGAAGTACAGACAGACGGAATCGGGAGACCCACTTTCTTCGACTTCTCTACCATCGTAATGTCATGTTTAATTAATATCTCGAGTTCACATTTTTTTACGAATGTAATACTTGCCATTCAGTTCCTATATGTCGCCAGTAAGAAGTGAACGATATGAAAAATTACTTTCAAAATACAGGAAAAGAGATTCCGAAGGTGATAAACAGCAAGTAATACAGACATTTAATTCCTTGCCTACCAATTATTGAAAAGTATTTAAACAAAATTAGGATTCAGCAAAAAGTCGGGCAGTTGACATAGTGTTATTTTAACGCGATGACGCGATGCAGTTTCTTAGAAACTTGGAGGAACCATTCCCTTTGGAAAGCAGCATCCATAAAGAAAGCATCACTCAGCATGTTGTCTACACAAGTATCAGCTTTAAACTGAATCGTCTGGGGCACCTAGCCAATAATATTGAGTAATATTTCGCACAATACTATTGATCGCATCTAGGGACCGTTTAACGCGTGGTTACATTATCAGAACACCCTCACATAACTTTGTAATAATATTAAGCACCCTATCATAACAAAGTATCTTTATATAAACAAAATGTAATGCTCACACATTGATTCATAATTTCATCTCATAGCGGATGATGATATCCGATATTATAAATATCTTTATATAAACAAAATGTAATGCTCACACATTGATTCATAATTTCATTTCATAAGCGGATGATGATATCCGATATTATAAATACCATATCAGCACTTTTTGCCTTCAGTAACTTGTGTGCCCAAAGCATCTTAAATAATTCTAAAAGAATTCTTGTGTCAGCAATAATAAAAGACAAAGGAAAGCAAACGATCTTCAGCCGAAGATAGATTTGCTTAAGTAAACATTTTACAAGTATAAAAAGGGTTTCATCGATCAATTAGAGTTCAGTTCACAGTTGTCATTCTACGTATAGCCTAAGATTTCCCCCCACCAGTGGTAAGGGATCTGAAGCTTTGATTTAATAAATAATATTAAGTTTAAAATACATTGAATGCGTTTTATTTAATTGTTGATTGTGATCTTCTGCGATCACAAAAATATATTTTTTTATTGAAATAAAGAATCGGAAACGAAATTGGCGCAGTCGGTAGGATCTCGAAAGATCGAAATATATTGAATCTTACTTTATTAAAAGTTTAATTCGGGATCGTCCTAAAACTAAATAAAATAGTTAGTACCGGTAAAGTAAAATTACTAAATGGTGCTATAGGACAGTGAAAAATAAAAATATATATTTTGTTCAGTGAAAAGCATCGTAAATCAAGATCCGAAAGGACAATTTTACAAAGTCTCATAGAGAGAATGCTTGACTAATAAAACAATTAAAATTAACAAAAAGTGCTACTAAATGCAACCAGAAGGAAATCTTCAAAAGGAAGCATACAGAAAGTGAACTCAGTGTTAAATTAAAATTAACAAAAAGTGCTACTAAATGCAACCAGAAGGAAATCTTCAAAAGGAAGCATACAGAAAGTGAACTCAGTGTTAAATTAAAATTAACAAAAAGTGCTACTAAATGCAACCAGAAGGAAATCTTCAAAAGGAAGCATACAGAAAGTGAACTCAGTGTTAAATTAAAATTAACAAAAAGTGCTACTAAATGCAACCAGAAAAAATAAATCTTCAAAAAGGAGCAGAGGCCCCGCAAGTAAAGGAACCACATATATTAGATCAATTCAGCAAAAGTTGAGAAGAAAACAACTTCAACAAAATAAAATTAAAGACAAATAAAAAGTTAAAAGTGCTACTTATATAAAAAAAAAAAAATAATAATATATATGACATTACTTTAAAAAGTGTAAATTAATAAAAAGAAGGAAGAACAACTGTACGTGGCAAAATTATCCAAGTCGAAAGCCCCAACGTGTTCGATAAATGAAGAAATATACACCATACAACAAACCAGCTGCGTTAACATATAATACCGAGGAAGAAAAAAACTTCAAAATCAACAGATCCTGCAGCAATCCAGCAATCAAAAGAAATTGAGCAAGCAGAAGAAAAAATTGAAAATAAGGTAAAAATGGCTACAATAAATATCGACCCCTTAAAATTAGTAAAGAATTTACCAAATTTTAATGGTAAATCATGTAATATTATTATATTTATTAAAAAAGCAGAATTTGTAATAAATTCATGTAGTTTGTATAACGAAGGTTCACAAGAATTTATATTGAGTGAAATAAAATCAAAAATAACAGATTTCGCCCTAGAGGTAGTATTAAGGAGTGGCGACCCTAATAATTGGCAAGACATAAAAAATATTCTAGTAAAGAATTTTGGTGAGAAAGAATCTTTTCTAAAATTAAAAGAACTAGCAGATAAAGTTTATTCAAAAAACATTTCTCAACTATATAATACATTCTCAGAAATCCTCTGTAGACTAAATAATAAATATTATTTATCTGAAAATAAACCGGAAGAATACAATCCTTTCAATAATGAAGCGTCATTATTATCTAAATTTTGTGAAAGAATACCCCCTAACGCAAGTTCAATAATAATCAATCATAACATAACAACCCTTAGTGGAGCTTTTTATAAATTAGAATCTTGTCATTGGACAAAAGAAGAAAATAATTATAATGATAGAAATACTCGAAACTATAGAACTGGAAATAACAATAATAATTTTAACAACAAAAACTATAAAAAATATAATAATTACAATACAAATCAAAGATTTGATAGTAATTACAAAAACGAATCAGGAAATTCAAATAACTATAGGAATTTCAATAATAAAGGTCAAAACTTTTATAGAAACAATAATCAAAACTATAGAAACCAAAATGAACGAAATTATAGGCAACCAAATAGAAGTGGAAATTATTCTAATAATAATCGTAATCCATTTGCTACACAAAATAAAAAGAATGATCTAGAACCAATGGAAATAGATCACCTTACTCAAAATACAGCAAATTTTCAAACACCCGCCTCAACAGACCATTACCCTGCATAGATGTTCATATTCTTAATAAAAAACTTAGATTTTTAGTAGACACAGGAGCAGCTACATCTATTTTAAAAGAAAATATATTTCCAAGACATTATGAAAGTAAATTAGACAAACCAGTTATAATTAAAGCATTATATAATGAA
The DNA here is from genome assembly GCA_951509635.1 of Eupeodes luniger. NCBI lineage: Eukaryota > Metazoa > Arthropoda > Insecta > Diptera > Syrphidae > Eupeodes > Eupeodes luniger. The sequence goes on along the minus strand of OX608074.1, from coordinate 47,096,694 downwards.
AATCAAATAAATTCAAAAATAATTTTACCATTACCAATCGAATTTAATAAAAAAGAATCAACCATGGAATTTTTAATTACACCAATTACAAACAGTTCGTTTGACGGAATTTTAGGAAATAATGTCCTTATACCATTAGAAGCTGAAATATCATATTATACACATACTTTGAAAATAAAAAATACTATTATCCCATTAATGACAAAACCAAAGGAATACCCTTTAGATAGATACATTCAGGAATTATCAAATACACAAATAGATTTATGTGGTATTGATGTAGTTTTACAAGATTTAACTGATAAACTAACTGAACATTATATGAACAAAGAAGAAAAGAAAGCTCTGAATCAAATATTAAAAAATAATAAACAATTATTCTATAGCGAAGGAGATATCTTAACTAACGTAAAAGAAGTAACACACAACATTGAAACTAAAAGTGATAAACCAATATATTCACGACTATATAGATATCCAGAAGTACATACAAAAGAAGTCGATAAACAAATAATCGAAATGTTAGATCAAGGCATAATAAAAGAAAGCAACAGTCCATATAATGCTCCTATCTGGGTTGTACCCAAAAAGATAGACAATTCAGGACTTAAGAAATGGCGAATTGTTATAGATTATAGAAAACTTAACGAAGTAACCGTGGAAGACAAGTTTCCTATTCCAAACATTGAAGACATTTTTAGTAAATTGGGAAGATCCCAATATTTTACCACATTAGATTTAGCGAAAGGTTTCCATCAGATATTGGTGAATCCTAAAGATAGGTATAAAACAGCTTTCTCAACAGCAAACGGTCATTACGAATTTAATCGGATGCCATTTGGATTAAAAAATGCCCCCGCAACTTTTCAACGAATGATTAATCACGTATTAGAAGGACTTGTAGGAAAAATATGTGTGGTCTATTTAGACGACATTCTCATATTTAGTACATCATTAGAGGAACATATTTGCTCAATTAACAAAGTATTTAAAAAACTTAACAATCACAATTTAAAAATACAAATAGATAAATGTAAATTTTTTAGTAAGGAAACCGAATATTTAGGGCACGTTATTACTACAAACGGAATTAAGCCAAATCCAGAAAAAATAAGAACAATTGAAAAAATACCTATTCCTGGTACAACAAAACAAATAAAATCTTTTCTAGGTCTAACAGGCTATTACAGGAAATTTATTAAAGATTATTCAAAGGTAGCAGTACCTATGACCAAATATCTTAAGAAAGGAGCAAAGATAAATATTAAAGACCCAGAATATATAACAGCTTTTGAAGAACTTAAATTGCTCATATCTAATGACCCCGTTTTAAAATATCCTGATTATACAAAGGAATTCGTGTTAACAACTGATGCATCAAATTATGCGATCGGATCAGTCCTTTCACAATCAAATCACCCATTATGCTATGCATCTCGCACCCTCAATGAACATGAACGCAGATGTAGCACTATTGAAAAAGAATTATTAAGTATTGTTTGGTCAACAAAATATTTTAGACCATACCTTTACGGTCGCAAATTTAAAATACAAACTGATCATAGACCTTTAATTTGGTTAAGTAACCTTAAAGAACCAAACTCAAAACTCCAAAGATGGAAAATAAGTTTAAATGAATATGATTTTGATATCGAATATTTAAAAGGAAAAGAAAATCGCGTAGCAGATTATCTTAGTAGACTCGAAGTAAACGCAGTCAATAGAAATGAAGATTCAACATTAGCCACAATTCATAGTGGAATAGACGAAAGAAATGATCACATAGGAATTTCAGAATTACCTACAAATATGTTTAAGCATCAAATAGAAATTATAGAGTCAGACAATGAAGGTAAAGATATAAAATATATATATAAAGGTATAAGAAGACTCACTATTAAATCAAAAGATATAGGTGAATATTTTACTGAAGCATTAAGGGAATTTTTACCTGATCACGGAAATGTGGCAGTATATTGTCCAAGTGATACTTTATTTTGCAAAATTCAGGAAAAATATGTTGAGCTTTACAGCAATCAAAGTAAGCTAAAATTACTGAGATGCATTACTCTTTTAAAAGATTTAAGTAATACAGACGATGCGTTGAATCTCATTCAAAGGATTCATGAACAATTTAATCACAGAGGAATACAAGAAACATATCTTGAAATTAAAAATGAATATTATTTTCCAAAATTAAGAGAAATAATAAGAAGATACATTAACAATTGTATTATATGTCAAACAGCAAAACATGATAGAAGTCCAGAAAAAATAAAATTTGAAATGAGCAAAACTGCACTTAAGCCAAACGAGCTAATACACATGGACATTTATATTCCAAGTAAAGATATTTACTTTTTAACAATTATAGACAAATTTACTAAGCATTTGACAGCCTTTCCCATAGCTAGTAGAAACACTCATAAAATTATCGAGCAACTTAAACTTAGAAATTCTATATTAGGCAAACCCCAAGAAATAGTTTGCGACAATGAGTTTAATAGCCTAGCATTTAAAGAATATTGCAATGAAGAAGGAATTAAAATAAAACTCATAACCCCAAATCATAAGACAGGAAATTCAGATGTAGAAAGAGTGCATGGTACACTTAATGAACATATAAGAATATATAATGCACAAGAAGAGAAAAAGAACATATTAAACCTAAGAGAAAAAGTAATAAAAGCAGTTAGTATATATAATTGTACAATCCATTCAACAATATTAAGAAAACCTATAGATTTTATTCAAAACAAAATAAAAGTAGAAGATTTAGAAGAGATAGGAAAAAGGATCCAAACAGTTAAAGAAAATAATATTAATAAAAGAAATCAAAATAAAGCAGATTTTATTGAACCAGATTTAAAAAAAGACGTTTACGTAAAAGCTGACGTAGTAAGAACAGCAAAGAAGATAGCTGCAAAATATAAGAAGACCAAGGTAGAAAAAATTGATAATAAATATTATGCAAATAATAAAAAATTACATAAAACCCATTTCAAAAGAAAATATAAATATCAAAGTAGTGATAATAATAATTTAATCTCTTTACAGCCAAAATGAAAACCATAATTATAATTGTATTATTCACTTTTACCATAGTGAAATCAGAATTTTTATTACAAGAAATTCATAATCAAGCAGGATATATAATTATAAAACAAGAACCCATTGAATTAATCGAAAAATATGATAAAATACTCCATATTATTAATTTAGAAACTTACAATGAAATTATTAAACAAATTGAATTTTCTATAGAAACAGGCTATAACAATTTTCAAGACTTAAGATTAAAAAGATTAATGACAGAAGCTTTAGGAGATTCTAAATCCAAATTACACAGCATACTTCCTTATTCAAGACAAAGGAGAGGATTAATAAACATGGGAGGTAACGCACTCCATTTTCTTTTTGGAGTGATGGATAATGATGAAAGATTAGAGATTGAGAATCATTTAAAAAAATTGAAGAAAACAATATGAATGCTATGACAGAATTAAATAAACAAATAGGTATAAATACGCAATTCCAAACAGAATTAGAAACAATGGCAGACCGTATAAACAAACACCAGTATATATTAAGAAACTTTATTAATTCCACAGAAATAAAACAAGAAAATCTAGCTAAGAGCATATTATCATTACAAATAAATACAGATATAATGCTGTTAAACAATGAAATAGAAAAATTACAAGACAATGTAGTCTTTTCAAGATTAGGAATTCTAGGGAGAAATATCCTAACTAAAGAAGAAAATGAACGATTCAATATAACCATTAATAAATTAAAATATATTGAGAGCAGCCTATTAACTAGAAATAACAAATTAGTTTTTGCTTTAAAAATACCAGTATTTACAAATAAATGTGAAAACATAATGATTCTACCTATACCAAACGATCAAGGACTTGAAGTCGAAATATCAAAATACAACTATATAATTTGTAACAAAACATTATATGAAAACAATGAAATTAAATATCTTAAACATTTAAAGAAAAGTCCAATATGTATTCAAAACCTATATAAAACAAAATATGAAAACTGTAAGATAAGATCAAATAAAGATCAAGAATTAATAGAATTAGAAGATGGACTTGTATTAACAAAAAACTTAGTAGAAACAAGTCTAAATGAATATTGTAACAATATTGAATATAAAATTATTAAGAATAACCTTTTACATTTTAAAGATTGTAACATTAAAATAAATGCAACTTTATATATAAATCGAAAAGAAACTTTTAAACAAAATATTATAATTCCATTATATAAAACATTAAACATTACAAAAATTAATGTTACATTAGAGGATATACATATAAATCAAATCGAAAATTTGAAAGAATTGCAAGCAATAAGATACCAAAACAATATAAAACATGTTATATCATATACTAGTATAGCAATCATAATTATTATAATTGCAATTTTATTATTATATTTTAAACGTCGAGAAACCCATAAATTTAAAATTGAAAATAGAATTATAGATACTCAGGAGAGCATCAAACTTAAGGGGGGAGGGGTTACATTATCAGAACACCCTCACATAACTTTGTAATAATATTAAGCACCCTATCATAACAAAGTATCTTTATATAAACAAAATGTAATGCTCACACATTGATTCATAATTTCATCTCATAGCGGATGATGATATCCGATATTATAAATATCTTTATATAAACAAAATGTAATGCTCACACATTGATTCATAATTTCATTTCATAAGCGGATGATGATATCCGATATTATAAATACCATATCAGCACTTTTTGCCTTCAGTAACTTGTGTGCCCAAAGCATCTTAAATAATTCTAAAAGAATTCTTGTGTCAGCAATAATAAAAGACAAAGGAAAGCAAACGATCTTCAGCCGAAGATAGATTTGCTTAAGTAAACATTTTACAAGTATAAAAAGGGTTTCATCGATCAATTAGAGTTCAGTTCACAGTTGTCATTCTACGTATAGCCTAAGATTTCCCCCCACCAGTGGTAAGGGATCTGAAGCTTTGATTTAATAAATAATATTAAGTTTAAAATACATTGAATGCGTTTTATTTAATTGTTGATTGTGATCTTCTGCGATCACAAAAATATATTTTTTTATTGAAATAAAGAATCGGAAACGAAATTGCGTATCGGCGCAAAGCTTTAATTTTCCATTTTGAACTTAATTGTCCCGATTTCATTTACGAAAAATATTAGCAGTCCCCATACAAATTTTTTGATTTGAAATCGAAAATTCGTTTTTTTTTAAATGAACCGATAGATTTCTTAAAAACTTTCTCTAATTTTTTTTCCTAAATCAGCTTCTTTCTACAAGAAAAACATATTTTGGTATTGCACCAGAAGGGTACCCTTCATAAAATTGTTAATCGACCGATTTCAATAATCTTCTTTTTCAGTGCAAACTCTTGTCGATGATCAAATTTTGAAATTGATGATGATTTTTGATGATCGAAAATGTCATGAAAAAGAAATATTTGACTGTTAATAGTCAAATAGTTTTTATTTGAACACTGTTTATTTTTAATAAAAATGATTTAAAATCATGAAAATAAATATAAACCAGCAAGTGTTCATATTTGTTAACAGTCAAATATTTCTTTTTCAAAAAAGCCGTATAGCACGGCAATAAATATAGCTACAATTTATTTTCTCTGAAAACTTGTAGCAACCATATAATTCGCAGTTGCTCTATGTAGCTCGGATTATATGGTATCTCGATTAATTCGGGAAAATATGCGTCAAGACAAGGTGTAATGGTCATCTTCTGATGAGCCCAACCATTACACCGGGGCGAAACGCATATATGAACACTTGCTGGTTTATATTTATTTTCATGATTTCAATGATTTTAAATCATTTTTATTAAAAATGTCATTATTTTTTTTTTTTTTTTTTGATTTTTAAAAAAATAATTATTTTTTTACAAAACTTGATATTTCAGAAAGGGGTGAACATTTTTTAACGAAATTTAAATGTAAAATGTATATTTATAAGCACTAAATAAGTGCATTAAAAAAGTATTTTAAAAACAAAATTTAACAATTGTCTAATAATTTTCGAAAAAAAATTAAATTAATCTAGGTTTTTTGAGAAATAAAATGGTATTTAAATTTCTGAGGAAATCTTGTTTTGCAGGTACATTTTTTAAATCTTAAAATAAAGGAAATATTTTTAAACAGACTTTTTTGAAGAAATTAGCAAGTTCTAGCGACCCAGTCGTGCATTATATTACTTTCAAAATTGATTTTATGTTGAATAAAACTTTTAGGATCTTAAAAAATTAAAGAAATTTACTTTCTGAAGTGAATTTGCTGTACATGTTCTAGAACTGAGATTTAACCCTTTCAGTACGAGAGTGGGACAGAACAAAGAATATTTATATGTAAACGTACCACTCCCGTCCCGAAAGGATTAAACACGAATTTCAAGAATGTAAATGTCCCAAAAACAGCTAAAGTGACACTTTTGTTAAACTAATGGATAATTGAAAAATGCAATGCATGTTTCATATATATTAATATAAAAGCTTTGAATCTTTTGAGAATTAAAGTGAAAAGAGATTCTGGAACGTGTAATTTATGACTGACACACAAAAGTTTCTTCACAACTTATTTGTTTACTTTAATTTGTTTTTATTTAATATTCAGAGGAATTATGTACTTAAATGCACCTATTTCCTTAAATTCAAGAAACAGACATTTCTCTACAAACTTTAAGTTTTGTCGTCTCCCTTAAGACCAAAATATTTTCTAGCATCAGCTTCAAATTACGAGTAAGCAGACTGATAGCGATAGTAATAATAGACTCCCGAAAATTGAGTCCGAAAAAACTACGTCGAAAAAGCCAGAGAATTCTTGATATCAGATTCTTTCTCATTTTCTGGGTTTTTGAATTTTGTAGTGTTTTTCGCATTATTAGAAATGGCAACACAAAAATATATTTTTTTGGAAACAATCTAAGTTTCAAAACAATTTCTTAAATTTCTGCGTGAAAGTAACAAAAACCCTCTAAAATATTGTGTTTTGCTCTTAAATATGGCATATTTAGAAAACTGTTGGAATGCTTTCATATGTAGAGAGTCAACCAAATTAAATAGTTAGACTATACCTTGCTGGAAAACAGCGTTCTAAAATAATTTAATAACTAAAGATGTCACTTTAGCCCTTGAAATGTATGTACATGTACACGTATACATTTAAGGTTAAGATACACATTATGTTAGCTTGATTTACAGAACATTAAAGAAGCCGTTAGTAAAAACTCGTCTATATGTTAAGCGTGTGACCCCGCCCTGATTAAAAGTCTGGATCCGGCCTTGTTTGGCCAACTCTGTTTTCCCTCTCATTTTGATTTTCAAAATTTTAACCAATGTACACCGGTATATTCTCCTAAATCCTTTCCTAACGCTCGCACTGTGTTTATATATAAACATATAAAGGGTACTAATAACTAATAAGAAGAAAAACCTTGGGTTTTCAAAACTTTCCTTTAAACACTTCATTCGTTATTGATAATGAGAGTCACAAGCTGCATTCGTTTTAAAAAATAAGTGTTTTCGCTCCGTTTTTCCATTTCAACCATTCTACTCTAAAAATTATGTAGATATTTTTTTTTTTCTTAAACCAACTCAAGTAAGAAAATTCCAACTTCACTTTAGATATTCTAGTCTTGTTTAAATCAATATTTCTATGTCAAAACCCAAGTTCACTTTTTAACCTCAATTTTTTTTTTGGGAGTTATAAAAATCTAAGATTGATAAACTCTAAAGTTTTTAATCAACATGACAGTTAAAATCGTCATTTTTGAGTGAACAAAATCAAAGTTATTAATTAATAAAAATCCTCAAGTTATGTTCAACTTTGATTGAACAAAACCAGTCTAAGGGAACTAAGGCCGATTTTGTTGAGTCAGACTTGAATATAACTTGAGGATTTTTATTTTTAACTAGTGGTTTTGTTTTTACTCCCTCAAAAGTGTTGAAGTTTTCCAGTCGCGATTTCTAACTTTAGAGTTTATCAACTTATAATTTTCGTAACTCCCGAAAAAAATATTTCAAAATGATTGTGGCTGAAAAATCTTATTTTAAATATATCAAACATTTGAAGTTTAAGTTTTGGAAACCCAAAATGCTGTAATACTAAAATTTTACTTTCAAATAAAAAAACTCATATCTTGCCAAATGTTTGCCCTTTGAAGTAAACATAAAATTGTGAAACGGAAAATGAGTGGATCCCAAATATTAAAGTTGATCAAGCTGAAAGTTTCTCTTAAGTTAAGCAAAAGCGAAAAAAATCACCCTTAAACTTCTTGAGGAACTGAAAAAAGTGGGAAAAACGTAGAACTTCATATTCAAATATCGAAATAAAGTAGGAGTAAAAACGAATTTTACTGAACTGCTTTTGGACTTAAGAACCTACTTGTATAGAATTAATTATTTCACAGGTTTCAATAAAAGTATTAAAAATAATGACCATATACAAGTGATTTATTCAAAGTTTTCAAACCTTTATTTACGAAGCCGATGCTCTAGAAATAGGGCTTCCGCAGTGCAAAGTTCAGAATTTCCGGAAATTGGACTTTAAAATAAGAATTGCACCATAGATTTCTTGCTCCTTACATAATTCTTCAGCAATTCTACATTCTTTGAGCTTCAACAGACTATTAATACATTTATGTTCTATATATAAGAATCTTGCTCTTAGATAATCCTATTTATAAAAATGGATCCTATAGAGATGATTTCTTAAAATCTCCTTTATTATTATATATCTCCTTTTTTCCGACTGTTTTTGACGTCATTGTTCTATTCCATTACTTTACTATACATACCTATTGGGTGTCATTGTCATTTATGTTTAAATGTCAATTGTCCTTTATTCACAGAGAACAGGACGAGGATGAGGAATCTGTATCCTACTGTAGATAATATTATTCTTCATTGGATAGAATGAAATTTTTATATCAGCGAACATTTTAAAATTTTTTTCTTCTTCAAATGGCGTCATCGCCAGTCTTGTGGTACTCTGTCAATTTTTATTTTGTGTGTTTTTCGTTTTTTTGTTTTTTTTGTTGTTGTTTTTATTTTATTCAAGTGGAATGGACTCATGGCACTTAGCAATGTTTGTCAAAGTTCAAAAGCTTAAATAGATGATGTTGAAATTTATTTGAAATTGAGGTTTTATGTTTGTGATTTATTTTACCGAAAAAGGGATTGAGAGGTATTGAGATGTTTTTTGTATGCTATAAGGGATGAGAAACTCTGGTTTTGACTTTTGAACATGTTTGGTCATTAATGTGACAACTTGACAAAATAATTATGTGTTGTTTTGAGAATTGAACTTGGAATGGAGAACAATTCTTTTAAGAATTATTGTATGGGGCTTTCCAATAACATATTTTACTGTGATATTAATCAAAAAACTGTATTTTTTTAAGAAATGGTGCGGCATCAAAAAGAAAACGATGTTAACCGAATGCCACCATGGCTACTGTTGAAGTCCCATATCCTTTTCATAACATTAACCATGGTCAGTTCGCACATATCCCGATGTATTAGTCCATGAATTCCATTTTCAAGGCTTTGAATCGATTATGTTATTATGACAAAAGTCTAAATGTATATTAGTCAGTGTTCTGGTTTTCTGTCAAATGTCAAAAGAAAACGGCTAATCGGTTTTTGTGTGTCTATAACTGCCTACGGCTTTAAAATACTCAATATTCATGTGTTCAATTTTATAGATTTTTCTCGACAACACACCACTTGACAATTTGTGCATATTGTAGATAAAATTATATACATACCTACAAAAGTTGGTCTACGTTACAATCCGTTTATTATCTAACAAAAATGTCTTCACATAAAAATGTTGAAGCCATTATTTGATTTGCACTAAAGGAAACTATAAAAGGGAATATTATGTACATTAACATTGAAGTGGCACATTTTATGGTTGAAAATAGTGTTTTGCTATATTTTCCTAATGGAAAATCAATATCACATCAGAATATTTTCCTTTATGTTAAGTTGAGCAGAACCTCACTTTATATATTAGATACTTGTTGATTTTGCTTCCTTTTATTTGTGTAACGACTTTAAAAATAGACTTTGAAATAAATAGCGATTGAAGATAATATCGTACATAGACATAGCTTACTATACAAACGAGTTTATATATTATTAAAAAGTTTTCAATGAGCCTTCAGTGTCATTAGATTATTTTATTTTTAACAGGTAATTCGAATTGCTCTCACATGAAGACATGTTTTAAAAATTCTAAAAATAAAACCAATTCTAAAAGAACACAAGATATAAATATTTTAACTAATCAAGAGTGTAGAAAAATAATGGATTCGTAACTTTTAAATGGATTTGAAAAAAAAGAACGAGTTTGGGATCCCCCACACTCGTAACTTCCAATTTGAAACATAAGACATTTGCAGATGATGTTTTTTTTTTATATTAGAATAACAAAAACATTTTGTATAAAACGAAACAAATTTAAAAACCAATTTCTTTAAATTAAAAATATGTAAAATTAGGAGAAATACACTATTTTTAATGGTCTCATTCCAAAAGGAGTAACAAGCTTCATAGTGGGATAGTTGAAGAGTGAGAAATATATCCGATTTATATGACAACGCGAAAAATATCAGGCTTGAAGGAAATATGCAATTTATACCTCAAGAGGAACTGAAATTATGCAACCAAATTTTACCTTCGGCTTATAGAAACTATTAGGCAAGTTTTGTCTTAATTAAATATTTCTAACTCGAGATTTTAATAAGACATAGCTTTACGGTTTTAGAAAAGTCGAAAGAAGAGTTACCCTCTGATTTCGTCCACATGCCTGATTTTGTATTTTCACGCCTTAACTCTTTTTCGATTAAGTTCATACATGGATATGAATGTTTAAAACAAATTAGCTTTGGGAGTTTTTTTTGCTCATTTCTTAAGACCAAAAAAGTAGTCTCCATTCAAATTTTTGGTCAAAAATTTAAAATTCAAATTTTCTAAAAAAACGGCTCAATAGATTTTTATGAATTTTTTTTTTCTTTACTTAGCTTCGTCGAAAACCATTTCCTATCAGGTTTTTGATGTTTTTGTAGGTTTTGGATATGATAAAATAAGTTTGAGGTTAGTATTTTATATTTTCTTTTTCACGAGATTTTTAGTCAAAAACTGATTTTTACCAATTTTAGTAGCATTTTTAAAAAGTTCTTATCTTAATATATATAATTCTTCTGTGAGTGTATATGTCACTGAACTTCTCTTAAACGACTGGACCGATTTTGATGAAATTTTTTGTGTGTGTTCAAGGGGATCTGAGAATGGTTTAGATTCAAAATTTTGTCCGCTAGGTACACCTGTTATGCTTTTAAGAAATTTAAGCCCTCCCAATATGTGTAATGGTACAAGACTATTGATCAAAGAATTAAGAGATAATGTGATTGTAGCAACTATCATTACAGGTCCCGTGGCTGGTCAGCTCGCACATGTTCTGCGGATTCCAATGATACCAACTGATTTGCCCATATCTTTGAAAAGGTTACAGATCACTTTAAAAATATCCTTTGCCCTAACAATAAATAAATCCCAGGGACAAACTTTTCCAAAGTTGGTATCGACTTCAGGAAAGAGTGCTTTTCCTACGGGAAATTGTATGTGGCACTTTCTCAAGTAGGATCTCCTGAAAATTAATACATTTTGTTGCCACCTAGAAATACCACAGCCAACGTAGGGTACAGGGAGGCTTTAAGATAAGCATACAATTTTTTCTAATTTAGTGATTCGTGGTCGTTTTAATTAGCATGCTTATAACTTAAATATCTGTACCTAATTTTGTCTATCCGTGCGAAGCCGGGACGGGCCGCTAGTCTCTTATATAAACAAAAATTGAGATTGGATTTTTCTAAGACCATTATCTTACAATAACAACAAAATTAAACACAGAATTGATTTGATTCATTTATTTACGTGATATAGAGAATCGTATTTGTGTAGTGTTTGGTTTTTTTTTTTTTTCTTTAATATGCCATACTTTAACGATGCCAGACAGCATTGCGTTTTCGAAGCATTAAATTCCACACGATTTTTTATTCCCCATTGTACAATACCGTTTAGGTCGGAATTTTATGAGCTAATCACATTTTGTCGTTGCAGTTCCACATCCGAAGAGGAGGGTTGTGAGTCTGGAAACGAATATGAAAAGCTAAGAGTGCTATCGTCAGCGAAACAATGTATTGCATTAGAAGTAGCAGACAGGAGATCATTTATAAAAATGAGGAAGAGGGTCGGAGGCAAAACGGAGCCCTGGGGCACACCAGCATTTATTTTATGGGTTTCAGACTTGAATTCGTCCAAAACAACTTGTATTGAACGGTTCGAAAGAAAATTTCTAATCCAACGAAGAAGAGATTCGTCGATACCGAAAGCACGCATGAGATCACCAGTGGACCTATTGCTACGAAAGCCGTATTGCCGGTCATTAAGAAGCTTCCGTTCCTCAAGATATTTCTTAAGCTGATAATTAATCAGCGTTTCCATGACCTTGGAAAGAAGGGACGTAAGTGCAATCGGTCGGTAATTAGAGGGTGAGGAAGATTCGCCTTTTTTGGGAATAGGCTGGACAAATGCGGTTTTCCATCCACTCGGAACGAGATCTGAGGAGTAGAACAGATGAAAAAGCTTACGCAGTGGTTTTGCCATCGTTGAAGAACACCTCTTCAGAACAATAGCGGGGATACCATCCGGACCAGCGGATTTATGTATGTTAAGATCTTTTTGGACTCTCGCCACAGTACTAGTGCGAAAAAAGATTGGTCCCATAGAATCACTAACGCGCTCGATGGCAGGCGGAGTCATAACACTCATTGGCAGCGTTGAATTGGCGGCGAACTGCCTAGCGAAGAGATTAGCTTTCTCTAAAGAGCTAACGAGTGGATTGTCATTGACAACGAGCGTGGGAAGCGACGAAGAGGAAGAATTCCTCATATTTTTTACAAATGACCAAAAATTTGTACTGCCTTTGGAGCATTGTAGTATTTTTTGCCGTAATTTTTGGTCATGTAAAAATTTGGTCCGTCGAATATGGACGTTGCAGGCCTTCCTGGCTTGCTTGAACTTATTCCGGTTTTCCTCAGTTGGATTGGCTTTAAAACAACGGAAACTTACCTTCTTGACCCTAATAACCTCTTTACAGCCTAGAGGAGATAGAACACTAATAGTGCACTTACTAGGGTCAGAGGTAAGAAACAAGTCAAGAGTGTTTTCTGCTCGACCTACCACGTCCGATATTCGAGTGGGCTCGTTGACCAGCTGAGTTAGGTGGTTCAACTCAGCGAAGATCTCAGCACACACTCCTTCTGGTGTTGTCTGACCCAAATGTTGAAGCCATGAAGAATTGTGTACATTGAAACCGACCGTAATAACGATTTCAGTGTGAGGATACAGGGAGACAATTCTTTGAATGGAGTCAGACAGAGCATCAAATTCCTGAGAAGTCGAAACTCTGTCCAGGTTTGGGCTTCGATAAAGGAAACAATAGTGAATGATGTGCTTATTCACGGAAAGTTTTAACCACATGAAATTAAAGAAGGATTTGGTACAATGACCGTATTGCGGTAAAAGTTGATAGGCAACATCATCCCTAATATATATGGCGAGACCATGGTGTGAAAAGAATAATGGCACCAAGCAATACCCATGAATAAAAAATTCAGCAGGATCGGAATCTTCACCTACTTGGGTTTCACTCAATGCCAAAACAGAAAGTCTCGAGAAACTGCAGAATTAGAAGAATTAAACATAATTGTAAAAGGGTTCTACGTTCTATTGTGTGGTACCTGCTGGTTTACATGCCTATGATATGCTAAGTGTTCAGGTTTTTCTGAAACTGTATGTAATATCTTTGACCCGATAATACAAAAATACAAAGATAATGCAAAAATTGTACTACATTATTATTCTTTAAAAACTTTGACCTTCCAGGCTAATCTCCTTTTAGAGCAATAAGCTGCTACCCGTCAGTTGTGGTGAATATATATGGCCTTCTCCTGAATTTGTATCTTCTACAATTATAAACATAACATTAAATATCTAGATGCTCTCATTGTACACTAGGGCGTATGTGTTCTTTTTTATGTCTATAGATTTTTCAAAATGTTTATTTATCATTTTGAAATGTTTCGAAATTCAATCGAAGTAAAATACTATCCGCTTGTGTCAAAATAACTCATACCGTATCTGCGCCTGGTGTACACCAGTTTATACAAAAGTTAGTAAAATTGGTATGCTAATGGTCCTCGTCGTAATACTGTGGACACACAGTAGAATGTGGTTGCTGTAGCCGAGAGTGAGAGACTCAAACATTGAATATCGCCATTTGAGATGAATTAAGAACAAAGATCTCGGATTATTCACTTATAAGACACAATTAACTCAATAATTGAAACTATGGTGGCTACTGTAACAAACAACACTTCTGAAGCTGTAATTCAGTAAGACATAATATTATTGTGAATAATCCTATACATTCACAGAGATTAACAGTTTGGTGGGGATTGTGGACCATTTTTTCTCGAAAATAAGGCAAAAACAAAGTTTCGGTCAAACGTGAGCATTACAGTTACACAGCACCAAATTTCCAAATCATACTATCAGCTGATGTTTATCACTATGATGACCAGTGTTGAAACCAAAGTATACAAAATTTGTCTTGTATTCCAGTATTAAGAAAAATATTTAAATTATTTAAATTTCTTTAAATGAGATAACTTAATAATTCGGGCAACATAAGTTTAAGAGATGTCAGTTAGCCGCTTTGGAGCTGCCATTTGACGCCTTTGGAATTATTTTTTTTTTTTTTGTGTAGATTTGTGAAAGTCCGATTTTATCCTTAAAATTTCGAAAAGATTATATAGCACTTTAAGCCATTACCATCCAGTAATTTGTGAGCTAATTTCCGCAACCATCAACAAGGCCTTTTTGGAAGCCAAATGAACAGCTTTGTGTTATCAATATTACCTTGAATTTAATTTTAAAAATTGATTCTATTTCAAATGCGCACTCGGGCGTATGAGTATTTTTTTTAAGGTTAGATTTTTATTTAATTATTTTGATCCTTATAAATAATTTATGTGTACGTTTTACAAACATTGTTGTTGTACTATAGTACATCTATTGAAATATGCAAAGAACACAACTACAAAACCGCAAGCAATATAAAAAGAAAAATGAAAGCGCAAACATTTCATACCAATAAAATTATTTAAATATTTTTTTAATTTATTCTGAGAAATGTTAATCTGATAAGCTTCATTAAAATTTTATAAATCTACAGATCAAAACAAAGAAACCTTTATCGCTCCTTGTCTCATAAAATCAGTAAAACACAATGTTTTTTTAAAATCACGAAGCTTAAAAACCACGAAAACCATTATTTCAAGTTAAAGAAGATGCAGCGAAATCAACTACTTAAAACCTTGAACCAACAGCGTATTTTATTATGAATACAATATGCGATTTAAAGCTTAAATTTAAAAATAACTGACGAATTTGTTGTTAATTATTATTTGTGTTTTGAAATCGAATCATAGTTGATTTTAATGTAATATTCAAACTATTGCTGTAAGGTCGAGTTTATTTACTTTCTATATTCTTTCATTGCAATTTATTTGGTTTAAGGAAATTATTATTACTATCACACTAGTTAGTGCGTTAGTGCGTTGGACTGTCATGCCAGAGGTCTTGGGTTTGATCCTTGTCTATGTCATCTAAAGTTTTCTTCACGGGTACTGCCTCTTGCGAGGAATTGAAAAATTCTCCAAGAGTAATTCTTGTCATGAAAAGTGCTTTCTCAAATTAGCCGTTCGGATTCGGCTTAAAATTGTAGGACCCCTCCATTCCTGACAACATTACTCGCACACAGGAATGGTTGAGAGTTGTAAGTCACTAGGCCCTTGTTCTCAACGGACTGTTGCGCCATCCAATTTATTTTTTAATTTTTTTATCACACTAATTTGAATCATTTTTACTTGAAAATTTGTATGATTTCTTGTTTCATCAATGAAATATAAAATATACCTTTGTTAATATCTTAAATAAGACGCACCTACTTACTTCTATGTCCTGACGTTCGAACTAATTGCACTTTCATATTTAGAAAAAAATTGTTATTAATTAATGTTTTTTTTTTATTTAGGAAAAAGAAATATTTCTTTTAAATGATCCACAGCGTTATGTTAAGTGAAATTTATCAAAATTAATTCCACTTGGTATAAAAATGTACTTCAACTTTTAAAAGCCTTATGAGCAATTTTAATATTTTATTTTCAACAAGTTACTGGACAATTAATCACTATCTTATGAACCCACAATATACTTTATCACTTTTAACATATACAAAGCCGCCACAGTCTGATAAAAAAAAGGAGGAGTATTAGAGAGAATACATATATATGTATGTATATATTTTTTGAAAATAATAACTCCTAGACAGGACACGCGATGTCAAACATCGTAGACTTCTACAATGTAATACACTCGATCCATCACTAAAATACAAAAACCAAACAAACAAACATCAAGTCCTTATATAGTATATAATTACCCAACGCACCTATGCACATTCTTCATCATTAAACTATAGATTTCCATATCTACTATAAATACAAATGTATATACACTTAATAGTCATTGTCCGCTGTGACAATAATTTTTTAACATGCAATATAATTTTCAAAAAGAAAAAAGAGTTATTAAAATAAAAACTATTTTTAAAAAATGTCAACTCCTACGTAAACACACACTATACATACATCCGTACTCGTTGCATATGTAATGCAATTTGCCACATGCAATTTTGTAACTAATGTTTTTCTACTTTTTTTTTGTTTTTATTTTGTCTTTCAATTTTAATTGTATAAGTTACTATTTTATTGATTTTGCTAGTATCTATCTAGGTATCCTTTAATAGCCCTAAAATTAGGTGTTTTTCTATCGGTTATTAAATACCAATATGTAATTTCATCACTCACCTTTGCTGTACATCGACGAGCCAGAAGCTGTCTCTGGCCGCCGGGTAAAACTCCCCCTTGAACTGCTACCAGTTCCAGTACCACCTCCCCCCACACCAGTTAAGGTGGCTAATTTTATTGGCTGTGAATGTGATTGCATTGTTGGTGTCATTCCCAAAAGACCACAACAATTACGAACGTAAGGCTGGATTTTCGAACAAACCCGCACAAAATACACAAACTATTTTTTGTTTCTTTGTTATCAATTGGTGGCGCCACTGTCGCGTCGTACACCGTTGTAAAAAACGAAAACGGGGTTGATTGAAAGGTTTATCAATAATCTTCTATCAGCAGACACTTATGAGCAATTAAAATCAATGAGATCCTTGGCCCAAGCGCTTTAACTGCGTCACTGATATTTTAATTGAATGAAAACACTACCGGATAATTCATTCGAACCATCAATATTTTTTAACACACATTCCAATTCCCAAAACAAACAAACCATCGCGCCGTTCGAAAGACATTTTGAAAAACATAAAACACAAATGTGAAGCTACCACTAATAGTTTTTCATCAACAACCGGTAGAACCCACAAGTGACCGTTGTGGCTTAACGAATAATGGTTTTTGAATTGTTGTTCTGGGAATTGTCGGAAGGGAAATTCAAAGCAACAAAACAAAAACGAGAACACAAGAACAAAATAAAATACAAAAAAAAAGAAACTATTGTAAAAGCGCATGTCTTGGGTAATGTCCTTTTTTCCTTGTATCTATCTCCACTCCATACATGTGATGGCATACAATTCCTAATTCGTGCACTTGCTATCCTCTCTGATAGCTGCTCTATACCCCTTTTATTCTTTGCCTCTTAGGACATACAACCGAAACAACAGCTTCTCGTATTAAATGCCTCACTGACTGACTGACATGGCAAATCTACATAACATAGATACTACATTTACTACACTCTGCATCCGGTAAGCTTCTATAATAGGCTTAAATTTAAAAAAAAAAGTAAAAAATTGAAGCAAGTCTTTCAAAGTAGGAAAATTCATCCAGTGCCTTGACTTTTGATGCAACGCTTTACTGTGAAAATATTGAAGAGAAAATTCGGAATTTTCTAGCACGCTTTTTGGCATCTTCATTAGGTAGGGTAATATGTGGTAGAGTTGTGCTAAAATTACATAATTTTTTAAATAATGTTAGGTCAGAAATTAAGAAAAAAGCAACAGATTTTCAAAATTTTTTTGTTTGAAGGCGAAAAGAGCTGCATACTAGTTTGTGTGTTTTACCATAATTATTATTTGCACCGAAATTTGAAAACAATATCGAAACACCCCCAAAAGTATTATCAATAGCACTGGTCAACAAAGTAATGTAGATGGCAGTCAAATTATACTTTTTCTAACATTTGTAATATTTGCTTTAGTTTGAACACGACTTCAAAATTAAAATATCACGTCAGGTTTTTGAGAATTAACCTTTTATATTTAGTAAAAACCTTATATTAGACTTTTTGAGTCTATGTAAATTCAAAACTTACAATCCCTTATTTCGATAAACATTTTCGGTATCTTACTTATTTAAAAAAAATCATCATTATTTTTAAGTCTTCATGTACGCAGAATTAAGCCTTAAAAGAAAGATGAAGCATTTATGCTAAAACTGTTCTTGACAGAAAAAACACAAAATGATATAAAAGCTATTTTTGATCTTATTTGGAATTCATACTATTAAGGTTACAAACATCAAGTTTTTGGAATCAGCACTAAAAATTAACTCTAAAATGAAATATTCAAAAAATAAAAGAATTACTTTCAATGCTATTCAAAACTTCAGACAGAGTGAAATGAAAACCCATAAGTCATCTCATAACTAATGAGAAATTACGAAACATTAAGTGCGTTTTTTTCGTATTCCATATATAGTAAAGTGAGAAATTGCCAACAAAACGATCCGCAGTAGTCCAGTTTTTATATTTGAAAGTTGATGCAACTGAATATTTGCCAGAATAATTTATCAAAAAATTCCAAAAAAAAATAGCGAAATTCAGACCAGGGGTTAAATCGTGCAAACTGATTTTTGGTAGTTGACTATCAAAATCAAGAAAATACGTCTGTGTAATGTGAAAGTCGATTTCAAAGTTTTAACCAAACAATTTGACATAAAATAAAAAGTTCAAGAAGGGGTTTGTTCGTAGACTACTACATTAACATGTGGTGTTGAAGCGAGCTTGAAGCTCGCCTCAATTCTTTTTATACCTGTATCGAGTTGAAATGAGCGTGATTTGCTCGATTCCGGTCGGGGATCGGAAATTTGTGAAGAAAAACTTGTGTAGGGAGGTGGTTTTACAGATAATGCGTTATGGTTTGTTTATTTGCATGTTTGTGTACAAAAAATATAGTTTTGTTTTAATCAAATTAAAAAAAAAAAATTGCACATGGAGTAGATAGCATATTCCTATATGGTGCGGAACTATTCAGTTTTTCATTGTTTAACACGATTCAAACTATTTTACTTGCACTTCATAAGAAACATCGAAACACCATTTGCATTTTAGAAAGCGCTGTCAAACTTAATCATTTTTAAATCTTTTTGTGCGGTGGAAACACCAAAAAGATTTATCTAATCTAAACTGAGATAAACCTTTGGTGGAAACATAGCAAAACTTAATTATCTTTTCTATTGTTCTCTCTTGCAAAATAAGCCCAGTTAGTCCATTTTCACTAACAAAACTAAATAATATCAACGGTAATAGATTGGTTTTTTCCCCAATGGAAAACACACATGATTCCAAATGCACAACTACTCAACGAACACAGCCATCGAGATACAAATGCAATATCAATCGTACCAACATTTGAGAACGAAATCACATAAGATCCATTCGAGGCTCGTATAAATGTCAAAAACCTATCCATAGTGAGATTCTACTCTAACTTTTAACAATTAGCCTTAAGAATCACATTTTTGGTTGTCCTTAGCATTTTTGGAACGACATATTTGAAAAACCTGATGTGTTAGAAAAATTTGAATTCAGGACATATTAATCCTTTAAAAAAGTATTGTTTTGTTTTTCGCACCAACAAAATAAAAAATTTCACATGAAATTTGAATTGAATGGGCTAAACCTATGTCTTTTTGGCATTTTAAACGTTTTACTCTCAAGTGAAAAAATAACATTGTTTGTCACACATTACTCAAATACTCTTTTTAAAAATGCGGACTTTAGAATGTTGAAATACAGGAATCGAAAATTACCCAAAATTAAATGAATGAAATTTTATTTGAAACTCTAATTTTAAAAATCTTTAAAAAAAATTTAGTTTTTGGGCGTCATGACGTTGGGCGATAAGATTTAAGAACAATAAATTTAAACGCAGCCCAAAGTGTATGTCTATGTACGCATATTTTGGTTTTGGGAAAAACCTTTGTACCATGTCCGTTGTTCAAATTTCTTACAGAGTTTAACTGCAGCCTTATTGTTAAAGTCACATCTGTTGAATTTATTGGGTTAGGGTCAAAATACTGCATGGATCACAACACTGTATTTAAAATACTGTATCACAAAAAACTATATCTCAAAATACTGTATGTACAAAATACTGCATGATTAAAATGCTGTATCTCAAAATTCTGTATTTCAAGATTTTGTATATCAAAATTCTGTAAATAAGGCTGAAAAATAAAAATCGTTTTTGTAACGGAAAAAAGTGCGCACTTTTTTACATTGTCAAAATGATTTTTATTTTTAGCCTATTAACAGCATTTTGAAATACAGAAATTTGACAGCAGAACACTTTTTTTAAAGAAAACATCATGATAGTTTCTTCTTCTTAACTGTTTTGACATGAATTGTTCTTATGATAATCAACAATTGCATAAGCAATTGCATCAAACTAATTGGTCTGTCAAAACCATCCAGTATTATGAGCTACAGTATTTTGGCAATACAGAATTTTGAGATACAGTATATTAAATGTACAATATCTTGAAATACAGAATATTAACCATACACTATTATGATCATACAGTATTATACAGAATTTTGACCTTACAGTATTTTAAAATACAGCATTTTGACCCGCTACCGACTTTTTTAATTAGTTTGTCTTACCAAATTGAAACGGAGCAACAGGAGCAAATTGTTTTATAGAGGGTCGTACGTTTAAAGAGGGCATTTTTTAGAGGTGAAGTTGGCAACATTATTTAAACTTGCAACCATTTTGTCAGCTGCCAAGTGATTTATATTTAGTTTGGTTGGTATTTAAACATGAATAAACCAGATTTATAAAAGCTTAAGTCAATTTCTAGCGTTAGCTTGACTTTAATTCTCAAGCTATGTAGTAATTTATGAATTAAAAAAAGATTTAATTTCTTAGTCAGTTATTTCAAACACATTAAGTCATTAAACATCTAGTGACTTATCTATGAATTAGAAATATTTAATTCATAAGTTAGTTAGTTACTTTTGCATTTTAAAAAATTTAACCACAACCTGCTAAGTGACTTATGAAATTTAAAAAAAAAAATAATTCAAAAACCAATTAGTGAATTCAGATTAGAAAAATTATGAATTGGAAAATTTATAAGCTAGAATAATTATTTTACAATTTACAAACCATCTCAACACAAATATTATATCGATATTGTTTTTTATTGAACTGTAATTCACACAAAATTTTACAAAATCTTGAAAACTACTTTCGTTAATAGTTAAATAAGTATGTATTCAAAACAAACTTAAGAGAATTTTCGATCTACCAACTAGTTTACGAATTAATTTATTTTCAATTCATTAGTCACTTAGTAGCTATTGAATCGATTTTGTTCATTCTTGAATAGACTGCCTATTAAACAACTTGAACAACGATTCGCAATTGTGCAAAATTATTTTGAAAGTAATTTTTTTTTTTCATAAGAAGTTCACTTTTGGTTAATAACAAAAACTGTCGTATTTGGAGTGTATGCTGAGACACCTTTATGGCTGAATCACATACACGCTTCAGCTTCGGCTTCGTCTGCGTTACGTTGGGCATGCTTCGAGGTTGCTTTGAATGACATTTCTATTATTTCATCCCTCCAAAGAGCAAATATTTTGTTTGTTGACATTTTTTTACAGCTCTTGAGCTGTCAGACGAAGCAAATGTTCAGAAAATTGAACTAGAGCTTCCGTTTAGAGTCACATTACGTTACATTACGTTCTTTTCCTTACGATTGCCAAACGAAACGTGAGGTCGAAGCTCCATTGTGATAGCATGCATTGAATTCCTATGGCTGAACTCGTAAACGTCAGGCGAAGCCGAAGCTGAAGCGTGTATGTGATTCAGCCATTACATCCACAAAAACAGACTGTTTGGGATGCTTTATGGGTTGGTGGAATAATTGCTCCGTAAAGTTACAATCAATGAATGAATGTTATAAAGACATGATTACTGACTTTTTCGTTCATCAATTCAATAACCACGATGCTCAGCAGCTGTGGTTTCATCAACACGGCGCAACAGTTCACACAGGTTACTGGATATTGCCGATATCTCTACCCTCTAGTTTTCCGAGCCCTAAACTGACAACAGTACTCGCACACAGGAATGGTTGAGAGTTGTAAGTCACTAGGCCCTGGTTCTCTACGGACTGTTGCGCCACCTAATTTATTTAAATGCGGCAAGATGAAAACGTACTTTGTCATCAGAAAATATGACTTCAGGCCGAATTTCGTTGTCCAAGTAAAGCAGCTGCTCTAAGGTTTAAACATGCAAAGAGGAAGGTCGTGCGCTTTCAATTTCTATAATTAAACGTTGTTTTACGCGAATAGTTCGATGTCTCTGTGCAAAATTCTTTTCGTGAAATTTTGAGATGTTTAGATCGATTGCAAGTTCATTTCATTGAATTGAATATCATATTCAACAACAACAAAGGTATCATAATTATTGTTCACCAAATCTGCTGAAAAAACCGTCACCTTCACAGACGAAGAAATATAATTTAAGGCAGTTAATTCAGCACCACGCCCCCTTTACAGACCAAAACTTGTTGAATTTTGAGTCAAAACAATACAAGCTTTACTGACGCCAGGAACTCAGACCAAGTGACTTTAAATGACCAATTAATGACATAACCCGTGTTTCGTTGGCAAATTTTACACGAATAACAAAAACAATATCCATAGTAGGAAAAACACTGATAAAAGTTAGAGTAGAATCTCACTATGGATGGGTTTTTGATATTTATACGAGCCTCGAATAGATCTAATGTGATTTCGTTCTCAAATGTTGGTACGATTAATATTGCATTTGTACCTCGATGGCTGTGTTCGTTGAGTAGTTGTGCATTTGGAATCATGTGTGTTTTCCATTGGGGAAAAAACCAATCTATTACTGTTGATATTATTTAGTTTTGTTAGTGAAAATGGACTAACTGGGCTTATTTTGCAAGAGAAAACAATAGAAAAGATAATTAAGTTTTGCTATGTTTCCACCAAAGGTTTATCTCAGTTTAGATTAGATAAATCTTTTTGGTGTTTCCACCGCACAAGAAGATTTAAAAATGATTCAGTTTGACAGCACTTTCTAAAATGCAAATGGTGTTTCGATGTTTCTTATGAAGTGCAAGTGAGATATTTTGATTCGTGTTAAACAATGAAAAACTGAATAGTTCAGCACCATATAAGAATATGCTACCTACTCCATGTGATTTTTTTTTTCTTTTTAAATTTGAGTAAAACAAAACTATATTTTTTGTACACAAACATGCAAATAAACAGACCATAATGCATTATCTGTAAAACCAACTCCCCACACAGATTTTTCTTCACAAATTTTGACTCGACTCCAATCCCCGACCGGAATCGAGGCGAATCAAGCTCATTTCCACTCGATTCAGGTATATAAAGAATTTAGGCGAGCTTCAAGCTCGCTTCAACCACATGTTAATGTAGTAGTGTACGAACAAACCCCCTTCTTGAAGTTTTTATTTTATGTCAAATTGTTTGGTTAAAACTTTGAAACCGAATATCACATTACACAGACGTATTTTCTTGATTTTGATAGTCAACTATCAAAAATCAGCTTACACGATTTCACCCCTGGTCTGAATTTCGCTATTTTTTTTTGGAATTTTTTGAAAAAATATTCTGGAAAATATTCAGTTGTATCAACTTTCAAATATAAAAACCGGACTACTGCGGATCGTTTTGTTGGCAATTTCTCACTTTACTATATATTTAATGCGAACAAAACGCACTTATACTTCTTAAAAAAAAGACATTGGCCAAGTCATTAACGAACCAAATATGTGTAAGATAATCAATTCGTTTTGGTATATCTAGATCCTGACTCAATGTGCTTCCAGCAGAACGATGCCCAGTACAACACATACCGCTCCATATTGGACCTTCTACCCATGACTATTTCCAGGCTATCTCACGAGAAGGAGATGTGAATTGTCCAATGGAATCGTATGATTAATTATATTCTTGTGGATTTTCTTGAGTCACAGGTTTATACCAATAAACAACAAATTAAAGTTACATTAGCCATGTTTTATTTTCCCCGGAATTCAAAATATATATCATCTATTTATTTGCGTTAAAACAACAAAACGAAATCCTTGGATCTACATATTTTTTTTTTGAAAAATTAGTTTTTCTATTTCACGCCAGGTGACAGTTTGTGTAGTAAAGTTTGGTATCACTTCCAATTATTTCAATAAATACAGTGCTTCCACATCACTATTTTCATTTACTTGGAAATAAAATATTTTTTGATTACATAACGAAAAACTCATTATTTATTAATTTTGTATGTAATCAATGTTGAACAATATACTCGTAGGACATAATTTCGTGACAAAAAATGTATATTTGACTTAATAAATGCATAGGTATCATTTTTCCGTAAAAAAATGATACCGTAAAATGTTCTTGATCTGATTTGGATTCGATCATTGTGATAGAAAACGTTTCTATTATTGCTTTTTGGCAAATTAAGCCTTATTCATCTGCCAGAGTTGAATCAACCAATTGGAGCCTTAAGCCCATTTTGACTACGGTGGACATTTAAATGATGTTTTATTATGAGAATGCAGTACCATCGCATGATGGTTAGTGCAAACTATTCGAAGCCCAGTCAGTGAACAAACGGCGTCGTCTATGGTCATGAACTTTGAGCTCCTGGGTCAGTTGGAATTTAAGAAAACAAATGTATTCGTCGCGAAAAAAATTGTAGTTGATACGAACTGTCAAACTTTATTTGCGTTTCACATTATCCACACTCGCAACGAATAAAATAATCGCGCGTACTTAACCTAAAAACATCATTCTTGTTTTGGTTTCGGTGGTGAATGGTGTTCGGCTGTGCGACGAATTAAAAACTCTCATGTGAAAGAAATGTCAAAATCGACGAATATTCGTTCATTCGTTGGTCGTTGGTCGTGCTCATGTGAATAGTGCTTTACCCGGTCATCTCAAAGTTG
This sequence comes from Eupeodes luniger, assembly GCA_951509635.1. Taxonomy (NCBI): domain Eukaryota; kingdom Metazoa; phylum Arthropoda; class Insecta; order Diptera; family Syrphidae; genus Eupeodes; species Eupeodes luniger. The sequence continues at coordinate 47,071,183 of OX608074.1, read as the reverse complement.
GCCACCAAACGTTGAAGAGTCGACTGTGAACGCGCGCAACGTTTGCGTTAACGAACATTCATTTTGATATTAAATTTTATCATTTGAACGTGCTGTTCAATCGTTTAACTTGCCATGATGATTTGGCATAAGCAACCGAATAATAAAGAAAAGATTTGACAGATGTCACCAAAACAAAATGGCCACCATGGGGCGCCAAAATCTACCCGCGCCAATTCAAAAACCCTATATAGTATTGACATTAATCAAGTGAATCAGAGTGTAAACACTTTCTTAGAGTATGGAAATGTGATGATTGTGCGATTAGATTGGGTGGATGTGTTTCGCTACACAGAAGATTTTTTAACCATCGAAGGACACATTGGCATAGCCATCAGGGAAGTCACATTGATTCGCCTTGAAGGACTTTATGTACATATCTCAATTATGTCAATGCATATGCTACATACATATAAATATATACTCGTACACTAGAAACCTTAATGCAAAAAGAAACCAACTCACCTATGAAATGAACGAAGAAGAAAAGGAGCGAGGAAAGCCAAGCAATACTTATGGAGGTCTAGCTTTAATTTTGTTTTTCTTCTGTTTTTCAAGGAAGCAAATATCCATAAGGATCCTACATAATTTCTTCTTTTTTTTTTGTTTGAAATAAAATTCAGAAACATCGTGGTTTCGTCTTGGCTGGCTGAAGACTGATTTTTTTTTTTGCTACGTCTTCTTCTTTTTTGTTGTCCTGCTCTCATGTGGAACGCAATTTTTTGTGCTCCATATCTGTGTACATAAGTTTATGAGGAAAGAAAAACCCTTGTATCCTTGCTATTGTAGGGCATTATAATGGCTGGATAAATGTGTGTGGAGATGTTTGTCTGCTTTGTTACCATTTGAAGGATGTGCTAGTTCCTTAAAGTGGTTGGGTAGGCATCAGATCCTTAAGCTAAAAATAAACGTTTTCAACAGCAACGTATGTATATGGTACAATTACAAAAACAACAACACAACAAATTGAACAGCAAGCGGGAGAAAAGAAGAATGGACATGGATTGGGTTCATCGGACTAAACTTATGCCAAAATTATATCTGGAGTAGACGTTTTTTGTCAGATGAACAACATAATATGTTTGTACGTTTTAAATAGGTATTGCCATTTATTATTGTCTTTTTATTTAAAACAAAAACAATAAAATAACTGCAAGATTGTAGATTGAAGATTGTAGGATTCCATTCGAACGGAAACGGAAATGGAAACAATTCTATAATTGCCAACAATTGATTATTTCTCTTTATATATTAGGATACAAATAGTTTTACTTAAATTACCATTTTAACAGTTTCAATTTGGTTTCAATCGTTTCAAGATTTCAAAGAGTTATTTGTGTTTTGAAAATAACGTCGATTCCTAAAATGACTCGTTTGTAAAACGAGCGTTTGTTTACCAATATTATAGTTATTTGTAAAGGTCAGGAAATAGTAAGATAGTATACACACGTATAAATTATAATAACTTAATTCGACCAATTTGGCCAATTGAAAATTTTAATAAATATACACATTTCAAGATCTCTCTCTATATTCGTTATTGGTACATATATGTAAGTTGTCTGTGTAAAGGTTCGTAGGATTGTTCGTGTTTTCTTCTTTCGTTGACTATGAAGTCCTTAAGCGATCAACGACAAAATTGTTGTTTTCTTGTAAATTTAGGCAGTCTATGTTTTGGTGAACTTAGCTACTGTGAAATGATGATACCAACTCTCAGCTTTAAATCTTAAATTTTCACATTCATTTTTTTTCACGATTGATCAAAAAATAGAAATTTTATCATTTTTAATTTTTGTTTAAAAACAGAAGAGAGTAGTTTACTGAATTCAATTGAATCATGTTCGGCACTTTATGACGTTATCCGAAGTTGGTGTGAATTTAAATATTTAAAGTTATTTTTGATAAAAGCATACATCTCAATCGACCATTTTTAACCCTTTACTGCATGGGGCTCATAAATGCGCCAAGCCGTATTTTTTTCTATATTTTCCAGTTTTTAACAAATTCTGTTGTTTTGTGCATACAGTGTGAAATAAGTAACATAAACGCTCTAAATTTTATTGATAAACGCCATCTATAAACGAGTATCGGCAATACATTTTTCCGTCAAACTCGTCACAAAGGGTGCAGTAGGAGAAACGCGTGTTTGAGAAATTCAAAATTGTATAAAAATATAAAAATAAAATGTAGTGCTTGAAAAAAAAATTACCACGCAATAACAGCACAATATTTTTTGTATGTAAATATATTCATACATATTTACGTGTCCCATAAAAAACAAACTGCTGGCAACACCCCTAATTAATTTATGTTACAACTTCGTGTATATTGCCCTTGGTCTTGAACAACAAGGTCATTCATATAAAACCAACTGTATTTACAATAGGAATCATACGATCGTGATAATTCAATTGGAATATGTTGCAGATAACGGATTACTATAAAAGTATATTTTTTTAAATTTTTTATAAAATTTCAGTTTTTTGGGTGAAAGTAAGGCAAAGAGTTCAAAAAATTTTCACATTTTGATTTCGAGGTTATTTATGCGGCAATACAACCCAAAAAAAAAAGACACATGGGGATATACCAATTTTGTTCTCAGTGGCAGCTGTGGGTGCAGCTACGACTTTATACTGGAGCTCAAGGACATGTACAGTTGTTAATTTGCCAAAGATAAGTACATCCAGTGACGTTGTTGTTCGACTGGCGAGAACTATTCCCGAGGACGCGACGATTCCATTAAGTTATTCTTTGACAACTGGTACACTTTCTTACCGCTGTTGACTTATCTGGCAAAGCAAGCGATTTTACCGTTAGGCACAATAAAAATCAATCGGATTCCGGATTATAAAGTTCCTACCGAAATGGAATTGAAAAAAAAGAAGAGGTGCAATTGTGGAAAAACTGGCGACAATTGATAACCTGGATATTTCTGTGGTAACATGTTTTGACAACAGAATTGTGAACCTTATTTCGACATACGCAACCAACCGTTTTTTGAAGACCAGTGCTTTAACAAAAAAGAAAAGAGCTACAAAACTGTATCATGTCCAAAGGCAGTCATGACATCGGCATATGGGTGGAGTTGATCTGTTGGATGCTCTTCTTGGATATCATAGAATACAAATTAGATCAAAGAAATTTTACCAGATTTCAAGTGCTCGGTAGCCGAAGATCTATGCCATGCCAGCAAACTAAGTACAACTAATAAACGTGGACGGAGCTCTTATGTCATGGAGAATAATCTACAATTGAAGAAATTGAAAGGGCCTGTTGCCATATAATGCCATCACAGGACGTTCGATTTGATCACCTTCCTGTTTGGACCAGAAGACAGCGGTGTAAGGTTCCAGACAGCAATGGAAGATATTATGTGGAGTGCCGAAAATGCAAAGTAAATCATTGCTTGAATGAGAAAAGAAACTGTTTCACGATATTCCATACTATATAATTTTTTTTAATAAATAGTTTTTTTTTTTAAACTCAAATATTTTGCAAAAACTCAACGCAAAACGACGGATGAATTTCCAAATATAGGAAAAAAGTGAAATAAATATGTACAGGAAAGATTGAAATGTCAAGGGTTTCCTTACTTTATATTTGCAAAAACCTCTGATAAAAATCAAAAGAGTTACTTTGTACGAACTTGTACCCGGCGAACTTTGTACGGCCTAACAGTCAATGAATGTCGTGTTACTTTTTAGCTGAACTAATTTAGGCTTTGATGAACGTAAAACAATGATACAAACTAATATATTTATATATGTAGATAGAAACAAAAAAGTATTTTATTATGATGAATGATGATAAAAACATACATATGTACAGTACACACAGAATGAGAATAAAAATAAAAAATAATAATTAAGTACTTCAAACTCATGTCAGAAAAAATGATTGAAAACTATGTTGTGCAGATTAGGAAAAAAAATAAAACTCGGATTAATTCATTAATAGGATTTTCATTCAAGCACTTTGTGGTAAACGACATTTTTTGTTTTTTAGTCAGGCGCAAGAACAAATAAAGCGGATGGTTTGCCGACACGTGAGCATGCCACGTACAATTGACCATGAGAAAAACATACATTTTCTAGATTGAGGCCACAAATAGTCAAGGAATGGCCCTGTGATTTGTTGATCGTCATGGCGAAGGCAAGACGAATCGGGAATTGAATTCGTTTAAACTCAAAGGGCATATCCGTTGGGATCATCGGAATTCTTGGAATAAGAACTTCCTCATCTTTAAATTTTCCTTTAAGTATCGACGCGTGAATCACATTGCTCATCAGTTTTCTTATCACCAAACGCGTTCCATTACACAGTTTTGGTTGGTTTAAATTTCTAAGCATGATGACTACCGAGCCAACTTTAAGTTTTAAAGTGTGCGGTGGTAAACCAGGCACATCCAAGGAGTTTATAAATTCAGTTGGATAATTAGTGGCTTCTTCTTCGTTTGTTACACAGTCGATAGATTTGAATGAATACAGAGTACCTACGATTTGATTTTGAATTATAAAGTTGAGGTCATCTGCATCTTTATTTTTAGCGGCCAAAATTGCTCGCTCACGTAACCATTCAGTATTTTTGTGGTTAGCAATGATATCCGGGAATACTTTGTTGATAAGCTCGTCTTTTGATGATACGAAATTGCAAAAATTTGGAGGAAATGAAATCAAACCGCTCGATTTGTCAACAGGAACACGGCCATTACCGATAGTCAGCAATTGCTTCGAGAAATCATCGGCAGATAGATCGTTCAACAATGCAACTCTCATATTTACAGACAGTTGAAGTTTCTTTACATATCGCCACAGATTTGATGCTTTGAGGCAAGCGTTTGTTTCGTCGGCATCAGTAGATCTTGGAATGATTTATAGTGTTTGTCGGAAATCGCCAGATAATAAAATCATTGCACCACCAAAACATCTCGAGTCATTGCGCAGATCTTTTAATGTTCGGTCTAGTGCTTCCAATGCGCGTTTGTGCGCCATTGTGCATTCGTCCCATATGATGATTTTTGATGCTACTAAAACTTTGGCCATTGCGGAGTGTTTCGAAATGTTACATGTCGGTTGTTCAGTAGTTTGAAGGTTTAATGGCAATTTTAACGCTGAGTGAGCCGTACGGCATCCGTCTAACAATGTGGCCGCTATTCCAGAAGAAGCAATTGCTACCGCAATTTCGGATCTCGCACGTACAGTGGCCAAAATCAATGACATGAGGAACGTCTTCCCAGTTCCGCCGGGGGCATCCAAAAAAAATAAGCCGCCATTTCCATCATCAATTGCATTAATCAGTGTATCATAGACTTCCCTCTGCTTAGGATTCAACAGAGGTACATTCGTTTGAACTGATTGGATTAGTTCATGTGGATAATATTCACGTTCACGTTCCAATTCTCTATTAAATGCGTCATTCATTCCGCGATCTGGCGCTGGCATTCCTAACCTAACTAACAAACTGCCGCACATGAGGTAACACATATCTTCGATCAAGCGCAAAGTCTGGTTATGGATCTCCTCATTTACCTCAAGATCAGAATTTCTTGAGCTGACGCGAATTTGATATTGTCTAAAACAAACAAATATAACAGTACCTGAACTTTGTAGACATTTTACAAAAAATAAATTTCTGAACGCACACATGATGTCTTCAGAAAAAAATAAAGGTGTGGCTTAAAGGTCTCAGCAACCAGGCCATAAGCTCCAAAAAAAATTGTTGTTACACTATTTGACAGGATTGGACAACAAATGTTTGACATGTAATAAACAAATCAGCATCTATTGAAATGATTAAGTATTCATTACACATATCGAGTTTTCATTGTTTTTAAGATGTATTCTGCTATTCGGGACGGAAACAAATCCAACAAATCAAAAACCATGGCAATCGGTCCAGCCGTTCTCGAGTTATAAGTGTTGTAACAAACACGACTTTCTTTTATATATATAAGATAATATATAAGATGTACATATGTAGTTATTTATTATATTTTAAAATAAAGAAATTCATTTTACAAAACTCATTGATCGAATTGTTATGATATCAATCTCAAAATACTAAATCACAAATAATAACATTTGGAATATGATAATTACGGAATTCAAAGCTTTAATTGTGAAAATCCAAAGATTTTACAGATTCTCTAACGCAGAGAATTTTTCCTCAAGATTTTATTTAATCTTTTGAGTTTAATCTCGCACAACATCTTGTTCAACGTAAGAAGCATTTTATTCGAGAAAAATCCATAGACTACTTGTCCATTATATTTAGAGCATTTGTCAAAGGTGTCTACTTTACCCGTCCTAGAATAGACAAATATCTACTTGTCTAAGAGGTTCTGCCTTGATCTTAAAAGGGTCATTTAATTTATTTTCTGGCTCAACTATTTCTTTTTGTTTCTCAGCGCTTAAATCTTATCGATTTAAAGAATTCGAAACAATTTCAATAATTTTATCTACTCTGCGATTGTAAATTGATAAAATACTTATGGGCCAAACCCTTCCTGTGCCATATTTTTTGAAAAAAACTTTTCACGTGTACTGCCTCTTGCGAGGAATTGACGAATTCTCCAAGAGTAATTCTTGTCATGAAAAGTGCTTTCTCAAAATAGCCGTTCGGATTCGGCTTAAAACTGTAGGTCCCCTCCATTCCTGATAACAGTAATCGCACACAGGAATGGTTGAGAGATTGCAAGTCACTAGGCCCTGGTTCTCTACGGACTGTTCCGCCCTGTGCGAGTAATTGCAGGGATGGAGGGGACTTACAGTTTATATGCCAAATCCGAACGGCTAATTCGAGAAAGCACTTTTTCATGACAAGAATTACTCTTGGAGAATTTGTCAATTCCTCGCAAGAGGCAGTACCCGTGAAAAAACTTTAGGTGGCACAGGCAGGGATCAAACCCAAGACCTCTCGCATGACAGTCCCACGCACTAACCATCATGCCACGGGTATTGCAAAAAATAATTATTTTAAAGGGCACCAATGGAAAGTTATCCACCATCCCTGACAACATTACTTGCACCCAGGAATGGTTGAGAGTTGTATTGCTACACCTATTTTATTTAATTTAATGGGAAGTTATCAGTTTTAAACTTTACTACTTGTTCTCAGATTTTAATTTTAGGGTAGATTTATTTTCTTGTAAACAAAAATTGTCAATTGGATTTTTTGAAAATTTTATCAGATGCCAAAAAGCATATTTATGGTATTGCAAACATATTTTCAAGGTAATACGTAATATCTCTTATTTTTAAAATATTTTGTTCAGTTTTTTCGATTTATAAATGAAATATGTTGTGATTTGTTTCAATTTATATCAATTCTGTGGAAGGTGTTATATGTTGAATAAAACGTATAGTGAGTTGAAAAAATTATTTCTTTCTATTTGAGACCAAATAAAAAGTAGGGACTCTTTTTCAAGATGCTATATAAAATAAAATATATTATTCCTGCTCATTTGTAAGTTAAGTTCGTATGAAATCGAGTGTTTACAACTTAAACATGCCTAATCATACTTTATAATTATAAATATTTTCAAGTCTTACTGGTGCTACTAGGTTATATAAATTGTAATTAACGATTGATTCTAAATGAAAATATATGAACATTTCAAAATGCCATACAGCTAACAATTTTTATTAAACCTAATAACATTCCCATGCTTTCTTATGCACGTATCTATTAATATATACATATTATATATCTACATATTATACATGTTGTACATTCTACTTTTAAAATATCATCGTTAAATGTATGTATAATATATTATTTTCTTACCAATTTGTTTAACTGCGTTTAAAATATACATCCAGAAGATTTGAAATAGACACAAAATGTACATAAATTAATTAGCATTGTTTTTCTTTTCTAAAAATATCAATTTCTTTCTTACTTTTTAATATACGATTCCGATAATCATCATCTTTGGGAATTGTTACACTTCCTCCACCATTCGATACCATGGAACTTATTTGTTCCATTGGTACAATATCCTAGAAAAAAATTATTAAAATTAGTAAAAATAAAAGCATCGATTTATTTCTTTAATGTTGTTAATTTAAAATGAATTTTATATAATTGTGTGAGATGAATGTTTCGATCAATTTAAGACTTTTTTCTAAAAGTGATTGTAAATTCAACTTTTCAAATATTTCAAGCTACATAGGTACATACAAAAATATAATTTTTGATAGGTTCTAAACTAATAAATTGGAGTATATTTCAGAAACTGTAAGTAGTGATTAACGATGATAATATATTATTGTTAAGTGAAGTTCTAAGTTATTTTTAAAACGTATTACTTAAATATTTGACTAAACATATTTTTTAAGTAGGAATGAGATAAGACTAAATATGAATATAAATATAGTGGGAGTCAGTTATTAAAATCTTTAATAAAAATGTGTCATCAAAATTTTAGAAAAAGTTTTTAAAAACGGTTCTTACATTGATTAATATGTACCTACTATATATTCAAATATAATAACAACCAACAACTTCAAAAAATTATGTTTGAAATGACGTTACTCAAAAAGGCAACGAAAGTTCAATTTCTACCTGTTGAAGAAAGTATAGAGGGTGCCTTTTTAGAGGCGTTGCCCTTTTTGTATATTTTCCAATTGTCAACTTGAACATTTTAAATGTTCTTACAAATAATTTAAAAATACCGAACAAAATAATGGTGTTTTACCAATACATATACTTATTTTTCCGCCAAAACAAAACATTTTGACTGGACCATGTCATAATTATCAAGTAACTTTACTAACAAGTACAAAGTTCGCTATCTGGATGTATCTTATTGCAACATTGAATAACTCCTTCTTTTTCAGTCGATTTTCATAAATGAGTAAGAAATGTTTAACATATTCAGGCCATCTTTTTCAAACTTAGTTCGGAATGTAACATACATATGTATGTAGATTGAAATAAATGAACACCCCCACTTCAAAATGTAGCTCTTTTGTTGGCATTCTGCTCATTATAGTCCAGCATTTGGGGCATTAAAGAGACATTTCAGCTTTAGCTTAAACTTAACTTTTTAAATAATACCAACAATTCTGAAACCATAACAACCGGAGAACGATAAATCCATTCCAAATCACCATTTTGTACTGCTTTTACACTTGCTCTGTATGAACTTGATCGTTGCGGTTACGGTTTGCACCGCCAAGACAAAGTGCGCCAAAATCCAACGGTACTGCTTAACGTTGTTTCGTTGTTGGTCTGTTCAGCTTTTAATAAATAAAATCGTATGACGGTTTTGGAACACACCTCGAATCAAACAGTTACATTTTGGTTGTGCAGTGGTTTTTGATGCATTCGACAGTTTTCACCACCACCACCGTGCCGAAAAAAAAAGTTGTTTCAAGAAGGGGATGCATATATGTATGTGTATGGGTATATATTTTCGGAGAAGGTTCGGAACAACTGCAGTGTTCCGAGCGCTAGACCCATTAGGAGCGCCTGAACCGCTTTCTATCTGGTTAATGGGCTAGAAAATCTACCCAGTCGTTCCATCAGTTCTTTTACATATCTTTAAGACCTTGTTGCACAAAACATCCATTTGATATTGAATGACAGCTCAAAAAGCAGTCATCCTCGCTCGGCCCACATTTGTACGCTTATAAAAGCAGTACGGTGACGAATTATATTAACCCCTTCGAAAGAGAATTATAATGTCCATAGAATTGGATATATTCACCAGATATACAGTGTTGGAAGAAGTTATAGAAACAAATGTCTTCATCATTTTCAATACACAATATTTTTTAGTCCTTTGTCGTTAGTCTTTCTATGTTTTAATCGTACCTAATAATGCTCTCAAATAGTAAATTGTTTTCACTTAACGGTCAAAAAGATTGAGGACAATGATGGTTTGGGCTGGAAAAAATAATAGAAACAAGCTACTTTAGCTGTCATTCTAACGTAAGGATCATTTTTTTTTGTATAAAAATAGGCGTTTTGAGTTTGTTTATTAGTTTGTCAGATGTTTTGTATTCGATACTAAAAAATTTTTAAAAGTCATCTATTATTTTAATAAATATAGGCGTGGATTACATTATACTCATTTTGAACGCGAAATGATGAAAAAACTAAGGCAAACTGGAAAAACGATGATTGAAATTGCGAAAACCTTAAACTATTCCAAGAAAAAAGTATTTAAAGCTCTACATTCATGTCGAAAAGAAGAAACAAGATGAAGAAAAAGATAAACTGCTTTGTATTTTGATACACTATTGGTAAGAATTTGTAAAAAAAAAAAATTCTCAAAAACTCAAAAATGAATTAAACGGACCGGTGACAGCTAGAACAAGAAGAAACCTACTAAAAGATACAAGTCTCCCTGGTAGAAGTCCACAAAAAGTGCCGTTTTTGAGCATCAAGACAAACATTTACAAAGGCTTGCCACAAACACTTGCATCGTTTTAATTGGAATAACGTTTTGTGGTCAGAGGAAACGAAGGTCAATTTGTTTGGTTCCGATGGATAAATTTATTGTGAGAAGGCTTAAGAACAAGGAATTTAACCCAAAATACACAAAGGAGACAGTGAAACACGGTGGTGGGAATATAATGATTTGAGGGTACTTTTCAGCATCTGGTGTAGGTCCACATCTTAAATTCAGTCATGCTACCATGAACTGAAAAGGAGGTGCCAATTAAATGGGAGTTCATGCAGGATAATGACCCGAAGCATTCCTCCAAGTTGGCTTACAAAAACTTAAAACAAAACAAAATCAATGTTATGGAATGGCTATCACAATCCCCCGACCTAAACCCAATTGAGCACTCATAGAGTATCGTTAAGCGAAGGATCGGAGATTGTAGATCCAAAAATAATGACGAGTTGTGGTCGTAAATTTAAAATGAATGGAGACATTTGCCGATTTCGTGAATTCGAGGGGGCGAACGGGTTAATCAGTTATTAAAAATAAGGGTACCACTACAAATTACTAAAAGAATTTTAAATACTTTTACCGTTAAGTTACTTTCTCGTTACAAAAAGAGTACCATTCTAATTTTGTTTCTACTATATTTTCCAGGATGAAACAACTTAATAATCATAATTCTACTTTTTATCATTATTTCTCATTATTATATTTGAAAAAGAATTGTTGCATTTAAGCAATAAATTATTAAAAATGTATCTGTGTACATAGTTTTTATATTCCAACTCTTCACAAATACCTTTTTATGTGTTAAAAAGAATGAAGACGAAGCTTTTTTCTATTATTTTTTCCATCACTGTATATCTGTGCTGATTAGGGAGCATCAACACATAAAGGGCTATCGACGCTCTACAGATCATTTGTTAACACTTCGACTCTAAAAAGGTATAATGGAAAAAATTAAAGCGCTTTTACTGTGGAAGGTGATAAATGAGCTTGGAATATTTCTTTTTCGGATGAAAAGATTTTTACAATTTATGCTACATGATTTTATTAGACTAAAACTGTTGTTCTAAGTGTGAAACGTAACCATCACCACGCTTCTGTAATTGGTTGATTGAAAGTTTCACTTCAAAGTGTCCCATCCCGCCATTTTTGGGAACGAATGCGAAAACTGTTGTTAAGTTTTACTATAAAGATGGGGAAGAAGGTTTAGTTAAGGGCTTAACAAATACCTTTTTCAATAAAGATAGATGGATTTTTCTACAGGATTCTAGTGACAAGAACAAAGCCAAGATACAAAAAGTGTCTTAGGGTCAACATCGTAGGCTTTAAAGAAGCTTAAGATCGGGTCTTGGGAAGTCCATATTTTAATTCTAAAGATTACAGAAACTTTTAAATTCTTAGGACAGAGTTAACGGAAGCATTGTCAAAAACATTAAAAGAAACAGTTCATGCCACTATATGTCGATGGCCACAAAGTTTAAGGGATGGCATTTAATATAAGGTTGGTAATTTTGAACGAAACTACTTTATAATTGAATCAATAAAGGGTGATTTTTTAGCTATTATCTTTTTGGCAACACGCACTGGTTTAAACATCTTCAGTTTGGTCTATAATTTAACCATAAATCGTCTTACAGACAAACAACGCTTGCAATTTATTCAATTTTATTATCAAAATGCGTGCTCTCTTAAGAAAGTTCATCGCGCGCTTCTTCCAGCAAGCGACGAAGCTTATTTTTCGCTCAATGGGTACGTAAATAAGCAGAATTGTCGATTTTGGAGTGAATATCAGCCAGAAGCATTGGAAGAGCTACCAATGCATTCAGAAAAAGTCACAGTTTGGTGCGGTTTATGGGCTGGTAGCATCATTGGACCGTACTTCTTCAAAGATGATGCGAATCGTTACGTTACTGTGAATGGTGAGCGCTCCCTTGAGATGATATCCAACTTTTTTTTGCCAAAAATGCAAGAGCTTGACTTGCACGAAATGTGGTTTCAACAACACGGTACCACATGCCACACAGCACGCGCAACAATGGACTTATTGAGAAGCGAGTTCGGTGAACATTTTATTTCACGTTCGGGACCGGTCAATTGGCCGCCCAGATCGTGCGATTTAACGCCTTTAGACTATTTTTAGTGAGGCTATGTTAAAGCTCATGTCTATACAGACAAGCCCGCTTCAACTGACGCATTGAAAGACAACATTGAAGCATTTATTCGTGAGATACCGGCCAAAATGTTGGATAGAGTATGCCAAAATTGGACTAAGCGGACGGACCATTTCAGGCGCAGTCAAGGTCAACATTTGCATGAAATAATCTTTAAACTTTAAATTATATGGACCGTACTATCGATTCAAATAAAGATTTTATGCATTTTTTTGAATGTAATGTGTTTTTTTGAAAACTTTCTTGTAGCTTTTAAAAAATCACCCTTTATAACCGCTTAATAAATAAAATAACATTGAAAGCAATATTATCAATATTTTATAGTTCTTGCCATATGGTGTTTAATGATTATAACATAAATTATGGCACGACTAGGCTTAACAATTTTCCGCATACAAATTTCACAGTTTATTCTTAACTCTGCCCTAAAAGGGTAAATCCACCTGACATATTTTTTATACGATAAGCACGTACAGTTTTCACAATCAAAAGATGCAATGCAAGGCACTACGATCCTAGTGCGTTCTTTTGGTGTTTATGGACTATGGACTCATCATTAAAATTTAACTGAGTAAAGTTTCACGATTGTTGTCATCTGGAGATTTATTCAATGTTGAAATAGTATTCATCCAGGTGTAATAATCTAAGTTGTTTAATCAATTAGTATATGAACTTATAACTAAAACAATTCAAATCATATTTACTCTACGCAAAAGCTACTGACTATAAAAACAAATAATTTTCTACGATTACCATAAATATGTAATAATACATTGTTAAAATATCATTCCAAACATATGTATATAATATTTCAAATTCAAGTTTAAATAGCTTAACACTACAGAGTTCTGTATATTGAAACATTATGCTATAGGTTATGAGGTGTACATACATAATATAAGAATTTTTCCAATATGGGCTTGATAACTTTGAACTTTCACAGTGATGGCACACTCAAATCAATGACCAAACCGTCAACTTTAACACATTTCAGTTTGTATCGCAAAATCAACCAACAACTTCTTCAAACATAAAAATATGGGCTATAATATTATAGTCACACCGGCCTTGTCTTATAGTCGTTTTCTTTATTAAAAATTACAGTCACGTAACAGCTAATGTAGATCGCTACATGAACTAGACTATTGAGACATAAGTGCTAAGTGGTGCCAATAACACGTTGCATATATGAAACAATCGACAAATTGAAAACTCAAATCAATGAAATTGAGAAACGATTGACGAAATAACTTAAGATCTCTTTTTATGGAACTAGTTCCTTCGAAAATTGTTTATAAGTCATAGAAATTAAGACAAATTACTCAAATGTTTTTCTTGATACACAAAGTTTTCAAGTCCTTATTGGAAAACTCATAACATAATCAAAAAGCATAATTTATGATTTCCATTATAATTCTCATAAATATAGTTTTTTTTTTTTAATAATAATTTAAAGCGTTTTAAATTAAGAAAATATAATAAACTTACAATGGAAGACTTTGAATTATTATTATTTAGACTTTTAGCTTTTTTTTCTTTAGCAAAATATCGAGAATCGTGTCGTCTGTGGGTTTCCCATTGTTGATTACTTACACAGGGTCTATTGTGTTTTGTTGAATCATATTCAGTGTCACTTTCTGTTAAAGACATGATTGTTTTATGTGTTTTTTGTTGGTTTGATGGTGTTTTTTAATGTTTATTTGTTTGTTTGTTTGTGATGTTTTTTTTTTTGTTTTTATGTATTCTCAATTTTTGTCACAAATGTTGGTGTCTTCAATGCAGAAAGTTATCCTAAAAATTAATAAGTAAATTGTGTAATTTCTTTCAGGTACTCAAAAAAAAATATAATATGCATTATGTACAAATTGAAATATTCTACAAAATTAAGAACTTAATGATAGACCTTAAAACTTAAAACTACAATTTCAACCATTTACGGTACACCTTAATATCTATAAATCAGAATTTAAAACTTATTATATTGGATTTCATGAAACATTATGATTAAAAAACCTTCAAAACAAAATATTTATTATATATTTTTCCCTCGCTTTCCTGATAAAAACAAACACAAATCACAAGAATTGTTTGTTCACTCTTATGGAAGCAATCAAAAGATATAATAATAATTGATTACTTTATAGGTAGGTACTATAAAACTTTTCTTGCTTGAGGTGGTTAATTAAATTTTTTTATTTTTTTTTTTCAGACATTCAAATTAATAAAGGTGGTCATTATCCTTTTCGATATTAATTTCAACCTTTATATTTTATTTCTTAATTGACCCAATTAAAAAGATACAAATCAATAAATATAGCGACTTCAAATTATGGTTACTTGGATTTTTGAATAAACCATCATTCTCTTTTTGTATACACCTGTGTAATTTATATAAAATTGATTTATTTCAGCTTGTTATTATTGATTCTAGGAATTGGATTGATAAAATTTTGTTGATGTGCATTTCCGTCAACCATGAGAATATTTTTCCTACTGTTTGATTGCTTCACTACTCAACTCAACGTTACACCAATTTATGAATTATTATAAACAGTTATAGTTAATATAAAAGTTTTTCCAATAAGAAGTTTCATTTTGTAAAGCAAGCTATTGGTGCATTCGTCAATTTTTAAGATATCATATTTGTACATTTGAACGATGGGAACTATGCCATTTAAGAAAAAAAATGATATTTGTTTTCAAACACAAGTAACAAAACAATCGCAATGTAGGCAAATAAAGTTTCCAGAACTTGTTATTTCTCGAAGAGATCATCACCATTAATGTCCTTTCATATCTTCTTGCTCGAAACCTTACATTTTTTCACCGGATCGCGTGAAAGATAATTTCTTTCCCAATGCTCCATAATCAATTCAAGACCTTCAAAATAGAATTTGTGAAGTTTTCGAAAACATACAGTCGAACATTTTTGCTAATTGGTCATGATTTCTTTAAAAAAACGAGATCGAAGTATAACCACTTTTTGGAAAACTCTTTACCTATACAAGAATTAGCTGCTTCACTATAAAAACGTTGCAAAGATTATCGAAAATTTTTAATAGATGAAATTATATCATGTACATTGCACAAATTAATTTGACAATATTAATTGTTAGCTATGGCACAATATGTTGAGAGATGGATGGATGTTTTAGAATCTAAGTGATCAATCGATTTAACTGTGAACTAAAAAATCATTCATAAATAGTTAAATTAAGTTTAGCTAATTGCATAATTCAATAGAATATTGACACTACGAGTCTGATGAGTAACAATCTTCTTAATCTCAACACTTTACACAAAACAAACATCCGTCAAAACTGTAAGTCATGATTGATCGACAACTGAGTTGGAAAAAATGATAGGAAAAGAATTTGACTACAATTATTAACTTCCAATAGGAAGTTATTCTAATCGGTCCGATTTGTCGAATTTAAAAGAGGCTGGGATGCGACCCACATTGATAACTTCCCATCCCGGCTGTCAATTTGTCTTGCTTAAAAGTTTGTAGGTTTTCGAGTTTTGTTAAAAAAGTTCTCAGTTGAATTATTCTTAAAAATTTAAAAACTATTTTGATTTCGAAATAATTTTTTTGTTAACGAGATTTTTAGTTGAAAACCAATTTTTACCAATTTTAGTAGCATTTCTTAAAACAAATTATTTCTTACATAAACAAATACAAATTGGATGAATGAAATTAATTTGAAGTCAATATCTTGTATTGTTCACGAGATATCGAAAACCGAACATCAATTTTTACCAATTTTGCGTAGATTAAGTGCGGCAAATGATAGATAGATAAAAAATTTTATTTTCTGAATATTAACAATTTCATGGTTGGAGTAAGTGCGGCAAATGTGGCCTACGTGGTTAATATGGCCTATAGCGGTATTTCCCAAACCGGAAGCCGGAGCGAAAAAAAAATGTTGCATTACGAACACGTTCAAACCGGTTTAGCCTCAGACTTTCGTGCTTAATGATGTGGGGCTACGGTTGTGACAGATATACGGGCACTTTGTTTTTTTTTTACTTTTGGTTGTAATTTTTTGGTAAGTTTTCTTAAGTGTTTTAACATGCAATTTAGAGTTAAATTGGGAACTTCTTTTTTAAATTAAATTGTGTTTAATATTTTTTTAGCATATGTGGTATCATGATTTAAAAAAAATGTATAAAGTTTATAGATATGGCCCACACTGGGCCATATTTTACACCAGGTAGGCCATATTTGCCGCAATTTTTTTTTATAAAGTTCCTTTAAGTTTTTGTTTTTAACTTTTTGTTATGTTTCTTTTTTTAGTTAAAGTTTTTAAAAGCTGAATTAAAAATGTTTTGTAAGACTGTTTAAAAAAAATAAATGAATTAGACTTAAATTTATGGTTTTATTTAAAACAATGTTAAGGGTGGGCCATATTTGCCGCACTTACTCTACTATTTTTTGTAGATTTTAATTTTGTATGAAAAAACTGACTGTTGGATTTTTACAAAAAATCTACTGAACGTCGAAAAAAATATTTTCTGTGAGATAAAATAAGTTTCAAGCAAATATTTTTAATTTTTGAAAAGATATTTGAGTCGAAAGTAAATTTTTACTAAGTTTTAGTAGATATTGTTTTTTTTTAGGTTTTTATTTTTTGTAAAAAAATTGCAAAATCGATTTTTCTCTAAATTTTACCGCATATTGAAAACAATATTGCTTATAACAAAAAATTAGTTTAAAGCCAATTACTAAAGTCTTGAAAAGATATTTGAGTCGAAAATCAATTCTTACCAACTTTTATTAATTTTTACAAAATATTTATATTTTTACAAAATAGTTTTTAGTTTTTTGTAAAAAAAACTGTCAATTCGATTTTTCTCAAAATTTTACCGAATGTTGACAACAATATTTTTTGAAATATAAAATTAGTTAAAGGCCAATATCTCAAAGTTTTGAAAAGATATTTGAGTCGAAATTAAATTTTTACCATCTTTTATTAATATTTTGTTTAGGTTTTTATTTTTTGTAAAAAAACTGTCTATTCGATTTTTCACAAAATTGTACCGAATGTTGAAAATAATATTTTTTATAAGATAAAATTAGTTGGAAGTCATAATTTTAAATTTTCGAAAAGATATTTAAGTCGAAAATCAATTTTTACCAACTTTGAGTAATGTTTTTTATAGGTTTTTATTTCTTATAAAAAAACTGTCAATTCGATTTTTCTCAAAATTTTACCAGATGTTAAAAACATTATTTTTCGTTGCACAAAATTGTTTTGGAGATAAAATCGTTTTTTGTTCGTAAATTTTCCAAGGTAAATAATATTTTTTTTTTTCAGTTTTTTCAATTTATACAAAAAAACGTAAATTTTTTTTCCAAAAACATATTTATTTGGTATCACGTTACAATATATAATATAAAATTTAATTCGAGTCTCTAGCGTTATTAGTTCGTGAGATATTTAGGGTTAACCAACATTTTCACCTTTTTTTTAAACTGCTATGGTAAAAAAACCACCCACGCAATTTTCTTGAGAGCTCTTTCTGCACTATTATCTGCATAACAAAATTTATTTGATGTCGATATCTTTACTGGTTCTTGATCTATGAACGACGAAAAAAATGTCGCGAACGTACGGACGTACGAACGTACGTACACACGCACGGACAGACATCTTTCCAAAAATCTTTTATTTCGACTCTATGCTCGGTTTTCGATATCTCTTGAACAATGGAAAATAATGACTTCAAATAATTTTATTCAACCAATTTGTATTTGTTCATATAAGAAATACAAATTTTGAAGAAATGCTACTAAAATTGGTAAAAATTGTTTTTCGACTAAAAATCTTGTTTACAAAAATAGATTTTGAAATCAAACTATTTCATCAAATGCAAAACATTGTTGTTAATTTTAAATGTTCAAGAATAATTCAACTGACAACTCTTTTAAGAAAACACGAAAACCTTCAAACTTTTAAGCAAGACAAGTCGACAAACGGGATGGGAAGTTATCAGTGTGGGACGCAACCCAGCCTCTTAGTCACTTTTTCAATGACTGTAATAATGTGATTGCATAATTTCATTTAATAATTACATTTAATTACCAATTCCATTTAATTGAAAAGCGTCAATTACTTGCAATTTAATTACAAACACGTAATTGAAAAATAAAGTAATGATCAGAAAATCAGTAATGATTACATTTTTCAGTAACCATTACACGAAGTGTAATTAAACATTATTTTTGTCAATTACATTTTATGAGTTATTACAATATAATTTCCTTCTCCGAGTTGAAAAAAAATAAATTAAAAAAGAATTCAATATAAATATTATGTAGATGCATCTATTTTGAGTACCTCATATCTTGTGTCGATTTTTGGCAGTTTTTCCAAGAACTCCTCTACCACATTACAATTTCCTTCGTTAAGGACCAATAGAAGTTCTTTTATGCGAGTTCCTTTGAATTAATAAATAAGGTAATCAATTATCTTGACTGTAATTTAAGAATTCAAGAACCCTATTACAATTTTCATTTCATTTTTTCAATTACATTCACAAGTAATTGAAATGCATATTTTTTCATTTACAATTACTTGAAATGAAAGTTGAAATTAATTACGAACAATAATCCATTATTTGGAACAACTTTTTGATGAAATTCAATTCATGGTAAGTCTTATATTCCTGTGTTTTATAAAGCAAAATTGTGATGTAGCCGTTGCTCCAATTCATCACGAGATTTACTACCCAATTTATTGTTAAGGTAGTAATAACAGTTCCCTAAAGAGCGTTTGTTGATTGAGACTTCTAAATATTCATTAAACCATAGTTTACAATCAAAAATTAACTTCTTTGTTAATCATTGGACAGAACCATTTGATGATAAACCAAAGAAAATAATTTTTAAAGTAACAAAAGTCAAAAAAAGGGACTATTGGTGTTCTAGGATTAAAAAAAAAATGGCGGTAAAATGTTAAAATGTTAATGTCTATAAACTTGTACAGCTGAAAACACATCGAAAATCACAAAAGTACAAAAATATAAAATACCCTCATGAAAACAAAACTTTGCTCATTACAAAAACTCTTGAGGCAACTCAGTTACCATAATAATAATTACAAAAACAAAATTATTTAAATGCCCATAAGTAAATTAAATTTAGTTCTGGTCTTATAGCTCTTTCCAACTTTCATCATCCACCTCGTTTCAATTATACTTTTGAGAGAAGAGAGTCTCTTTTGAGTGTTTGCTCAGTTAAACAATCCATTAAAAGCGGCATAGTTTTATATTTTATTTTTACTGACATACTTTTTCTTGATTTTATTTAAATTTAATACTTTTGAAAATTAATTAAAAATTAAAAACTTGCTTCTTTACATAATAAACAAAAAACAACTGAAAGATGGAAAATTATTCTATTTAGTATTAATTTAAAATTGATCGATGAAAATGCACTTCACTCACAAAAAGTTACCACTTAACCTAAATTTTGAAAACCCTCTTTAAAAAAGAAAACACATTCATTTCAATTCAGTGTCACAAAATCTCCAAGTTGAAAAAAAATGAAATAAACAAACAATCAATATATGTAGATGCATCTATTTTGAGTACCTCATATCTTGTGTCGATTTCTGGCAGTTTTTCCAAGAACTCTTCTACCATATTACAATTTCCCTTCGTTAAGGACCAATAGAATCCTTTTTAAGAAGAATTTCTTAACGCACACTGCACACTTGAGAATATTTAATTTTTATTTTTATTTTATTTTATCTTTTCTTCCTTGGAAATTCAACTAACATATATACAACACACATATACAACACTTGTTGCAATAAATTAAATAGAGAAAAGAAAATGCGCTTATCTGCACAAAAAATCACTTTCGCTCGCACCAAACCGAAACTGAATAACTAAATTCCATCACTGACGAATAGGCCACAAATAAAACGAATCATAGCCACACCAGAGGTAGAAGCAGAAGCAGGAGCAGTAGCAGCAGCAGTATAGCATCAGGAGCAGACGAACGATTCTAAAAACAAACAGAAGCTGAATCAGAAATCCCTCGAGGAAAATCCTCATACCTCATATACTCAAAGAGTGGTGGTAATAAGTACAGCAACTAGAGTATGCGCTACGGTGGCGGCCGGCGCGGTGCGGCAGAAGTACCATGAGTCTATGATGAGTTGAGGAGTATGGTATGAGAGTGATGCTGCTCTATAAAATAAAAATAAGAAAATGGATGGAAAATCAAAAAACAAAAAGAAAAAAACACACACAAACAAGTACAAAAATATTAACAAAACAAACTAGCAAAAACATTTATAGAGAGTCCTAAAAAAAAAAATCCAGCGTGTCCTCATTTTACCCCAACAACATCCTGCAACATCTCTTCCATTCCCTTGAATCGTCCTCCATCCTACATCAACCATCAACCAACAACCACCACTTTCCATCACCATTTCTGCATTAAAATATACCAGCACAAAGTACCTACTCCTTCTGCTAGTTCTGATGATGGTTCCTATTTGCTGATTCTGGTGCTGTATGGTGATGGCGATAGCGATGGAGATGGAGCTGCTGCTGTTACGATGATTGCTCTCCAAACGAGAGCTCTGGTTTCCTCTAAAGGTCCTTGCGTTAATTCTTCTTGCATAAATGTTTCATTTGAATGTACATTCTACAATAGCAATGTGCTGCCAAGCATGACGGAACAAATCCGCTCCTATTGCTCATAATGCATCCATAGTCGCATCACATCAACAACACACACAACACACGCTTAATGGGTACGAGGACTGGAGGAGGATACGAAGAAGCTACAACAACCATAAACGACCCGACTTGACTCCCATATCAAACGACCGACCGCTGGCGCTGCTGTACTAAGTTCTGGGAAAATTCTTTCGAATTCAAAAGCAATTCACAGAAACACACAGACATTTTTCTAAGAGCTTCCGTTTGTTATAGAGGCGGTTGTCTTGAGCGTGTTGGATGCTGAAATTTTCAGTGGAGGCAGTCGTCGTCGTGGTGGCAGTGAAGGTAGTGGCGATGGAAGCAGCAGCGAGTGAAACAAATGAAGTGAGACATGGGTGGTGGCCATTTATAATTTGACGGTAGAGTTGATTTGGGCAGTTAGGATTCTTTCTTGATTGATAGCAGCTGATGGAAACAACATCAACATGGCTTTGTTTTATTTGAAAAATATTTCAGATTCTTAATTTTTGTATTATTTTACAGGGTGAGCTTTAAACTATAAATATATATTTAAAAAAGAGTTAGTTACTTACTAAATTAGTAAATAAGTGAGTTAGTTAGTTAAGTAAGTAATGAATTCATTTATTTCTTATTATCTCATTTTACACTTTGGCTTTAACGTTAGCTCGGTTAGCAACATTTATTTTACACATTTTATTTTTAATATAATTAGTTTTCAAAAAATATAACACATAAATTCTGTTTTTTTTTATAATTAACGGGCACTCAAGGGGTTATTAATACCCTTAACATGTTTAAACACAGTACGAGCTTTAGGAAAAATAGGGAAGGATTAAAGAGGAGATACCGATGCATATTGGTCTTAAAGTTTTGAATATCAAAATTATAGGGAAAAGCATTCTACATTCTCTATGTGCGGTTAAAAAAAGGATCTCTATACTTGAAAGTACGTCCGAAATTGAGCTCAAGGTTAAACTGATGTGCATTCTTAGAAGTACGAGTATTACGGCTGAATTGTTTGAAGGGGGGAATGCAACTGACTAATTCGACAGAACACTATTTATAAAAATATCGGTAGAACAACGAAAGGCATGAAACATTGCGGCGGTGTTCTAGTGACGTAATTGTTTCGGTTATAGTTCTATCGCCTATCATTTTCAAAGCTCTTTTTTGGATCTTGTCCAAAATACTTAAACTTGTTAAGGGGCACGTGCCAAAATATGCGAGTTATATTCAAGTCTTGGACGAATGAAGGCTTTGTAAATTACAGCCACATCAGAAGGGGTGACAAATTTCTTGCACCGTCGGAGAAATCCTTAGCACCTAGCAGCATTTTTGGCAATATCGAATATGTGATCATTCCATAAGAGGTGATCTGTGATACACATACCGAGTACTGAAAGTTGATTAGTTTCCTGGATGCAAGTGCCGCTCATGGATAGCGGCATCGGGGGTGGGTTACGCTTTATGGCTGAATCATAATAACGTAATGTGACTCCAAACGGGAGCTCTAGTTCAATTATCTGAACATTTGCTTTGTCTGACAGCTCAACAACTGTAAAAAAATGTCAACAAACAAAATATTTGCTCTTTGGAGGAATGAAATAATAGAAATGTCATTCAAAGCAACCTCGAAGCAGGCCCACCGTAACACAGACGAAGCCGAAGCGTGTTTGTGATTCAGCCATTAACGACAGGAGACACCATTGAGTTTTCGAAGCATTTAATTCTACACGGTTTTTGATTCCCCATTGGACTATTTTGTCGAGATCAAAATTTAATGCAGAATTTAATGAGCTTATCACACGCTGCCGTTGATAGTCAAAATCCGAAAGATAAGGATGTGAATCTAGAAGCGAATATGAAAAGCTGAGGGTATTATCCTCAGCAAAACATTTTAATGTGTTAGAAGTGGAACTCAAGAGATCGTTTATGAAAATGCTGAAGAGAGTCGGAGACAAAACGGAGCCCTGGAATAAACCAGCATTTATTTTATGGGTTTCAAATTTGAAACCATCCAACACAACTTGCATTGAACGGTTGGAAACGTAGTTTCTAATTTAAAGAAGTAGAGATTCATCAATACCAAAAGCACGCAGCTTGATGCCAAACTCTATCAAATGCCTTTGCCTACTTTCTTCAAAACGATGTAAAGATTTGTTCTACTGTTCGGTGAGATAAAGCATGAGATCACCAGTGGACCTATTGCTACGAAAGCCATACTGTCGGTCATTAAGAAGCTTCCGTTCTTCGAGATATTTCTTAAGCTGATAATTAGTCAGCGTTTCAATGAGTAAGTGCTGTTGGACGATAGTTGGAGGGGGAAAGGATAAGCCTTTTTTAAGGATAGGCTGGACAAATGCTATTTTCCATACGCTCGGAAAGAGACCTATAGACAAAAGATGGAAAAGCTGACGCAGTGGTTTGAAGAACAGTTCTTCAGAACAATAGAGAGATACTATCCGTGCCAGCGGATTTGTGTATGTCAAGGTCTTTTAGTACTCTTGCAACTGTACGAGTGCGAAAGAAGATTCGTACCATAGAAACGCTCTCAAAAACAGGGGGACTCATGACACTCTCCGGTAGCGTCGAATTAACAGCGAACTGTGCTGCAACCAAATTGACTTTATCAATCGAGCTTACATAGAGAGTGCAATTGTGGACGAGCGTTAGACCCAAGGATGATGTTTCGTATGTCTTTTACAAATGCCCAGACATTTTTACTACCTTTAGGACATTGTAGTATTTTTAGCCTTACTTTCTGGTCATGCAAAAATTTGGTTTGTCGAATATGACTGTTGCAGGTCTTTCTAGCTTCTTTGAACTTATTTCGGTTTTGGCTTTATAAATCCGGAAAATTACATCTTTCATCCTAATAACCTCTTTACATCTCCATTAGGTTTGCTTGGGTTTGATAGATTTTACCCGATTCGGAATAAAATTTTTCATTCCGCAAAGAATTAAATGTGTAACGTTATCTGCGCTGATATCCACGTCACTATCGAGGAAGCATAGTGACCAGTTAAAGTTCCTGAAAAATTCATTAAGACCGTCCCAGTAGGCTTTATTGCCAAACGGTTCTTATAGAAGTTTTTTCTTTAACTGGGTTATTTATACATGAGAAATTTGCAGATACGATACAATGGTCTGATGTGTCTAGAGGTGATAATACACTGATTGTGTATTTATTAGGATCAGAAGTAAGAAACAAGTCTAGGGTGTTGGCGGATTGACCTGCAACGTCAGGGATTCGAGATGGCTCATCGACAAGCTGAGTTAATTGATTTAACTCAGCAAAGACCTCACCTTCCTTCAGGTGTTGACGATTTCAGTGTGAGGATAATGGGCAACAATTCTTTGGATGGAGTCGGACAGAGCATCATATTCGTTAAAAGTTGAATTTCCATCCATATTTAGACTTCGATATAAAAAAACATGCGTGGATGATGTGCTTATGTACCGTACATTTTAACCACATGAAGTTAAAGGTTGTGTTAGAGCACAAACCATATTGTGGCTGAAATTATCAGTAACATTCTTTGTGTTGAAATTTCTTTCAAGTAGCTGTACAGGTCTTTCCAGTTGAAATCGTTCAAACTTGCAATTGTTTCCTGCACCGACAAAGTTCTCTTTCCAAAGTATTCAAGACACTGCGTAGTGAAAATTTGGCATATACTTTAACAATGAAAACAGTCTTCTTATGCCCTTAGGTTACATAATGTGCAGAACTGGTTGAAACTTACGTTTTATAGGTTTCCATTCAAATCGAGTAGTTCACAATTTTTTTTAAATTAGAGATATTTCTCTTTCATCATGACAGTTTTTTGTTTTTTTTTTTCTCCAAAAAGTTGGTATTTGTGTAATTAATAATAATTGCAATAGAATTAAAAATAATTCTGCTCTCCAATCCCGAGCTCTTAATATAAACTCATTTCGAACAAGAATTTTATACTTCCATATACGATAAAGTCAATATCAATCGAAACAATTTCATCACAAATGATTCCAAGACGTTTCCAAATAGACAATCATATCAATCCCCATTCCTCAACTCATATAAAACCATTTTTTGGGAAGAAGATTATCCTGAGAAGAGAGTATTTTCACGATGAACTCGGTCTGCAACTTAAGTGTGTATTTACTATATGTATACAGTTTAGGAAGATTAAGTTTGTAGGTTGGCGTTTTCAAAGACAAGTTGAAAAGCTTTTTTAAAAAATATCTTTGAAGTTTTTCGATAGACTCGTATCATTCATTCATCACTTCCCCAAACTTGACCCGCGAAACACAGGAACGGTTCAATTATCCAAAAATATGTTTCGTAATGGTACATTGAATAGACTTTGTGAAGTATTTGAATTCTTTGAAAGGTGCAAGCTTAAATCAAGAATTCGGTTTAGTTTCACATCCAAATATTTGTACTGATCTACAATCTCCAAACTCTCACCATTGGTAACCCAATTGTTTATGTTTTGGCTACTTGTTGATCTACCAAAAACCATTACTTTTGATTTGTTAGAATTTATTTCAAGGCTCCATTCATCGAACATTTTGTTAGGTGAGCATTTTGCTCGTCATAAGTTGGAGATTTTATGGAGATTCAGAAAATATCTCAAAATCATAATATATTGATGTTTAAATTAATGATATGTATTTTACCAGGAAGGTAGTCTTACACGTCCTTTTTAAATAGAGTGAAAACAACAGTGCACTCAGAAGGAAACCTTGTTTTACTCCATCTTCAGTTTCAAAACATTCTGAGTAATTAGAACCATCCCATTCAGCTGCTTTTATCTCTGAATACAATTCTTTTACAACATTCAAAAACTTCGCATACACTTTCTTGTTTCTCGCTGAAAGCTTTGGTAATGGATGTTATAGCAAAAATCTGATCAGTCGTAAAATAACTTTTCTAAAAAACAGCCTGAAAGTCCGAAAGGACATTTTTTACATCCACCCAGGTCTCTTATCTGTAGTACCTGTGGTGTGATGGTTAGTGCGTAGGACTGTCATGCCAGAGGTCTTGGGTTCAATCCCTGTCTGTGCCACCGTAGAAAAAAAATGTTTTTCCCGGGTACTGCCTCTTGCGATGAATTGACAAATCCTATAGAAGAGTAATTCTTGTCATGAAAAGTGCTTTCGCAAATTAGCCCTGCGGATTCGGCTTGAAACTGTAGGTCTTCTCCATCCCTGACAACATTACTCGCACACAGAAATAGTTGAGAGATAAGATGTAAACCACCAGACCCTAGTTCTCGACGGACTGTTACGCCACTTAAATTATGTATTTAGATGTCTTATCTGTTAACAAGTATACTACACGATAGTTTTGCAAGTACTTTCATAAAGGAGATGCCATGGTAGTTTTTAACATTGTTCAAGTCTCCCTTTTTAATGAATAGGAAAGATTACAAACCTCTTGAATGACGATGAGTCTTCATTTCGGGAAAATAATCTGTTGAATGAAAAAAATCAGTCGCATTTCTAAAAATTTCATGTGTGATACCATTTTAACCAGGTGCCTTTCCATTGCAAGTTATTTAACTATTTGGTTAGTAGGTCAGCTTTCAAGAGCATTCCTTCTTATTTCCTTAAGAATTGGACATTTTCCAACAAAGTGGAATATATCTTTGCACAAGAAGCATTTAATTTCAGCTGTATAACTTCACTTTCCGACTTAACCATCATTGATATTTCAGCAATTCTATTATCGCCCCAAAAATAGTTTCTCTCTTCCAGGCTATGATTAAGTTGACAGTCGAGCTCCCAACATAGGGATCCTTTTGCGCGTCATTCATGTTTTTCTCTCTCTGCTTAATATCCACTGGGGAAATGAGCTGTCACCGAGAAGCTTTTAAATCCTCGTAGTTAATACAATTTAGGTTTAGTTCCATTCCACATTGTTACCAATCAGCACACCAACATGTTTTTTTTCGTATGGCTTGAAGAGCTACTATCTTTGGAAGCCTACTAGTTCTCATCTTCATACATCTCAGGATCTAGTTTACTTGCATTTTAACAGCGGTGATAATCTTGATTCTAGTATAATAACATAGTTGGAAGTATTTGATGGCAGATGAAAAATTCTCTCAATAAAGTAACGCAGAAGTTTTCCAACTGTTTCGTACTGCTTCGTTCTCCAAGCGTAAAACATGACTGATTCCAAAACCGTTTCAAATATTTTGAACTTGGTGTTATAGGATATACTTTTGTTATGAAAATTTTGTTCCAAGTTGGACTAATTCCACTTTGCACTTGCACTTTTAGCTTTAACTAGTTGTTCGTTAAGTGAACTCCAAGGTATTTTAATTCCATGACAACTTAGATGCTCTTTCCATTATACTCGTAAAACCGTTTTTCATTCGTAGAGTTGCGGCCTCCTCCAGTTTTTGAAAATCAAAATTATCTTGTTCTTTTTGGTAATTTGTTTGGTATTTTGTTAAGGTTTGTTAGTTTGCTAATTATTAGTAAATTACTTAACCTTAAACTTATAAAAATATTCTTGCGCAAATTCAATGTGTTTTTAATTTTTTAAAACCACTCTGAATGTTATGATTCACCCTGTACATTATACAATGCCAAATAAAATCTTTTGTATTTTTTTGTAACATAGAGAGAAGGAGAGCATAAACTTCAAGCATTCTGACTTCCTTTTTAATTCAAATCGTTTTTTAAAGAAATTTAAAACAAAAACTACTAAAATAGAATGAACGTAAACTAAAACACACTCATAAAAGTTTTATTCAAGTTTTGATGAACAAAGCTAAAGAACTAAAGAATAAAAGTACTTCTGCATATCCTTGAAGAAAATTGTATGTATGTATGTATTTAAAAGTTGTATAATTTATTTACTAAATAGGAAGTCACATTAACAAAGAGGTTAACTAGTGCAGATGAAGAGTAGAAAACTCACAAAACTACACTCTATGGTTTTGTTAGTTCAAAATTGACCTACTGATGAAGGTAGTATTCATATGATGATAGTACTTCAATGACATGTCAACCTCATCATTTACAGCTATTTAGATTAAAAATTTAGTTTTTTTTCAAGTGCTGACTCTTGGTGGATAACTAAGACAGCTACAGATAGAATATACAAATATTAATAGAATTACAAAACAAAACAGATACTCGTACTTCTTCATTTTGAATTATTGTTTTTAATTTAATACTAGCGAAGCTTAGCAATCGTCGCTCGTGACGGGCGTCTTCGTTTCTTTTATTTTAATTGCCTTGTCGTTTTGTTTTCATTTTCATTTGACGATGAAAATATATTTTCTTAAATGGGATATTAGAAAAGGTACTTTTTTCAATTATTTGAAGTGTCATTTCGCCGTCAGACTTTCCAATATCTGTTATTAGTTGCTATCCTTGGTACAATGTATATTTTACATCTTCCCTTAAATTATGTTAAACCTTACAACGTAGGTATCTTCGAAAAATGTTTTACTTTCGTTTTAATCGTTTGCATGTTTAGAAAAAAACATCTATGTAGGTTTAGTTCCATAAACATAAACATGCAGAATTTCTATTGGTGCACTCAGGCGTATACGTGCTTTTATTTTGTATAATAATTTAAACAGTAACAATTGTTTAATGCCTTTGTAATTTATAAATTTCATATTTATATAAACTTTTATTGATGATAAAATTTTTTTACAATTTCAGGTCTGGGGTGAGTGGACATTTTCATTTTAATAACATGCAACTCTTGGTATGTAAAAACAAAGTAATATTCAAAAAAATGCTTGAGCTATGAGCTCATCAAATATCAATGTACTTGAAAATTGAATATATTATTTTTCAAATAAGACTAACAAAAAATTCGTACTATTTGTGATAATGTTTTTTCCCAATTTTATTAAAATTTCAACAGTAGATTTTACTCAATATAATAATTACAATCCGGTTGAGGGATCTTGTTATAGTTAGATTTTACTCCATAGCACTTTATGTATTACTAGCTAAGTCTTTATCTTAAAACAAATGCGGTTACCATGAAAAAAGTTATAATAAGCCAACTTTAAAAGATAGACATATGCTGTCGCGGACTTTTAACTATTAAAACTATTAAAAGAAAACAATTCTGCAATACGCTATTTTAGCAAAACTTTAACCGCTTCCGCAGCACACGCAATGGATGCTCTCTAAGAGGAAAAACAACACGATTTTTTAAAATTCCTTATTAGTGCTCGCTCGTATTAGTCTTAGCGTATTATAATATATGTATATAATATATATAGCCTATTGTCTTCCTCAATAAATGGGCTTTCTAACACTAAAAAATGTTTCAAATCGGATCAGTAGTTCATGAGATTAGCGCGTTCAAACAAGCAAACAAACAAATTCTTCAGCTTTATAATATTAGTATTGATTACGTATTTCTTTTTTTATCTACACTCCTTCACGATTTCACCATCAAAATTGACACCATATATTATGCTTATGCTTTTAATATATGAGTTAGAGCGCAAGAAATTTTCTACGTTACATGATCCAAACTGTTTTTAATCATCCAAAAACCTTTTAAACGAATCAATATATACACAGGTTGGGTTCATGCTTTTTATAGCTTATGGGGATAAAATATAGATATCATATTACTAATATTTTGCTAAATTAAACGTTATAGCTATCATAGTTTTTCTCATGACTAAACCTTTTTTGTAAATTAATATGCGTATGTACATATGTACATATATACAATATTAACAACAAGAAGGGTTTTCTGTTTTTTCTTGTTGTTTATTATTTTATAAATGTCTATATCACTTTAGTTGAGTAAGAATATTTGGCCATATTATAGGCCCCGTTGGAAAAGATTCATATTGCGAGTTTCTGGAATCCTGTCTAGAATCGTCTCTAATTTGATGACAATATTGTAAAGTGTTTTCCAAAGAGAGGTTTCATTTTTATATAGTAAAAAAAAGGCTGGGATGCGACCCACACAGATAACTTCCCATCCCGTCTGTCGATTTGTCTTGCTTAAAAGTTTGAAGGTTTTCGTGTTTTGTTAAAAAAAGTTGTCAGTTGAATTTTTCTTTAAAATTTAAAAATGACCAACAATATTTTGCATAGGTATAATGAAATAGTTTGATTTCAAAATCTACATTTGTTAACGGGATTTTTAGTCGAAAACCAATTTTTATCAATTTTAGCAGCATTTCTTAAAAGTTTTTATTTCTTATAAACAAATACAAATTGGATGAATGAAATTAATTAAAAGTCAATGTCTTCTATTATTCACGAGATGTGGAGAATCGAACATAAATATTTAACAAATTTGCGTACTATTTTTTGTAGGTTTCATTTTTTATGAAGAAAACGGACTGTTGGATTTTTATAAAAAAAAAATAATAAATGTCGAAAACAATATTTTCTGTGAGATAAAATTAGTTTGAAGCCAATATTTTTAATTTTTGAAAAGATATTTGATTCGAAAGTAAATTTTTACCAAGTTTTTTTTTAGGTTTTTATTTTTTGTAAAAAAACTGTCTATTCGATTTTTCTCAAAATTAAACTGAATATTTTTTAAAAGATAAAATCAGATTTAAGCCAATATCTCAAAGTTTTGAAAAGATATTTCAGTCGAAAATCAATTTTTACCAACTGTTGTTAATTTTGTTCTTAGGTTTTTAATTTTTTGTAAAAAAGCTGTCAATTTGATTTTTCTAAAAATATTACTGAATGTTGACAACAATATTTTTTAAAACATAAAATTAGTTTTAAGCCAATATCTCAAAGTTTTGAAAAGATATTTCAGTCGAAAATCAATTTTTAGGAACTTTTAGTAATGTTTTGTTTAGGTTCTTATTTTTTTGTAAGAAAAACAATCAATTCGATTTTCTCAAAATTTTACCGAATGTAGAACACAATATTTTTTATAAGATAAAATTAGTTTAATGCCAATATCTCCAGGTTTTGAAAAAATATTTGAGTCGAAAATAAATTTTTACCAATTTTTATTAATTTTTTTCTTAGGTTTTTGTTTTTTGTAAAAAAACAGTCCATTAGATTTTTCTCAAAATTTTACCGAACATTGAAAACAATATTTCTTATAAGATAAAATTAGTTGGAAGCCATAATCTCACACTTTTGAAAAGATTTTGAAGTCGAAAATCAATTTTTACCAACTTTTAACAATGTTTTTTTGGTTTGTATTTAATAAAAAAAACTGTCTATTCGATTTTTCTTAAAATTTTACCAAATTTTAAAAACGTTATTCTTCGTTGCACAAAATTGTTTTCGAGATAATTTTGACAAATATTTTGTTTTCAGTTTTTTGATTTAAAAAAAAAAACTGTTAATTGGATTTTTTTTCCAAAAATAAATTTGTTTGTTTAGTTTAGTTTAGTTTAGTTTATTCATTTATTGCATACACAGTAAGAAATAAATCTTATAAATTAGTGTTCTGCTAATTAAATACAATATAAAAAAAAATGGAGAAAAAGCTACATACATAGAAAGAGTTTATATTTTAATACTACATATTATTTTGAATCAAATTTAATTTTTACATACATCTCACTTATTGAAATCACAGTTGCGTAATGATTGGAAGGCAGATTTGAAATCTATGCACTTTGAAAATAACTTCGAAGATCTCTGCGAAACTTTGCTTCGGCATTTGTTCTTTTTAAATTAGTTGGAAGGAGATTCCACAGGCGAATAGCATTGACGAAGAATTGTTGTTCTGAGGTCCGACAAGAAAACCGAGGGTGTATAAGCATTAGGGATCTGCTGGAAGAGCTGAACCGTATCCTATTAAATAAACTACAAGGTTGTTGTGTTTGAATAATATTGTAAAGTAAGAGAAGTGTCCTGTACCGAAGAAGGTGGTGGAGGGAAATATTATAAATTTGAAGCGAAAATCCAGATATACGATCATATCGACGTAGACCAAATATGTAACGAGCTGTATTATTGAAAGCGACATTCAATTTTCTCCTGCTACCAGCGTCACAGTTGCAGAAGACTTCACAACCGTATGTTAAAATAGGAACAACTACAGTTTTGGCTAGCATAATCCGAATATTGAGCGGCGTGTAATGTTGCGAAGACCATAACATTCTAAGCACTCCATAGGCCTTACCCACGGCTGCATTTATATGGCTGTCCCAAGTTAGCGTCCTATTAAACAACATACCGAGGTTTCTTGCACTAGATGCATATGCGATTGGTGTACCATTCAAAATTATGTTTGGGAAATAATCTAAATTAAGCACTTTCCTACTAATAACGATGCATTTGGACTTAAGTGGATTAAGGAAAAGTCCATTATCCTGTGACCAACTGAGAATTTTGGCAAGGTCGTTATTAATTGTACGTGCACCATCTTCAATAAGTCCGAGGGGACAGCTTTTGAATAGCTGGACGTCATCCGCATACATTTGAATTGAACATCCCGAGATCAATTCTGGAAGTTCGTTTATGTACAACGAAAATAGAAGGGGACCCAAGATGGAACCCTGCGGAACTCCTCTAAATGTGGGAAGAAAGCTTGAAATTTTATTATTTACAGAGACCGCTTGCACTCTATCTTCCAAATACGTTTTTATTAAACGAACTGCAGATGGAGATAAACCATACTTGCGAGAGAGTTTATAACATAGATTACGATGATCCACCGTGTCGAAGGCTTTTGAGAAGTCGAGCAGTACTAAAAATGTTACAAAGTCATCGTCTAATGCCGATCTAATATCTTCAACTACATTTATAATAGCTGTCGTGCAGCTATGCTGCTCACGAAAACCAAACTGCTTAGGGGACATGAGGTTTTGCGCCCTTAAGTAAGCATTGAGTTGTTTTTGGAGAACTCTCTCAAAAACTTTGGACAAATAAGGAAGAATGGAAATTGGTCTGTAATCATTTGTATTTCGACCCTTTGGAATTGGCAAAATTTTCGCTTGTTTGGTATCGCGTTACAATATATAATATAAAATTTAATTCAAGTCTCTAGCGTTATTGGTTCGTGAGATATTTAGGGTTAACCAAAATTTAGATATTTAGGGTTAACCAAAATGTTCACTTTATTTTTAAATTGCCTTTTATTTTTGCATCTTTCTGCATTATTATCTGTATAAAAAAATTTATTTGAAGTCGATATCTCTACTGGCTCTTGAGCTATGGACGACGAAAAAACGGACGTACAGGAGTACGTACACACTCACGCACAGACATCTCTCTAAAAGTCTTTTATTTCGACTCTAGGGGCCTTGAAACGTCGAGAAATGTCAAAATTGCAATTCGACAAATTGGACCGATTACAATAACTTCTAATGGGAAGTTAAAAAAGGAATACTTTTTAAGATAAATTAATGAATGTTTGTTTTGTTATAAAGATAAAAATAATCCATTAACAATGAAAAACGATATTAGGCTAATGGCGGTCATGGCTGCAGTTACTGCACCATACTTTTGAATGAAATTTCCCACGACCAATTCACAAATTTATGGCTCGATAACTTCTAGAATTCCATCTTTAAGTTTTTGAATCAATTTTTAAGCATTAACATAGATCTTGTTTATCACAAGGCTCTTAAGATAAAACGTGAAACCCTGTTAAATCACAAGTTCTCGGTATATGGGAAACAACACGAATTTTTTTACTCTAATCATTAACCTTTTCTCCGCTGTGAATGTGGACATCGTCACCGAAATGGATTTTTGATGAAAATCATGATTGTTTGGTGCATTTCAAGGATCTAATCAGCGAAGATACAACATTGCTGGTAATCCGACAGCTTAAGATTTTAGTATAACTGAATTTAAAAAGCCTTAAGACCCTTTTTAAAAAGACGGTGTGATGTCGTTGGTGAAATACTTAAACCCAGTGATTGAAGAGATATCAAAAAACTTAGGTTATCGTCAAAATAAGAAATACAGCAATACATTTTTTTATCAGCGAAGCTTTGCAATTCCCTTCAGGAAAAATTTCATGCTTCTAGTATTTATTATTATTATTATAATTTTATTGAAAGCATAATAAAATTCTACTAACAATAATTTAATAAAACGTTAGCTACCAGGGCTTATCGCTATTTGAAAAAATTCAAGTTTTAAATTAAATATTCTGAGTTAAGTTTAACTAAAATTACGTGAACAAGTTTTATATTATCTTTAGATATACATAATTGATAAAAGTTCTGTTAAGGTTTTTCCAGATGTATTTCTTGATATTCTGTCGATGTATTTATTAATCCACTACATAATGTGGTTTTTCGTTTTTATTGTGAGCAGACCTTTTTAGAATAAATGAAAACTAACACTAAAAGTGAAAAGAATAATAGGTACTATCAGTTGAAGACGACGTCTTGAGATACATCATGAATTATCACATACTCTTGACAATTTTGTGTATTTAACGATCAACTAAGTTACTTTTGTTTAAAACTGCTGAAAATCGCTTTGCCAAATATTTAATGAATTTATTTTGCACATTTTTGTATCCACACCAAAAGTTTCCAAAAATTCTACGCACCTTTTTTTTAATATGTTATTACTAAAAATTTCTGATTTCTTTGATTTGATTTTGCACAAACGTTATCACACTTTACTTAAAAAAAAATCTGTATGAAAGTAAAATACAATATTTTTACAATTTTATGAAATTTGCGAAGTTTTACTTTTTTAACTTTATATATATTTTTTATTTAAAAATATCGTAGCTAATGTCACCCAAATAGTTTTCACACTTAAGTTATATTATAAGTTAATTTTTGTTAAACTTAATCACTTCTTAAAATTAAATATTTTCCATTAACTTGTGATAAGATGAAATTCAAAATTATTCAATGTAAACAAATCAAAACAAACCCCTCATACATTTGTTGGCATTATTCCTTTTTTCTATGTATGTATGTACCTCTTTGTATATTTATATAGATAAATTCGTTGGTATAAGTCCTTCAATAAAGTTATTGACCTTAATTTGCTAATTACAATAATATATTGTGTATTTTGTGTTCAGTCAAGAAACCGGATAACAAAAGTTATCTTTTACTTTGTTTAGTATTTAGTTTTTTTTTTCTTTCTGTGCGCACAACCGACTTACATCCACTAAATTCACGGATAGACTATTTTCTAGTATACATCAACTGTCCCGCACCCGTATTAGGTTTTCTTTGAAAGGACGAACAACAACAAAAAGGCTACTAGTTTCATAATTGTGCTGAGGACATGGTCTATCGGGCCATGGTCACAATAATATTTAAGAAAATCCTTTTTTAAGGTTACCTTATACCTTTACATGGAAATTCTGTCGATACGTATCGCTAAGACTTTGGTAGGAATTGAAGTATCTTCGGAATTAGGAGAGGACTTGAGTCGCATGTTATTGAACTTTTTGAT
Organism: Eupeodes luniger; assembly: GCA_951509635.1. Taxonomy (NCBI): domain Eukaryota; kingdom Metazoa; phylum Arthropoda; class Insecta; order Diptera; family Syrphidae; genus Eupeodes; species Eupeodes luniger. Next base: position 47,035,519 of record OX608074.1, on the reverse strand, counting down.
TGAATTAACAATTTTCCACATTTTTATTGCTTAAAAAAAAGAACAATATTTTGTCTTTTTAGCACAAAGTCTACCTACTTCTTTGTTTAGCTGACCTCTGAACATGCTGGATTCTTTTTTTTACAAAACAGTTAAATTCCCTTAAAATTTCTTTAACCTTTGCAGAAAAGTCACCGAAAAGATTGTCTTCTTCTTCTAGTTGTTCATATTTATTAACCTTGTATATACATACATTATACACCTTATAAATATATTTGTCTTGAGACATTGGCCTTTCATTTACTTTATAATTATTACAGCTCACCTGTTGTTTTGTACATCATTTTCTATGAATGCGACTTGATGCAAAGAATTGCGTGTCCTTTAGAAAGACCACGTTGGTCGTCGTCACTCTATACTTTTGTAGGGCTCTTCTATTTTAGTGTAAGGATTTTCTTTAGGTTACCAACTCATACAACTTATAGTTGTTAAATAATTTCTCTCAGCTCATATATAAATCAGTAATGGAACAAAGTGTTTAACTATTTTTATAAATAATTTGGCAGCCTACTCACCAAAGGGTATGAGTTTGTGTCTTGGAAGTTGATTTTATTTATTAGATAAATAATTTGTTGGACTTGACTTTGAAAAGTTATTGATTAGTTTGTAGTATGGTTTGTATAATGATCTTGTTAACTTTTTGGTGTTTACAGTTTGATTGGTAGTATTTCATAACGGTATTGGTAGCTATTACATTTTGGTTTATTTGCTTTTGTTCTTATAGTACAATAATAAATACCAAGCGATTAGACATTGTTGCATGTTTCGTATTTGTAATTTGTTGTTTCTTCTAATTGACATGTGTATTTTGTGTGTTGACTTTTATTTTCTTCTCTTTCTACTTCTCAGGACATGAAAGGATTTTTTTACTTGGTGGTCAAAAGCGATTTACTCTAGAGATTTTCAAACTGACAGGTATTTACGGCCATACTGCAAGACTTTCATTTGTCAAATTGATGATCATTTTTAAAATTTGTAGATGTTTCATTTTGAGTAGTCGGTTGTTCACTTTTAAAACTTCACTTTAGACATTTGAGGATTTAAAACTACATCATTATACACATGTTTCAACAATTCAGTGAAATTGTTTAAATTCATTGCAAGACTGTTAAAAATTTTGCTCTCACACTTTGGAGTAGTCGGTGAAAAATATTCTCAGCTAGTATATCGTATGTTTAGATTGGGAGCAACTGAGAATATTGCTACTGTAGCCCGTACTGTTGACGGAAACCCAGATTTGTCGATTCCTCTCCTATCTTTGGAATAAGGCATTTCACAAACGACATTACACCCTGTTTAGAAGGCTTTAAAAGTTTTGTTAGCATTAGAACTTTAGCTGGTCGAACATCAACAAGATGCCTCGTATCTTCATCTTCATCAATGAAGCTAACTTACGTTTAGTAAGCCGAAATGTAACATTTGGGGCTCGAAAATCTAATAATAATAATTGTTTTAAAGCAACCTCTGCATTCGCTCTGTGTAACTATTTGGTGCAATTTGTGGACTGGACCTTCCTATTCGAAATTGAGGTGGATGCAACTTTTACAGTGAATGGATTGAGCTACTGAGCTATGGTTAGTAATTTTTGTTTAAGGCTGGATTTTGAAGATATTGATGGGAACGGCATATGTTTTTTATAAGTCGGAGCTACGTGTCACACAAGTGACGAGACAGTCATAATTTTTGCAAGAAAAGTTTCCTAAACGTGTTATTTTTCGAAGAGATGATCACAATTGCCAACCTAGATATTGTAATTGAATACATTTAGACGTTTTTGTCCATTTAAATATAAGGCCTATGATAACGCTCCATAATCAATTCAAGACCTTAAAGATTGTATTCGTAATGGTAATTTACCAAAGAACATGAATTTTGAATTTTAGGGTTAAGGCTTTGATTAATTAAAATTTTCAAAAATGTCTGATTTTGTAAAGGTTTTTTAATCAATCGACACCGTAGCCATCCTTAAAATGAATATGACAGTTTATAACAAAAAAAAAAAACGTTTATTTTGAAAAAAGAAGAAGTAAAAAATAGTGACCAAAGTTCAGTGTAATTAAAAATAATTCCGTATCTATGTGAAATTGTTTTTCGACAAAAGAGTTTTCGATTAACGAAAACTACCACCTAATTTGTGTTGTCTAAAATTATAAATAAACTACAGTTCAATAGTCAAAGGAATATGTGCTTACGCCCCTTGGTACAACTTTAAATTAGGTAGCGCAACAGTCCGTCGAGAACTAGGGCTTAGTGACTTACTACTCTCAACCATTCCTATGTGCGAGGAATGGAGGGGACCTACAATTTTAAGCCGAATCCGAACTGCTAATTTGAGAAAGCACTTTTCATGACAAGAAATACTCTTGGAGAATTTGTCAATTCCTCGAAAGAGGCAGTACCCTTCAAATAAACTTTAGATGATACAGGCAGGGTTTGAACCCAAGACCTCTGGCATGACAACGCACTAAACATCATGCCACGGATACTACCTTTCACGGTGTTGCATCTAGCACGGAATAAGCAAAGCAACCGTCTGCAGAGTAGTTTATCGAGTGTCGAATACTATCTTTTTCTTGCAGGATATTATTTTTTGCAAAGTGGCAAAGTAATAAGTGTTTGGTAAAATATGCCCCTGGCCATGTAAAACTGTCCATTTAGATGATATTGATTTCCATTGATTTTCAAAAATGCTGGTTTTATTCATATATTAACATAAACCTCCTTTTAAAAAAAATTTAAATTAGATTTCAATACATACACTGTTGGCAACTCTAAAAAGGAAAATGAATTTTACAACTGACAGTTTAGGTTTAACTTTCCATCTAACAAAATCTAAATTTCAATATGTCAATTTGAGGGATGCAAAATCATTTTGCAGAACACAATTCTTAGTTTGAAAATACTGTCTGTCAGAAACATAAGTGTTTGTATTTTGTTGATCAAGTCATTTCTTGTGCGTTACAAAAATTTGTTGGCCTACATATATTTTATATTCACTTATATTTTATTTCTTAGAACTTTTATTTTAGATTTAATATTTTAGCTATCCTCGATCCAAAATGTTACTATCTCAAAAATTTCCAAAAAAGAACTGAGTCCTTAGCTAAGATTTTTTATTCTACTCAAAAAATCTCTAAGGTGGATCTGGAGAGTCATTCCGTAGTTTACAAAATGATAATCGTCAAAATGGTTATCATTAACCTTATCGTCAATATTTTGCTGGAATGACTTTGGATGAAAAGCTAAAGTGGAAAGAACACATCAAAAAGAAAAGAGAAGAACTAAACTTGAAATATAGAAAAATGTACTGGTTACTTGGTAACAACTCTGATTTATCAATCCAAAACAAAATAATGCTGTATAATCAAGTACTAAAGCCTGTATGGACCTATGGAATCCAATTATTGGGCTGTACAAAGAAAACAAATACCGAAATCATCCAAAAATTCCAAAACAAAGTCCTTCGTGGAATAGTTAATGCACCTTGGTACATAAGAAATACCGATCTACATCGTGACTTACAAGTAGAAATGGTTACAGAAGTTGTTAAAAAATACGCTGTATCGCACAACCAGAGACTGCAAAGTCATACTAATTCTGAAATGGAGTCCGTCTTGAATATAAGAAACCATGTTCGGAGATTAAGAAGAACCAAGCCTCATGAGCTTATGGTCTAATAAAAACATGGGAAAGTATTAAAAGTTTAAACTTCCCCCAAAGTGATTGTAAAAAGTTAAGAAAGAAAAATCTGATGTCGATCCTTCAAGATTGGTCCGGATGAAGAGGTGGTTTTAGTAGTTAAGAGTCTCACACTACTTGGTGTCGAATACTGCCAAGTGTCTCTTGAAAATTTCCTCCTGTCAAAAAAAAAAAAAAAAAAATATGTTGCTTCGTATAACTTTATCACTATCGTCTCGTCAATCGTTTTCAGTACAAGATTGTTGACTGATCTGATACTGCAACTGAAATGGCAAAATAAAAGATAATGCTGGTTCGATAACTCGAAAATATAACCAAGTTTCCCAAACTTGTTATTTTTTCTATTGGAAATTGTATAAATTTGCAAGAAGATTCCTGTTACCAAACATATCAATTATTTTGTGTTTTTATTTTTTACCACCGCCGACGATATACAGCAGATCTTAATATTGGAGGTATATATGCAGAACAACAACCGTCCTGCGGAGTAAAATTCTCCACTCTTTTCGTTCTCAATTTAATTGCCCAGCACATTAATTGCTTGCGAAATTTTGACGTTTAATTTTTTTATTGAAAAAAAAAATTGTTTACTCGTGACTTTCGGTGTTTTGACTTTGATTTATATTTGATTTAAAATTTAAAATAAAATGGATTTGTCTAATGTGTTCCAACATTGCATTTCTGAATCGGATACTCAGGATGTTATTGGTGATGTGCAAGAAGTGATGAAGACAAGCAGTGAAATTCAACTTCCAGACAGAAATCTCCACAAATATTTTTCCGCTGTGGTTTTCGTTTTCATTTCGCTCTGCACTTGGAGACCACCGAAAAATTTCGATTCGCATCAGCAGCGTACTAGGCTTTACGTGAAGTGAGACTATCGTCTGACGACAATCGTTTTACGCAATCGGACTTTCGATTCTCAAATAAGTCTACAATCTACTTAACTTTATTCACAATCTGGTAATTTTATTTCAGAACAATTTTAAATAAATTAAAATGTCACTCATCCTAAAACCTTCTTTTGTTTGTTTCCTTATTGAAAATAAAATACTTAATAAAGGAATAATATTTAAAATCTTCCATAGTAAATAATCGTATTATGTAGTCTAAAAAAAATAATAAAAAACTCGTAAACATTTGTGATTCGAATACACCGACTGGCTTTACCGATGATGAAGAGTACCTATAAGTTAAGTACTTTATACAACAATACTGTCATCTGTTTTGCATACAAATGACTTGATTTTTATAGGCCAAAGTGAAAAATCAACATTCAAACTATTTGTCATTGCAGATGGCGTTCATATTTGACATGTTAAATGCTCATAAAAAATTAACTAACAATTCATTTAACCAATAACAATGCAAAACTGGAAAATAAAACATTAAAATTAACAAAATTTTAATAAAAGTATTTCGAATAAGTATTTTTAATTTTTGTTTGTATAATTTCTTGGCAACACTACATTCACAGTTCACAGTTTTAATAGTCTTGGATGTTTTGAATTGAGATTGTCAGAAGAACACAGATTATGGCTTTTTTTGGGGTTTCTACGTGCTTCGCACTTAACAATGTAAATATAATAAACAAATTTACATGGATAATGTGAGAAAAGATCTGTAAGGTATTCGAGTAAAACGATTGAACGTGATTTGAATTTTATGGTTTAAAAAAAAATGTTACATTAATTTCACTTGATTCTGAGAATGTTTGGCTAGGTCAAGTAGAAGGCCAAAACAATAACAGAAATGAAACTGAAACTGAAACATTATGGAAATATGTATACATTTTGTTTTATACTTACTTTACGTTTGCTATTCAAAAATCAACAAATTTTAAGAACCACAATATTTTAAAATTCCCATTTACAGTGAAAGAAACTAAATATACTAGGAGGTTCTTTTGACTCAAATTGAAATTCAAACAAATCGACGAAGAAACTCCTCAATTTTGAAGTCAAAATGACTTCAGTTTTTATTGAATTATCTATAAATTTAATTTATTTGATAAAGTCCAGTTGTATTGAATTTAAACTCACCCATCAAAAACAGAAATTCATGGAATTCCATACAAATAAAGGGTGTTGTTTTAGAGGCGGATGTCCAATTTTCGATGACTTTTAACAACATTTGTCCTGTCTGTGCTGTAAGTGGTCAATCGTTACGAGATTATTACCGTAGATAATCAACTTCACATTTCCCCACAGAAAATAATCAAGCGGCCGGCGTTAAATCACTCGATCTTGGAGGCCAATTCACGAGTCCGTAACGTGAAACTATGCAGTTCCCAAAAATTTTCTTTAATAAATCAATTGTGGCCTGAGCTGCGTAACATGTTGCGCAGCGCTTAGGCGCCTTTAAACCACAGCTTCTGCGCATCATAGTTGTTGAATTTGAAAGAAGTACGGAACAATTATTCAACCAACCCATAAAGCACACCAAAAAGTCAGTTTTTGCGGATGTAACGTTGAGACACTCAACCTAATTTTGAGGATTATCATCACTCCAAATACGTCAGTTTTGTTTAATGATTAAAATTGCGCTCTTAAATTAAATCACTTGACAGCTGACAAGATGGCTGCCAGTTACAATAGAGTTTCCAACTCAAAGTTATGACAGTTCGTAAAAAAAACAACAACAAATTCAAATCTGGAGAATTGAATAATTAATTTTAAATGTCAGAAACTTAGAAATCATATGAACAAAGAAAATTATTAAAATAGCCATTTTGTGATTTAAACTGTGGTGAGACTCTTAAAAATGCTTACATCAATTTAACTAAATCACCTACTAACTTCCCATAGGAAGTTATTGTAATCGGTCCGATTTGTCGAATTGAAAATTTTGACATTTCTCGACGTTTCAAGGTCCCTAGAGTCGAAATACTCGTACAAGATTTTTAGAGAGATGTCTGTGCGTGAGTGTGTACGTACGTTCGTACGTCCGTACGTCCGTTTTTTCGTCGTCCATAGCTCAAGAACCAGTAGAGATATCGACTTGAAATAAATTTAGTTATACAGATAATAATGCAGAAAGATGCAGAAAGGAAAGGCAATTTAAAAATAAAGTGAAAATTTTGGTTAACCCTAAATATCTAAATTTTGGTTAACCCTAAATATCTCTTGAACCAATAACTCTAGAGACTTTAATTAAATTGTATATTATATATTGTAACGCGATACCAAACAAATTTATTTTTGGAAAAAATCCTATTAACAGTTTTTTTTTAAATCAAAAAACTGAAAAAAAAATATTTGTCAAAATTATCTCCAAAACAATTTTGTGCAACGAAGAATAATGTTTTTAAAATTTGGTAAAATTTTAAGAAAAATAGAATAGACAGTTTTTTTTTATTAAATACAAACCAACAATACATTGTTAAAAGTTGGTAAAAATTGATTTTCGACTCCAAAATCTTTTCAAAAATTTGAGATTATGGCTTCCAACTAATTTTATCTTATAAGAAATATTGTTTTCAATATTCGGTTGAATTTTGAGAAAAATCTAATTGACTGTTTTTTTTACAAAAAACAAAAACCTAAGAAAAAAATTAATAAAAATTGGTAAAAATTGATTTTCGACTCAAATATGTTTTCAAAAGCTGAAGATATTGGCATTAAACTGATTTTATCTTATAAGAAATATTGTTGTCAACATTCAGTAGTATTTTTAGAAAAATCAAATTGACAGCTTTTTAAAAAAAAAATTAAAACCTAAGAAAAAAATTAATAATAGTTGGTAAAAATTGATTTCGACTCAAATATCTTTTCAAAACTTTGAGATATTGGCTTAAAACCAATCTTATCTTTTAAAAAATATTTTTTTCAACATTCAGTAATATTTTTAGAAAAATCAAATTGACAGCTTTTAAAAAAAAAATTAAAACCTAAGAAAAAAATTAATAATAGTTGGTAAAAATTGATTTTCGACTCAAATATCTTTTCAAAACTTTAAGATATTGGCTTAAAACCAATTTTATCTTTTAAAAAATATTGTTTTCAACATTCACTAATATTTTTAGAAAAATCAAATTGACAGCTTTTTTACAAAAAAATAAAAACCTAAGAAAAAAATTAATAAAAGTTGGTAAAAATTGATTTTCGTCTCAAATATCTTTTCAAAACTTTGAGATATTGGCTTTAAACTAATTTTATCTTATAAAAAAGATTGTTTTCAACATTCTGTAAAATTTTCAGAAAAATCGAATTGACAGTGTTTTTACGAAAAATAAAAACCTAAACAAAAACAATACTAAAACTTTGTAAAAATTTACTTTCGACTCAAATATCTTTTCAAACATTAAAAATATTGGCTTCAAACTAATTTTTTTCTCACAGAAAATAATGTTTTGGACATTTAGCAATTTTTTTTATTAAATTCCAACAGTCCGTTTTTTTCATAAAAAAATAAAATCTACAAAAATTAGTAAGCAAATTTGGTAAAAATTGATGTTCGGTTCTCGATATCTCGTGAATAATAGAAGATGTTGACTTCAAACAATTTCTCATTCATCCAATTTGTTTTTGTTTATATTATAAGAAATAAAACTTTTAAGAAATGCTACTAAAGTTGGTTTTCGACAAAAAATCTCGTTAACAAAAATAGATTTCGAAATCAAACTATTTCATTATATGCTAAATATTGTTGGTAATTTTAAAATTTTTAAGAATAATTCAACTGACAACGTTTTTGAAAACCTACAAACTCTTAAGCAAGACAAATCGACAGACGGGATGGGAAGTTATCAGTGTGGATTGCATCCCAGCCTCTTTTTTATTTATATTTTGTTTAGATGGCTTAAATATTTTTTTAAATCATTTAAAAATTTAGTGCATTCAAGTTAAATTGGGAGTGAATAGTAACTTGAAGATATCTCCTAAAAATTAATTATGCAGAAAACCAAGTATTTAGTTGTCAGTTTATTAGTTAAGCTTTCAGGAATCTTAGTTTGAAAAAAAATAAAACTATAAGACGAAATATTTTGCACAAAATTGTCACATCTCAAGAAACATGATCTGACCAATTTTAAATGCTTCTCTTTCAAATTTAGCTGTGATAATTTTCTCTTTAATATGTCGAGACTGAGGAATTCAAATTATATATTTATATTTTAGTCAACTTGATAAAGTGATTAGTGGTTAGCCAGCATAATAATTCAATAAAAATCTTCCACAAATCAGAGACACTCGTTAATATTCAAGCGCAGCATCATCGCAAAAATGTACGTCTGGCAAAGTGATTCGGCTGGGTTTTCACTTTTTGTTAAAAGTTTAATCAACTCAAAACCACTATAAATGAATCACTTCATCACCGTTTTGTTCATGTCTATCATCTGAACTGACCTGAGGCAAGTTTGATTGCCGTTTATTCGTGACGTATTCCATTTAAGATCGAATTCATTTGACATTCAAATTAAAACCTTGTCTTTTTCTTAAAACATAGATGATGTGTCTACTCACACGATCTTTCAACAGAACTATGTATCTTTTTAAGAGTGTTTAACCTTCAGTAATGGATATCCTATGCTTAAAACGTTTAATGTGGATGCTTTTAATTATTTATGATGATAATTTCTCTAAAGTTGTAGGTAGTTTTATTAAGATAAACATTATAGTGAAAAGGTAGTAACATAATATTAATTTCAATACCTAAGCGAAACATCAGGTAATTTTAAGCACGTACAAGTAAACTTAAATTTTTGTTTGGTAAATTTTGACAAATTATATAAAAAACACATTTAGTGTTTGGACAGCTTGGGTAGTCACAAGAAATATGTGTTGACACAATCTTTTCTATTCATCATCAACATCACCATCAGCAAACATGACACCTTGATACAGTGTTGTGTATAAATTACACAATTTTTTAAAGATTGGACAGTTTCCATTGGCTTTTTGGTGAAGTAGTTTTATTTTTAAATAAATATTTTTATCTCATGTAGTTGTTAAAAATATCTAAACAACAATGGAATTAGCCATGAATTTCATTTAAACCTTCAAAATCTTTGATAAGAGTGCACTTATTAGAAAAAAATGTTAAAATCTTTTTTAAGGGTCATTCAAAATCTTTAAATCTTTATTTTAACATAACGGGTTCATAAGTTTTAAAACGAAGTTTAAGAAAAAAAACTCCAAAAAAGATCACAATCAATTTGTATATGAAAAACTAAAAAGCTGAAATTTTTACCAAAAAGCTAATTGCATTCAAAAATTGAAGGCATTTTTGAATAATTCTAGTACACACTTAAGATACATGATATATGAAAAACTGAAGCACTTGAAACGTTCGACTTGTTTGATGATACTAATTTTAATAAATATGATTTAAAATCACGAAAATAAATAAAAACCAGCATAAAAGTGTTCATATATGGGTTTTGCCCCGATGTAATGGTTGGGCTCATCAGAAGATGACCATTACACCTTGTCTTGGCGCATATTTTTCCGAATAAATCGAGATTCCATATAATCCGAGTCCGAGCTACATAGAGCAACTGTGACGTTTCAACGTTTTATCTCTCTTCCACTCATTTCCCAAAAGTTCAAAAATCCCTAATAGTTGTTAGCCATCAGTTGGAAAAGAAACAAAATGATAATACGTCTAAAATAATTCGGGTTAAAAAAGATTCTGTCCATCAATATTGGACAATTTTTATTTTTGAATTACTTAATAATATTCTCAATTGTCAGATTGACGAAGAAAAACATTTATTTATTTCTTTTCTTGCTATTTTTAAATTTTTGACATTAAAAATGAGAAATTACTTTAAAAGTTTTAAGAATATGGACAGTTCTTATATCTGAAAAGTTTGGTTAGAAAAAAAAAGTTAACGAAATAATTCACAATACTGTCTTTTGTTTGTTTATATTTTGTAGAAGCTTTTTCAATGTCATAAGATTGATATACCTCTTTATATGTACATACATAGATATATAAATATACTTGCAGATAAGGTGTAAAGTGTTTGGCAAATCTCCTGTCATTTATCAATTTTATTTTTCACAAAAAATATATTCAAAAATGTGTAGAAAAAAAAATAACTTATGTATGAATGAATTTTGTTATGAAAGCACTTGACAATCTTGAATAATATCTTTAAGTATGATTGATACTTTGGTCTGAAAAACCATCAAGCAGACATTAACTGCAACATAAAATAAAATATGTACATATGTAGCACTAAAAAGGGTAATAAGTATGTATCCCAAGCATTTTGAATAAAATTCAGTCATAGAAGTTCTTGCGCCTTTTCAAATTCAGGACAATCGATGACCATTTTAAATATCGAACACCATTAGAAATTCAATAAATTCTGTAATGGGTACATAAAAGGTTTTCAAACTTTGACAGATGACTGCCGACATATTTTATTATATAAACGACAAATTTGCAAGCATTTAATGATTCTGTCAGGCCCAATCAACATGCAGATAATTGGCGTTCAAAAATATATAAAGATTTTTTAAAAAGTAAGCCTCCCGATCAAAAACCATTTCGAAAATTCAACTATTTGAGATCAGATTGTGTAGGCAAATCGGAAGTAGTTTTATTCCACTCCAATCACAAGACATAAGACTTTTGAGTCATGACTACAATCGTACAAACTTAAATTTAACTGCCCACGAGATAAGAGTTAAAGGAAATACTCTTATGTAAAGTTTTAATTCAAAGTCATATTCTAAGGATAGGTCTCTTCCTAGATCATCGGATTCATAAACCAGTATTAAAAGTGTCGAATTTGGGCAGTCATAACTAACACGAGATTCAAAAAATGTTTCATACATCTAAAAAAGTTATAGATTAAGTATATGGCATTTGGCCGGTGTTATCACCATTTCATAGCTCTCTGAGAATAAAAGTTGACCAAGTTATCACCTTTCAATCACGAACACTATATCGGTATATAAGAACTATGAACACAACTTCCTTTGGCACTTTGTAAATCATATAGACTCCAAAGAAATTTGCGTCATAATGAACGTTTTGAGGTAGTGATTCTAGTTATTTCACATGATGTGAAGGAAAATCAAAAAATTGGCTGAAATTCGACAAAAGCTCTTATTTAGGCTAAAATAAGGGGTTTTCCAATAAACTCCTGTCCAATCGTAGAACGTAAGTTAATTCAAATGGTTCCTCTGCTCCAATTCTTGAGTTTATATTAGATTAAATTAGATTTGATTTTATTTTATTTTCATTATTTCTAAACATGTTTATAAATTTACAAAATCAAAATTAATGTGGCAATGCCGTCAGCCAGGGTGACAAGTTAAATTTAATGTAATATTAAGCTTATTGGTTTAGTTGTTGTATTACAAATCAAGAGTTGTTAAAAAAAAAAAAACATATTTATATATACAAAAAAATCAATGAACACTCAAAATTGGTCCATACTAATTTGCCTTCTTATCTTTGAAGTCAAGTCGGGTAGGGTTCCTATAGGGCTACGAAGCTAAGATTTTGTGTATAAGTAGATCTAGGAGGTACGAACAAAAGGAGAGGGTGTGCGTTACAAAAAAATAAAAAAAATTAAAAAAAAATCATATAAGGGACACCCTGATATGTATGTATATTTTAAAATCAATATAAATTTTAACTTCGATGTGTTTTCAGAAGCTTTCGCAGATTATTCTGTCCCGGTTAGATTAAGACACTTGGCAGTAACTAAGGAGTTTTTCCACCATCATCTCATTTAAGAGTTTTATCATTTCCTTTTCCGAAAGGTAATAAGATCCAAGGAAGGTTTTGCTACTTTCTACTAGCACAGGCATTTTCCTAAGAAGTGAAAAACATCTTCTCTTTCTCTTCGGTTACATTCGGTATTGCCCGGGTCGATCCTCCCTATGCGGTATATAGTTGAGATGCAGGAGCTCCCCTCACAGTCTTAGCATCATAGAAATAATCTCCACACTGTTCTCATCTCTAAAATAGTTATTTGGACCAAGGTTATGACATAGATGTTTGTAAATTAATCTTTGAGTTGAATTTGAAGCTTCTTCTATACAGCGACTACGGAGTTTTTTTATCAACTCTGTAGTTTAACCCTGCAATCATCATCGTTACCAAAATCCAGATCCAGTGACATTTCACATCACAATGCCAGCCCGTGACATACTGCGTACCAACTACTTCTTTGATTGATTGCATAGAGGGCTCCTTTTTTTGTTAATCTTTCATTGTGCAATTGCAGGACTTTGATGATGTAGTCTATATTTAGTTTGAGGGTTTGAATAAAAAGCGGTGATGGTCCAGTTTCCAGTGTCGTAGGGGTGACTAGATATTCTTTTAATAAAGAATCTTAGCAGTTTTTCCACACTTTTGTACTGTTTGTACCCCCTAACCTGTGCTGAGTAAAGCATAATAGACCTAGACACTGCTTCAAATACACGAAATTTGCTACTATATGTGCTATGTTCTTGTTTGAGAAACACTTTGCCCAGGAAGTTCCAATTGTACTTTTTGTTTTCATAAGTTTTTCACTAAGATGTCTTTCCATAATAAGATTCTTTGTAAAACACACTCCTAGATAATTGAATTCTCTCACCACCTCAATCAAGTTCGAATCGTAGCTCCATCTTTTATTTGAGCAATTTCTTCCACCTCCTTTCTTGAATATCATTATTTTAGATTTACTTAAATTGATATTTAGATTCCACGTAACACATTACAACACGAATTAGAAAACAACACAATGTCATCGGCATAGAATAGTGCTTTGGTCGTTGTCCTGACGAATTCCACTCCTCCACCAATGTTATCGGTAAGGTCATCCACAAAGAGCGCAAATAAAAGAGGACTCGACGCACACCCCTGCCGGACGCCTGTTTCAGTTTGAAACCATTCAGAGATTTCCTCTCCATTCCAAACCAGGGCTTAAGTATCATTGTATATATTTCTGAGGACTTTATCGAATTTCCTGGACATCCCTAGTCCATAAATCTTATATAAGAGCGCATTTCTGTCCACCGCATCAAACGCTGTTTCAAAATCCACGAAGGAACAGTAAAGTATCTTTTTGCTTCGTAGGAATTTCTCGGCAATGCTCTTAAGAACAAAAACTTGATCGACCGTGGAGTAACCGGATCTGAATCCGGCATGAAACTCTTTCAATAAACCATTCTGTGTTATCCACAAATTAAGTCGTCTTTGCAAAATCGCCACACAAATTTTGTAAGAAGCGTTCAAAAAACTTATTCCACGATAATTGTCTGGGTTTTGAGTACTTCCTTTTTTGTGAATAGGAAAGATTAAGGACTCCTTAAACCCTTCTGGTATAGATCCACTATCCAAAATATGGTTAAGCTCCTAAGTAACCTTATTTATCAGCTCATTGGTGTCGTACTTGTAGAATTCAACTGGAATTCCGTCGGAACCATCAGCCGCTTTGCCATCCTGTAAAATGTTTAAAGTACATATTTAAAACTTCTTTAGTAGTTACTATCGCATCTAGTGCACTATTTTCAGTGCATGGCTCTGCATTGGATACTGTTGCATTGACGGTTAAGGGATTCAAAAGCTCTTTAAAATGTGACAAAAGAACATCAGGTGTTAAGTCTCTGTGTATCTTACACTTATTTCCATTCAGTCTTTTCACCGCTTTCCAAAAATCCTATGAATTCTTGCATTGTTCTAGTCGCCTAGCCTCCTCATTAAAAAAAATTACTTCTTTTAGTCCTGCAAATGTTTTTCAACAATATTTTCTTAAATTTGCTGTCATCGACTCAAAATGTCGGTAAAAAATTTTTGCAGACACTTGGCCGTTGTTAAGTTTACTGAATAAATTGACAATAAATAAATTGACAATAACAGTGAAAGGGTGCGTTCACCAAAACTAAAAGTTGTCAAGTCCCCATTAATCATTTTTTTATTTAAAAAAAAACCTTTTAGTTAGTATACCAACTGTAGTACCCGTGGCGTGATGGCAAGTGCGTAGGACTGTCATGCTAGAGGTCTTTGGATCAATCCCTGCCTGTGCCAAAAGTAATTCTTATCAGTCAAAGTGCTTTCTCAAATAAGCTATTCGTATTCGGTTTTAAACTGTAGGTCCCCTTCTTCCCTTACAACATTATTCGAACACATGATTAACTAGGTCCCAGTTCTTAACAGATTGTTGCGCCACCTAGTTCAATTATTTTTTGTTATATACCAACCATGCTTAAAGGGTGTTTATATTTGTCTTCCTTTGATGTGATTCTCATTCATTTTATGTCTCTCAAGCTCATATAAACAATTAGAACGCCTGCAACATTTGTTAAGCTCCTTTCAGTGTCAAGACGGAGCTAGACTAAATAGCAAGACATTAAAATAAATCTCCTTAAATAATACCAGCGTGTGAACACCATATTAGATTAGTTAGGATTTGAATTTTTAAATTTACTTAAGGAGTCGATAATTCTTACAGCATTTAATTTCAATGTACACAAATTAAAAATATGTAAGTTAATAAGGTATAACTCTACTTGTGCAAAATAAATCTTCAGCATAATTTATTGACATTTCCGAGTGTGTTGGTATAATCAAATAAATATTAGGCTCGTGACATTTTAATTAACATCACAGCCTGCTATCGTAGTCCCTAACATATTTATTTTATTTTAATTTTAACACACACCTTTCCTTACATAAATTTGTAATATATTATTAAATTCCCGTTAAGTCTTGCATATTATTGCATGATGAGCATATGAGCATTTGTTCGTAAAATACATATCCCACTTTCCCTACCTTAATTTATAAGTCTTAAGTCATGGTCAATATGGAAGAAGTAGCATATATGTATATGCAGGTAGTAAATTAAACACCTCTTACTATACAACTTTTGTTTCCCATCTTTTGACCTAAAACGAGACATCGAAAATGCATCACGTATGTATGTATACCTACTCTTGTCTTGTCCTCAAGCCAAAGCCAAACCAAACTTGAACTAAACTAAATAAAAAGCCGCCTTCGCCTCTGATCGGTTTTAAGTTAAATAAAACAGAGAAAAAAAACTTGGCAATCCGACTTCTTCGCATGCAACTACACCTTTCTTGGTCAAAACTTCAAAACTTACGCCAAGATACGAAAAAAAACACACACACATACATCAAGTAGCTGATGTCTGCTGTGTCTTACATGGTAATTTCTTTGACTGACTGCTATAACCACAGTGTGTCTGTTCCTCCCTTTGCATTGCTATAAGTACCTAACCTATACAACAAGTCAAGCCAAAGATTGCAATTTTGCTATTTTTGGTATAAAAAGGCAGTCACAGTCTACCATCGTCTACAGTCGATCTTTTATTAACAAACAAGTTTTGTCCCTCCAAGTTAACTTAAATTGAAAGAAAGACACAACCTCGAAGATGAAGTATCTTTTGATGGTATGTTCGAAATTAAAAAAGCCACAAATAAAGGACTTATTTTTTAATCATTTTTATTTCCAGACCTTGTTAATGTGCATGTTGGCCTTCATTCTGGTATCAGCCGTGCCAGTGGATGAATCGATTGCCGGTGATTTATATGGAAGTGAACAATCAGGCCCTCAGGATACCAATTCTATTTTTAAATTGAAGAAAATCAAGAAATTACTCTTCGGTTAGGTTAGACAAATCCAAACTTATTCGCAGAGCTTTGCATCTTTATTCTCATTCTTCAAAAGAATTACCTATTACCTACCTTTTTTCCGATGATTTCATCTTCAAAATAAGAAAATGAAGAAGCTATTTTTTGACATACTGTCCGTATTCTAAAATCTCACTAATATTTCAACGTTTTATGTTTTTTTTTCTTGTTTTGTAAATAATTTTAAGCCTTCCCCGTGTAAATATAAAATATCTTCAGTGTTTAAACAAAAATAAAGAAAAAAAATAAATTATACAGAAAAAAGTGGTATCTTCATCTTCAGTCTTGACTTGTGTAGAGTATGCAACCTAGCAACTCCTGGACGCTGAACAATTTTTGTTGACTGAGAACAAACAAAAGCCGTTTGGATGGTTTATGGGAGTAGCGAGTAGGTAAACATCAAACACACGTCGCATCGCGTCGTCGTTTCGATATTATTATATGACAGAAGCATTAAGCACAAGCCGAATGACCACATCATTGAAACCGAAAGTTGTGAAGCTGAATGCTAATTTGACACAGACAGACAGACTCCCTCGAAATTCCGAGCTTACCACAAGTAAACTGCTGAGCCTGGAGGCTAACGCTGACGCTGACGCTGACACTGAGTGCTGATCAAGTGATGAGCAACTCGTTTATTGACGAACAACTGATGGGTACTTACGACACCAAAAATGACATTGAACTGAGATTTTGGTCATTAAAATTATATAATAATTCCAGACTACATTTCTATATTTAAGTGTACGTTACATTACATGCGGCTATGGCATGAATATGATATGGAACCACATCGTTTAACATTTTTGACCTTGGTAATTGAGATGTTTTAATCAAAACAATCAAACTGTCATTTGGTATTCCTTTTTGGATGAAATTGGAAACTTGAGTCCCTGATTAATATGGTAATATGTAACTAGTGGAGTAGGTTATGTATCTATCTTATTTACTCATATTGAAGGATATCCAACTTACATACATCTCTATGCATAAATATTAAATCATGTGCACTCCAACATGAAGTTGTAACAGTGATGACTTCTTCCACACTGATAACTTCCCAGCTCGTCTGTCGATTTGTCTTGCTTAGAAGGTTTGTAGGTTTTCGTGTTTTGTTAAAAAACTTGTCAGTTGAATTATTAATAAATATTCAAAAATTACCAACAATATTTTGCATATAATGAAATATGTAGTTTGATTTCGAAATCTATTTTTGTTAACGAGATTTTTAGCCGAAAAACAATTTTTACCAATTTTAGTAGCATTTCTTAAAAATTGGATGAATGAAATTAAGTTGAGGTCAATATCTTCTATTGTTCACGAGATATCGAGAACCAAACATGAATTTTTACGAAATTTAGGTACTATTTTTTGTAGATTTCATTTTTTTTTTGTGAAAAAAACTGACTGCTGGATTCGATTTTTCTCAAAATTGTACTGAATGTTGACAACAATATTTTCTAAAAGATAAAAGATATTTGAGTCGAAAATCAATTTTTACTAACTTTGAGTAATTTTTTTTAGGTTTTTATATTTTATAAAAAAAACTGTCAATTCGATTTTTCTCAAAATTTAACCAGATGTTAAAAACATTATTCTTCGTGCAAAAAAATTGTTTTGGAGATAAAATCATTTTTTGTTCATAAAATTTTCGAGGTGGCAAATATTTTTTTTTTCATTTTTTTTATTTATAAAAAAAAACCGTTAATTGGAATTTTTTTCCAAAAATATATTTCTTTGGTATCGGGTTAAAATATATAATATAAAATTTAATTTAAGTCTCTAGCGTTATTGGTTCTTGAGATATTTTGGGTAAATATCTCTCGTTTTATTCGAACCCCCTCTTCTGTTGATGGAGGTTAGCTTAGGTTAGGTTAGGTTAAAGTGGCTTTCGATGATGGAATCGGACACACTTAGGCCAGTTATGATACCACATTGTGATACCACACGAATCTTGAGGCTTCCTCCTAAGCTCAATGGAACCAGTTTGAGTCCCTTACGAAACGTGAGAGGCTGATTATGCTGATATGATTTAGATGGTTTAGATCGTTAAAGAAGAGCCAGAGCAGGGCATGTGCAGAGAAGATGAAGAACTGTTTCTTCCTCTTCCTCGTCCATACAGCTTCTGCAAAAGTCATTTGAGAACACGCCTAGTCGCGTGGCGTGCTTTCCTATTAGACAGTGTCCGGTTATGACACCTATTATCGAGCTTATATGCGATCTGCTTTGAGATGGCAAGCACCTTGAACGCTTTAAATCCAGTGTTGGCCAGATGTTTTTTGTGACTTGACACATGGTGATGTAGTTCCACCTGGTGCCTGCCCTCCTCACAGCGTCTTGCATTAGCAACAGTTTACAAGTAGCGATTGGTATGCCAGTACGTGCCGAACGTGGTAGGATGGGCTGCACTGTACCGTTCCTGGCGAGCTCATCTGCCTTACAGTTACCTGGAATGTCTCTATGGCCCGGCACCCAACAAAGGTGAATATTAAACTGTTGTGCCATCTCCATTAGAGATGATCGAAAGTTATGGACTGTTATAGAGTTTGTAGAGACAGAGTCCAGAGATTTGATAGCGGCATGACTATCTGATAAAATACGGATATCAGATGTTGATATCACATTTTCTTTAAGCCAGGACAAGACTTCTTTTATCGCCAAAAGTTCCGCCTGGAACACGCTACAATGATTGGGAAGGCGGAATGAGAGACTAAACTTCAGTCGTTCAGAGTACAAATCTCCACCAACCCCTTCTTTTATTTTTGAACAATCTGTATAAAAATGGATTAACTCGTCTTCCAGGAATGAACTATCCTCCCAGAAAAATCTGGAAGGTATAGAAATCTGGAAGTTTCTGTCGAATTGCAGTTAGGGGATGGTGTAGTCTATGTGCTTTGGAATTGATTCTAAATACCTAAGAATTACGGAGTGACCAATGTTGTTGTTATTCCACTTCGACGAAGCTTTGAGGCGAATAGCAGAGCTTTCTGTTGATGGAAGCATAACTGAATTTTAGATGCGGACATAATCCACAGCGGACATCTTATCTTTGATATAAAAAATAAAAACCTAAAAAAAAACATTACTTAAAGTTGGTAAAAATTGATTTTCGACTCAAATATCTTTTCAAAAATTGGAGATTATAGCTTCAAACTAATTTCGTCTTATAAGAAATATTGCTTTCAACATTCGTTAAAATTTTGAGAAAAATGTCTGTTTTACTATTATTTGATTTTTATTATTTAAGTTGTGTTTTCTAAAATTATAAGTTAATTAACAACCTGTAACATCGCAAATTTACGACAAGATAAATATAAACCTCAACTCACATCCAATAAAAAACTAAATAGTTTAAAGTGGATGCACGGTGAATTTAGATCCTTGAAAATAGAGTTCCGGTTTTCCCATAAAAGGTTTAGTGTAACCCCGAGGGTATCAGTACCTAATGAATAAACCTACAAAATCGAATACAATCAGCAGTTGTTTAATAGCATTTCGGTATTAGATTATTTGGCTTACCAATTTTAATTGATGAAAGTACTTAAATTGATGAAATTAAAACCATGAACATCATCAATTAATCTACTGAAATTGGTTTATTAAATTTATTGAAATACGGTTCAAATACGTTATAAAAACCGTTGCGCAATTGAACTCAAATGAAACAGTAAATTGCTTTGTTTTTTTTTAACCTTTTTTAAGTATTTTATTAGTTTTCCATTTTTTTACCAGAAATGTCAAAATGGACTATTCAGCGGATATCGGGCTATAAATTATGATTTTTTGAAATGGTATTAGTCTACTTCATATTTTGGCTACTTTTTTGTCTGAAAAAAATTTTAAATTGTGATATCGGGCATGACTAGGGGCATGGAAGATGTGTTTTCGGTATTGTTGGAATACTAATTCTATTTCCGAAAGTAATTGAATTCAATTTTAAAATATTTAAAAATTATAAGCAAACTGTCTTTTCTGCCATTGAAACAATTTTTAATAAAAATATAGGTTTATTATTAGTAATAAAATTTTAGACTGATGCCAAAGGTTCAATCACTGCCGGTGGTATCTAAAACTTTTTCAACGGGTACTGCCTCTTGCGAAGAATTGACAAATCCTCCAAGAGTAATTCTTGTCATGAAAAGTGCTTTTTCAAATTAGCCGTTCCCTCACATTAATCGCACACAGGAATGGTTGAGGGTTGTAAGTCAATATGCCCTAGTTCTCTACGAGGTGTGTCGATAAGTTTTTCAATAAATACCGTTGTTTCAATAATACCGTTATTTTAAGTTTTCTATTTTAAGTTGTCTTAATACTATTTTATTTTTTTGGGTTTTTAAAAAGAATATTCATTTTTTTTTCAAAATTGGATATCTAGAAAATGGGTCATCAGTTTTAAATTAAATTTAATCGTATTAATAAACTCAAAATAACTGCATGCTAAAATTGAAAAAATATATAAAGGGTGGGTAAGTCTTAAGTGCCAATGTTGAATGTGAACCCCACTAAACCGTCATATTTCTCAATTTCAGACTAACTAAATTTGAAGTTTTTCACACTTATTATGAAAATGGGCGTTCAAATCAAAATGCATATCGTACACTTCGTGATTTGTTCGGTCGAATTAATCGTCTAAATGAGCGTACAATCGGAAAATTTGGGCATCTGAGACGTGAAAACACCAGTGCAAGCACGCACAGCTCGTACTGCAGAAAATATTGCAATGGCTCGTTATCTCCGGTGATGGCGATGCCAATTGTCCGCCAAGATCATGTGATTAGACACCATTAGACTTCTGTCTTTTGGGTTATTTGTACGACAATAAGTCAACAAAAATTCAAGAGCTAAAGTAGGAGATAATTCGGCACATCAACGGCATAGAACCGTATTTGTGCCGCCAAGGTCGTGGTGGACATTTGGCTGATATTTTGTTCCATACATAATTGAGCCATGCCAATATTGTCATAATAAAGAGAAATGACAATAAGTTCTTAAATAATTTGTGTTTAATTTTAAATCAACATCGGCCCTAAAAATTTAACCACCCTTTATAAAAAATAAACTTAAAAAAACAGCTCTTACGATTTTCGAAACAAAAATTTAATAAATCAAGGTTTTTTCAATAAATTAATGGCTTTGTTGAATACAAACTAATTTTATAGGCACATTTTTAAATTTTAAAATATCAGTAGTACTTGGAAATAGAATTCTTGGATACAAAATCAAGTTCGTTCGACCCAGTCGTACACTTTGTTTTTAGTGAATTTTAACAATTGCAATCTATTATTGAAGCCCAAAACCTTCTTTTCAAAACGAAAATTCTTATTGAAAAACCCTTTATTAAAAAAAATCCTTAAAATGTTGAAAGACTGTTTTAACATAGGAGATTGGATTTATGTATGTATGTACTTGATGTGACTCATTTTAACGTCTCATTGGTTTTTCTTCCTCCCACGAATATATTTAATAAGGGAAAATAAAATCGGTCTTATATACATATTTTAAATTCTTATGGAACATTAAAATTTAAAAAAATTACAAGAGGAACATTAAATTTAATTCTTCACCTGTATTTGCTTTTAGCTGGACTAACAAAAGAAGACAGGGTTGAGTATTCTAAGTATTATCATTTTCTGTATAACAAGGACAACTCTTAGCTAATTGACCGACCTCAATATGTATCTACATACAAATACGTTTTACCCATAACACAAAATGAATAAAATAAATGTTTATTGAGATCTGATTTACCATAAAATATCAATGTCACCGTAATTAACTTCACACCTGACTTATCATATCATCTCATCACAGCATGGCGTACTTAATTCAATCTCATTTGCTTTGATCCCGATCAATTTTTAAATATTTAAACCTATTCAAATAACCTTAACATCGTTTTGGAGTATTTATTTTAAAAAAAACACGCAGATTTTTTGTTTTAATAGTTTTTTTTTTTAATGTTTTATTTCATTTTATTTTAACTCTACTTCCGTAACTTATAAATAATTCATATAGTGTGTGCTCTAAGCTTAGACTACATATCTTCTTAATTTTGGTTAAAAGGGTATTTCCAATGGCATTTGTGACTTAGGTTTTCCTTTTTTTGTTTTTTTGTTCACTTTTTTAACCCAACAACAAAAGTTTCTTCTTCAACAACAACAATTTAAGAATTGATTCGGGGTCCTGAGGGTTGATCACATCACTTGCACTTCCGGGAACATCAGCCAAAGCTCCTTCTTCCAATGGGGCAGCAGATACTAGAGCCAAAGCAACGAAGCAAACCAATAGTGTCTGCAGAATAAAAAAAATTATCAATTTTACACACTCAAAGATCAACATTTAAATAAAAATCATTAAAATTAACAACAAATTATCACCAAAGAGCAAAGAGAGCCACACCCGACAAATGAATTAAAAATGACAATTATTTAAGTAAATTCACCACATCACGTACCAACAATAAGAACTTCATGTTTATTTATTTTGTTTGTAGTTTTTGTGTCAAAACCGAACCGTCTGAGATACAATGTTTAACTGTGATTGAAGATCTCGAGTCTCTTACTATTTATACCTAGTAAAAAAATAAATTTACTCGCATTAACCCTCAACTGGATTTGCCAAGTTCGGTTTTAAATTTAAGAATTTTATTATTTTTCTTTTTCTTTTTGCTTTCAAACATTTATTGTTTGTTTATCTTTTTCTTTGGTTTGTCAAAATTCAGATAATGGACGGATTGCGGAATTGGAATTCGTCTTCGTTTTGAGCGACAAAAAGGTTTTTGAATATGATTAGGTATGCTAATTTGTTATGTTGTCGTTTATTCATATGGACCGAAAGTCTGCAAAAATCTTGAGAATTAACGCCCAACATAGAACTAGAAACAGTCTATAGGGATGGTACAGTGTTTGAATAAGAAATAACTTTTTTTTCTAACCTTACCAAAGGTGTTTGGACAATTTGAACAATTATAGAACCTTCCTGGTGTTAACGTGTAAACAAATTCGTTTTAAGAATAACAAAAATGTCGGTAGATCAAAAGAATGTTATTAGTTACATTTTTTAATGTAATTACTGAATTGACTTAACAAAAAAAAAAACGATTCCTTGCTTCTAGAATATTCTCTTTCAACTTTATAATTTCAAAGGAGCTGGCGTAGAAACTTTCAATTACAATAAATATTAACTCTTACTCTTAGGGTACTGGGTAGGATTATATTTTATACAAGAATTTAGTCCTTTTACTTGAGAGTCACATAGTTTACTAAATAACTCAATGTGTTCAATAGTTATGTCCTTAAATAAGGAATTGGGTAATTTTGTATCCCTAATTAAAACAAGTCCCATTTCCGGAACCATTTCCATGTACTAACGTTTCCTCTTAAAATCTGTAACGTATTATTATATCAGCTATTTCAATATTAAAAAAAATAAGAATAAATTAAAAATAATTTAAACAAACAATACTTGATTAAAATAATAAAATGATTGACCTTAGATCGATGATATACATAATTTTGCATCAGAAATTCCATTCAGAATCGTTATGGGTTTCTCGTTATAATTTTTCAACCGTTATTAAGAACGAACAATTGATTTAGTGACAAGATTATCATTTAAATTAAAACATATTTAGAATTTTATAATGAAATATAAACAAAAATAGAAAACATGTTCTTTTTAGCTAATTTTTAAAATTACCTACGCATCTTATGATGGCATGACCATGGGCGGACTAGAATGAATGTTGACTTGAAGTTAAGGAAAGTTTATAGTATCTGATAAGGCAACTTTATTGAAAAGTTAGTCAGGAAAAATCTGCCTTACAATCAAGTCAAGTCTACTTATCTCAAAATGTCAGCTTAGCATATTTTTTCATTCTACTTAAAACTGAACTTCATATTTTATGTTACTATGACTTATTTATTTAGTGCATGTTTTTTAAAGTTTTATGTTAAAGGTTTTCCTTGTTCAATTGGTAAAGGAACTTTTGGGACTTTTGTTTAACAATACAAAACACAACTTATGATGAACTTGTAACGTTTTTAAGGAGTTCTTTTTGTATATATAATAATGTTGTTGGTAGTTTTTGGAAGCTATGAGCAGAATTACCTTTTACGATGAATGAATTGAGGTAAGGATTAATTGTTTTTGTATTCAGAATTGGAAGATATTGATGTGGACGACTTTATTTTCAACAAGGTGCTTCATGCAACACAAGTAACAAAATAATCGCAATTTTGCAAGAAAAGTTTCCTGAAACACTTGCTACGGATATTTTTCTTTTATAAAAACTGAAAACTATGATGTATGCGAGGTGAAAACACTAGTGCATGCTCGTAAAGCTCGTACTGCAGAAAATATTGCTTCGGTTCACTATAGTGTGGCTGAAGAGCCGTCTACTTCAACTCGTCGTTGTGCTCCACAATTGCACTTCTCACGCTCATCGTTGATGAACGTCATGCATAAAGACTGGCATTTACACGCTTACAAGGTGCAATTAACTCAAGAACTAAAGCCTCTTGATCATTTCAAGCGTCGTCAATGGTCAGAATGGTGGCAAGAAATGGCAACAGTGGATGATTAATTGATTTACTTTCGAAGAAAATCATCTTCCAGTAATGAGGTACATTTTCACCATCAGTGGATTCGTCGATAAGCAGAATTGCCGCATTTGGGTAAATGGTAATCCAAGAGTGATTGTCGAGAAACCAATTAACTCGCAAAGAGTGACTGTTTGCTGCGGTTTATGGGCTGGCGGCATCTTCGGGCAATATTGTTACAGTGAATGATGTTCGCTATCGTGAGATGATAACAAACTGTTTATGGCCCGAATTGTAAGAAATGGATGTGGACGATATGTGGTTTCAACGGGGCGGTGCCACTTGCCACACAGCTAATGAAAAAATGGCGCTTTTGCCCTACAAATTCTATGACCGTGTTATCTCACGTGGTGGCGATATCAATTGGTCACCAAGATCAAGTAATTTGACACCTTTGGGCTTCTTTCTTTAGAGTTATTTGAAAGAAAAAGTGTAAGTCGGTAACTAAGCAACAATTCAAGAGCTAAAGGATAAGATAATTCCGCAAATTAACGACATAGAACCTCAATTATTCCACAGCATAGGATGGAGGTGTGCCGCCGAGGCCACTGAGACATTTGGGCGGTAATTTGTTCCATACATAATTGAACCATACAAGTAAAAGAATAATTTCTGTTTTATTCAAAATCAACATCGGCCCTTAAAAATCTAACCACCCTTTACATAGTAACGCATTATTCACTTATTTCCTAATACTACATTTCCACCGGGCACTAAACCGAGATTTAGCTAGATTTGTCACAAATCGCCTTGAAATCTCGAATATTTACCATACAAATTTTAATCTCCTCAAATGAAGATTTCAAATAAAACTCATTGAAATCTACTTGGAAAAATTAGTTTGTCAAATCAAACACACTTTTTTTTCGGAGAATAATTGTTGAAACGACCCATTTAAACGCCAATTTCGTTTATTGACAGATGGAAATGTAAACAAAAACTATTTGTCTCACTTCCATATGATTCAAATTCAAAACAATAAACAACTTTCAAGAAATCACAGACGAAATAAAATGTAAGTATATAAAAATAATAAATATGTACAAGAATATAATAAAACTAATTACTTACAGATGATGAGTGAACAAATACATATTTTTTTTCTTTTCGAAAGGAGAATAATTTAAAATTTGGTTGTTATGACATAAACCAAACGTCAAATTAATCTCCTTTTCTTTGGTGGAAACACCTCATGATTTATTTTAAATCACTTGCCTTAAATCTCGGATTATTTGTTGGTGGAAACGTACTATAAAGTTAATTGAGGTTCAAACCAAGATTCAAATATAGGGGTTTTTTTGAGTGGGTAGATTTTGAGTGACGGCCATTTTGTTTTGATGACATCTGTCAAATCTTTTGTTTATTATTCAGGGGTGGAATCGGCTAAGCTGATAATTGACTATCATATTTTTTATAGTCAAATTTGACTATCATTTTCATTCCGTCTGTGTAAAATGATTCAACTCAATTCAATTCGATTGAATAATTTCTGATTATAATTGTCACAATTCATTGTTGCTATGGTGAAATTTTAAATTGATTCCTATAAAATATCTAAATAAAAGTATCAAATTGGCTGTGTTTAAATAACATTCTTAATTCTCTTGTGTTTTTTTAAAATACGTAAGCTTTGTCGGTCACAAGAATGTGTTTTTGTACCTAAAAAGGGTAACTGAAAAAATGTTCAATTCGTTTTTTGTAAGCGTCTGGTAGCTCTATTCAGAAACGATATATTTGTAGGAAAACGACTATCAAAGTTTTTTAGTGACAGCTTTTTAGGTATCAATTTGACTATCACCTTACACAGATCAAATTCAATTATTTTGACTGTCAACAATCAAAAATCACCTTAGCCGATTCAACCCCAGTTGTTTATGCCAAATCATCATGGTAAGTAACACGATTGAACAGCACTTTCAAATGATAAAACTTTATTATCAAAATGAGTGTTCGTTGACGCAAACGTTGCGCGCATTTTACGGTAGACGTGGTGGCTCTTCACAGTCGACTCTTCAACGTTTGGTGGCCAAATTTGAGACGACCGGTTCAGTAAACAATCAGCCAACACCCGTACGTTCAAGGAACGCAAGATCCGTAGAGAACATTGCCGAGGTCTGTGAAAGTGTACAGCAGAACCCGAGGCAGTCTATTACTCGCCGCGCCGTGCAAAAGATTTCGGCCTTTCGCAGACTTCAACTTGACAAATTTCGCGTCGGGACTTGGGCCTACACCTGTACAAGATCCAACTGACCCAGGAACTCAAAGTGCATGACCATAGACAACACCGTTTGTTCAATGACTGCGCTTCGAATCGTTTGGAAGAGGAACCCAATTTTGGCCAAAAAATCATCTTTAGTGACGAGGCGCATTTTTGGATTAATAGCTGTGTTAACAAGAAAAATTGCCGTATTTACCACTCATTCAAATGTTGCATCACGGTTGAAACTCATTCAACCCACAGCTATTTAAAGTTGCTGAACCAAAACTGACCCTTATACTTAGAACTTACTTTGTTCTGAGTTAAGTTTTTAACTAAACTTTCATAGGTGCTGATTAAGGGACGCTAGTCAATAAAATCGCATAATTAGCTTAATCCATAATTTACTTCAAAAATTATGGATTCTTTTATAAAAAATTTGGTTTAAAAGAGCGGAGGATATACGAAATAAGAGTATTAAAGAGGGCCCACTTTGAATAAACTATTCCCTAGATTTAAAAAGCCCATTGAGCAAACTAGTTGCTAAAAACTCAAAATTGCAACTTTTAGATATGATGATGTTGCCCGTTTTCTTTTTAAGGGGCTGATTATACCTTTATTATTAGTTTTCATCACAGAAATCATTCATTGAAATGTTTTTGACAGGTCGGTTGTCCTGGTTGAAATCCACTGAAATTTTCGTTAAGGGAATGCTTGATTCAAATCAGGAAATGTTTGTCCTATTCCAGAAATTTTCAATAAAAACCAACGATGAAAACCAATCATAGGTATAAGTGGCCCTTAGCAGAACAAAATTCTGCAATTATCGCAAGAAAAATTCCTTGAGTGATTTTAAATCGATCAATATATTGTTTGTATTTCTAATCAAAAATAAATACAGTAAAATACCCATTCAAAAATGTTGCCAAAATGATTTTAATTGAATCTATGACTGGCCCTTAAATATGAGACTTTGAAGTATGTAACGAACAAGCACAATATGTGTACTTGTAGTTATTAATCAAAATATTTATTTTAGTGAAATTAAAATCAAACCTATTTCGGTGGCTGGAAAACTAAACAAAAATATCCAAAGGTAAAACTCGATGTTTTCTTTTTCTTTTTATCGTTTAACTGAGGAATCAGAATATTGCAGAATTTGTACACAAACAGATCTTTTCCAAAGTGACAGATAAATTAAAGATAAAACAATTGGCATCACTTTGTTTTATGTTTAATTTTTTTGTGTCAATGTCAAACAATTTCAAACTACAGCTGAAAGTTTTAAAAAGTTATTAAATTATTACAAACACAAAATTTGGAGTAAAATCCAAGATAGAAAAACAATTATTTTTCTCTTTAATATTTAATTTTATAACAAAATGAATACCGAACAGGAATACACAAGAGAAGAATTAGCACAGATGCTAACTGAGAGCGCTCACAGATTGTGTAAGTAAATTTTATTTAATTAAACTTTATTATTATTGTTATTTTTGTTTTATCAACTTCTTATTGTTATTAAAGGGAGGCAATTTAAGGCTGCTGGGAATAAATTACTGTACGACTGGGGAGGATACGATTTGATTGACAAGAGCGCCCGACTTGCAGCCAAGTACCCGCTAGTTGCTTTAAGTGCTGTGCTTGGATTTCTTGTAATTTTTCTTCCATTCTTGGTTCTCATGGCCTTCGGATTATCGACCATGGCCATTACATTCACCGGATTTATGCTTCTTGAGGGTAAATTGATTGGTTTCATTTTCTCTGATTATAAAATTTTACAAAAAGAATTTCTCTCTTCAAGGAACTCTTCTAACAATAGCATCAATCCTCCTGTTTGGTTGCTTAGGAGCTATCTTATTGGTTTTCTTGTTCTTTGGAATTCTTATGTTAGCCGGTTATTTTGGCTTTGTTCACATCTACGATTTGTACAACAATTCTAACGATCGTAGTGCACTTAGGCAGTTCTTACGACGTGAACGTACACAGGGAGAATCTCTTCACTAAAGACAAGGCGAATCTTGAACTTCCAACCTAGAATATTACATCGCATAACCATATAAATTACATCACTCATGATTTAGTTCATTTGCTTACTTTTTTTACTACTCTCATAGATAAGGACTCATAAATTATAAACTATTTTCTTTCACTTTAAGTTAAGTTTAGTTGATAGAAATGACTTAGATTTTATATTTGCATTTATTGTTTGAATTTTTGAAGTTTTGTTAAAAACTTGATCAATAAAATGTAAAGTATGAGCTTAAAATTATTGTTGTTTTTTTTTTTTGATAATTTTACAATAAAATGACCCCTGCACACTCAGACTCTAATATTTATTATTCTTTGAACTGCTACAAAGATAAATTTCATTAAATTAATGAAGAGAAAACAATTTATTCTTGAAAAATTAATTATTAAAAAAGAAGATGTTGCAAAAAAGCGGACAAAACAATAGAACCACTTAAGTATTACTTTGACAATTTATTATACAATGGCGTATTTTATAGCAGAAACTGCACTTATTACTGAAGCTTTCGTCTTGCACTATTTAAAGTATTTTAACAGATATTTACTTACACTGTTATCGTTCTAGTGTACTAATTTTTGTTTAAAGTTCTTTTATTTTTGTTCAAAATTGTTTTAGGCTTTGGGATATCCAGTACTAGTTTACTTGTGAATAATATTAATTATTACTTAATATAAAGTGGGACAGAAGATTTGGCAGTTCGCTGTAATAGATCAACTTCACGAACTAACAAACGTTTCTTTTTTACTATATTTATAAAGTAAAGTGTTTTTATCATATGATCTATGTAGGTTCATAATTTTTCTAATAAAGTTGTAGGAACTTTTATTGATAGACAAATTACTTAGAGAATTTTCTCCATTATAACAGGACTTAATGTTTTGCAATTAAAGCATTAAGATGAAAAGCTTAATGCGGGAAAAATCGGAGAATGCCATGACCTGTCCAAATGCTTCAAATATTGAACTTAAGATTTCTGCTATAAATTATGCCATTATGTAATACATTTTCAACATTTTTTAAAGTGGTCCTTCTGTCGTGTGCGGTTCTTTCCAACTTTTTTTTAATGAATTTATTGTTTTTTTTCTTGATTAGTTTGATTAAAATTGTCTTCGTAGCCGTTCAAGAAATAATAAAATGTAAGCTACGTATAGATGAAGCGTTAAGTATTTGAGTTTTTATAGGAAATCTTTACAAATTAAAAGTGGTTATATTGTTTTGTCCATCATTGCATCGTATCACAGATCACCTCTTATGCAATGATCACCATATTCGATATTGCCAAAAATGTTGCTAGGTGCTTAGGACTTTTCCCGCAAGAAATTTGTCACCCTTTCTGATCGGCTGTAATTTACAAAGCCTTCATCTGTAGAAAACTTGAATATAACTCGCATATTAAGGCAAGTGCCCCTAAAATAAGTTTAAGTCTTTTGAGTAGGATCCAAAAAAGAGCTTTGAAAATGATAGGCGATAGAACTATATAAGAAACAATTATATCTCTCATTTCCTTCGTTGTTCTACTGATTTTTTACAAACAGCGTCCTGTCGAATTAGCCAGTTGCATTACTCCCCTTAAACAATTCAACCATAATATTCTCACTTCCAGGAATACTCATCAGTTTACCCTTAAGCTCAATTTCTGACGTACTTTCAAGTATAGAGATTCTTTTTTAAACCGCACATCGAGAATGTGGAATGCTTTACCCAACTCTGTTTTTCCTATAATTTTGATATTCATAACTTTAAGGCCAATGCGCACCGGTATTTTCTCTTTAATCCCTCCCTGTTTTCCTAAAGCTCGTACTGTGTTTAAACACATTTAGATGAGTTTTTACTCACCGTCACCGCTTAAAAATGTTCTTTAATGTTTTGTAAAGGAAGACAAAATTTAAATAACATAATGTGTATCTTAACCTTTAGTTATCAAATTATTTTAGAACACTGTTGTCCATCAAGGTATGGTCTAACTATTTAATTTGGATGACTCCCTATCCCTACATATGAAAGCATTCCATCCAAGATTCCAACAGTTTTCTAAATATGCCATATTTAAGAGCTAAATCACAATAGTTTAGACAATAGTTTAGAGGGTTTTTGGTGCATTTCACGCAGAAATGTAAAAAATTGTTTTGAAACGTAGCTCTTTTTCGAAAAATAAAATATACTTTTCTTGTTTCCATTTCTATTAATGCGAAGAACACTACAAAAATTCAAGAGAAACGATCTGATAATATGAAGAACTGTTGGGCTTTTTTTGACGTAGTTTTTCGGACTCAATTTTCGGGAGTCTATTATTTTTGACCTTAAAGGAGTCAACAAAAACTTAATCAATTTAGAGAGAAAAATGCTTGCTTCTTGAATTTGAGGATATAGGTGTATTAAAGTACATAATTTCTCTAAAAAATTAAATTAAAACAAATTAAGGCAAACAAATAAGTTGGAAGAAACGTTTGTGTGTCATTCACAAATTACACGTTTCAGAATCTCTTTTTACTTCAAATCTCAAGAGATTCAAAGCTTTTATATCAATAAATATGAAACGTTTATTATGTTTTTTAAATTAGCCATTAGTTTAACAAAAGTCTCACTTTTGCTGTTTTTGGGACATTTGTATTATTGAAATACGTGTTTAAATCTCAGTTCTAGAGCATCCAAAGCAAAAGTAGATTTATTTAAATTTTTAAGATCTTTTGTATTCAACAGAAAATCAATTTTGAAAGAAATAAATGGACGACTAGGTCGCTAGAACTTGCTTTATGTCTTCCAAAATGTCTTTTTAAAAATATTTCCTATATTTTAAGATTTAAAAATATTTTTGGTAAGCACTAAAAAAAGTGCTTATAGATATACATTTTACATTTAAATTTTGTTATCGAGTTTTGTAAACAAAATTACCTAATATTTTTTTTTAAATCAAGAAAAAAATGACATTTTGGATCATCAAAAATCATCATCAATTTGATCATTTGATCATCGACAAGAGCTTGCACAGAAAAAGAAGATTATTGAAATCGGCCCATTAGTTCTTGAGAAACCTTTAAAAAAAAATAAGGTTTTATGCGGGGTACCCTTCTTGAGCAATACCAAAATATGTTTTTCCTGTAGAAAGAAGCCAAAGTAAGACAAAATTAGAGAAAGTTTTAAAAAAGTCTATCGGTTCATTTTGAAAAAATCGAATTTTCGATTTTAAACCAAAAACTTTGTATGGGGACTGCTGTTATTTTTTGTATTAAAAAAAAATGAAAAAAAAACGCCTTAAGCTAATCGGTTAACAAACCTTAATTTCAATCGGCACAATGGTTTACGCTGTATGGGCAAGGACAGACAGACAGACAAACGGAATCAGGGGACCCACTTTTTTCGACTTTTCTACCATCGATCGTAATGTCATGTTTTATTCGAAATTTTTCACGAATTCAATATTTGCCATATTGTTCCTATACATATGTGTGTCGCAAGTAAAAATCACTTCAATGTTAACTATTTATGTGCATCAAAAAAATAAGATGGAATTGAAGGCTAGGGATTTAAAGGCAACTTAATATAAAATTGACGATCTCTTAATAAAGGTTTCTTCTTAAAAACCTGAATATTTGCTCTTTTTCTTAGAAACAAATTTTATGAAAATAATTTAAAGCATTACTAAAGTTACAAAAATTTGAGTTGTTTTTGACAGCAAACCGCTTTTTGGTGAATGCCGTTATATAACTAACAAATCTTTAGATGAAATCTTTACTTATATAAATTGACTGTACAAGCTTTATGGCTCATATGACCCCCTCCCCCTGGATCGTCCATTGGTCAAAAGTTGATGAATTTGTGCTGTGTTTTTGGAATAGGGCTAAATATCCGATTCATATTATGTTCTTGGTCCAATCTTCAGTTAAAAGTAGTACTTTTAGCAACAAAGTTTAAGGAAGTAATATAACAAATTTTGTTTTCATTTACAAAAAATTACTAATTCAAAATATAATGGGGGTCGTGTCTATTAACGCAATACGACTTGTTTTGAATTAAAGGGAATTCCTTCGAAAAAACAAACAAATTATCTCCCAGAGGGGGTCATGGACCCCTACGACCCCCCCTCGATCCGCCATTGAACAAAAATGAGCATTATCCAAAAAAAAAGTCAAAGGTTTTTGAGATACCACAGAATATTTCTAGAATCTCCCGACAAAAAATATAAATATTATTAAATGTTTGTATTTAAAAATTAGTTGAATCATTTTTTATGTAAAATAAAATGAATTACAATGTGCATCTACTACATTTGTTTGTAAACTTATAGTTTAAGATTGGTTTGGATAAAATTATACTTGAAACATTGTTGAAATATCAAAGAAGTCGTGGAGATTTCAAGGGAGGTTTTTAACCATTTTCAAAAAAGAATAACATCAATAAAAAAAATAAAAGTCACATAAAAACAGTCAAAAAAGAATTTTGTTTTAAGATAAAGTTGTCGACAGCATAATTACTACTAGTAGTCTAAAACAATTCAAATTCTACGAGGCGAGTATATCCCAACAAAATTCAGAAGCAATACATTGGGCAGGTTCAGACAACATAAGGGACTTCATTTGCAGTCAACTTCATTCTTTGAACGTAAATTTTGACCAAGGCAACTAGTTAGTTTTTCAAGTGTCATGAAATTAAAATTCAGAACTTTACTTCACAAACCTCTACTTCAAGTTCATAGTACAAAAATTACCAAAATCATTATTTTCTACAAAACACTCCTCAGGCAAGCTACAAGTCCATCATGATTTGTATTTTGTATTTTAAAGAAATATTACTTATTTCTTTTCAAAATTTACAAGGAACCTTTTTACAGAAAGCATTAAATGAAGTTGTGCAGAAAATAAATACATCATTGAGTAATAAAGTTCAACTTTTAGTTGAATTAAAAAACATGATCAATTGTCATTTTGACATAAGTTGACTTGACTTGATAGTAAGGGAGATTTTTCTTGCCTAACTTTCCAGTCAACTTTCCAATAAAGTTGCCTTAATTGGAAGGCAATTTTTTGGCAGCTGGCCAATCAGATGCAAGAAACTTGCCTTACTTTCAAGTCCCTTATGTCGGCTGAACCTGCCCATTATCGATGAACATTTCATTTCATTACAAAATTTGTGTGCCTTTAAGTGAGTGGCTACGTTTGAATTACCACTTTTGTAGTTTGTTTTAATCATTTAAAAGCGTTGTTCAGTTATTAAGCAATTATTCAACTGACATTATGACACTTCAATTGACAGCTCAGTTTGATATCATAAAATGGCTGGCCCTATAAAATATATAATCCGCAATTCTGGCTTCTATTAAATTAAATATCAAATTTCTCTCAACTTTTCAAACTTTATTTATTCAAATGTTCAAACAGAAACAAACAATATAACTCTGAACGGTTTCATCACTTCGCCCATTCCAGTCTACTACTGTCAACTGTGTCATCCAGTCTGCACCCCCATCATCGAACTGTCATCGTTATGTCAACAAACAAAAAACAATTAAAAAAAAAATACGAAAAAAAGGGCGAATGAAATGCGGAAGTGTATTAAATTAATTCACATTTTATAAACGAAAGAAAAAACAAAACAAAATAGAAAACATAAACTTTAATATAAATTTATTAAAAATCGAGAAAATACACAACTCTTAACAAAATGGCAATAAAATTCGACCAACAAAAGACCAAACAGCAACTATTTCATCTGTCCATTAGCCTGGCCACTGTCCTCGTTTGCATGACTTACATGCAATTCCGCCGAAACTGGGCACATGTCGGCAAGTTCTGGGAATCATTCATTATTCCCATTGTCTTTACCGGGGAACTGCTGAAGGTGATTCTCGCAAGGTATTGCGGCCGATTGGAAACGAGTAATCTCACAGCAAAACAACGACAGAAAAAGGCTGCCTACTTTTCGGCCCGTGAAATATTAGGTGGACTGCTGATGCAGTTCTTGTGTACTATGCTCTATGCCTTCATATGTATCATACTTGGAGCACCAGTTCTGCAGAACTATGAACAGACTTTCGTCCTCGCCATGGTCCTCACTCTGATGACCGTCTCGCCGACTGTTTTCCTTCTGGGCGGTGGTGGTTCACTGCAGGTGTGCTTCTGTGAAAAAGTCGAATTCCTAACCAAAAGCGAAGAGATATCATTGGATCTGTTCAAGTACAATGCAGTGGGGGCGATTTTCGGCGCCTGGGCGGGCTCTGTGGTGGCTCCACTCGACTGGGATCGCGATTGGCAGGTCTATCCAATTCCAAATGTCGTCGGTGCCTTGCTCGGTTGTGGATTAGGTAACATCTATGCGTGCTCCAAGGTCCTGTACTCAACTGCTAAGGTGTACATCAGCAAGAAGCGCTCATAAATATCCATCCCCACTATCCTGACCATTGCCATTCGCTGCGTGTGTCGCGCCGTCGGCATCGGTCGGGATGGTTTTTCTAGTCACAACCATTAACTCAAAACGACGAAGACAACGTGTTCAGAAATTAAAAGCAAACAAAAACAATAAACAAAAAATAAGCAGCATTTCTTTTTCTAAACTTTATTATTATGATTATTGTATATTTCATTCATCTTCTTTGATCAATAAAACAAAAACTTGTGTGTGTCAATCGTAATGAAAAGATTTTAATTATTCAATTTTCAACTTGATGTTTTCTGTTGGAGACATTAAAGCAGAGTTTTTGGAGCTCCTTTGTTATGTAACGCCTTGGACTCTCTTTCGAAACACTTTCTTAATCTTATACGGCGAGTTCTGATTAAAAAACAAAATTGATTTTTTGTATTTATTTACTTTAATCTATAGTTACGATATTCTATATTTCAACTATCCTAATAAATAACATTAAATGTGTTTATATGCGTGTGTTGATTTGTTAGGATCAGATCTCATCAACTATGCCTTAATAGCAGCACCAGCAGAGGACGTTGTAGATGGAATGTATGTCTCATCCTGCAGCAAACATCGCTTCCCAACAAAATTATTATTAAACTCCCATTGATCTTCATCGTCTTCATTGCCATTGCAATTGTTGTCATATGAAATTCCCTCGAACTCATGTATCTTCCTATAAGCTGAAGTATCACCCAAATAAGTCTTAATACGATAATCAGCCGTCTCAGGACACGATACTTGTTCGTATAGATTCCTCAATTGTACAAAATGTTGACCATGAGCTATTCGTTGAGTTGAATTACAATCAACTACAACAGCACTCCAAGTTATGGAAGTGGTTATGTGAGGATCACTGGTCGACAGGATATTATTGAATTCTTCGGTATTTATGCTCGAATTGAATGGATTGAGAAATTTAGTTTCGTGTTTCATTAGAAAACTATAAAGTTTATCGAATGTTGGAATGTGATTGTCTTTGATGTCAGCTTGCATTATTGGGACAGTTGATAGGCGTTGGGTTATGAAGTCAGTTGTTGTTGTGGGTTTTTCAGATGAGATCTGCGAGAGGGCTAGACGACATTGTATGCTCGCTGATTTGGCTGCTTTGAGACATTTATCTGGAAATTTAAATGAAAGTTTATTCAAAAATTCAATAAAATAACTGAGCATTGGCGTAGAGCGTGGGTAATTCACCTTAAATGGAGAAGATTTACAAATAAACGCCCGCAGTAGGTGACAAAATATTTGTTTTAAGAAATAATGCGAATTTGAACTTTCGTCAAACGAGGGGAGGAGAGGTGGTTTTAAGATTGTAAGTAACCATAGAAATAAAGAGAGAAAGGGCAAGAAAAAAGACACATTGCCCGAAATTCTTGTGTCGTCTACAGGCCTACATTTTTATACTATATCCTTGGATTTGTCAATTTTTCGCAAGATTCAGGTTGTTCTAAAGGGATGTAACATCATCATCCATTTTGCCCCCAGGGTTCTAATCATGATGTGAATTGGTGAGGAAGATGATATTTTTTGGGGCGTCTCCTTAAAACATGTAAATTTTGGGAAAATGTTCCAAGATGTTCACTGAAGGCTTAAGTAACACTATGGTCTTATGCCCTCTACCACTTCTTTCTCCTCCTCTTAACCACCTCTACAAAAACTAGAAGAGCTGACACCCATTCTATTCAAGTGGGGTTTAACTGAGTTGTGACCGTTAGGATACCAAAAAAAGAGACACTTGAGGCTTACTTAGCTCAACCAAAAATTTATTTAAATTTGTTCTTGGAAATACAAAACGAAGATACTGCCACAGATCATTTTCCCGACTCTTTTTTGAAGACTGCCTAAGAGGCTTTAGTAATTTACTAGAACTCAGTTATACTGAAGCTTCAGACGTACACTGCCCGACAACCGATTAGCACCCCCTCTAATTTTTCAGTGTAAATTCAAATAACTCGGAACGATTAATATGTATAACCAAAAACACTCTAGTATATATATATATAGTGTTTTTGTGTATAACGCTCAATACTTTTTTTTCATTCTCCTTTTTTTACTCTTTCTCTTAAAAAAACTTGAGTTCTGGAAATGAGCCGTTATTTTGTTTTGTTTTATTCTGTCAAATGTGACAAAAATTAATGTATTTTTTGTGCGACAGCCGATAAGCATCTCTACGCTTTTCTAATAATTTTTACATTGTAAGTAGTCGTGATTTTCTTTTTTAAGTTGTTATTAGTTTATTTTGAATAGTTTTCAGTTAAATTTAGTAAAAATGGGGAAAGCAAAACCGTTAAATGAAGCCGAAAGGGACAAAATAAAGGCTTATAGTGAGTGTGGTCAATTAATCCATCAAATTTAAAAAAAAAAAAAAAATAACCGCAGCCGCAAAGTTATTTCCTCGTTCTAACAAAATGAGCATAGCTATTGGAAAAATATGAAGGGCTGGCCATCTTCTGTCATTACAGCAGCTGACCAGCGAATTATTTTGAGGTACGCGTCCAATTCACACGACTCTGCAACCAAGATTAAAGAAAATACCGATGTAAAAGCATGCGTGCGGACTGTGCAAAGAATTATTTCCAATGCTAAACATTTAAAGCGTTTTAAAATAAAAAAGAACTTTTAACCAACTTCGAAAGACGAAACTGATTTGGAGAGTCCCGATGGTTATTCTTACTACTTTCATGATCTTCGAAATGAAGAGCATACTTTAGATCGACTGCACAGCTGTACTGG
Organism: Eupeodes luniger; assembly: GCA_951509635.1. Lineage (NCBI taxonomy): Eukaryota > Metazoa > Arthropoda > Insecta > Diptera > Syrphidae > Eupeodes > Eupeodes luniger. The sequence continues at coordinate 46,997,215 of OX608074.1, read as the reverse complement.
TGGTGTCATGGTACGGGGAGCTATAACGTACTATGGCACCATTGAATTGCAATTTCTTACTCGTCGTATGAATGCCACAGAACGGCGGCGTTCCCTGCAATCAAGGATATTTTTGGGCCCTTAGAATGGAAGTTATAACACGATAACGCCCCTATCCACACCTCTAAGTACGTAAAGTATTAGATTGAGCTCCAAAAAGTACCCCTACTGATATGGCCGCCATATCAGTAAGAACTTAACATAATAGAAAATGTTTGGGGTTGACTAGCACCCAAGGTATACGAGTCTGGAGGCAATATCCAACTGAAGCGGAACTCATTAAAGGAATAAAAAGCGCCTGGCAGACTATTTCACTGGACTATATAAAGAAATTTTATGATTCTTTACCCAACAGGATGTACGAGGTCATAGTTAACCGTGGTGGTACAACACATTGTTAATTTTTTTAGGAATAAGTGGTAAATGTAAGGAATTAAAATTAAAAAAAAACCATTTTCTTATGTTATTTGTCATTTTCAAGTGGGGGTTCTAATCAAATGTCCGGAAAAAAAGACGATTTTTCTTATTAAATTCTTTAAAATTCTGTTAAAATGTTATTTATTGAGATCGTACCGAAACTTTCATTTCTTTTCGAGGATAATGTTACAAACTTTCATGGGCAAAAAGTTCATTTCAAATGTTTTATTTGATTGGCTGATATTAAGCTTCAAAGACAGGAAGCATAGGAGGCGCTAATCGTTTGTCGGGCAGTGTATATAAGTTTTTTTTTGATAATAATAAAATAATAAAAAATTCTTGTATTGCCTCAGGCCCCATAAGGTCTTTGATCGTTTTAAAAAAGCATTCACTCTTTCAAAATAGTTAAAGTTAGTTCGAGAGAAAAGTATTACGGAAAATAGTTGGTCCATTTGTAGGGTTAGGTTAGGTTATAGTGGCTGTCCAAGATGGAAACGGACACACTTAGGCCAGTTTAATGGCCCATTGTGATACCACATGAATTTTGAGGCTTCCTCCTAAGCTCAATGGAACCACTTTGAGTCCCTTACGAAACGTGAGAGGCTGATTATGTTGATATGATTTAGATCGTTAAAGAAGAATTCTCCTAGGTAATTCTTGCGTTTTCGAGCCAGAGCAGGGCATGTGCAAAGAAGATGAAGAACTGTTTCTTCTTCTTCCTCGTCCATACAGCTTCTGCTTAAGTCATTTGAGAATACACCTAATCTCGTGGCGTGCTTTCCTATTAGACAGTGTCCGGTTATGACACCTATTATCGAGCTTATATGCGATCCAGTGTTGGCCAGATGTTTTTTGTGACTTGACACGTGGTGATGTTGTCCCACCTGGTGCCTGCCCTCCTCACAGCGTCTTGCATTAGCAACAGTTTACAAGTAGCGATTGGTATGCCAGTACGTGCCAAACGTGGCAGGATGGGCTGTACTGTACCGTTCCTGGCGAGTTCATCTGCCTTACTGTTACCTGGAATGTCTCTATGGCCCGGCACCCAGTAAAGGTGAATATTAAACTGTTGTGCCATCTCCATAAGAGATGATCGACAGTTATGGACTGTTATATAGTTTGTAGAGACAGAGTCCAGAGATTTGATAGCGGCATGACTATCTGATAAAATACGGATATCAGATGTTGATATCACGTTTTCTTTAAGCCAGGACAAGACTTCTTTTATCGCCAAAAGTTCCGCCTGGAACACGCTACAATGATTGGGAAGGCGGAATGAGAGACTTAATTTCAGTCGTTCAGAGTACACACCTCCACCAACCCCTTCTTTTGTTTTTGACCCATCTGTATAGAAATGGATTGACTCATCTTCCAGGAATGTCCTATCCTCCCAAAAAGATCTGGGAGGTATAGAAATCTGGAAATTTCAGTCGAATTGCAGTTGGGGGATGGTGTAGTCTGTGTGTTTTGGAATTGATTCTAAATACCTAAGAATTACGGAGTGGCCAATGTTGTTGTTAGTCCACTGCGACGAAGCTTTGAGGCGAATAGCAGAGTTTGCAGCTATTTGTTTGCTAAAAATGTCAAGAGGTGTTAGGTAGAGTAAGGTGTCCAGTGCCGCAGATGGGGTCGTGCGAAGCGATCCGCTTATACATAGGCAAGCTGAACGTTGGACTTTATTTAATTTATCCCGGTTTATACCTTTCTCTAAAGCAGTCCACCATACTGCCACACCGTACATTGAAATCGGTCTGATTACCGATGTGTATAGCCAATGCGTGATTCTGGGTTGTAAGCCCCATTTATTACCGATGGCTTTTTTGCAAGAAAAGAGAGCTACAGTGGCTTTTTTTGACTCTTTCCTCTACGTTGCGTTTCCAATTTAGTATTTTATCTAAGATAAAACCCAGATATTTAGCCTCGTCTGAGAATTTTAATTGGATTCCTTTAATACGGGGAGGGTTGACAAATGGAATTTTGTATCTCCTCGAAAATAAGACCAAATCGGTTTTGTGCGGGTTAACACCCAGTCCACACCGATCAGCCCAAAGTATAAGTCTGCCTAAGGCATTTTGTAAGAGTTCTTTTAACGTGTTAAGATGCTTTCCTGAAACTGCTATAGCAACGTCGTCCGCATAGGCTATCACTCTGAAACCCTCCGCATCCAGACTAGTTAGGATTTCATTCACCACTAGGTTCCAGAGGAGAGGAGATAGAACACCACCTTGCCGTGTGGTCCATTTGTAAGGAAGGACAATTTCGGAGGAGTTATAAAATGAGCTATACGAAATATACCGTGAAGCCACAAAGATAAAGCATGGTAGAATCCGGAGGGCTGGGCATGTAGCACGCATAAGCGAAGAAGAGCCCGCCCTGAAAATCCTGTACAGTACAATTTAAGTTCGAAGACAGTGGGGAAACTCATGTTTCCGCTGTGATTTCGGATGTAGCAGGAATGACAGAGTCATCCACCAGGCCGACGAAGTAAGTAAGTTGTTCTTTAGCATTAGAAACTTAGCCGTCTTGAACATATCCTTGAATTGCACTCAAACGATAACATATCTTATTCTAGCACATACTATCACTATTTTCCTTTTCGGTATTTTAATCCACCCATTCAAGGTTCGGGGCTTAAGCTTTTGGTATATAATTGGTGGACATTATCCCCGTACCATAGTTAGCATCATCAAACCATGTTAGTCATGTCTACTTTAAAATTATTACTCCAAAGCTCGTAAAATCCACAAATTGAAACCTCAACTACCAAACTTACCTCCCAATTGACCTGGCGTAATCTCCATTTGATTCATAACTGCAAAGAAACAGAAACAGATGATGATCACTGCCTTTCCTTAAAACTCTAAATCTTCCTACTTACAGTATAGATGACTCTTATTCAATTTATATTGCGGACAATACATATCCACCGAATTGATATACAACTCCGTCATCAGTGGATGGTGTGTTTGATTTAGATTCTTGAATTCCACATCCAGGCCCAACTCGCTCGTTATTAAATTACTCACCACACAATTGACCTCGGTTTGTAGACATTCGTGTACCATGAATTTCCATTCATGTCGCACGAGACGGTATTTAATTCCGGGATAATTTTGTGGCATTGTATAGTAGAATATCAATCGCAATGTGAATTCACCCTTTTGGTAGGGAGCTTGAATCCACATTGGTATGGTTGTGGCTTCTTGGGCTTTAAGCGATTGACCATCGCTGCGTTTAAGAACACGGAATACATGTTGTTTGCGAATTTCTCGATCTTTGCTAAGAGCTTCGTTGTTCAAGTCTTTGAAATCTATCAGAAAAGAAAATATAGAAAATGTTAATGATGATTCACACTTTTGTCAGTGTTTGCTAGACAAACCTCTAAGAATTGACAAAGGAACATCAGCTTCTTTGTCCAGCAACGTTATCCACCGGGGACACTCGCAACCAACAAAAACATCATCGATAGGCATGATTCCGGTGTTGCGCAGAGAGATCATCACCGGAATTATCTCCCCAACAAGAATATCACTTGGCGTAGTGGAGAAACTCACACTCAGCGATGGTGCTGGAGGAAGGATTTTCACAGCCAACTTATTGTCGAACAAAGTGGCATTCGATTGTTTGCCACTAGTTTTGATTTGTTGCGTTTCAAAGTGAAGACATCCGAGAAGACTGTTGGGTTCGGCTGTCGCCGAGACACGTCCCACAATACCAATGATGTTCAACTGACCGGTGAGTTTAGGAGTCATTTTAAAATAGAGCACCTTTTGTTCCTGTTCCTCAAGGACTATTTCTTGGCTACAAGCGGTTATGATAGCCGCATTAATAGCTGTTTTATCTAAAAAGTATGTCCAAGGTTAAAGAACGGTTTCATGGAATCGAGGGCGGGAAGCTTACCTTTATCACCTCCTTCGGCATAAAGACTGAGATTTGACAAGGTCTCCTCATTCTCCAATCTCAATTTCCAAAGGATATCGATGTCAGAAAGAGTCACACTTGTCTTGATGGCATTGGAAATTGTAACAGCAACTTCAATAGGTTCTGAGAAGAAAAGCCAAAGGTGTCGATTAGAAGTTCATTGGAAAAAAAAAACAATATGAAGTACGCTTCTTACCTCCATGAACAGCCAGAGGATAGTCCACCGAGGGATTCTCGTGCGTGAAGAGAGTTTTCGTCGGCTTGAAGACCATTGGTTTATTAGAAGCTGTGGTGGCGATCATTTCTTCGATTTTCTGCCATGTTGATTCATCACTGAGATTTGACTGGGAGAGAGAGAGAGAGAGAGAGAGAGAGAGAGAGTAAGCAACATGAACTCTTTGGAACTCAATTACTTGATACCCACCTGAATGGTTATATTTGACGCAGCCACATAGAGGGGATTAGCTGCCGGCGGCTGAGCTGTCACCAGAACTCTTATCGATGTTTGTTCAACTTTGGGTAAAGCTATTTCCAAAAGTCCCAATTCAGGACTTTTTTGAAGGAGTTCCTAAATGAGAAAACAGACCATACTCTCTTTGGATCTACAAAAACAACAAATCACCTACCTTTTGGGTTTGAATGTATTCCTTGAGGAATGTCGCCTGTTGTTGAGTATTCTGCAAACTTGTTGGTCTCAGCAGATGGGCAAATGATTTACTAGCTTCGTCGAGTTTCTTCAAAGTGTACGCCTGCTTTCCGATTGTATATTGAATATGATCTTCGGCAAGAGACCAGCCTCGCTCTTGGAAGACTTGATAGGCTTGTTTATAGCACCGGAATGCATGTTTACGCTGACCTGCTCGCGAATAACGATTTCCCGAGAGAACTATGTGAAAAGCATATTTTCGATGTAAAGCCGGTTGAGAGGCTAAGAAGCAATAAGCAGCTTGTTCGAGGAGCAGAGCTGATCTTAGATCAGATTCTTCACTTGTCATCCGAATTAATTGCTTAGCTGCTTCTCCATAGAGACGAGCTGTTTTCAAACATTCAATGCTTAGAAGAGTGGCTCGAGTTGCAAATTGCTGAAGTCTTACGGATAAAGTAAAATTTGTAATTTCGATAACAAAAGAGGAAGTTTTCTTACTTGCAAACTGTGAGATAACAAACTATAGCATCTTCCATGTAATCGTAGGTCTTCCGATTCGCAGTACCTAACATAAAAGCAGATACTGCAGCCATTTCCAGAGCTCCTGCGTAGTACTGCCAGGCAGAATCGGCGTTGAAATCACGTTTTGCTTGATGGTAGGCCTATTTTTAAAATACAAAAAGAGACACAAGTATTAAAATATTTCAGTGGACCAGCATTTAGGGTAGAAGCTAGTCATCGATAAACTTTTCAATACGCCACATAATTAATCTTGAGAGAGGCGAAAATTTCAACATTGCCATGTAAGGAACTTCCACTTTTATTTGGGATTCGGATGACAGTGACATGGAGCATAAACTTTAAACTTTACCTGGAATGCCAAATTGTAGTGTCCAAACATAAAATATAAATCTCCAAGTTTCCGTGTTTGCAACTCAACGGATTCACTTGTATATCTGCAAAACAAACAAAGATCTTCCTATTTATCACCACCAACTATATGACCTTTTAGTGTAACTTACATCACAGCATTTTGATTGCTGGCACCTGCTCCAGGCTTACTAGTCACAAACCAACGTTTCGTGGCACTTAATAATGATTTGCTGACACCTTTCTTGGTTGTAACCTAAAAAGAACTCTATTTCATATTTTCGCCTTTATCACCCTCAAAAATTCTATCTTACTGCTTCATTGAGAACCACAACCAAACGTTCAACATAGGGAATCAATGCCCGTACTGTGTAGTCCTGAACAAAGTGACGTAGATTCTCCACATCCATGGCATTTAGATATGACCCATGTGTTGCATCAGCATCGGTTTCTCCTGCCCAGACATTTGGATTAATTGTCTGGGATACAATGCTCTCACTGCTGACAGAGAACTTTGAGTGCTGGAAGAGAGGAATATCAGCTCATTGAGGAGGAATATAATTTATTATTTTGAAGCTTTTTCCTTACGATGGCTTCTGTTGCCTGTTCTTGAATAGGACTTAATGGATGAAGGAATGATTCATTGTCGCTTCCTTCGGCATTGGCCAGCTGCATTGAGGGCATTGATATCACCGATACCGAGTCCTGGGGTGTTTTGGGGGCACTTCCTTGATCCGCTAGTAGATCCTAGAAAGAGATTCCTTAAGAACTTTTTTTCTTTCTCATGTAACCAACTCACAGATTTTGGAGGCCTTCGGATATAAGAAGCCCAATAGTCTGGAATATCACTAGCGGCTCCACCACTGAGTGAATTTACTTGAATTAGAAAGCATCTGTTATCTCCGAAGGTTGCTTTTAGCAGTTCATAGCTTTGTTGAGCTCTGAAAAAAATGAGGAAAGTTATTCAAAAGTCCTTCCCGTAAAAATGAGATCAAATTCACTTAGAAAGATCCCCTGATGAACCCTCATGCAAAACAATATAACTGTTGAGAACATCATTCGGCTGGAACCACTTGGGAAGTTTTTGGGGCGTTACATTTTGCATGATTTGGACACAGTGTGTTAGCTTTTGAGCTGTTTCCACAACATTTGGATCGGCACTCGACAAAACAATGAGACAACTCAAGAAGTGACGAGTGAATTCATGATCGGCAGGGAATTGGACGGTTAGGAAAGTTTCTCGCCAATTATCGAACCAAGGTTCTGCAATTGGAACCTCTAGTTCCATGTTGCCACCTAATGAAGTCAAACATTTGACCATCATTGTTAAGTATTACACAAAAGCTTATCGATCGAATTTACCAATTGTTATGAATTTCATCTTATCACTGACTCCATTCGTGACTGCTTCGTTCATCATTTTGCGAGCTAAAATTGTCTGCGGTGGTCTCCAGTTGATGTCACAAATGTTCAAACGAAGTCCCTTGATTGAGACACTTGTACCGGTGCTATCACGGAAGTGAGCTAAACACACAAAGAAACTTTGAGTTACTTTGATTAAATTGCTTGTAGTTGAACTTACCATCATTTGGAAGTTTGGCAAAAGGTTGCAACATCTCGACAAATGATAAATTGTTTTTGTGGCAAATTTCATCGGCCATGGGACTTGTTACCACTCCAACCAAGGGAGAGAAGATATTTTGTATGATTTCTCGGGCATTGTAGCTTTGACCAGTTAAATGAATCATTTTGTGCCGAGACTTTAAATCAATAAAACTAGATTTTTATTTTATTTTCGTCAAAATATTATGGAAAATAATTGAAAGAAAGAAAATCCTAGATCCACATCCAAGTCCGATTCCTAAACAAATTTTTCACACGTCAAATGCAACAGCTGATTTTGACAGATGTCAAAAAAAAAGTGTACTAAAACTTCAAATCCATCAAAGCTTTTGGTGTGTTCATAAACGCGAATAGTTTTTAACGTAAGCAGAGGTATAAGTGAAGAAAATAAGTAATAAATAAAACAACGCTACAGGATTTTTATTTATACCGTAATTGCATATGAAATTATCTATAAGTGAGACATCAAATGTCATTTCAACTGAATTCAAATTCAAGCTGTCAAAATACAATCGTATTATGGAGTTTTCCATGGGTAAAATAAATCAGTTCCTTGGCCTATATCTGTTCTTGCATTCAATGGGGACAAAATAAATTGATTTATTTTTGATAAAAGATAAAATCTGCAGTATTTTTTGGCATATTTACCATTGCTTAGAAATTTTAGAAATCTCAAGAGTTTGTTGTCAAAACCTCAGAATTCCATAACAAAATACAGGATCACTAATTTGTTGGCCAAATAAAATACACAGCTATAAAATCTTGTTGAAAATTTCCTTTTATTAGTTTGGACATCGCCATTATGGCTGAATCACAAACACGCTTCAGCTTCGTCTGCGTTACGGTGGGCCTGCTTCGAGTTTGCTTTGAATGACATTTCTATTATTTCATCCCTCAAAAGAGCAAATACTTTGTTTGTTGACATTTTTTTACAGCTGTCAGACAAATTAAATGTTCAGATAATTGAACTAGAGCTTCCGTTTGGAGTCACGTTACGTTACATTACGTTCTTTTCCTTACGATTGTCAAACAAAACGTGAGGTCGAAGCTCCATTGTGATAGCATGCATTGAATTCCTATGGCTGAACTCATAAACGTCAGGCGAAGCCGAAGCTGAAGCGTGTTTGTGATTCAGCCATTAAGTGTCACAAACTTTATACCCAAAAAAGGGCTACGTTTGAATCACCAATTTATCAGTAAGTTTTGATAATTTGAACGCGTTGTTCAATTGCATTTTCATTTAGTATTATGATAGTTCAGTTTGACAGTTGTCAAATGCTAGCTTTTTTAACTTGAAATCACGAAATTAATGACATGAATTGATGACAGGGTGAGTAGCAAATCATTCTTGGACAATAATTTGATTTTTTTTAATTTTTCCTTCTAGGTAGGACTTTTGAGACAGAAAATCGGAGTAGTTCAAGGAACAAACTCATGTATTAACCATTCTATTGAAATTTTGCACATACGTGCAATTTCTTCATATTCATCTTTTTATTGATCCCAGTTCTAATATCTAATTTTAAAATATCTCAGAAAATATTAATAGCAAAAATAACTACCTGAATGCATTCATTGCCAACGAAAATCTCTGCGCGCACTCATCTGGCTGGAAAGCTTATTTTGTTTGGCGGGAAAGGCTGCATTTTTTAGTACACAGATGTTCTGTCAAAAATCTAATTTATTACAAAATTGCTTGAAAAAAGTGCGGTCATGAAATTCGAACATAAAAACACAAGAATTTAACAATTTCACACGAACCAAAAATCAAAAATAATAAAATAGTTTTCATCTAAAAGAATCCTTCTTCGATGTGAGTAAAAATTTCAATCATAAAAAGTAACTTTTCTAAGGAGAATTTTCGTTTTCTTTTTGTCATTGCAGTGCCCCTTGTCGGCTTCAAACGTTTTGTTTCTTTTGTTGCTAATTTATGTGAAATATTTTTCTTTTTTGAACACAACAATGGCGAAAGTTCACATCACCAACGTGGTAGTCCTCGATAATCCAAGTAGTTTTTTCAATCCTTTCCAATTCGAACTCACCTTCGAGTGCATCGAGGAACTCAAAGAGGATCTCGAATGGAAGATGATTTATGTTGGGTCTGCGGAGTCGGAAGAACACGATCAGGTTTTGGATACTATATATGTGGGGCCAGTGCCCGAAGGACGTCACATTTTCGTATTTCAAGCAGATCCACCAGATGTAACAAAGATACCCGAGCAAGATGCTGTGGGCGTCACAATTGTCCTGCTCACGTGTTCGTATCGGGGCCAGGAATTCGTACGTGTGGGGTATTTCGTGAACAACGACTACGCTGACCCCGAGATGCGCGAGAATCCACCACCAAAGCCACTGTTCGATCAATTGACGCGAAACATTCTCGCCTCAAAGCCCAGAGTCACTCGATTCAAGATCAACTGGGATGATACACCACAAAATGGAGTCTCAAATGGCACAAACGGCATGGACGGCGAAGAAGTGCAGTTCTTCCAAAATGCCAACGGAGCCGGCTGCTCGGGAGCGGGAGCAGTAATGGAGAACGGCTGCATATCAACGACTGACGAAAACAGCATGGCCATGCCCATGGACAACACCAATGGCGTGGGTCTGAACGAGAACTCGAACTCCCTGGCGATGGAGTGCTAGTAAAGACTCTTGAGAAATCACTTTTGTACCTACGAATAAGTTATTTCATGAAACGCGAAAGTGTACATTTTGTAGACTTACGTTTCAGCCAAGTCCAAGTAGCAGCAGTCTCTGTCTCCTGTTTTCCTTTGTTTTTTTTTTTTTCTTCTCTCTTCTTTCTTCGTGTCGCTGATTTAGTTATTTTCCTAATTATTTTCCTCGAAAACGAATCGGTATTGAATTAAAGTCTGGAATTCGTGGCTGCCGAAGCAGTTCGCTAATATTTTGCGAGTTCTGGATGCAAACGAACATTTAGTTGTAAAATTGTACTTTAGTTTGTAATAAAAATTCTATGTTAATAAACTACAATTGTTTTGTTAAATTGTATTAAATTAATTTGTTTGATCTTTTTTTTAATTTGGATTTTGAAAAGATAACTTATCTCGGAGATGAATGGATGACAATGCAATTGAACGAAGAATATTCAATGATTTCACAATGGAGAAATATTCAATGATTTCACAATGGATAAGAACTTAAAAATAAGCTTTGAAGGATGTTTTTGACAGTATTTTGAATTTATACTGAATTAATTTAATTATCATTTATTAATATTGTGCTGGAATTGAGAAAATACCCTCTGCTATAGGTCACATTAAAAGTAATTACAATTTTTATGTTGCATCTCTTTGAATAAACTTTTTGCTTCGCAGTTTCGTCAAGTGCGATTGTTTTTATGGTCTTTTTTTTTTGGGATTTCCCATGGCTTTCAAGCCCAGTTCTAGTTAGAAGGAAAATTTCAATAAGTTTCGGATACCTCAATTTTGTTGCATTTTGATGAGTGTAATAATTTGCAATACAAATATTTCCTTTTTGATAACATCTCTCACGGGTGCCAAACGATCATCAGATTCCTTTATTTGTGTAGGTATGTACTTAGTCTTTGGTTCGTTCATATTTTCTACCGTCCCTGAGGATCGAACCTTGATTGAATACAAATACAAAATTCAAAAACAATTTAATGTTTAAAAAAATGCAAATTTTTAGAAACCTTTATGGAAAAGTTTAAAGGGTATTGTTAAGAAACATCTCGTCGAAGCTACACTTACTTTACTTTAGTTTGCGCAATAGTGCATTGTGCTTCTGGGCCTCAAGTAATAGATCTCACCAGCTTACTCGATCTCTAGCTTGATGTCACCAGTTTCGAATAAGAAGCCGGCGCGGCGGCCGGTGTGTATCGGCCTTAACTTGATCACTCCAACGGAGATTAGGTCTGCCGCTGCTTCTGGTTCCTTAAGGCTTAGGGTTTAATACCATACGGACTGGAGCTTCGATGTTCATTCGCTCTACATGCCATAGCCATCTTAATTGTTGAACGCGTAGTTTTTTGTAGTGAATATAAACGAGATTGGAAATCTGGGGCCCTACTATGTACTGCTTTTGATTCTTTTCGAAATTCTTTTCCGATTCTACTTTCAAATCGTACTACGTATGAAAGTAGAATAGAGAAACGACTTCATGGATCTTACGTTAGTAACATAAAAGTTTTGAAAGTAAATATTTAACATTAGGTACTCAAATCTTTTCATAGGAGATTCCGGATATCCCTTGGAGCCTTGGATTATCACACCATATAGAACTGCAGCTGAAGTTTCTATTGAATCTAAATTCAATGAAAAGCATTCGATTTCAAGGTCAATAATCTAACTAGTTTTTGGTCTCCTGAGTCCTGAAGTCAAGGTTCCGATGTCTTTTGTTGGCTAGAGAATTGCATTATTCGCCCGAGAAGGTAGCACTCAGAGAGAAAAAACTAAATGAGAGAGCCAAACTTCCTCGTCTCCGTCCCTTCGAAACCTCTTACTCTCATTTTTTATAGCGTGTTGAATTCGTATCGGTGTATAGATGTTTCCACCGCGAAGAAGAGTACACAAAAAAACATGATTTCCGGGAAATCCCACATTTTTCATTTTTGTTTATTGATAGCCAAGAAGACTATGTTTTTTAAAGTCTCATTATAATGTTTGTAATTCTCATGAATTTCTTTCTTTAATTTTACTAACATCTTGTCGTTTTTATATCTACAAAAATACTCCTATAATTCAAATTAATTCTAGCAAAACATTTTTGTTTGTCAATAAATAACGGGAGAAGTTATACCGGTAGTTCGTGGTGAATTTGTTTTTCTCTAAGTTAGAGATAGATGGCATTAACAACCAAAACAAGAAAGTATGTGTGCAGTAAAGCAGCATTCACATGAGCGCGACCAACGAACGACGAATGAATTACAAAATGTGAGTTTATATACGTTTGAAGACATATTTCCACACAAATTCTTAACAAAACGATAACAATATAGTTTCTATTTGATTTATGATGCATACTTTTACTTTTCAATATCATATATGTATTAATAAATTTAAGAAAACAAATTTATTCGTCGCGAAAAAATTTTAGTTGATACGAACTGTCAAACCTTATTCGCGTTCCACATTATCCACACTCGCAACGAATATAATAATCGCGCGTACTTAACCTAAAAAAATCATTCTTGTTTTGGTTTCGGTTTTGAATGTCAAACTTTATTCGCGACGAACTCTCATGTGAAAGAAATGTCAAAATCGACGAATATTCGTTCATTCGTTGGTCGTTGGTCGTGCTCATGTGAAAAGTGCTTAAGAGTGTAACAAGGTTTAGGTTTTTTAGACTAGACTTTATTTGTATATATGAACGAGTACATGTTTTTTATAAATGCAAACATCTATGAATAAGCCACAATGCACTTTCAGAAAATTGGCAACAGAAGTAACAAGTTGATAGTCTTTTTATTTAGTCTCTTCTTAAATCACTTATTTTCAGCATTTTGGAAATGTCGTGAGTAATGTAAAGAAAATAAACAACGAGTACACACAAATAAATTAAATAGGAATGGGAAAAGAGATGAGTATATAGAAATGTTTTTAATGTTCCATGTTTACATTCTGTAACTCTCGTTTTCAATGTTCCTGAAACTCTCGCATCGACAAAATTAAGTCGATAAACTCTGAAAATTGAAACAAATCTGAGTTTTTTTTGCATTTTTCAACAGTCTGAGCGAAAATTAAACGCATAAACGAAGCTAATAATAAAATTAATAGTTGTAGTGCTTTCAGAGTCTTATGTTTCTAAGGTGGTCGCCATTTTTCAAAGGTGGTGAGCAGAGAGAAAAGAGAGAAAAGTTTACTCTTTCTCGTGGTGAGAATTGCGCACAAACTTGCATAAGTATTGGTTCCCCACATTTTTTTTATATGGAGTTAATACATATGCAAGTTGGTGGCCAAATCGCAGCTTGTAGGCAAAAAGAGAGCAACCGTCGAAGTTGGTTCTCTCTATTAGTTCTTTCTCGATGGTAGCACTAATTATGAACGTTTGTTGTGCACTTCACAACATCTGCTTAAATTTCAGATTCAGAGTCCCATTACCTGAACCTATTCAAGACATATTTTTGAAAGAAAATGGACACCCTTTAAACTTGGAACAACATTCAACTGCCAACGACCATTATTTAATCATAGCTAAAAGAACAAGAGATAATAATATTAGAAATGATTTTTTGTTGGATGCATAAATTAAAAATGTATTTTCTTTTTATTTCAATAACAAAAAATAGTGAATAACATATGTAAAAGAACTTAAATCATAATATAACACATCAATTATAATATGTCTGAAATAATTTTCATAAATAAGAAATATACATACATACATAAGTACAATAGTTCGTAAATAACTGTGATAAATCCTTTATTTCAAGTTGCACTTTGAGAATTTCTCTTTTAATCTCCAATTTAGCTTCTTAATTTTTTTTTCTAATAACTTTTTTTTTTGAATTCGAATTTCATTTTTCTTATTTTGAGGTTTTCTTTTTTAACTTTGTAAATTTTGTCAGTCATTTCACTTTGCCTCCGTGTATACTTTAACATTTCTTTTAAATTTTCGTTAATGTTTGTCATTATTTTATTTGAGTTAGTTTGATATTTAGTTTAGTTTTGAACTTGTTTTTCAAGCAAATTAATGTGTTTGTTTTTAGGATTAATTTTTTGCCGAGGAATGTTTTCACTTCCACTTCTTTCAATTTGTTTTTCAATGTCCGCGACCACAGACAGAGAGGCATAGATCATTTGTTCTTCATTTTCGGAATCAATGGGCAGGTTCAGCCGACACAAAAGGACTTGAGAAGTAAGGCAAGTTTCAAGCATTTGATTGGTCAGCTGCCAAAAAACTGCCTTCCAATTAAGGCAACTTTATTGGAAAGTTGACTGGAAAGTTAGTCAAAAAAAATCGCCCTAACTATCAAGTCAAGTTTACTTCTGTCAAAATGACAGTTGATTATGTTTTTTCATTGGCTGCGTTCAATCTCAGACCGATAGGGTATCCGGATACCTTTTTGTTAGTGTTTTACGTGTAAAATAACAGCTGATCAAAAACAGCTGAGCTGTCAAAAAAGGAATCCAAAGGTATCCAGGAATTTCTGGGGTATGTAGGTATCTGACAGAACAGCTAATTCAACACATGGTTGAATTTCAAGAAACTTAAAAATTGATTTCAGCCTTTTGTATTTTTGTTGGTAAACAAAAAAATACAAAATGTTAGTTGAAGTTGTATTTGAGGATGTTCTGTACATAATAAAAAATAGACGATGAAGAAGCTATTTGCCTCCGAATTTTAGAAGGTAATTATGATCTATTTTTTTAAACTTCAAAATTGACTTATTCTGTTCTCGTTTTGTAGATGACCAATTTGCTAGGTCTTACCTCCAGTCTAAATTACAGATTACAGATTAAGGTTATCTCTTATTTATTAAATTGTTACGCACCTACATATCAATTCATCATCGTCCGACGAATCAGTTGAATTATATGTACATTAAATGTTTTATCTTACAACAATTTTGACTTCGAAGCTTAAATGTTTCTCTGCTTTTTGTGAACAGTTGAAATTTGCTTTTATTTTTTGACAGGTATCCCAATACAGCTATCCAACTTGTTCAACAAGGTATCTAAAAATCCACCTATCCAAGATACCCTATCCAACACGAGATTGAACGCAGCCATTTAACTGAAAGCTGAACTTTATAACTACAGTCAAACTTCCCTATAGCGAATTTGCACGGGACCAGAAAATTATTTCGTTATATAGAAAATTCGTTATACAGAAATGTTTTTTTTTTTACTTTTATTTAAAGAAGTCAGTGATTTTAGTTTGGATAACATTTTTCCATTTTCCTTTTTCAACAAAATCGTCTAATAAATTTAGAGTTTCAAATAAATTCGTCGGTACGTTACTCCTTATCTCCAGAAAGGTTCAATATCTGTTTTTTTTAGTCAATCGTTCTTCAACTTTATTAATTATTAACAAATTTTTTTCAAGAGAAATGCTACTGCGAGACATTTTCAATTATATTCACTGAAGCTTGAACATAGAATGCTTGGATTTAAAATCTTAGGGAAATCCCTTTATAAGGTTTTTTTTCTATGCATGATGTTGTTTTTAACAGAAAATTATTTGAAAAAATTCGTTATGTGGAAACAAAATCGTATGAGATTTGGATTTCCAGCAACAGAATTTGTTCGTTTTAGAGGAAAATTCGCTTTATGGAAATTCGTTATAAGGAGATCAAAACACACCAAAAAAGTAACCAACAAGATGTTTACTTAAAAGCAATTCGTAATAGAGAGATCTTCGTTATGATTTATTTATTTTCTGTAAAACTCAATCTAATGTTTAGTGTAATAGGATTCCTTGTCAAATTGAAAAAGAAATAAGTAATACTCCTTTACATTACAAAATACAAATCGTGATGGGATTATAACTTGCCTGAGGAGCGTTTTGTAGAGAATAATGTTTTAAGTAGTTTTTGTACGATGACCTGAAGGTAGAAGTAATTGAAGTAAAGTTTCAAGTTTGAAATTTATGACACTTGAAAACTAACTAGTTGCCTTGGTCAAAATGAGCGTTCAAAGAATGCAGTTGACTGCAAATGAAGTCGCTTATGTTGTCTGAACCTTCAACCTGACCAATGACTCTGACACTGGCATTTCCTCGACGGCTATTGAAAGGTGGAGCAATCCAGTCACTTTATTTTCCAATGGCGAAAGGGATTTTTGCTTCGGAGGACCCCCAACAGTGTCCAATACATTTTATTTGTTTGTTCTCAACTTGGCCTTAGTGCTGTTTTTGAAATCCGACCACACCCGAAAAGAAATCATGAATTAATAAGGGGGTTGTTAAATGGAGTGTACGTACTTACTCTTTTTCGATCCTTTGATGTCACATTGTGGTGGACCTTCTGCATTGAGATTCAGGGACAAATTTGTCCACATATGTTGCGATTTTTGTCTCGCTTCGGATGATTTAAAATATCCTTTGGAAAGGTTCCGATGATTTAACATATGTAATTTCTATCATGATTTCAAATTGGGTCTGGTTGGTATTTGATATCTTTGCTGATTGCCTATGCATTTGAAAATTAAGTCAATGGGTTAGCATTTAATGTTAAAGCAATTAGTTAAATTATGTTTATATTTATGTACATAACTAGTTACATTTTTCTTGTGGACAGCCCTTTTAGTTTCTCCTCGCAAACACAATAATAAAACACAAAAAGTTGAATGAAAAACTTTCAAATTCAAATTGCATATTAATAATTTATAACATTTTACCTACCCTTTGACAAAAGAAATTCGCTCGCAAACACATTTGATGTAGAGTGATTATTTTCGATTTTGATTTGTTTTGAATTCTACTATCGAGTTACGTAGTTCCTCGTTTATTCGAAAGTTCATAAGAATATAGTTGGCACTACTAGAACTATTCGATTATCGTTGGTTCGAAAGTAGTCAAATAGATACATTGTACTTACCAATTTTTCGAATTCGAGCAATTTCATTGTAGAATCGAGTTACATAGTACATAGTAGGGCCCCTGTTAGTTTGAAAAATTCTTTAAATTTCTCGTAGTCTCAAAGAAAGTTACCTTGTCTTTAAATATATATTTCCTAATGTATAAATAAAAGTATCAAAAATGTTTAACAGTAAGAAAGTTTAAGTTTGATTCTATTAAATGTTACGGACTGTACTAATAAGTCGTTTTCATCAAATAATTACATCCAGATTTTTGTCAGCAATTTCACACAGCGCTCCTGTTAAAAGGGAAGCCCGGAATACGGACATGGAATTCAAACAATGGATCTGATGTAAGTTGTGATTTTCTCCAGGTTATAAGGATAAGATAATCATTTACTTTGAGACTCAGTTTCTGGATAAGGGTTTGGCAGTATAAATGTTTATATTAAGCATCCAACTGTCTGTGTGTTTCTATCTGAGATTATAATTGTTAAGCCTTAATGTTTTATTTTGTCAGAGAGCATTGACATCATTATGTTTTCCTGATGTGCGCAGTATGAATTGCGTTAAGTAATGCTATAGTTTTTCATGTTCCAAAAAATGTTGTTAATTTGAACTGTCCAAATGCCCTTTTGTTTAAGTCACTTTGTGACCTCTATTGCCTGGTTTTCCTCATCAACTGATTTTTTCATAGCCATACAAACACAACTGTTCATAAAGTAGAAACTAGAAAAGATATACCAATCCTATTTTCCAAGTGAAAAAAAGTGGTGTGCTTATTGCACATTTTTTAGTAACTCAAGAACGGCTCGTCGAACAGGAAAATTAGATGCATATGTTAAGCAGGAAATTAAGCAAACTTTCTTTTCTGATAGAAAAGTGTTTAAGTACCTGGTATAAAATTTATAAGGACAGTAATACAAATAAAGTACAATCCTAATAATTTTTCTTGTACCAATTGAATCTAATGTGGAAGACGGTAGAGTTGTTGAGAATATCGCGTAATAGTAGTTTTGAGATATTCTTGAGCTTTTTTGAGTCCTTGCTTGCACCTGATAATCACATCATTTTCAAAAGATCTCCCTGCACCTTAACAATAAGATCCTTGTTGCGGAAAACTGGGCAATAAAGGCTAAAATAAAAATGTTAACTTTTGTTGGTCTGCTTAAATTATTTGAAGTTAATTGTATAAAAGCTGACACAAAAGGGCATTAACATATAGGCAAAACCAGTAGCTACTCTTCATTCACCAAGATCCTGGTGGAGTGGATGTGATACAAAATTCTAACTAAGGCGCCAGTTATAGCTATCATTGGTTTTCATCATTGAAAACTAACATTGGAATTTTTTTGACAGGTCGTTTATAGCTATCACTAAAAATTTCTGTCATTGAAAAAAATTTCCTGAATGAAATCCACCGAAAATTTTTTACTGACAGAAATCTATCATTGGAATAGTGTGAAATTGGAACACAAATCAGTGAAACGATTCGTTTCATTTTGAACATAAAAGAATCAGCTGTTCAGGAAAATGAATTTCCATCCGGAAAATAGAAAAATACATTTTTAGAGAAAAATAAATGCGCAATTACACTTTTTTTCCTCAACAAAAATTCTTTGTGTAATTTCCGATCGATCAGTATATAGTTTTCATTCCTAATCAAAGGGAAACGCCGTCAAATATCGATTCAAAATTTTTTCCGGATGGATTTCAATGATAACAATAACTGGCCCCTTAAGTTTCTAGAAAACTAGGAATACACGAAGCCTAGTGGCAACGAAGTCACATCCTAGTTTAAAAAAATAAACAGCTTCTATAGAAAAACGACTATTTCGATTTTTATTTAAGAAAACATAATAAAGCAACAAAATTTTATCGAACACTTCCTTTTCAACGACTACAATACTTGCTACAAATTTGATCGACAATATCTCTCTTTGAAAATGTCGTTGGTTTCCGCACACCCTTTCCACTCTCAATATACTCAATCAATGAGTGTAAATCAGGAAAACAAAGAAGTCCAGCTGTTCCAACACTCAAATCCATGTGTCGAATTGAACGTAAGTTACAAGTACATCCATCGAATATGAAAAACGTCCCATTCGACCGGAAAGCCACATAATTTCCCCATGGAGTCATCGTTAAAATACGATCTGCACAACGGAATGCCGACTTGAGCAAATTGCACAAGCTCTCATAGCTACCACTTTCTGATCCAATTACAGCCAGATTTTGTGGATCTTCAGTAAAACCTGGATAACTATTTGGGATGCATCCGACCGGTAGACGACCTCGGGGATTTTCACCTGCTGACGACGAGGAATCATCGCCATCTTGTTGTTTGCGACGTTGACGGTGGCGCTGTCGTCTTGCCGGTGCTGTGCTCGATTTTGGTATTTCAGTTGAATTTCGATTGCTAGGAGTTTCTCCTGTTTTTGATTTCCTCTGTTCCACGGGGCTGTCTTGATCGATTGGCTCTGGATCTGCAGACCTATCATTTCTTTCTTCTTCTAATACATGATTTTCGATCGGCTCTTTATTTGGTCTCTCAGGTGCTATTTGCTGGCTTCTTCTTCTTTCTTCCAAAGTTTTTCTCCTGTTAGATTTATCTTCACTTTTGTCTTTGTTTCCATCTAAGACAACAGCTTCTTCAGGTTTTTTTCTTCCCTTTGGTTTCTTATCGTCATTTTTTGTCTCTTTTTCCCTCTCATTGGTTTCGGGCTTGTTGTTATTAGACTTTTCGTTTTGCGCTTCTTTTTTATCAGCTGCCTTTTTTTCTTCCCGTTTTTCAGCTTTTTCTTCAGTTCTCAATAAAGTCTTCTTTTCATCGTCCTTATTTTTCTGGGCTTCTTTATTTTTATTGTCTTCTTTATTTTTCTTGTCTTCATTATTTTTCTTGTCGTCTTTATTTTTCTTGTCCTCTTTATTTTTCTTCTCTTCTTTATTTTTCTTCTTACTTTTTATCTTTATTCCTGCAGAATCCGATGATTCACTGCCGGATTTTCCTTTTGCGCTCTTCTTATCTGATTTTTTCCTACCCGATGGCTTTTTGGTTTTCTTGCTTGATTTTTTTTCTTTAGCCTTATATCTACGAGTGGATGCATCTTCATCATCGGTTTTATCGGACTCTTCAAAAAGTGCTTTGTCACTGTCTGAATCTAGATCAATGTCTTCATCTTCATCTTCGGTTTCTTCTTCGGATTCTTCAATGAAATCTCTTCTCAAATCCGAGTAGTCTTCCAGGCGGGTTTGTGATAGTCCTGGCGAATCAAGATCAGCTGAGTCCGACTCTATTGGTGAGTCTTCAGCCTGACAAATATATTCCTCTATGCCCACCACCGATTCGTTTAGAGACATCACTTCCCGAGCGCCATCTGTCTGTTGTGTTGATGTACACATACAGGGGATTTGTGATCTATATCGATTCTCCTTGAGTTTAGTCACCTCTTCAAGATCAAGGATCTTAACATTAAAAATTATGAATTTCGATTCTTCAAACAATTCCAGAAGAGCTTGGGTGAAGATGCAGCACATTTTTTCAAAAGATCCACACATGTGCAACGAAGCAGTTCGTAATTTCTTCTTTTCCAGTGAACACTGATGCGAGTATGGGTCCAGTACATAATAAAACTTATCCTTCTTCCAGATGGCATAAGTTCTTCCCTGAATCTGAACTATCAGATTAGAAGCGTCTTCAAAGGCCCTTTGCAAAGCTTGACTGAGTTCACTGTTTTTATAGTTGGGTGTACATCTCCACATTCCACATTCAGGAATAGCATTGACGGCTATTTCAACCATAAACTGTCCAAAAACAAATCTATTGGGAACATCTTGAATTCCCAGATCTATACTGATGTCACAATGCGTCCATTGTTTGTACAAATGTGCTCCAAGTTTTATTATCTTATCCAAGACCGCTCTATTCCAAGTCGGAGTTGGGTCGACTTTGGCATTGATCAGTGCTGAAAATGCTACCGGAAGTGAGTGGCGCATACGGATTTCCTTGAAGCAAACTGATCCCAAATGAGTTGTGGCCCTTAAAATGGCGTAGTTGGGGTTTTTAATCTCAAATTCAACTAATCTGTCTACAACGTCAGGAGTTGGCTGACCACCGCAGGGAATCAATGATTTCACCTGAATGTTTCTCATAATGAAGAAATCCTCAGGATTTACCCCGCTCAAATTCAATATCAAGTGGCTGACATTTTCGATGTGACGCAAGCAGATCAACATAGCAACCCCATGCTTCCGATCACTTTGCAGATCCAGATACCTCCTACCGAAGCAATCGAACACAAAGAAGACATCTGCGTTCTTCCATAACATCGTGTACCATTTGTCGATTTGCAGGAGGCAGAATTGAAACTTTTTGAAAAATTTCAACAGGCCCCAATGGAGTTTTGGGACTGCAGCTACCTGACCGATTACTTGACCTATCATGAATGGTTCATTTACGAACAGATCGAAAGCATTTCCACACAGGGTGAAGGTTCTCCTGATCGATGCTTCTTTAAGTTTCTGTCCATCGTGCATTCTGGCTTTGGATTCACCGAAGAGATTTTGGCCTTCAAGTAGAATGCGATTGAGGACTTTCTCATCCCATTCAATCTCAGGCGTAAGAAAATATTCAGCAAATGCCACAAGATTCGTAGCAAATCCTTGCAGAGTTCGATCAGTAGGCTTACTCTCGAGATATTTCATACCGAAGGAGGATTTGGACAATCCGATTGGAGCACCTAGGGACGGCTCGGGACTCTTTTTATTTCGTTTCTTTCGAGTGTTACAACCTAAATTATACAAAATCATTTTAATAATTTACTGTTTTAAGGCTGCAACATCCTCTACTTACGCCATCTGATGGGCCGAAATAGAATATCACGTTCATTCGTTTGCGGTGCCCACTGACAAGGTACTGAACACGGTCTAATTTTATTTAAACAACGAATCTCTTGCACTTGAGGTGGACTAGAGAGGAAAACAAGAACATAAAATAAGAAACAAAAATAAAAAACATCAAAATTATACAGACTTTGGTATGCCTTCACAAAGCTTTGGTTTTGGTTTCATCAAAACCTCAGAACAACAAACAAAATCGGGGCCTTCAAAATATTGCACAGGTGTCAAATTTGGTGCACTCGATTCTTTTCTTTTGGCCAAACTGTAATCTTTAGAGTTTTCCATTTGATTTTTGAATTTTGGCATTTTTCGTCAAAAGTTTGTTATAAAAAGATGATTATTACAAAACAGAACAAGAGCCAAAATTTAGCTCAACAAAAATTCAGATTTTCTAAAAAAATTAGTGCCTAGTTTTACATTGAAAACTTGGATTGATTTTAAGTATTTGTGGAAAAAATAATAAAAGTAGTTGTTTGAGTGTTGGAATTCAAAAACGAAATGATGAAATTGAAACGACACAAAGTCGCTGCGCTGTTTACAGGAAAGAAGTAGTGATTAATTAGGTGTGCTGCCTAATGTCCAAATTTAACTAGAGACTAGGTGAAAAATAACGAACAAACATATTTAAAGCTTAACAAATACGGAATTCGGTCTTTGTGGCCAGTTCAGTTGACATCGGCGCGCCGAATGTACTTCATTAAATATTTTGTATTATTTTGGTCAATTAAATTTTGTGTTTTGTATTTCATGTGCAATAAAGTACCCCTGAGGAAGGCAGCAACCCCTGCCGAAACGTCGGGAAAAGCGAATGTAACAACCTTGTTTCATTGCAACGATCAAAGTGACCAAAAAAGCCGAAGGAAAACCTAATTTTTCCAATACACATAATTAAATTTTACGCTATTTCTTATAATGCTAAGTTCTTAAAAGTCCAACTGTTTTGCCAATAGTTACATACAATTTTATTAAATTTAAATATTGTCTTATTTTATTAGTAAAAATATCAATTACCTATCTGTAAAAAATGTAAATTAAAAATGCTTGGACAAATCCAATTACCTACAATTTGAAATAATATTAAATTAGTTTAATTGAAATGTATTTGTTTTTTTAATTACAATTACGATTAATTAAATTCTTTATTTTTCGATTACTAAAACGTTAATGTTAATTACTAATTTCTTGTAATTTAAATGAAAGTTAAAAGCAATTAGCAAAAATATTCATTATTTCCAAAGTCTGCTGATAACACAATTTGGGAATTTGGTCCCGAAAATATCGATTGTAGTGTGACATTTCAGAAGGCTTTCAAATCTATGTCTTTAATTTAAGTTCACCAGAATAGTGCACATCCCAAATTAAATAAGCCACGCTCACAAACTACGACCCACCCACCATAAGACCACCACACCAACCCAGAATAAGCCAGGTCACAAAAATTAACGCAGCTTAAAGAAACAAAAATAGGAAACGCCACGGAAACAAAAATTTAAATTTGTTTGAATTTTCGATTAAAAAATTTTGATTTGTTTTCAAATATTATGACATTTCATTACAAATGTATATAATCACAAGCGGCCCGTTCCGACTTCGCACGGGTAGACATATAAATAGGTACAGATAATGTAGCTTTCTAATGAAAAAAGAATTATTAAAATCGGTCCAGTACTTTTTGAGTTTATTCGTTACATACAAAAATACAAATCTTTCCTCTTTATAATATTAGTGTAGATAGTGTAGACTATATTATGAACAATTTTACTTCTTTCTTTTTTCATCCTCTTTATCCACAAAATAATGTACACTCCGCTTCAACTGAATACGCACAAACATTTTCGAAAATACTATTAAAATCTCTTTCCAAATATTTAAGGTTTTTGCTAACAACTTCATTAAGATGTTAAAAACAAAATTTAAAAAAGAGGCTGGGATGCAGCCCACACTGATAACTTCCCATTCCGTCTGTCGGTTTGTCTTGCTTAAAAGATTTGTAAGTTTTCGTGTTTTGTTAAAAAAGTTGTCAGTTGAATTATTCTTAAAATTTTAAAAATTGCTAACAATATTTTGCATAAATGATGATTAACAAATACAAATTTGATGAATGAAACTAATTTGAAGTCAATATCTTCTATTGTTCACGAGATATCGAGAACCGAACATCAATTTTCATCAAATTTGCGTACTATTTTGTGTAGATTTTTTTATAAAAAAAATGACTGTTGGATTTTTATGAAAAATTTACTGAGTGTCGAAAAAGATATTTTCTGTGAAATAAAAGTAGTTTGAAGATATTTGAGTTCAAAGTTAATTTTTACCAACTTTTACTAATTTTTCTTTAGGTTTTTATTTTTTGTAAAAAAACTGTCCATTCGATTTTTCTCAAAATTGTACTGTATGTTGACAACAATATTTTTAGGAGATAAAATTAATTTATAGCCATAATCTCAAATTTTTGAAAAGATATTTGAGTCGAAAATCAATTTTTACCAACTTTGAGTAGGTAATGTTTTTTTTTTAGGTTTTTATTTTTTGTAAAAAAAACTGTCTATTCGATTTTTCTCAAAATTTTACCAGATGTTAAAAACATTGTTCTTCGTTGCACAAAATTCTTTTGGGGGTAAAATCATTTTTTGTTTATAAAATTTTTGAGGTGATAATTATTTTTTTTCAGTTTTTTTGATTTATAAAAAAAAAAACGTTAATTGGAATTTTTTCCAAACATATAATTTATTTGGTATCGCATTACAATATATAATATAAAATTTAATTCAAGTCTCTAACGTTATTGGTTCGTGAGATATTTAGGGTTAACCAAAATGTTCACCTTTTTTTTAAATTGCTATGGTAAAAAAAACACCCACTCAATTTTTTTGAGAGTCCTTACTGAATCTTTCTGCATTATTATCTGTATAACAAAATTTATTTGAAGTCTCTACTGGTTCTTGAGCTATGGACGACGAAAAAACGTCGCGAACGTACGGCCGTACGAACGTACGTACACACGCACGCATCTCTCTAAAAATCTTTTATTTCGACTCTAGGGACCTTGAAACGTCGAGAAATGTCAAAATTTTCAATTTGACAAATCGGACCAATTACAATAACTTCCTATGGGAAGTTAAAAAAATATCCAAATAAATTTGCGACTCTTGGTTTCGCCCACTTGTAAAGTATTTCATACGTGAAGAAGAAGTAGTTTTTGAGTCAACTGAATTTGTACAACAAAAATGTAATCCTTGATAATGAGTGTTTTCAAGTTCTGGATATTATAAATCAACAATTTTAGTGATTTAAGTGAAATTCTAAAGTTTTAAGATCAATGGTAGATCTATATACCTTTGCAGTGCTTCAAAAGCTAAAATCGATTTGATAAGACACAGAGACCTAACCGGATGTGTAACAGCTTAAAAAAATTGGCCAAAGTCTTAAAAGCTTTTATTTTCACTTAAAAAATAAACATTCGTATAGATAAAACATAAAGGAAGGCAAAAAGAACTGCAAGACATCAGCTTGAAGAAATTTTAAGGTGTGCATCTGATTCTTGTGATTCTGGGGAAAAATTAAAGCAACAAATTGGTGTTAACCTTGCGTCTCAACAGTTTAAAGAGCTATTAAAATTCGAGCCATCTTATACATACGAATTAAACTTAAGAAAAGGTATGCTAGTTTTTCAAAACGCAAATAACCTGGAAAACTAATGGTATCATGTGGTTTTTTCAGACGATAAAACTATTTAATATTTCGGTGGCCTTGATGGGTGAACCTTTTATTTTCATGATTCGAGAAAATAAAAAGGTGTTAAAATCTTCATCACAACCGTGAATGAGGTGTTGTTATATTGAAAGCTTTCAGTTATTATGGAACAGTTAAGGTTGAGGTGTTTACATCAAAAATCTTATATTTTTTTACCCATAAACTTGGCCTACCAACTGCTGTACTCATCTGATCTAAACTTTATTAAATATAATTGGGGATGGTTGGTACCCACAGTTAATAAGGCTGGACGTCAGTTTAAAGACAATGAATCCTTAATTTTTGCAATTAAGTTAGCGTTTAGCGAAATATCGGCGATCTTTTTCAAAAGGCTGTATGATTCATAGCGGAACTAATTTACGAAATGATTAAAAGTAAAGGTGGACGTACCAACTATCAAACTTAAAAGAAACTTGTTTTATTCCTATCGAACAACAATTTTAAATTGTGTACCTATTCAGTTGACTCAAAAATTATTCAATTTTTCTTAGTACAAAGCTTTGGAAGTGTGGTTAAGAAAAACTAGTTGTTGATTTTGAATATTTTTTTCAAAATTCTTTTCTAAACATCTTAAGGGAGTATTTAGCACCAGCAGATGGCACAATATTTAGAAAACTCAAAAGTAACACTTTTGGCTGCATAGCATTCAATTTTTAAATATTTTCAACGCTGTTAAAACAAAAAGAGACTCATTTCGTACGGAAGTCTTTCTGTGCATATTTCGACATGTCAGTGTTAAAATAATCTATGATTCGAATAGTAACCACAAGTTAGCCAGTATGTATAAAAATAGCTACTAGTTTTGGATAAAAATGTTGATTTATTTTAATTAACAGATGATTTAATTTCACAGTTTAAATGGTGTTTTACGAGGTCATTATTTAAATTAACAAATTTGCGAAACTATTTTTGAATTGATAATAAAAAATGTTTGAATAAAGATTAAAGTGAGTGTTGTAGTTTTTATGATGAGAACCTTTAAATGGTGATAGAACTATTAACTTTCAATAAAATTAATTCCGCATTCAAGGTCCGCATTTGTTTTGATTTCAAAAAATAAAAAATCTCAAAGGTGTGTAGGAGAAATTTGAATTCTAGACGAGATTACCAAAAACATTCAATACGAAAACCAAGTATAGAAAAGAAAAACACTTTTTATAAAAATACAAATTTTGAATTCAAAAGGTGCACTTTTAAGATGTTGAGATAAATCTTGTAAAATGTAACTTTTTCGAATTCAAAAATATTTTTGAATATTATTACATTATTCAAGTTATTTTAGCATTCAGTGAATGTACCTTTTTGGACTAAAATTGTGAATGTTTAGTTTATTATTCTTCTAAATAATTTTAGGAAGTTTTTTAATAGAGAATAGATTTTTATATTGTTTCTAGATAATATTCATATAAAGAGGATTGCTCATTTCAAGCCAATTGTGTGATTAAATTAGAGAAGGAAATCATGTTTGTATTTCAAAACTTTGTAGATTCATGTATATTTTACCCTAAGAAATATCTTCTCCGGTTTATTCAATAATTTTTGATGTTTTTTTTTTTAACAAGTTATTTTATAAAAAAAGTTTTAATTTGGAAAATGAACTTAAAATATATGAACCATTTAAAAGTCTTAAAATAATGTTTAGCGTGATACCAAAAAAAGCATAAATGTTATGAATGACTGATTGCTTTAATTTATTTACGAAAACAAAATGTCTTTCAGAAACAATATTTTGAATATCTCAAACTCTGTGTATAATTGAGAAATATAATTAAGCTTAGTTTGTTTTAAAGTTTGAAAAAATACTTTATATTCATTACCGACATTATTTTAATAGTAACTAGCTTCAAGTGCAGATAACAAATTCCTCAACTTTCATTATTTGATACTGAATTTGTTTCTGTGAAATTGACACTCTTTTCAAATCATGAAATCCCTAATAGTTTTTAAAAATATACATTTTGGTAAATGCAAAATAAAGGAAACGCTGAATCTAATAAAAGTACAACCTGAAAGCACACAAGCAAATGGATGCTTTTCTAAGATGTGTGGTTTTCAATCTAGCAATATTTTTTTTTTTAACAAAATAATAGTTCGGTTCTCGCGACGCATAAACTTATTGAAGGAATTATTGGTGTTATGTGTAGTCGTTTGTCGACGCAGATAAGCCCGAGACTATCTATACCTTGGAAGAAATATTCAGAATGTTATTGCTGACATACGCGTGCTGCCTCTCGACTGGAGTTTATTCCAGCCTGCCGCGGCAGCCAACAAAGCTGCTGGAACTTTCGGCATTGCTACCAACTTATTCAAAGCATCAGGTGATGATTTGGTTAGGAGTATGCAACAACTCATCTGTAAAATATGGTCGGAAGAAAGCATGCCCGCCCGAGTCGAAAATTTGGTAGGTACTATTTTCGTCCCCAAAATTCAGGTTCTCTGAATTTCAAAGAGATTGCAAAGAGGATCACTTTGTGTTAAAATTTTGCTCCTCATTTGAACCTAATAGTTGCAGTTATCGGACAAAGTACAATGTTTAGGACGAAATGAGGACGACAGCAAAAAGCCTCAAATGAACCTTTTTCATCTTGACCATAGCTTTTTTCTTTGTTCATTTACTCCATCTCTTTCTTTCTCTTTCTCTGATACTACTTTATTATACTCTCTCTCACTCTTTTTCTTATTTTCTTTTCTCTCTCTTTCTCTTTCCTACTTGCTTTTTCTCTTTCTCTCTCACTCTCTTTTATTTTATTTATTAGGAAGCTTTATTTAAAAAACAATACAATTTATATTTTTATATTTTATTCTTTTTTTATTCATTAAACAAAGAACTTTTTATTAACATTATTGGTCTTCTTCGTTGTCGTCGTTGTCGTCGTCTTCGTCGGCGTCGTCGTCGTTGGTGTCGTCGACTTAACCAGCTCCATCGTTACCATTTTCACTATCACCATCTTCATCTTTGTCATTTCCACCATCATTGTTGTCATTGTCATCATGTCTGTTGTTGTCACAACGACCTCATTTAGGACGAAATTAGGTTCACAAAATATGAGTAGAAAAACGGAAAAACTCCTTAAGATTCATGCAGGATGAAATGAGGCAACGAAAAATCGTTAAGGATGATATGAGGTTCATTTTTTTGTATGTAGGAGGAAATGAGGAGAAAAGATCCTTTTAAGGATCAGAATAGGTCAAAATTTCGACTCGGGCGATGAGTGGAATCTCAGCATAGTTTGTCCAATGCTCAAAAGAGACATCAGTCTCATGAAAATCGCGTATAAGATCCTTTCTGCCGTATTATGTGGCCATATCAGTGTGGCTTTAGAGCAGAAAAGTCCAACATTGACCAAATATTCACATTAAAGCAGATCTTGGAAAAAACACAGGAACTTCAAATCGATATTGACATAATTGGAAGATCAAAGCGTGATGTCAGTGGAGCGTTTTTGAGCATTGGCACGGAAGCGGACAGGTTTAATAGCCAATGAGGTCAAGACCAAGTATATGCTGTGATCAAAAAAGGACATGAACGATGACCGACGACGTCTTGGACAAAGACGTCACCATGGAAAGTTTTAAATTTTCGGGTGATTTTTGCCGCCGTCTGCTCAAATGGACAGTAGAGGAGAAGACACAACGACGAACTGTACGGGCTTTACAGCGACACTTAAAAGAATAAAAGTCCAACGACTTAGATGGCTAGGTCATGTAGAGCGAAAAGACATCAACACTCCAGCCTGGAAGGTCTTCAAATCAAATCCTGAGGGTCCGCGCAGTATAGAGTAAGACCGTGACTCAGGTGGCGCACGCAGGTGGGAGATGATCTCAACCAATTTTGCGTGTGAAACTGGAGACAGCCGATCTGGCCAGAGACGCATGTTAGTTGAGGCCCTGGTCCGTCCTGGACTGTAGCGCCACCTTAAGTAAGTAAGGAAGTAAGCGGCGAAAGCCATTTGCCAGAAATCATTTTTAAAACATAATGGAAAACCCTTATCTTTATAAGAAAGCTAAATTCTTAGCCATAACATTAAATGTATGCATTTTAGTTCTTCTTGAAAAACCATACGTCTTAAAAAAACACCCTTTACAAACAAATAAAATTACAAACAAATCTCTTTCTACCAAAACTTGACCTTGAAACAACATAAAATCCAAAAGAACCAAATTTTTCCAATTAAAACTACACTTTGCAAATAAAAACATTTATGCAAATAAACAATAAAAAATGTTTTCTTTACAATAATTAATTGAATATAAAACAAGACCTAAAAAACAATCAAGTAGCTATGTACATACATATGTATGTTTGTAAATCATTAAATTATTCAAACATGCACACAATTGCCAATTAAAATTTTCCAATCAGTTTGTTACCATTTGATTAGAAATTTGTAACAAAATTGTCATAATGAGTAGATTTTCTAATTAATCAATTAACTAACCTCACGTGAATTTTCAAAATCGTGTGCATTCAAAAATTAACATAATCTCTTATTTGGTCGAACTTATTCAAAATAAGATATTAATTTCCAATAGTAATTAAGTTAACAAAAAACTAAATAAATCCAAGGTGTGAATTGCATAAGTGATTTTTGTGGTTTGTGGTATAATTTTTTTATTTTAATTAATCATATAATTAAGAGGTAATAATGTTTAACATGTTAAGTTGCTGACTTTTACGCATATGATCTTTAGAAAAAATTGTAGTATTTAATTCTTTAAGAAGACAAGACTTTAGGCTCTCCTTTCTCCATCATGGAATTACCCCAAACAATTTCCTAAGTCACTCCTTTTTCCAGGAAACTGATAGCGTAAAATATTTTTTTTTAAAGTAAATTTTAAATTTTACAAAAACGAATTTTAAATAGTTCTAGTCTAATTATTTAAAAGTGACAAATTCT
This sequence comes from Eupeodes luniger, assembly GCA_951509635.1. NCBI lineage: Eukaryota > Metazoa > Arthropoda > Insecta > Diptera > Syrphidae > Eupeodes > Eupeodes luniger. The sequence continues at coordinate 46,966,646 of OX608074.1, read as the reverse complement.
AACTAATCATCACTTACGCTCCAAGGCATTTTAAGTGACGTTTTTAAAGGGCACTCTTATGGGCTGTGGACACCTCTGTTAGAACAAAAGAATCACGTTTGTCATTTTAATATATTAATATAACCTTGGGCTGTATTCTTAATTATATTTAATTAATTTATTGTATTATTTGACTTACAACCTTGTGTAACGATGTAAAACCAATATTTAAGTTTTTTTTTTAAACCAAAACAAACAACAAATTATCATACGTAATTCTTTCTGTAGTTAATATTCGATATTTTGTATTTTTGTTTGAAAAATTTAAATAGAAACTTAAGAGCCCGAAAACAAAGTCAAACCTACACAATAATCAATAATAATAATTATAAAAACAAATAGACACAAATTTATAATGTCGGAAGTAATAATGCCCAAATAGCAAAAGAGTTCATCATCGGCTTTGAATGTTATTTAAAATTCTTGATGTTGATCTCTGGATTCGAGTGTTATTGAATTAAAAAAACATCAAAAACATTTTAATATAAATAAGCATCAGAATGATTATCAAATCACATTTAATCATTGGACTTACGTCAGCTTGGTTAGATTTGAACTTATTTAAAAGAAGAACTCAATTGAATTATTCTCTTTCAAAATGAAATTCACTTTAATGGTATGTTTTTTATTTTAATATTAATAAATGAATAATTAATTAATTATATTTCTTTAATATTACAGAAGCTTTTGATGTGCTTAGTTGTTGTACTAGCTGTAGTGTCAGCTGCTCCATCTGAAGAAGGAATTTTTGGTGAGTTGCCTGGAAGTGATGTTACCAATCCTCAAGAACCAAACTCTATCTTAAAATTATTGCTGTTGAAGAAACTTAAGCTGAAGCTTTTGGGTTGATTGATGTACAAATAATTTTGTACCTTCTAACAAAAAACTGCGACACCTTAACCAAATTTAACTTAGATTATAAATAGATATTATAGAATAATGAATTTACACAATTAAAACAAAAAAAAGAAAACAAAAATGTTTTGTTCTTGTTTATTGTAATTTTTAAACATTGCTGTCCAAGATTATGAAACCCTACTTAAAGGGTGGGCTATCTAGTGGTTTACTTTTAAATTATAGATAATTTTAAAACGGGCAGCTGTTTTCCAAAAGAAATCTTGGCAAGGAGCTTATTTAACTTTTGAACATTCTTCGAAAATATTGAGAACTTTTGTTTGGCCTAAACGCAGCTTCCAATGCGCCTGCTGTGCCCAAATTTGTCCATAAAAGTTCGTAACTTTTGTAGACATAAGTGTGAGACTCAATTAACGAATTTTATCTCACTTTCGATCTCAAAAGCCCAACATTTCACGCACTACTCTGCACGAAGATCTAGGGGGCTTCGTATTTAAGGAGCAAAGTTTGTTTTTAGAGCGTGTTCTATTTTTAGAACAGAAAGTGTAAGCATGCAAATGATCTGTTCATACAAATTCGAATTTTCTCAAAAACGAACCAATAGATTTCGCGTTTTAATCGATTGGAAGAGGATTTTATTTTTTTCGATAGCCAAAAGTATGTAAGTATTTGTGTGCGTTGTTTTTTTTTCTATAACTGTGTTTCTATTCATGTAAGAAATTTGTGTATGTGTTTGTGATTGAAAAAAAAAGTGTGAAGAATGCATAACAGTGACTTGTTGCAACATGCAACGTGTTGCTGATATTACCAAATATATATACATTTTTGTAAAAAAAGTGATGTTGAAACAAAATATTTATATGTTTTCTTTTGCTTTTTAGATGCCAAGGGTTCGTGCGAGAAAAACTTTCAGAGGACAGAGTGATTTGGCAGGAAAATCATTTCAAAGTAGTGCAGAAAAGCACGCAATAAATTACTGCTCACTTCATAGATATATTGGAAAGCGAGATGCCTCTGGTCTGGGTGAAAACCAAACAATGGGCTATATAGCCCACAGTAAAGTTTTCACGGAGAGTCAAGAGCGGGAGCTCTCAAAGTATCTGCAAAGATGTGCAGATATATACCTACTTTGGTTTAAGCCTAGTACGCTGCTAATGCGAAACTAAATTTCCCATACAAAATTGACATGACGAAATCATAAACGAAAAAATTCGCTGTGCTTTTCGTTTTTCAGTACGCTGCTGAACGACGAAATGTGTCATTTTAGTGGATAGCTGTACTAGATTTCTAAGTACAATTCTCCACTCTTTTCGTTCTCAATTTAATTGCCCGGTATATTAATTGCTTGCGAAATTTTTCGAAAATTTTTTCGAAATTTTTCGTTTATGATTTCGTCATGTCATTTTTGTATGGGAATTTTCGTTTCGCATCAGCAGCGTACTAGGCTTAAAATTGAACGACCGAACGACGAGTATTTTGAGAGTGCACGCTTGGGCGGCTTCATTCCACCAGAGGCATTCCTCTTTTTAGACAGATAAGGTCTGATACAGGATAGATTGGCAGTTCCGCTAATCTACCACGTCAGACGACGAACCGAGGATAGGCGACTCCTGTACAATCGGGACGTCATGGCACAAGGCGGAGCAGAGCTCCTTCGGTTCAGTAGGGCTGTGTCCGAACGGGACCGAACTGATAGGGTGAAGCAGGAGAACCAGTTTTGGTGGCTTCAATCGGCACTTGATAGTGGGTAGTCGGGATGGGGTTTTAAGCCTTGGCCGGCTTACATACTTGTTTTATAGTTTTAGGGTTTAGTTTTAAGTAGAATAGGCATGGTGGCACAAAAAAAAAATACAAAATACAAACAAAAAAAAAATACAAAAAAAGGACAAAAAAACAACAAAAAAAATAAATAAATTAAAAAAAAAAAAAAATACATGGAATAAGAAAAAAAAAGACCAAAATATGAAAAACAAAAAAATGTTAGATAGTTAGATTTGCTGCTGTTATGGTTAGTTAGGCTAGTTTTATGAATTTTTGTCTAGCTTTAAGATAGTTTTAAGATTGAATTATAATAAAAATGAATTTAAAAAAAAAAAAAAAAAATAGGCTTAAAATTGAAAAAATTTGCTTACTCGTGATTTTCGGTGTTTTGATTTGGATTTATCTTTGATTTAAAATTTAAAATAAAATGGATTTCTCTAATGTGTTCCAACATTGCATTTCTGAATCGGAAACTCAGGATGTTATTGGTGATGTGCAAGAAGTGATGAAGACAAGAAGTGAACTTCAACCAGACAGAACTCTCCACAAATATTTTTCCGCTGTGGTTTTCGTTTTCATTTCGCTCTGCACTTGGAGACCGCCAAAAAAAATCGTTTCACTTCAGCTGCGTACTAGGCTTAAGACGTGAAATATTATTTATTTTTTTATTTTCGTTTTTTGATTTTGACTTTTAAAAACAAGAATTTTTAATTTTTTTAAAACGAAAAATATTGTTTTTTATTTTACTTTGTTATTTAAAAACAAGAACTGTAGATTTATTTTTAAAATAAGAACTGTTGATTTTTTGAAACAAGATCTGTTGATTTTTTTTAAACAAGAAATGTTATTTTTTATTTTTTATATTTTTCTTTTTTTTATTGTTAATTGAAAATAAAAATAGCATTGAATTCTAGAATTTGTGATAAACATTGTCAATCAATGTTAAATTTAAAAATAAAAAAGAATGAATAAAATGTGTCTTATACTAATTAGTTTATTTTTTCCATGTGTTTCAACTGACCCCAATCACTGTTTCAACCGCCCCTGGGGTGGGTACGGTTAAAACAAAAAAGATTTTTTTTAAATTGATGTCTTACAAAAGGTATTGAATAGAGCTCCTAAATAACACTTCCTATTTGTAGGTAAAAAACCGTTTTTTTCATTTTACATGTCTTTTTCATCGCTCGTATTAAAGATATAAATTTTATGGACGAAAATGTCAAAATTGTTTCAACCGTACCAAGTCTACCCTACTGCCTCTTGCGGGGAACTGAAAAATTCTCCAAGAGTAATTCTTGTGATGAAAAGTGCTTTCTCAAATTAGCCGTTCGGATTCGGCTTTAAACTGTAGGCCCCCTCCATTCCTCACAACATTACTCGCACACAGGAGTGGTTGAGAGTTGTAAGTCACTAGGCCCTAGTTTTTAACGGACTGTTGCGCCACCTAATTTAATTTATTTAACCCAAATGCGATGTAAACAAAATATCTAATTTAATAAATAAAGAATCAGCTCATTATCAGAATAAGGACATCTTCTAAAAAAATTGTCTTGCTTATTGTAAATTACAAGCTTGAGTTGCTTAACATTAGCCTTATCATGAAGCCTGAATGTAGAATAATGTCTTTGCAAGTTTAGCATTATTTTAATTTAATTTAATTTTGTTTTGCACTCTTTGAAGCTTTTTTAAGTAGGTTTCAGCGCAGTCAAACCACACTGGAGCGCCATAAGTAAGTATAGGCTGGAATAAAGCTTTGAATATCAAAATTTTATTATGAACACCAGGACCTGATGTGTGGTTAAAATTCGTATTTAAATATTAGTTTTGTAAATCGTGTTGGGGATATATATTTGTCAAAGTTTAGTTTTTTGTCAAGTGTTACCCTTAGGTACTTGCAGTTTTCAGACCAAGACAGAGTTAAGCTGTTACGAAGTTTGCGGCAAAAAATCTGATTTTCTTCGCCGAGCGGTTTTTGGAGCATTGACCTTGATTAACTTATGAAAATAGTTTTGTAGAGTATTAATTGAGCATTGAAGACTACTGAGAGCACATTGAGGCAAAAGGCTAGACGAAAAAAGAGCTGTATCGTTTGCTTCCAAAGATGGCAGGTCGGACACATAAACCTTGAAAAGTATGGGTCCCAGCACAAACCCCTGTGGAACTCCATTAACTATATCATAAAGAATAGAGTTCATACTGTCATATACAGCCAATATTATGTTTTGTAAAAAACGTTTTATTAATTTAGTTACATATTTCGGAAAACCAAACATCATAAGTTTTTAAATTTACCCGTCGTGCCACACAATGTCAAAGTCTTTTTCGATGTCCAAAACTACTAGACAAGTCGATAATTTTGAATTAATGTTACTTTTGAGGTGATTTTTAATTCTTAAAATTTGATGGCTAGTGGAGTGACTAGCTCTAAAGCCAAACTGCTCATTAGGGTATATGTTTGGAACCTCGATATGGTTTAGTAATTGTCGAATAAAAAGCTTTTTAAACAGTTTTCTAGCCGTTTTTAATAAACCAATAGCCCTATAACTATTAGGATTATTCTTTGCTTTACTAGGTTTGGTTTCTTCAAGTGATCCGGGAAATACTAAAGAATTATACAAAAGATAAAAACTATTTGTAAGATACTTGGTGTTCGTCTTTAAGCAACCTGTTGCTCAAAGCATCAAGACCAGATATTATTTTGGGTATTAATTGTTTAACCAACTCCTTTACACAACTATTTTTTAAAAAGTTGTTACTATTTATGTAACTATAGGTAAAGGAATTGAGCTCAATAAGCTTATCTTGAACAATATTTTCAGTCACAATGTCACTGAGATAAGATGAGACTAAATGATTTTAGCAAAAACAACCAGCCAATGCGGTTAACTTTTCAGATTGAGTAACAATAACACAGCCATTGACTCGAAGAGGCGGAAGAACCGTTATTTTGTTTTTAAGTTTACTCAAAAAGTAATGAACCGACTACAATAATTTTTGTCTGCACAAGCTATTATATTGTCTTAATGACATTTGATGATCAAAAATGTCAACATTTTTGTTTTGGTTTTTTAAAAAAGTATTAATTTTTTTTTCAAATTCGATATCTCGAAAACGGGTCAACTTTTTTTTTTACAAAATTCAAATATAAAATGAATATGAATATAAAATGAATATTAATATATTCTAAATACATAACTGCATACCAAAAATAATTTTAAACAAAATGTAAATCTTATTTCTGACATGTTGTTTTGGTGTACAAAATATTTGTTTACGTTAACCATATATGTACATATTATGTTTGTACTTAAGAAAAGTGTTTTAAAATTTTTTGAACAGACAATCAAACGAAATTCAAGCTGTTGAGTTACTGAATTTTGTGTCTCCGTAGGGTGGCCTATTTTTGCTTAAGGAGCTTGTAATATATTTTTAGTGCGTAGCCTTTTAAAAAGCAGTGCCCTAGTGGGTGAGCCTGAGCGTGGCTTATTTAAAGGGTGTGATTCTTACAAATTTTAAGAACGTCTCTTTAGGTGTCTTGGCAACGTTAATTAGCAGACCCTTTTGGACTTGTTTTTGTGGGGAACCATGAAAGACCCATGTTATACCAACATTTCGAATACTTAAGGCCAATATCATCCAAGCAATCCGTAAACTACAGGCTGGACTATCTGAAGTGACAGAATACGATAATGTGAAAGCCAGCCTACCACTTGAACGTTTTGTTTTATTAATAAAGCAATAATACATAAAACAAATTTTAATTTTGTTTATTTTTGTAACTTATTGCATTTCTTAAAAGAAACTTGTATTTGGCCCACCCTATATATAAACAAAAACTAGCAATGTGTATGACCATTCCATTCCACAGAAGCGCAAAGGTGAAAATTTAGTAAACACAAAGATTTAAGGTCCTAAGAATTTTGTATGTCTTAGAAATCAGAGTTCTAACACTAAAGTGTCATAGTCAACTTGTAAATAAATAATTTAAACAAATTATAAGTTGAATTGTAATAAATGGACTGCAAAATTTACACAGCCTTCTTTATAAACTTGATCGACCAAGTAAAGTTACATAAGCGACCTTACAACGCCTTTTATCCTAAGAAGCTCATTTATAAATAAAATTCAAGACGAGAGATGAAGTATAAGCTACACAAGGTTCAAACATCGTGGACAATTTACAGTACTTTGAATTTTTGTTCACATCTTTCGACCAAAGACAAAATGGACTATTATTTCTACTTCTTCCATATTTGAACTAAAAATCTGTTAAAAATACTCAAACAATCTCACAATTAAAATGTCAATTGTGAAATAAAATCAAATTTGACTAATACCAAAGTTGGTATGCACAAACTTCAAAGATTTATTAAATCTGTTTAAAGCGTTGCGTTGGTTGATCATATTGATACCTATAGTATGTTTTCTTCCGGATTAACAATCAAAAATGCCATAAACTATTGTTATCTCTCCCCGTTTTGTATAAGCATTCAGCACCAAAACAAAGGCGGTGATACCTACATAAATAATTGACGTTTATGATTTTAATCTTTTTGCTTAAACAAGTTAAAACAATTTATTAACAGAAACGTTTAACTGATGTGTGAAGAATTTAAAGTTATAAACTGCCCAAGGGGGCATGGTGTCAGTTTGACTGTATTTTGGTTTTAAAGATTTCCAAAACTTGTTCACATAGTCATCAATATATTAAAAATGTTAATCATAAAATTATGTATGAATATAGCAAACTTGCATCAATGTCTTCACATAAATATTTATGACAATATAATCTGTGCATTGTTTAGACAGCAATTTCTGGAAAAATTATGCCAAATAAATTTGTCAATCATCTCGTCAGTCTTTCATCATCAACTCGTTCTAATTGACATGTTATGCATAATATGTTTTTTAAGTGAATAAATGAATTAGTAATTCGGCTTAAAAGTGCACTACGACCTGGTGATCTACTGTTTCTTCCACAGATATGTGTCTCTAGTACAACAGTGCAGCGCTTTTACTTAATAAACTTACTAAAAACGATGAGCCTGTTCAGCTTGCAGAAATCGTCGAGGGGACCTTTATTATTAAAGTGTTATTTCTACTTAAAGCCTAATAAGCACATCGGGAACAAAGTGAATATTATAACCATAATTCTAGTTTCTATTATAATTTTCAAAGTCCAAAAAATGTAGACTTTGTAGGCTGTTCTGTAATCTGAACTTTTAAGCTAATCATCATAATTTTGCTCATGAACTGAGTACTGTATAGACGAAAATAATATACCAAATTTGTCCCGGGAAAAAACTGTTTTTGATTGTTGTACAATTTGGTTTTTGGCCCTTTAAGTGTTTTAATGCTCCTTCAAATTTACTAAGCAGTTTTGAGCCCTTCCCGCCAATTTACCGTAAGTGCCAAAATCAATTTTATCGTAAACGACAGATCAAAAGCTTACTACTGGTCCTTGAAACAACTTGTACCCATAGTCAGTATTGGAAATTATTAACTATGCTTAAGTTAAGACATGACAATAGCCTTCAAGGCTCTATGTCTAATTAAGTTGTCTTTTTTATTGAAAATGTCGCTTACGATAAAATGGTGGGAAGGGCTCGGTTTGACTCTCCATTGCCCCGGGACATCAAACGTACTAAATGAACTTTGCCAAAAGTCTTATGCGAATGTCTCTTAGAAATTCCGCAAAGCTCAAATTAGTAAGAGGCCACCAGTGCAAACGCTGGATATTCGTGTCATTTTCGAAAAAGTGATTATTTGCAGGAAGGTACTAAATGCAATTTTGTGGGAAATTGAGAATATATTTTGCTATGTAAAACTATTTCATATTTATTTACTTAAGAATAACTATGTATGTACATATATTATTAGCGACTTATTTGATGTCTTCTTAGGGACCAAATAAACCATACCACCACTGCGGTCATTATTCCGGAAAGAGCTTGTTTTATTAACATTTAAATGGTCGTACATATCTTTAATGTCAAATCGTTAATTTTCATCCAGTCAAAAATATCCTACGTCATCGTAGTGTAAATATATTTAAGAGTACTTAGTTCAAATTTTAAGTCCATCGGAAACTTTTGCTCTTTGAGTCAGCAAAATTGAAAAATCTCATTTCGAGAAAAACCCGTTCAACAAAAAAGCAAGGCATTTTATAATTTCAAACGATATTTGGAAATATGTTACATTGTCTAAAAATGCATTCAAATTTTTTTCTGAGGCTCGATTGTTAATAAAAATCGTATTTTAAACATTTACCAAGGATTTTATTTCTAATGTTTAGAGATGAAAAAAGAAGCGTGATTTGAAAATTATGTTTTTGTGGTTTCATATTTGATAAAAATGACAATATTCTGTTGTTCTATAGACTACTTTTTATGGAATTTAAGAAATATCTGTAATGCAGATAAGGAATCAAGGAAAACGCTGTTTCTAGGCCTACAAAATTCTTGCCTGAAGCCTTTTAAATATTATTATTGCATACATGTTGAATTTGATAGCATTTGCCATTTTCTTCTGCTTACACGTTTTTATAAGTTGGTATCATTAAAGTTTTTTTTTTTAAATTTAATCTTTTAAGTAATGTTGTTGAAATGGGCTTTAGGTCAAATAAATAAAACACTAAGTTTTCACGACGTTTCGTTCATGATTATGAACATCATCAGGTGTAAACAGTTTTATTTGTTACATTAAAAATTAAAAACAAAATAAAAAACAACAAATTGACTTCCTTAAATAAGAAAGTGAGTCAGGAAGTCAATTTGTTGTTTTTTATTTTGTTTTTAATTTTTAATGTAACAAATAAAAATTTGGTTAACCCAAAATATCTCAATAATGCTAGAGACTTGAATTAAATTTTATATTATACGAGTATATTGTAACGTGATATCAAACAAATTCATTCTTGGAAAAAAATTCCAATTAGGGTTTTTTCTTATAATTAAAAAAAAAATTTTAAAAATATATTTGTCACCTCGAAAATTTTATGAACAAAAAATGATTTTATCTCCAAAACAATTTTGTGCAACAAAGAATAACGTTTTAACATTTGGTAAAATTTTAAGAAAAATCGAATTGACAGTTTTTTTTTACAAAAAATAAAAACCTAAAAAAAGCATTACTAAAAGTTCGTAAAAATTGATTTTCGACTCAAGTATCTTTTCAAAAATTTGAGATATATTCTTCAAATTAAATCAATTTCATAAAAAATGTTGAGAAAAATCGTATTGACAGTTTTTTTACAAAAAATAAAAACGTAAAAAGAACAACACTAAAACTTGGTAAAAATTTACTTTCGACTCAAATACCTTTTCAAAAATTAAAAATATTGATTTCAAACTAATTTTGTCTCACAGAAAATATTGTTTTTGACATCCAGAAATTGTTTTATAAAAATCCAACAGTCGTTCATAAAAAAATAAAATCTACAAAAAATAGTACGCAAAATTGGTAAAAAGTGATATTCGGTTTTTGATATCTCGTGAATAATAGAACACATTGACTTCAAATTAATTTAATTCATCCAATTTGTTTTTGTTTATATAAGAAATAAAAACTTTTAAGAAATGGTACTAAAATTGGTAAACATCGGTTTTCGACAAAAAATCTCGTTAACAAAACAAACTATTTCATTATATTCAAAATATTGTTTTTAATTTTAAAATTTTTAAGAATAATTCAACTGACAACTTTTTTAACAAAACACGTAAACATACAAACTCTTAAGCAAGACAAATCGGCAGATGGGATGGGATGTTATCAGTGTGGGTAGCATCCCAGCCTCTTTTTTTTTAAAGTGATTTGACAACAAAAGTGAAAAATTTCCTTGAGTCTAATATTTAAAAAAACAATCAAGCTAACGACTTCTATTTTTATTTACATTGTGACGTGATATCACTTTATCATGAATTCTAAAAAAACAGCTAAGTTTTTTTTCTAATTAGAAAAAAACTAAACAAAAATATTTGTAACCTCATGCATCAAAGAATAATTTTTTGACATTTGGTACAAAATTTAGAAGAATCGAATTGACAGTAGAAATCAGCTAAATATTTAGCGAAGCTATTTCAAAATGTTAAAACTTTCTTTTCCTTTTACTTTTTAATAAATAGCTAATAAACTTTTATTAAAAATCGAGTTTCCAAACATGTCTAAAAAGTGACAGTTCGTTAAAATAAACAAACACGCTTAAACGGACCTATTAATTGGATTTCCCAACTGTAGACTGCACCATTCCATCCACTGCTCTTATAAGAATAATTGTAAGGATGTCATATGGATCAAGCAAATTGCTAAAAGTTAAAGAAGCCTTTCCGTGATTTTAACTTAAGCAAATTGGTAAGATGTTAAAATCATTTAAAATTAGCTAAATCATCTCTTAAGCGCAGTAAATTGCTAAAAATGGCTTTAACATTTTAAAGTTTTGCGCCATTGTTTTTAACATTTGAAAACATTTTTAGACAAATAGACAAATTCAATTGACAGTTTTTTTTTTATAAAAAATAAAAATCTTCCAAATATACTACACCAAATTGGTAAAAACCAATTTTCGGCTCAAATGTCTCGAGAATAAATGAAGGAATTAACTTCAACGTTATTTTTTCTATTCTATTATTTTAAAAGTATTGTTCTAAAAATAAAGCAATTTTCTTAGAAAAATCCACTAGAAATACAAACTTTCAAAAAATGCTACTAAAAATTGGTAAAAATGGGTTTCGACCATAATATGCCGCAAAAAAAAAAAAATTAAAAAATAAGAATAAATAAAATATATAAAAACCAAACAAATTTTTCAAAACATTTTTTTTTATTCTACTAACAAAAACAACAACTTAAAACTAATGCATTTTGATGTAATCAAAATGAAGTCTTTTCTAAATTAAAATTCAATTGTATGGTGTTTGGTATTCACAACCTAACCCTTCAACAGCTTAAGCTTGAGTTTCTTCAACAGCAACAATTTCAATGATTCATTTGGTTCCTGTGGATTGTAGATGTCACTGTCGGGCAAATCACCGAAAATTCCTTCTTCAGATGGAGCAGCTGATACTACTGTCAACATAACAGCAAAGCAAACCAAAAGGGTCTAAAAATATTACAAGAAAAAAAGAAAAAAATATTTATTTTCCATTTTGATTTTACAACAAATAAAAATAAATAACTTACAACCAAGATGAACTTCATTGTGAATAGAGTTTTGTGTTGTTTTAAGATTGAACTGAATTGACCAAAGGCAAATGAGTGTCTGTTGTCTAAATCGTCGATTTGGAAACTATTTATACTGAACTTGGCTTCAAATGTTCATTAACCCTCAAATTAAGCAAATGATTTTCGGAATGTATCTTCAAACTTTGGGTCTGAATTTATTTTAGTTGTGTATATTATTATGAATGAAATAATGTCAACATGCATATACATATGCATAAATAAATATATTTATATGTAGTGGATTTATATATATGAGGCTTTAGCTGTAGTTGGATGAAATAAACAATTAAGTCGTTTGCAAAAAAAGATAAAATTGTATATGCTAATTGTTTTAATGATTTCTAATAATGTATTCATATTTTTCTATGTTGGTTTAGCCAATAGTTAAAAAGTGATGCTTGATCAATCGTCTTCGGCCCAGGGCATAATTAACATGAATTTTTGATTAAGATCGATTTTATGGACACACCAAAATTCGACCTACATATGTACATCGTATCGGTTCCATTGAAAGGAAGTTCAAAAGAATTTATGAGGTGGTATTATTATAGATTTAATTATGACAGTAATTGATAGTCGGTCTTCATCTCCATCACTTTATTATGACATTTTAGTTGCATGTGAAATTTGCGGTTGCGATGCTGTGTGGTATTCTGCTAAGATCAAGAATTGTGGGTTTTGGCGTGTGCGCTGCGCAATAATTTATCATAAGCTCAATTCGAAAACCACACCGTGGATTGCGGTTTGCAAATTAGTCCTATACAAAATAAAGAGTTGCATTTTGTTAGAAACTTTAACAGCTTTAATAAATGTTTTCAAAAATATTATTAATGTGTTTTTTTTTTTACCCTTTGCCTCTTAACAAATCCTGAAGGAGTAACTTTTGCCTAAAGGTGGTACATAGATTTCTTAAATTCTTCGGATTTGATATACAATTTAAGATTCTTCTAGGTTTTTATTTTTTACAATTTTCTTTTTCTACTTTCTGAAAATTGTATACGATGGACATTAGCAAAATATTGAACAATGTTTAAAACCAATGATTTTTTTGGAAAAAAAAAACAAGATTAAAATGTAAAAGAAATAAAAAATAATAATTAATACATATTTTTGTGTTTCTAATAACAATAATATTGTGATTTTGTTAGTCCTCTGAAATGAAAAATAATATTTACATTTAATAGTTTGAAAAATATTTTTATGTGCTTTTTAAATATCTTGAGTGGGTTTTTATTCCTAGGTTAGGTTAGTTTAGGTAAAGGTGGCTGTTAGCGAGAAAACCAACACACTTAGACCAATAGTTGATCTGTTGTAATACCACATCTTAAGATCTACCTTACTTGTTGAAACAGTTACTATGATAATTGTAGTAAAAGTCTCCAAGGTGGAGTCTTCGTCTTTGTGAAAGGGCAGGACATAATCCTAGAAAGTTAGACCCTGTCTCCTCTTCTTCTTCATTCATGCAGCTTCTGCAAAAATCGGTTGCAAGAGCTCAAAGTCAAAAAAAATGCCTACCCTTTAAACAGTGTTCTGTAAAAGATTCCTATAACGGAGTTAATTTGCAATCTACCAACAGAAAAGAGTTTCTAGAGCGTTTAGCATCAATTAAGCATTGACCAAATTAGATTAATTGACCGACAATTGTGTATTGTGTGGTTTGCTTTCTTTATGGTATCATGCCTTAGCATAAGTTTAATAGAAGCTGTATGTATAGCAATGTTGGATTTGTTGCCCATCAAAGTTTAAGTTGTTCCATTTCTTGCAAGTTCGTCAGCTTTGCAATTTCCTGGATTTCTCTTGACCCGGCACCAAAATAAGGTAAGAAGTGATCGACACCTTCGGGCTGTTAGTGGGTTTATTGAGATGTGAGACAGAATCCAATAGTTTTAGGACAGCTTGGCTATCCCAGAAGATGCGTATCGTAGCGATATGACGTTTTTTCTGAGCTAGGAGAACGCTTCTTTGATGTTAAGAAGTTCTGCCTAGAACACGCTACAGTGATTGGAAATGAGAGACATAAATTTAGTCCGCCGGAGTACACGCCTTTACCAGCCCCGTCCTACAAATAAAATCGTAATTTTACCAACCTTGGACCTTTGTACAAATAAAGGTTTTGCTGCAGCTAAGATGTACACTGAGTAACTAATACAAAATTGTCCGACAAAAATGATTTAGTTATAATATTTTGTTTGTTTTATAACTAACGGGCACTCAAGGGGTTATTAATACCCTTAACATGTTTAAAGTTTAAACACAGTGCGAGCTTTAGGAAAATAGGGAAGGATTAAAGAGGAGATACCGATGCATATTGGTCTTTTTTTGTTTTGAATATCAAAATGATAGGGAAAAACAGAGCTGGGTAAAGCATTCCACATTCTCGGTGTGCGGTTAAAAAAAGAATATCTTTACTTGACAGTACGTCCGAAATTGAGCTCAAGGTTAAACTGATGTGCATTCCTAGGAGTACGAGTATTACGGCTGAATTGTTTGAGAGGGGAATGCAAATGGCTAATTTGACAGAACACTGTTTATAAAAATATCAGTAGAACAACGAAAGGCATGAAACATTGTGGCGGTGTTCGAGTGACGTAATTGTTTCGGTTATAATTCTATCGCCTATCATTTTCAGAGCTCTTTTTTGGATCTTGTCCAAAATACTTAAACTTGTTTTAGGGGCACCTGCCCAAATATGCCAGTTATATATTTAAGTTTTGGAAATACGCTTTTGTACGTTGGATTTTTATTTTGTATTGCAAAGTGAATTTGTTATTAAGAATTTTATCTAACGATTTTGCAAAGGAAATTTTTAAAGTTTCAATTTAGAAGTGTATCTTCTTCTAGCGTAATTATTATACATCAAACAAAAAATTATTGGATTATTATGTTTAAAAAATTTAGAGGAGCTGTAACAACGCTAGAACTAATTGCTTCAAAAAATCATCCTAAGCAGTCATTTGTGTATAATAAAATCTCATTTTTGTCATCTCGATTTATTTTATAGTATTTTTGAAAAAACAAAACTTATTTTCTTCGGCCTTTAAGTTGACCTAATCCCTGCTAAAACATGAACATTTGTTAAAAACACTTTAAACAACCGTGTTTCCATTATTTTCTTTATATAAAGCCTAGACATTGCGCTTGTAAAGTTTAAAAGATTTGGGTGCAATACTAGTGAGTTTAAATATGCATAAGCTACGTAACAATTTTCATTTCGATGACATCAAAACCCCACTGCAGGCTTGTTTATTTATAACACCTTTTTCCATTTCCATGTCATTATAGAGGCGATGACTACCCAAAACCCAACCCACTCTTTTGATGGAAATCTTTATTTAATCAAGTTTTATTCAAGTTTACATCAACCAACTTAACCATTAACTAGTTATAGAGGTATTTTTTATTTTTTTATTCATTGCATGCATCATCAGAAGATCAGAAAATAGCAACGAGTATTTCCTAAAACAAGTGATTAAAATGCTAATATTGACCTAATTTTCAAAATTATGATAAAACTTTTTCTGAAAACATTTTTCCAAACCAGATAACTATTTAAATTTGATAATCAACAATACAAAATTATTAATAATTCAAGAATCCCCAAATCGTCATCAGACATCATAAAACTTGTTTAAGAATTAAAATATAAATTTCAAGAATTTTACTTAATAAAACAAACAATATTTTTGTTTATTTATTATTTTTTTTCTTATGTTATTCAAGTTCAGAATATTTGTGCCTTGGTTTTAATGGATAACTGTTCTTGTAGTAAAATTCCATTATTATTGTCAGAGAGGTATCCGAATTTTATTTTTAAATTGAATTCTTGTTTTTTATCACACCAAATATAAACAAAATTATACATAATCACACATCATTATTGTAGCCAGCAAAATATATGTATGCATATATGCTTTGAGATGTAGCCTAGTAACACAAGAACGACTAATCTATTCGTCTTTCAAAATTCAATATGTATTCTTTTTTTTAAGTATTTTTATTCGAATAAATTAATAGTTATTTTTTTAACCAGTTAACCAGTTGTTGATGGTTAAACTTCCGCTGAAATTGAGATTGAGACATCTACTTCCGAATAAACAGCTGATTGACAGGGCCGAACTAAGTTGAGTTTTGAAGTCGGTGAAGGTAATTTTTCTTTTCCCAGGGCTCTTTTATTGAACACTTATTTTAATTAACGGAATAAAATTATATTCACGTATTTCGTAGTAAAGAATTTTGTGTTTGTTGTTTTTTTTTTATTGTGACTGCGGTTTTTGGGGTCAAAGACACTTGAAAAAAATACTTAGAATGTCGATGCACTTGAGGAATATAGTTATTTATGATAATAGGATTCTTGATATCTGTAGCTAATTTATGTGTCATTAGCAACAGATTTTGTTTAAATTATTATGATTCACATGAGTTCAAAAAATTCATAGACATTTTAAATCAAGCCAATTATCATTATGAATCATCTCACAGTTGATATATTTTCGAGAATTTAATCTCATATCCATTATGTATAGTTTTTTTTAAAAGACTTGTAGTTAACTAGACGTTTTAACCAGAAGAATTGTTAAATTCAAATGAAATTCAATTAATTCGTTTTCAAATTTTGTTCTAAATATTACATAAATAATTCTATAAATCAAGAAAAAAAAAATAATTTTTACATAATTTTGCCCCTTCTATCATCTTACATTTAAATTTTAAAAAAATATTCCCCATACGCCACAGGATGCTTCGAAAAATAAAGCATTAGACTTTTTATTAACTTTCCAATATCTCAAGAGCCAATAGAGATGTAGGCTTTAAATAAATAAAAGATACAAAGAGGAATTTCAAAAAATAGAGTGGGTTATTTTTTAATATAGCAATTTGAAAAAGTGAAAATTTGGTTGACCACAAATATCACACAAACCAATAAAGATAGCGAATTCAATTCAATTTTATTTTATATTCTATAATGCAACGTTATGAGAAATCATTAAAATTTTGAAAAAAGTTAACTTTATAAATAAAAAAAAATACTTGTCACTTCTAATATTTTTCGAGCAAGAAATAATATTACTCTCAAAATAAATCCCTACAAAAATGTCTAATAAAATTGGTAACAACTGATTTTTGAATCGAATATCTTTGCTTCAAAATAATTTTATCTTGTAAAAGACATTGTTCACTTTTGACAAATTTGAAAAAAAATCAGATTTTCAGTTTACTTAACAAAAATAAAACCTAAAAAAATACTTCTGAAAACTGCTAAAAATTGCTTTTTGACTCAAATATCTCGGAAATAAATAATTTTACTGCTCCAAAAGGCTATTGAGTTCAAACTTTCTTCATCTCATACAAAGTTTTGTTATAAATACAGGGTTATCTATTTTGCGGTTTCAAAAGTAAAACTTAAATAAAACACATATAAAATATATTTGTTTTCATATTTCTTTTTTATTATAAAATTTGAACGTTGAAATTACGTGTGAAACACTATATAAATTAAATGACCACCACGCGAATTGTTGCAAGCATCTATTCTTTTGAGATAATTTTCGACCACTTTTTGACATATGTACTTATATGGGGCGTTATCTCTGCCATAACTTAGTTTTTAAGTGCTCAAGTGCTCAAGAGTTAGAGGTTTATCTGCATATACACGGTTTTTCACGTAGCCCCACAAAAAAAAAGTCAAGCGGTGTGAAATCACTTGATCTCGGTGGCCAGTTGATATCGTCACAAGGAGAAATTATGCGTCCAAGACGCGGTCTCTTGCAATAAAGCCATATTCGCTCGAGTTGTGTGGCATGAATGTTAGTGCGTTGGACTGTCATGCGAGAGGGCTTGCGTTCAATCCCTGCCTGTGCCATCTAAAGTATTTTTCATGGGTACTGCCTCTTGCGAGGAATTGACCAAGAGTGATTCTTGTCATGAAAAGTGCTTTCTCAAATATAGCCGTTCGGATTCGGCTTAAAACTCTGGGAACATTACTTGAACACAGGCCCTAGTTCTCGGCGGACTGTTGACACCTAATTTATTTTTTTTTGGGTGGTATGTGGCACCGTTTTGTTGAAACCACATATTCTCGCATGTCGTATTCTTCAATAGCAGGCAAAAAAAAGTTGGTTATCATATAAACATAACGCTCCGAATTAACGGTGACAGTTGTTCAATCGTTGTTCTTGAAGAAGTAAGGTCCAATCACACCTTCAAAGTGCGCACCAAACAGTGACTTTTTGGGGATGTAATGGCCTCTCTTCAATTACTTGAAGATTCTCAGAACCTCAAATACGACAATTTTTTTTATTAACATACCCACCGAGTGAGAAATGTGCTTCGTCGCTGCCTGTTGTTAAAACCCCCATTCGACATTCCTACGACGCACGTTGTAAATGGCTTCAGTTGTTGTATGAGCTGGACTTTATATAGATGTAGGTGTAGATCCAATTGCAAAATACTCCATAATGTGCCGTAAGACAGTCAGTCCTAATTCCTGAGAACGACGAGGAATCGACACATTCGGGTCTTCGGCAACACTTTTACTTACAGAAGTGATATTTTCAGTGGTACGAGCAAAACGATAATACACAGTCCTTGCAATTTCAAATCTTTTCAAATTTCTTCACAAAAAAACAAAATCTTCTCTTAAATCACGATATGTGGCTGTGGCAGAATCACCATTTTTATAGTAGGTTTTAACAATTTTTATGCGTTGTGCGATAGTTAAGCGATATATTTTCGTAAATAATGTCAGGCTTTCAACTGAAAAAAATATTGGTCTTACAACATAGTTTGAAAGATGTCGAATTCCAGCCCTATACTTTTGAAATCGCAAAATGGATAACACGTTATTTTGTAAATTAAGAAAAAACATAAAAACCTGAAACAAAAAGTACTACAAATTAAATTCTGAGTTAAATATCTTAAGAATAAAAGAAAATTTTGTTGATAATGTTTTATAATATTTAAAGACAATGTTTTCCTACAAAAAAAATTGATTTAACTCTTCGAAGACACCTTCATAGAAAATAGATTAAACTTAAATCTTTGATTGCATATCTGCTCTTAATAATGAAATTGACTTGTTACAAGAAATACCACTTAACATTTTAAGCGGTTACCAATGGGAAGTTATCAGTGTGGGTTGCATCACAGGATCTTTTATTTTCAAGATTTATGAGAAATTTATCGGTTAGCTTGACGAGCAGAAGAATAAAACATAAACATAATAAATCCAACCAGATGTTAAATAAGGACTTTATTACTTTCCTTCATATTTGCACGCTGCGATAGAGACTTGAGAAATCGAATTCTTAAAATTCTACTCTCAGTGTTTTGGTTACAAAAACAAGAAATTTGTGTGAGAAATTTGATTGTAAAGCTGTGATCTATTGATATGAAACAACTTCATCTACGGCAATACTATTAATGGATCGATAAACGCTTGAACAAAGCATTGAACTTGTTATAATCACTAAAAAAACTAAAATAATGAGCATTTGGCAGTCGCAGTTTTTTTTTTTTAAATTTCTCGTTAATTGGGCATGAAAAGGATAGTTCTCCAACTGTACCCGAGGCTGCCAATTGGTTATTATTGTTTTGCATTGTTTCCTATCAATGAAATAAACATCAATTATTTTTTATTAAAGGCATTCAATTTTAATATCAAAATTGTACCTTTTATTGAAGAACCGCCCTTTTCATTACAAAAAAAAATGTTTCACATACGCCACAGTATACCTTGAGAAAAGAATTATGAAAAATTAACTTATGCCAAAACTAAGCAATTTTCGTATGATATTTAACTTTAAAGCCCAAATTTTTGTTTTTGGAATAAATCGTTAATACAATATATGTAAAAAACAAAATATTCTTATTCGATGTAAAAATGATGTTTCAACAAAAAATGAATGAACAAAGTGTGAATCCTAAGAAAGTTTATTTAAAGAAGCCTTATTAAGATCATATGTACATTATGTGAAGTGAATAAAATTAAGGATGTAAATTCCCAGGAAATATGCAACAAAGATCATATCTTTCAATTTTACATCTCTCTTAAGTATGCAGTATAAACAATTTTATTTTCAAGAAAGAGCTTTTTTTTATTAGGAAATGAGTTTTGATTTGCCACAAAAAATATTCAAAAAATAATAAACATTATGCAAATTCAAAATTTTGTAAACTTTCATGAAAATAATTGTATACAAAATGTGACTGATTAATGGTGTATGGTAAAGCTCACAATATTTTATGTAAATTCATTTGTATATTTGGATTCAAAGTCAATCCACTATTCTACTGCAAAATTTTATTCAACAAGATATTTTTCACTATGAAAAAAAAAAACATAGGTAAATAATAATTGATTCATTTGGCAAACTAGACGATTGTTATTAATCTGTATCGTTTATTTTAAAATTTAACGAAATTTAAGAATACGATGATTTGGTATAAAAAGTAATTTACCTGCTATCTTTATCAACAGACATCTTGTTGACTTTGAGCAATTCACTTCAAATTAAACTAAATCCTTTTTTTTTCAAAATGAAGTTCTTCTTAATCGTAAGTTCAATTAAATGAAACTTTTATAATTTAGATTTTAATTAAATTTTGTTTTAACAATTTTAGACACTTTTGGTTTGCTTTGTGGTTGTACTTGCAACAGTCTCAGCTGCTCCATCTGAAGAAGGAATTTTTGGTGATTTACCCGACAGTGATATTGTCAATCCACAGGAACCAAGCGAGTCCCTGAAATTGTTGCTTCTTAAGAAACTCAAGCTTAAGCTCTTGAGTGGTTAAACTGTTTTAAAATTTAGTTATGTTTTATGTCATGTATACCTTTACTTTAATAAATTATTGTTAAGTTATTGTTAAAATAAATATATAAATAAATAATAAATATAACTTTATTGTCTACTTTTAATAAAAAAACATCCTGAAAGAATAGGTTTCGGATGGAATTCTTAAAAAGATAAAACGAAAAGTTGTATAACTAAATATAAAAATAGAATTTTTCGTAAAATCTTTGTTTTCTTGTTGTTTAAATTAACGTACAATTAATTCTGAAGGAAAAAATTAAACATAAATCTAGTATTTTACGTTCGGAAAACAGAGAGACATATTCAAGCATAATAATCTTTTATGTAAATGTGTAAATTTATTATTTAATTAAAAAATTGTTTTCATTGGGTTCCGTGTAATTTTTTGAAGAGAGCAATAATTTACAATTATTTTCTGCATTTTCCTTAGATAAAATGTTGGTAGAGACTTGAAAATAAATGTAAGGTCTTTTAGTAAATCAAAATAATTTAAAACATAATTTTGTAGGTAAACAATTTTAATTTTATTTAATAACTTGATTTCTATCACAAAAATCTGATGAAAATTCGATAACTCCTATTGCAAAAAGTTGAAGGTTCATTTCAACTTTTTTAAAATGTTTCTGATTTGTTTTTTTTTTTGGTGTGGACGCTTTTTTTCCCATTTTTGTATTTTTGCTCTTTTTTTAATTTATTTTCTAGATCATCTTATTCATAATTTTATTTCATAGGACCTATCAGATTGTTGACAATGGGCTTTAGACGTTCACATATTACGGCAGAGAAGATTTTGTAAGCGATGTTAAGTAGACTGATTCCTCTATCGTTGGTGCAGTTTAGAGGGTCTCCTTTTTTCAGGATCGGGCAAACAATACTGAGTTTCCATTCATCGGGCATGCTTTATTCCGACCATATCTTACAGATAAGTTGGTGCATGCTCCTAACCAAATTATCTCCAGCTGCTTTGAAGAGCTCGGCATTTAAGCCATCTGCTCCAGCGGCTTTATTAGACTTCAGCTTAGATATGGCAATCTTTACTTCGTCTAAGTCGGGAGGACGGGATTGTTGGCTTTCGTGCGTCGTCTATGTTGAATGGATCATCCTGCCTGACAGTGGATTTCGGTTCGTCGTCGGGGTTATACAGTCTGCAGAAGTGGTCCTTCCATATTCTCAGCATTGACTGCGATTCCGCTTTGATGTTTCCACTTTCGTCGTTGCAGCCTTCGGTTCTAGGTTTATGGACTTGTGAGTTCTGTTTCACCTGCTCATAAGACTTTCGAACTTCATTCCTGCTTTTGAACCTCTCAACATCTTCGACCACACGCTTCTCATGCTCTCTCTTTTTCCTTCTGAGAAGTCGGTGTTCCTCTCGCCTCTTCTGCTCATAGAGCTCATGAGCAGCGCTCGTTCTTCTTTGCAGCGCCGCTTTGCGTGCTTGTTGTTTGGCTGCATTTGCCTGCCGACATTCCTTATCAAACCAGGGGTTCCTTGTTGGTGGCTGCTTGAAACCCAACACGTCAGAGCACGTCAGAACTCAAAGTTCCTTTGTGGATGTTGAGGTGTGGAAAATGCGTACTGGCTACCATGACGTTTCGCCCCGCAGCAAAATCTACTGGGGAACTGGGGAATTCCTCCGCTGCCGTCTGGATAAAAGGAGAGGTGCCTTAGTGGAAGCACCTCCCCCCCTCTCTCGTTTGCTACTCCTAACACTTTTCACTGAGGTTGTAACTCAATCTCCAGTTGAGGTACTAGGCACCCGATGTTCACCACGGCGAGGTGGGAGTAGGAGTTGATAGACAGAGATGGGTTTTGAGAAAAACTTGTGGACGCTTGTGTCCTCTTGAATGCCAATGTCTACCATTTAAACATTTAAACATCTAGATGCATTAACAACAGAAAATTAATAATTATAAGTGTTCCTACATTAATTCACAGCTCTGGTAACATATTTCATACATAATTTATGCAATTTGTACTTGAAGCTATATCTTATAAAATTGACACACAAACGATAGCCTCCAAAAATGTACCAATTATCCACACATTTCTTGTCTTCTGCTAGGTGATATTATAAAGGAAAAGTTTTTAATTTATAACAGAAAGTATTAATAGAGACAGTAGCCAATCAATATAAAATAACTTATTAAAAAATTTTAAAGATTGAAAGTATTAGTGTATTTCTTCGAAATAATGTAAACTTATAATTTTTACATTTATCAAAATATTAATTTTCTTATAATTATAACAGCTCCAAACTAAATTAATTATTCTATATGAATTTGATAAATATTTATTTTATCTACTAATGCAGATCAAACATTTGCATATTATAATTGTTTTAAGTTCGCACCAACATAACCAATATCACGAAGTTTTATTCCCAAAAAACAAATAAACAAGAAGAAAAAGTAAAGAAATTAATAATGCGAAAAAATTAGTGATTCGTATTTGGTGAACTTGAACTGATTGATAAGATTGAAAGAATTATATTTGTATAAATACTTAGTGATTCTGTATTCAATCCAACAGATACAGATTTGATTCTTACGAACTCACTTTCAACCAATCTAAATCCTTCCAAAATGAAGTTCTTCTTAGTTGTAAGTTGTAAAAATTGAAGTTTTTTTTTTTTAACTAAAATGATTTTAAACATTATTATTGTATTTTTAGGCACTTTTGGTGTGTTGTGCCATAGCATTCACAATGGTCTCAGCTGTTCCATCGGAAGAGGGAATTTTCGCCGATTTACCCGACAGTGATATTGTCAATCCACAGGAACCAAGCGAATCACTGAAATTGTTGCTTCTCAAGAAACTCAAGCTTAAACTGTTAAGAGGTTAAATCGTTAAAAAATATAAATTTTTTACCTTGTGTACCTTCACGTTGATTAACTATTTTTAAGATATTGTTATAAAATAAAAATTAATTAAGAAAAAAATATGTTTGTTTGATTTTGATGCTTAAACAAAGTTATTTATTTGAATCAATATTTGATTTTAGTTAATTTCTGACTAATTTTTCTTTTACTTAAAAGTATTTATTATCTGGTAACGCACTTTTTTGTATTAAGAATAAAAATATTCTGTACTGAAAAAAACATTAGTTAAATTAAATCTTATCAAATTTTCAACAATCTTAAAACTACTTAACAGAGAAACAGTCTTAAATCGTCTATCGAGTGGTAAAAATATGTCAGAAACGAAAAAATATACTAAATTTTAATTTTATTTTCAACTTCAATGTAACAACTTTTTAAGAAATAAATTGTTTTGAAATATTTCTTATTAGAATTCTTCTATATATTGAAATATCTTTATGAAGCCTAAGATTAGATGATAACAGCAATTATTGTGATGAAAATTTGTATATAGGCTATTTAATTTCCTATAAAAATATTTACACATACATTTTCGCTGTAAGAACCGGTATTTCTTAAAACACGTGCAGATTATCTATGTTTTTGGAGACCAAATTTGTATCCCAAAATGTACTTCATTCATAAAAAGTTATGATAATTTTCAAAAAATCAAAATTACATTAAATGATAAACATAAGCTTTTAAGAGTCTTACTTTCTTTTCAATTAAATGTAAGCTAAGCTTTACAAACATGTCTTAAAATGCAGGACTAACTTTTATGCAAAAGGTTGTTATTCTATTAAAGTTACACAATAACTTACCAAAAAAAATCAGATAAAATCAAAAACTTTTTAAAATAAAGCTGATTTTAATTATATAAAAAAAAAAACTATTTTACAAATTTGTATGATTTCTCTACACTCATTCTTCTTGTCTACAAAAAGAATTAAAAATAAGAATTAGAGTCGAGTCTTTAAAATTAATAAATATAGGGGATCGTATCGAAAATGATTTTTTCAGAATGATGTATGAGCAACATTCTGTATGTTTGGTCATAATTGTCTCGCCTCGACTTTTTACGGTGGCACGGATCCGAGTGGTCCAATTTTCAATGACTCTTCCGCAAAGATCCTGCTGAATTTGTTCACTTTTAATGCATCGGTCGATTGTGGTTTATTTGCATAGACCTGCGACTTCAAGAAACCCCACAGGGAAAAGTCTAGCGGGGTCAAATCGCATGGCCTTGGTGGCCAATTCACATCACCCATGTGAAAGATAACCTTACCCTCAAATCGTTCATGCAAAATGTCAATATTGGCGTTTGCTGTGTGGCTCGTAGCCGTAAACGTCTTGCTGGCACCACTTGTCGCCTAGGTCCATATGGTTCAATTTGGGCCATAAGAAATTAGTTCTCACTTATCATCGTTATGTAGCGCTCGCTGTTGAAGGTGACCGTCTCACTAACGTCGTTTTCAAAAAAGTACGGCCAAGTCTTGTGCACGGCTAGGAATAGACTGCCTCGGGTTCTGCTGTACATCACTTTCACGGACCGCGGCGATGTTCTCGGCCGATCTTGCGTTCCTTGAACGAACGGGTGTTGGCTGATTGTTTACTGAACCGGTCGTCTCAAATTTCGCCACCAAACGTTGAAGAGTCGACTGTGAAGGGCCAACTCGTCTACCGTAAAATGGGCGCAACGTTTGCGTTAACGAACACTCATTTTGATACTAAAGTTTTATCATTTGAACGTGTAATTTGCCATGATGATTTGGCATAAACAACTGAATAATAAACAAAAGATTTGACTGACGTCACCAAAACAAAATGGCCGACACGGGGCGCCAAAACCTACCCGCGTCAATTGAAAAAGCCTTTATTTATAGAAAAATAAAAAAGAACTTTATTTAATGAATTACTTTTTTGAAAAATAGAACAAATGTTGTAGCAGAATGCAATAAAAAGTCATTTAAAAGATGATAAATACTATAAAACATTAAATGCATGCAACAATTATCATACAAATTTACAAAAATACTATCTATAGGAAAACAAAAAGTCAAAACATTGATATATTTCTAAAAAATATCACTTAAAACTTTAAAACTTACAATATTCACGTTTTTCAAACAATATTAATACATGTTACTGTCATGAAATGTTTTGCAAAGGAGAGTTAATGAAAAAATGTGATGATACCTTATTCTCAAAAATATTTTGTTTTAAATATTATACGTTTAAAATACGCTGTACATTCTTTTTCAGGCTATTTACAGCATTTATAAATACAGAACTTTGACCAACCAGAATTTTTAAATACAGAATTTTCTCCTACCCTACATAATTCTGACCAAACAGAATTTTGTGCACACAGAATTTGAGAATACATTAGAGATCAGAATTTTGACCCAAACCCCAAAAAACGGCTCTTAAAAAATACACTAATAACTTGACATGATGGTTAGTGCGTTTGACTGTCATGCCACAGGTCTTGGGTTCAATCCCTGCCTGTGTCATCTAAAGTTTTTTTTCACGGGTATTGCCTCTTGCGAGGAATTGACAATTTCTCCAAAAGTGATTCTTGTCACAAAAAGTTCTTTCTCACATTAGCCGTTCTCAACGGACTGTTGCCCCAACTAATAAAAACAAACCAAAAATAACTTGACAAATGTTGTTCCGTTAGTTTGTTTAACTAATGTATTTGTTGTTCCTCAACTTGCTATTTCTGATTTTCTAACTTAAAGACTTAAATAAAACTTAATTTTGTATTGGGAAACCATTAAATAAATTTTATATACATAGTTAATTACTCAAATTATGTAAGTACTTCTACGAGAAATCTTAGACAATTTTTTTTGTCTTTTTCAAACTGGTCTATTTCCGTTTATAAAATTGACTCTTATGTGTCAAAATATATATTTAATCAATGGAATTAATAACTTTATATATAATTAGGAGCTATAAAAATAAATAAATATAATAAAATGAATATCTATTCAAAAAAATCATTTTTCAATTTAATTTTAATTTAATTTTCAGATTTAACACTTTTGTGAATTTATAAATAATTGCTTCTCAAATGATAATTTGTTACAAATTATAAACAAACAAATTTACATTATTAACTTTATTTTAAAGAAAAAAAAATCAACTTTAACAAAGTATACAAAATTAATAAACAAAAAAAAAAAAAAACAACACGCTAGACACAAAATAGGCGAAAATAAATAAATTAATTCGTTTGACTCGTGAACTTGGGGATTGATATCTGAGTATAAGATTTGTATAAATATTCGCTGAATCGATATTCAAGCCAACAGAAACACATTTGACTCTAATCAATTCACATCAGAAAATCCAAAAATCTTTCTTTCAACATGAAATTCTTATTGATTGTAAGTTTGAAAATTAAAGTTTTGCGTTTCTAACTTAACATTTATTTAAAAAAAATTATTTTTATTTTCAGACACTTTTGGTTTGTTGTGTCATTGCATTCGCAATGGTCTCAGCTGCTCCTTCTGAGGAGGGAATTTTCGGAGATTTGCCAGACAGTGATATTGCCAATCCACAGGAACCCAGCGAATCACTGAAATTGTTGCTGCTCAAGAAACTCAAGCTCAAGTTGTTGAAGGGTTAAGCTGTATAAAGGATAAAATATATTTTATGTCTTATGTACCTACCTACACATTAATTAACTAATTTTAAGTTATTGTTAAAATAAAAAAATTATATTAAGAAAATTAAGACTTTTATTTAATTCAAACAATGACGAATGAATGATTTTATTCAGTGTTCGATACGAAATTACCATCACTGATCAAGGATAACTTTGAAATCCTTTGAATCTTTTAGCTTTTAACTGTAGAAAATATCATCTTTTCAATGATCGAGAGGTATTTAAAAGAGTACAAATTCAAAAGGGTTACCGACCAAGCTTCTTATCTTATGCGTATTAAGATAACAATTGTTTTTAATTGAAAAGGTATAAAGTTGTATGCATTGGAAAAAAGTACATTGTTAACTAAATTAATTCAAGTGTAATATTAAAATGTTGTAAAATTTTAAATTGCAATCTTACAATATTTTCAGTTCAAGAATTAAATACATTTTGAGGGCTAGACAATAGACATTTAGTTTTAATTTTATTTTTTTTTAATCTTGGCTCTTGGAGAGAATTAGTTAGCTTGAAGTTTTAAAATGTAGTTAGAGTTAACATCTCTAAAAAAAAAGTTTTTTGGCCACGTTACGTTCGGAGTTCGAGTTCGAAAACATATGTAGTTTGTTCATAATCAAACAAAACAAAACCCCCTTATCCTCAAAGATTTGTTTTACTATTAAATAATAACAAATATTATCC
The DNA here is from genome assembly GCA_951509635.1 of Eupeodes luniger. Lineage (NCBI taxonomy): Eukaryota > Metazoa > Arthropoda > Insecta > Diptera > Syrphidae > Eupeodes > Eupeodes luniger. Next base: position 46,938,751 of record OX608074.1, on the reverse strand, counting down.
TAAAAACGGGTTCTGAGTCGAAATAGCATCCTTCATCATTTGATTTTAATACTTAATACATATTTTACTTTTTGGTTAAATTCAAAACAGGGTTCGTTCTGTAGACTAAGCTAATAGTTTACAATTCATGTTTATAAACATAATAAATAGAATTTGGCCTTGGTTTAAACCGTCTACCAGATGCCAACTTATTTTTAACTAATTTAATTTTACTAAAAAAATTTCTTTAAAAAAAGATTTAATAAAAATAACATAATTTTCTATTTAAAATATTATACACAAGTGATTTTAAATTATGTATGCTATGATATGGGGTTTACATAAATTAATTTACATGACAATGTTCATTAAAATTTTCATAAATTGCTCAAAGAAAAATAGATATTTATTGAATATATGTATGTATGCAATGCAATTAGGAAAAAAAAGAACTTTTATAAAATTTGTCAATCGTCAATAAAATGTTTTCTATACTTTATGGTTTCATTGCAATATTGGGTGAAGATTTTCCAGTTTTCTCCATTTAGGACACATATCGACTCTGCTTGAGTAGCTCTCCTCTCCTAACACGGGAAATATTTGAAATTCCAAACAAGCTCAAATCATCGGTGAAATAATTAAATTCGTTCAAATTATACTCAAGTTTTGGGTATAAAGATCGACGCCATGACCCTTGGCTTCCTCTATTAGATCTGATCGTATTCGGGCATCTATTAATTCTAGAATGTTATTTAATCTTTCACTAATAGATCCATTAAAACTATCTAAAGATTCCAGAGATATCCCACACAACAAGAATACACTGCCGGTCATAAGGTTAGAAGCAAGCATTTTCGAGAAGTAAAATTGATATTTCTGCCGTTACATGATGGATTAGAAAAAAACAACTATGGTTAATGAGGGACCATTTTGTTAACACCAAAATATAAAATTTGGTTATAGGAGAGATTTAGCTCACGGAACTTTCATGACAAAATTGTTAATTGATTCAAGAAAATGCGAAAATAAATCGGGTCATTAGATTAGAAGCAGTGAATAAATCAACGTTGTTTTGTGAAGTGCATACATTTTTCTTCCCGAAAAATGGTAAAATTTATAAATTAATTGTTTTTGATTGAGTGTTAACAGAAATGGGCAACAAAAAATGTTTGACAGTGGAGGAAAGGACAAGAAAAGATGTTTATTGTTCTAAAGGTCTTAAATGCTTTGCTATAGCCTGAAAAAAAAAATAGAAGTGATCATTGTGTCAGCAATTATTTAAAAAACTATTGCCTGACTCGAAAAATTATAAAAAAAACATTTCCTCTGCCTTGAGACTTCGCGAAACGCGAAATGTCCTTAGAATAGCGTCAAATTCAGCTTTATCGGCAGTTAAAACTAGGGAGAAAGCTAATGTTAAGGCCAGTTTATCCACTGTTAGATGCACAATACGCCATGCTAAACACTTAAAACGCCTAAAGCTTAGGAAAAAACCACCACTTTATGACGCAAGGAAGAAAGAACGCTTGTGTTTCGAGAAAGATCACATGGCGGAAGGTTATTTTTTTCCAACAAAAAATTAAACCTAGATGGGCCAGATGGTTATAATTATTATTTCCATCACCTGAGGAGAGAATAGTGATTTTTAAACCGTCACCATAGCAAAGAATGAGGCGTTATCGTCTGAAGCTCAATTTTATTGTATGGCGCTGTAGACTTGGTAGCCCAAAATACCAAATGACTAGGAAAACATACAAGACCTTGCTAGAATCAGTGTTCTCCAATATTAGCGAGCTCTTTGGACCAATTTCATGGATTTTTCAGCAGGAAAACGCTCCCATACACAAAGCCCGAGAGGTAAAATCCCTTATTGCAAACCAAAACTTCCACTTGCTGCCTTGGCCACCATATTCCTCGGACCTTAACATAATTGAAAATGTGTGGGGCTAGCTTACAAGTAAGGTACAAGAAGGAAGAAAGCAATACGATGACAAGGAAGCGCTAATTCATGGTATCAAATTGGCCTGGAGTGAGATTTCTTTGGTCTACTTGGAATCTCTTTATAAATCCTTAAAAGATAGAATTTTTGAAGTTATTTTGAAGGCTGGTGGTAGCACACATTATCAAAAACCAAATGAAAACTAAAAAACATAACAAAATACAAATACTTGCATTTTATTTCCATTTATTTGATGTGCTTCTAATCTAATGACCTGATTTATTTTCGCATTTCTTGACTCAATTAACAATTTGCCATGAAAGTTCCGTTAGCTAAATCTCTCCTTTACCCAAATTTTATATTTTGTTGTAAACAAAATAGTCCCTCATTTACCATAGTTATTTTTTTCTAATCCATCATATAACGGGAGAAATATCGATTTTACTTCTCGAGAATGCCTGCTTCTAACCTTATGACCGGCAGTGTACCTATCGGGTGATTTTTTAAGAGCTTGAGAACTTTTTTAAAAAAAAAAACGCATAAAATTTGCAAAATCTCATCGATTCTTTATTTGAAACGTTAGATTGGTCCATGACATTTACTTTTTGAAGATAATTTCATTTAAATGTTGACCGCGGCTGCGTCTTAGGTGGTCCATTCGGAAAGTCCAATTTTGGGTAACTTTTTCGAGCATTTCGGCCGGAATAGCCCGAATTTCTTCGGAAATGTTGTCTTCCAAAGCTGGAATAGTTGCTGGCTTATTTGTGTAGACTTTAGACTTGACGTAGCCCCACAAAAATAGTCTAAAGGCGTCAAATCGCATGATCTTGGTGGCCAACTTACCGGTCCATTCCTTGAGATGAATTGTTCTCCGAAGTTTTCCCTCAAAATGGCCATAGAATCGCGAGCTGTGTGGCATGTAGCGCCATCTTGTTGAAACCACATGTCAACCAAGTTCAGTTCTTCCATTTTTGGCAACAAAAAGTTTGTTAGCATTGAACGATAGCGATCGCCATTCACCGTAACGTTGCGTCCAACAGCATCTTTGAAATAATACGGTCCAATGATTCCACCAGCGTACAAACCACACCAAACAGTGCATTTTTCGGGATGCATGGGCAGTTCTTGAACGGCTTCTGGTTGCTCTTCACTCCAAATGCGGCAATTTTGCTTATTTACGTAGCCATTCAACCAGAAATGAGCCTCATCGCTGAACAAAATTTGTCGATAAAAAAGCGGATTTTCTGCCACTGATTTTGGTAATAAAATTCAATGATTTGCAAGCGTTGCTCGTTAGTAAGTCTATTCATGATGAAATGTCAAAGCATACTGAGCATCTTTCTCTTTGACACCATGTCTGAAATCCCGCGTGATCTGTCAAATACTAATGCATGAAAATCCTAACCTCAAAAAAATCACCCATTATATCCTCCCATTTTTGAAACCAGCTGATATATTTTTGTGTGCTGTGTTTGTCTGCTGATGCTGATGGTTGTCATTATATGAAAGGTTTTTCATGAGATACTGGAAGTGCATTCTTAAAGTAAAAAGATATACCGGTGGCAGTCTGGTTTCAAGAAGAATCATATAATTAGGAGTTGTCTCTGGTTAGTAGAAAGTTTTTTTTAAGGAAAATCCGTTGACATTTTTCCACCAGATCATACTGTTGATATCCTCCTACCTGAGGGCCATAAGTCATTACTCATTATTGACCTTAGAGCAGCTTCAAATACTTTGAATTTAACGCTATGTGCAACTTTTCTGTTTTTTAAAGATGGATTTCCAAGTTGAATTTATAGCAGTCATTGATTGTTTAAATTTTAATTGGAAGTGCTTATTTGGGTTAAGGTTGGATGTGACTGGTAGTTATATGCATACATAAATAACTTGTAAGTTTTCTCCATTTAAGACCCATCTCTCATTCCTACAATGCCTACCTCTACTTGGTTTGAAAATCATATAGTTTGTTTAATATAAGCTCTAGGCTCTCCGGTGTGTCAGCAAACAATAATAAGTTGTCGGCATATAACAAACATTTTCTTGTTACGTCCTGCAATTCGAATCCCGTTTGGAAAGGCATCCACTATATCATTTATGTACAATGCCAATAGCCAAAGAGACAATAAGCATCGTTCCCGAATCCCACTTAAAGTTTGGAACCGTACTGGCATTTTCTCGTCATCCCAAACTGCCGACAAAGTATTTTCATACAGATTCTTCAAAACATTTAGAACACTTGACGAAATTCCTAGCATACTTAATTTATAAAAAATTGATCTCCGATCTATACTATCAAAAGCCGCTTTTAAATCAATAAATATAGCATACAAATGAACTATGTTATGAACAGTAAAAAGGTGATCAATCGTTGAATAACCTGCACGAAAGCCTGCTTGAAACTCGTTGAGTAATCTGTTTTCCTCTACCTAAACTTCAAGCCTATGTAAGAGGATGCCGGTAAATATTTTAGAAATACTATTCATACAAGAAATGCCTCTATAATTCTCGACCCTATTTATATCACCTTTCTTATGTATTGGAAAGACTATTAATATTTTTAAACTTTCAGGTACTTCTCCTGTATGTAATATATCTCTATAAAGGTATGAGGAGCATTTTTGAAAAACTCGTAAGGAACCCTTTCATACCCTGGAGCCTTATTGTCCTTCACTTTGTTTAAAACAATGCATATCTTTCTGAGCTTATATCTTCGTCTTACGCGTTTACCTCTACGAGATTTTCAGCGTACTTCACAGGATTTGAAGAAAAAATAGGGTAGAGTAGAGTCTTAAAATAATCAGCTAGTATATTGGCATTTAAAATTTTACCAATCTTAAACTTTGTTCCATTTCGTTTCCTTAACAATTGTCCAGAAATGGCAGGAATCTCTTACATTATTTAAATTCGTTGCAATTTTCGAAAAGTATTCTTGTTTTTTAATTTTACAAAGTTCTTTGTAGTTGGCTCGAACATAAGATTTCCGGAATAAATCTCTATGCTTATATGAACTTTTATGGTTTATCATCTTCAGCAGTCTCCTTAAGCTTTTTAGAGGAGTTCCTGAGGGTTCGATATTAGGGCCTCTTTTTTTGTTCTTTTATATAAATGAATGCCCTTTAAGAATCGCTTCATCCTCTATTCAGCTGCTGTTCTATTTGACTGATGAAGATTGTGCAATGTACATACACCTAAAAAACAAGTGCATTATCATAAGCAGAAAAGCCTTGAATTGAAAGTATTTTTCCAGCTTATACTGAAACAACACGGACATTTTTTACGTTATGTTGCATTGTACGTTTTTTTGCAAAGAATATTAGTATGTTATGTTAAAGTACATTGTTTTGGGATATGCACATCAATTCTGGGGTAAGTAAGGTCTATAGTGAACTTCCTTGGTTGTGGGCATAGAAATATTACACCTCTATTAAAACACGAATACTTTTGACAAAATTTCCAAAATTATCAATATTCAGTGATACGGATGTGAATTTTTTTGTGAATGAAATATTGTCTGCAGGGGAACATTTCCCTAACAGGAACATTTCCCTAAAATATAAGCTGCTGCCTTTATAGACCTGCCAGTAATCACACATATTTAACAGAGACTTAAGTGCTCGAGAGAAAAATCTTGTGGGTAATTTTTCGCTCTGTATAAGGCCGGGCCCGGAATAATAGTAAAACATAATTGCTTTCGAAAAAAAAGAAAGTTGTATTTTGAAAATATACATTTTTAACACTTATGATTTAAAATGAATGAGTACATGTTCCGCATCGAAAATTGGGATTTTTTTTAAAATTATTAATGAAATATTTTTCTCAATGTATGTACTTTGATCATACATACATACGTATTTCAATTAATTATCATTTTTTACAATTTTGTATTTAATTGGGTCACTTTTTGAAAGATAATTTTAATACTTCTGATTTTTTAAGTGCAATTTTTCACCATAATACGTTTGAAACATTTCAAAACACTGAAAATAAAAAATCCGATTTGGGAAAAAGTTATAAAATTAATCTTTCTGTTTGGTCTGAAAAAAAACTTAAACAGAAACAGAATGCTAAGGAAATTAACACAACATTTTTGATTGCTTCCCTAAGACAATTTAATATGCATTTGAACCGCATTCATGTTTATGAGACCGAAACCGATCCGAGTCAAAAAGAAGTTCGATATTTTTCGGAAGCTGTTTAAATTGAATCACACTCGTCAAACGAATCGGACTACGAATTGAATACAAATGAATTGAATGAAAACGAATAATTGTTAAACTAGCTCAGACATTTTTGATCGCATATAATTAACACAGAAATACTAACCTCCAATAATGCAAAAATTGTACAGCCCGAAATACATTTTAAGTTGTTTAATTTTATAAAATTATGTATATGAAACGTCCAATTTAGATTTATTAAATGAATTCACAAATAAACATAAAGATTTGTAAAATAATTGCAGTTCAAAATTTGAACTATAAATTAACACTTTTATGATATAAACTTTATGAATAATTTGTTCCATTTTTTTTTGTACTGTTGATGCCTCTGACAGAAAAAAAATTAACATAATCTTCTTTTTCCAACGCTTAACAAAATCATCAATAACGCATGCATAGTTTTATCCAAATAAAAAATAGTAATCAAAACAAAAATAAAACCAAGCAAAAGAATACGCAAAATTTAAATAATTTGTCTAACTTGTGAACTTGAGGATTGATATCTTAGTCGAGTGAAAAATATCGTATAAATATCCAATCAATCGAAATTCATTCCAACAGATACACATTTGCCTCTAACCAACTCACTTCAGAGAAAGCTCAATCATATTTTCAAAATGAAATTCTTCTTAGTTGTAAGTCAAACTTTTTGAAACTCAAGTTCTGTGTTTTTTAACTAAACATTTACATTTTATTATTTCAGACACTTTTGGTTTGCTTTGCTATTATGTTGGCAGTAGTATCAGCTGCTCCATCCGAAGAAGGAATTTTCGGAGATTTGCCAGACAGTGATATTGCCAATCCACAGGAACCCAGTGAATCACTGAAATTGTTGCTCCTCAAGAAACTCAAGCTTAAGTTATTGAAGGGTTAAATTATTGTACAATCAAAATTATATTTTGTGACTTATGTACCTAAACTAAAGTTAACTATTTTTAAGATATTGTTACAATAAAAAATTATTTAATAAGAAATTTAATATGTTTTTTTTGTATGGATGGAATGATTAGATTTCAAGTTTTCAAAGCTTCAAACATTTGTAAGAAAATCAACTCAGTTTTTGTACTTTTATAAATTGTACCTACGTGGAAATTAAAACTCTTTGTAAAGGAAAATATTGTGTATGAGAACAAATTGTTTCCCAATCTCAGTTCTAGGATTTACCTGCGACACTTCTTTATTTTTTGGAAAAAAAAATCATCTATCTAAACATCTCTTTAACATTGCAACTCATTTTTAATAAAATATTTTGAATTTTGGAAACCAAATAAATGTTGCTCTGTTTTGTCTCCGAAATAATGTATATAGATGGGAGTTATAGTCATATGAAGGGTGGTTAAATTTTAAGGGCCGATGATTTTGAATAAAACAAAAATTATTTAATAAATTATTGTTTTTATTTTGATAATATTGGTATAGTTCAATTATGTATGGTAAATGGCTGCGGCGACTTCGCCGTCACACCTCCATCCAATGGACCAAATTTTCGATGACGTTGAGGCTTAATTAAGTTTATATGCCCTTAATGTACCGAATTATCTCAACTTTTGCGTGGATACGTCTTGACGATGCCGCCAGCCCATAAACGGCACTAAACAGTCACTCTTTGTGGGTGCATTGATTTTTCGACAATCACTCTTGGATTGTCATTCGCCCAAATACGGCAATTCTGCTTACTGACGATCTACTGGGGTGAAAATGTGCCGCATCACTGAAGATGACTTTCTTCGAAAATTGATCATCCACTGTTGTCATTTCTTGCCATCATTTTCACTATTGACGACGCGACGCTTGAAATGGTCAAGAGGCTTTATTTCTGGAGTCAATTGCACTTTGTAAGCGTGTAAATGGAAGTTCATCAACGACGATCGTGAGAGTTGCAATTGTTGGGTACGTCGACGAGTTGAGGTGGACGGCTCTTCAGCCAGCAATATTTTCTGCAGTACGAGCATGAACTGGTGTTTTCACATCTTTTACAATCCCTGATTGTACGCACATTTCACAAAATTACGAAGTGTACGATTTACATTTTGATTTGAATGTCCATTTTTATAATAAGCCTTAATAACTTTAGTGTGGTGTACCTTTCCATAGTTCAAGTTGAGTAAGTCTGAATTTGAGAAATGTCAAATGAAATGCAGACAAAATGGACGTTAAGGTGTGGTTCACATTCAACATCGGCCCTTAAAATGTATCCACCCTTTATAATATACTAAGGAGTGTTTTTTTAAGCTATAACACTTTAAGTTTGCAATACTATTTTAACTGGCATCCTTTTGTCAACTGTCAAGTGATATTTCAACATTAATAGGCTGATGCCTGAAAAACGCTTTCAAATTGTAGAATTTTATTTGTCAAATGGTTGCAATCCCAATTTTATAAACGAATTGTATTTTGCGATAAAGCTCAATTTTTGTTTGAATGGATACGTCAATAAACAAAACTTCCGTATTTGGAGTGATGATAATCCTTAAATGTATGTTGAGACACTGTCCGTACTTCCTTATAAACGATTCTAGCCAGAACGTCACAGCACAGTCAATGGTGACCGTTTTGGAACCATGATTACTTTTTTAGAAGCTGTGGTTTCGACACGACGACGCGACGCACGGCGCAACATATCACACAGCCCGTGTCACAATTATTGATTTATTACAGGAAACCACATAGTTTTACTCTACAGACTCCTGAATTGGTCTCCAAGATTGTGCGACTTAACGCCATTTCACGTTCTTCTGTGGCCAAAAAAAGTGGGAAAACTCTTAGACGATTAAACTTCCCGATTAGACAACATTCGAGAGAGCCGTGGCAGTCATGTGCCAGAAATCATATTTAAATAAAGTGCACGACTGGGTCGCACGAACTTGCTCCTGTATGCAAAGAGTCTGTTTAAAAAAGTATCTATATAATATTTAAAAATATACCTGTAAAATAAGTTTTTCTTCAAAAATTTAAATGCCATTTTATAAATCAAAAAACCCTTGATATTTCAAATTTTTTTTTTTGAAAATCGTTAGAGCGGTTTTTTTTTAAATTAATTTTTTATATATAAAAATTTTCAATTTTGTTCTAAAAATATATTTGGTGTGCAGTTGTTTAGTGATTACAAATATACGCTCTATATTTCAATTTCGCAAAAAAAATATTCACCCGTTTTTGAGATATAGAATTTTGAAAAAAAAAATTTCAATATTTTTTTAAAAATCCAAACAATAACAAATTGCACTTTTGATAATCAAATATTGTTAAGGCAATATAAGAGCTCGTTCAGAAAAAAAAATTATTGAAATCGGTTCAAAAGTTGCTGAGAAAATTAAAAAACAAAAAAACGGTTCTATGAGCGGTACCTTTCCTGAGCAATACAAAAATATGTTTTTCTTATTAAAAGAAACCAAGTTAAAAAATAAAATTTTAGATAAAATTTAAAAAAAATCTATCGGTTTGTTTTTGAGAAAATTCGAATTTTCGTTTTTTGACCCAAAAAATTGTATGGGGGCCACTGTTAGTTTTGATCTTAAAAAAAAATGAAAAAAACGCCTAACGCAAATCTGCTCAAAACCTTAACTTCCAAGTTTGAACTCAATCGACCCAATAGTTTAGGCTGTAGGAGCGTGGACAGACAGACAAAATTGACCGGACGGAATCGCGGGACCCACTTTTTTCGACTTCTCTACCATCGTAATATCATGTTCGATTAAAATCTCGAGTTCGAAATTTTGCACGAATGCAAAACTTGCCATATACATAGTTCCTATATGTCGCAAGTAAAATAGGCTGGGATGCGACCCACACTGATAACTTCCCATCCTGTCTGTCGATTTGTCTTGCTTAAAAGTTTGTAGGTGTTCGTGTTGTGTTAAAAAAGTTGTCAGTTGAATTATTCTTAAAAATTTCAAAATTACCACTAATATTTTTCATATAATGGAATAGTTTTATTTCAAAATATAGTTTTGTTAAATAGATTTTTAGCCGAAAACAAATTTTTACCAATTTTAGTAGCATTTAGTAAATTTTTGTATTTCTTATATAAACAAATACAAATTGGATGAATGAAATTAATTTCAGAGATATCGGGAATCGAACATCAATTTTTACCAAATTTGCGTACTATTATTTGTAGATTTTATTTTTTATGAAAAAACGGACTGTTATATTTTTATAAAAAAATTACTGAATTTCGATTCTTTTCGAAATATTTTATTTCTGTGAAATAAAATAAGTTTGAACACAATATTCTTAATGTTTTCTAAAGCTATTTGAGTCGAAATAAATTTGTACCAAGTTTTAGTATTGTTTTTTTTAGGTTTTTATTTTGATTTTTCTCAAAATTTTACCGAATGTTGAAAACAATATTTCTTATAAGATAAAATTAGTTTGAAGCTAATGTCTCAAAGTTTTGAAAAGATATTTACGTCGAAAAACAATTTTTAACAACTTTTGTTAATTTTTGTTTAGGTTTTTATTTTTTGTAAAAAAAACTGTCAATTCGATTTATCTCAAAATTTGTCAAAATGTTGAAAACAATATTTGTTATAAAATAAAATTAACTTGAAGCCATAACCTCAAATTTTTGAAAAGATATTTCAGTCAAAAATCAATTTTTAAGAACTTTTGTAAAATTTTGTTTAGGTTTTTAATTTTTTTGTAAAAAAACAGTCAATTAGATTTTTCTCAAAACTTTACCGAATGTTGAAAAAAATATTTCTTATACCAACTTTGAGTAATGTTTCTCTTAGGTTTTTATTTTTTATAAAAAAGAAATTAATTCGATGTTTCTCAAAATTTTAACGTTATTTTTCGTTGCACAAAATTGTTTTGGAGATAAAATCATTTCTTGTTCATAAAATTTTTGAGGTGACAAATATTTTTTTTCAGTTTTTTTGATGTAATGGGTGATTTTTTTGAGGTTAGGATTTTCATGCATTAGTATTTGACAGATCACGCGGGATTTCAGACATGGTGTCAAAGAGAAAGATGCTCAGTATGCTTTGACATTTCCAGAACTGAAGCCGAACGATCTGCCACAACGTCGAATTTTCAGTGAATGGGCCCTAGAAAAGTTGGCAGAAAATCCGCTTTTTTATCGACAAATTTTGTTCAGCGATGAGGCTCATTTCTGGTTGAATGGCTACGTAAATAAGCAAAATTGCCGCATTTGGAGTGAAGAGCAACCAGAAGCCGTTCAAGAACTGCCCAAGCATCCCGAAAAATGCACTGTTTGGTGTGGTTTGTACGCTGGTGGAATCATTGGACCGTATTTTTTCAAAGATGCTGTTGGACGCAACGTTACGGTGAATGGCGATCGCTATCGTTCAATGCTAACAAACTTTTTGTTGCCAAAAATGGAAGAACTGAACTTGGTTGACATGTGGTTTCAACAAGATGGCGCTACATGCCACACAGCTCGCGATTCTATGGCCATTTTGAGGGAAAACTTCGGAGAACAATTCATCTCAAGGAATGGACCGGTAAGTTGGCCACCAAGATCATGCGATTTGACGCCTTTAGACTATTTTTTGTGGGGCTACGTCAAGTCTAAAGTCTACACAAATAAGCCAGCAACTATTCCAGCTTTGGAAGACAACATTTCCGAAGAAATTCGGGCTATTCCGGCCGAAATGCTCGAAAAAGTTACCCAAAATTGGACTTTCCGAATGGACCACCTAAGACGCAGCCGCGGTCAACATGGACCAATCTAACGTTTCAAATAAAGAATCGATGAGATTTTGCAAATTTTATGCGTTTTTTTTTTTAAAAAAGTTCTCAAGCTCTTAAAAAATCACCCGATATAAAAAAAACTTTAATTGGATTTTTTTCCAAAAATATATTTGTTTGTATCAAGTTACAATATATAATATAAAATTTAATTCAAATCTCTAGCGTTATTGGTTCGTGAGATATTTAGCGTTAACCAAAATTTTCATTTTTTTTTTCAAATTGATGTGGTAAAAAAATCACCCACCCAAATTTCTTGGGAGCCCTTTCTGCATCTTTCTGCATTATTATCTGTATAAAAAAATTTTATTTGAAGTCGATATCTTTACTGGTTCTTGACTGGTTCTTCTCTCTAAAAATCTTTTATTTCGACTCTAGGGACCTTGAAATGTCAACAAATCGGACCGATTACAAAAAAAACACCCTTTATGTACTGTAATTTGGGTATTTTCGTTTTTAGGTAAATCAAAAAGATGCTGACAAACAGTCAAAAAAATGCACCTACATTCTATTTGGTTGATGGAAATTTTTCATACAAAATAAATAAGAAATAATACAAGATTATGTATTTAAAAAATAATTATTAAATAATGTTTGAAAAATATTATTGTAAAATATTCAAACTATTCAAATAATAAAAGTTTTCAAAAGACGAGAGCGGTGCTATTGATCGTATATTTATTGTTTATTACATAAGAACTATGTTTGTTTTATGATTATTTGTTTGTTTTATTATTGATAGCAAAATTGTTTAATATTATTTATGTTTACAAGCCCTTCATATCAGGACAGTCTAAATAAATTCTGGTATTTAATATTCATGTTCGCTAGACAGATTTTATTTTTGAAGCCTTGTGTTAACGGCTTTGGCGTTGCTTATATAATATGAACTTGAAGCTAGTGATCTTTTTTATCGTATATTATTGACACACAAACTGTAGCCTTCAAAAATTGTTAGTTATATAATTATAAACACGTGGAATCTGTAAGCTTTAAACTTGTGTATTTTGTAAATAAAAAAAACGCATGAATTTATAATATAATTAATTTAAATCTAATATTCTTTCATAAAATAAATATTATATTTATAATTTGCTGCTTATGATAAAAACTTTGAACATACTAAAATTTGTTTTAATTATTGCAGCTTCAAACTATAAATTAACACTATACTATAAACTCCATGAATAATTTGCAGTTCCCTTATGATGTTGTTTCTACCGGCAACCGAAACAAAATTAACATAATCATCTTTGTCCAAAACTATCCAACGAATTAAAAACATTAAAATAAAACAACGAATATGGTAAACGAAAAGGAATGCGAAAAGTTGGTAATTTGTTTGGTGAACTTGAGATAATAAGATTAAGCATGAGATTTGTATAAATAATCACTGAATCAAAAATGAATCCAACAGAAACACATTTGATTTCAACCAATTCACTTCAGACAAAACAAAAATCTTCCTTTCAACATGAAGTTCTTCTTAATTGTAAGTTTAAATTTTTTGAAACATTAGCTTTTTTAAATTCAAACTAAACAATATTTGTATTGGTATTTCAGACACTTTTGATTTGTTGTGTCATCGCAATTGCAATGGTCTCAGCTGCTCCATCTGAAGAAGGAATTTTCGGTGATTTACCTGACAGTGATATTGTTAATCCACAGGAGCCAAATGAATCACTGAAGTTGTTGCTACTGAAGAAGCTTAAGCTTAAGTTATTGAAGGGTTAAGCTTTCGAAAGATTGGTTTTGTTTATAATCTTAAGAACCTAGAAATAATATAAGACTATTTTTAAGCTGTTGTTACAATAAATTTTATTTAAACAAATTACTTTTTGTTTCATTATTATCATTTTTAATTTGTATGTTTTAAGAAAATAATTATTCATTTTATTAAGTAACTCGTGTATACCTAATAACATAGCAAATTCTTAAGTCCACATAGATTTTAATAAGAACATCACATATTTCTGGAGCAAGTTCTGAAATAAAGTAAGTGTGGAATAAAAGTTTCAAAAAAAAGAATGGTTAAAAATTTATAAACGAAACTTACGAAAGTAAAATCACTTCCAAACTCGATTAAAAAACTATATAAAATGACAGGAAAGTTTTGAAATCGCTGTAAAACAAGAAAACCAATCAAAAACAAAAAAGCAAATTATTTAGATTCAAAAAATGAAACTATAATCTAAAGGCCAATTTCCTAAAATTTGATAGTACATACTTTTGGTTTGTATTATTTTGATAAAAAGAATTAAAAACAGTGGTTCCAAATTATGCAATAATGGTATCACCGTTCTTTGAAATGTCTGAAAATATGCAGTTTACAAAAGTCCTACAAAGTTCTTATTTAATTTATCGATATTTTAGCTCAAGCTATACTAGTTCTCAACGGACTGTTGCGCCACCTAATTTATTTTGTATATATCCTTTTCACTTACCTCTGTTTAACTCCAGAGCCTGAGAAATTTTAAGGCCACTTTTCAAAATTGTAGAGTACCGTCAATACATCTCAAAAAAGTACAGTATTCTCAAGAACGTACCAATCAAGACCGTCTATGAATCAAAATAGTTCAGCAAAGAATCCTCCCCATTCTAGTCCAATGTTGTCGTTTGCGCTACAATGCAAACATTTTGGAATAAGTTTTTATTATTTCCCAATATTTTTTTTTAGGGTAAGAGGAGTAATTTTGTTCTGCGTAGGTATATGGTACTGATTTTTTGTTGAGATTACGACTGATAAACAGCTGTCAGTGTTTGAATAACCTAAAAAATTAAATTAGGTGGCGCAACAGTCCATTGAGAACTAGGGCCTAGTGCCTAGTGACTTACAACTCTCAATCATTCCTGTGTGCGAGTTATGCTGCCAGGAATGGAGGGGACATACAATTTTAAGCCGAATCTGAACGGCTAATTAGAGAAAGCACTTTTCATGACAAGAATTACTCTTGGAAAATTTGTCAATTCCTCGCAAGAGGCAGTACCCGTGAAATAAAACTTTAGACGGCACAGGCAGGGAGTGAACCCAAGACCTCTGGTATAATAAAATATTCACAACAATATTTTGTGTAAGATAAATTATTTGAAGTCAATATCTTTCTTTGTTCTCCTAATGCTTGAGTCGAAAACCATTTCTTATCAGTTTTTTGTTAAATATATTTTTCTTATCGAGATTTTTAGTCGAAACCCAATTTTTACCAAATTGGGATCGGATTTGTCTAAGAAAATTTAGCACACAATGAAATAATTTTGAAATCAATACCTTTATTTATTCATAAGATATCTAGAATCGAATATCAATTTTTTACCAATTTTGCGTACTATTGTTTGTAGATTTTATTTTTTTTATGAAAAACCAATGTGTTTCATTTTTATAAAAAAATTTACTGGATGTCGAAAACAATATTTTCTGTGAGATAAAATTAGTTTGAAGCCAATATTTTTAATTTTTGAAAAGATATTTGAGTCGAAAATAAATTTTTACCAAAGTTTTAGTATTGTTTTTTTTAGGTTTTTATTTTTTATAAAAAAAATTGTCAATTCGAGTTTTCTCAAAATTTTACCAGATGTCAAAAACGTTATTCTTCGTTGCATAAAATTATTTTGGAGATAAAATCATTTGGTCTTTTGTTGTTCGTAAATTATTCTAGGTGACAATTATTTTTTTTCATTTTTTTTTGATTTATAAAAAATCGTTTATTGAATTTTTCCCAAAAATATACTAATTTGGTACCTATCACGTTACAATATAAAATATACAATTTAATTCAAGTCGCTAGCTTTATTGGTTCGTGAGATATTTTGGGTTAACCAAAATGTAGATTTGGGTTAACCAAAATGCTTAAATTGCTATGGTAAAAAAATCACACACTCATTTTTTTTGAGAACCCTTTCTGCATATCATCTTTATAACAAAATGTATTTGAAGTCAATATCGCCACTTGTTCTTATAGATAGAGGCGTCGAAAAAGCTTCCCGTGCGTACACACGCACGCACATGCCTATTTTTTTTAAAAACCTTTTATTTAGACTCTAGTTACCTTGAAACGGCGAAAAATGTCGAAATTTTCAATTTGACAAATCGCACCTATTACAATAACTTCCTATGGGAAGATAAAAACCAAAAGATGGTCCACCCTGTATAAGTAAAGCATTCTTCTATTATTTTATAAATACAAACAAATATTTTTAATAGATATATCATTTATGAGCATAGATAAGTAGTATATACATGTATAGTTACTAATAGCCACATAACTTGTGAAATTCGACTTAAAATCTTAAGAGTAATAATGTTGCACTTGATTGATAAGTTATGAAAAGTTTAAGTTTAAGGTCCATGTGAAATAAAAACATCTTATTCCAGACTGGTAACGGACTTTTTTTTAATTTCCCATTTTTCTTAAAAAGAAAAGAAAACCAACTCATAAAAAAAAATGCTAATTTTTTTCAGTAGATCTTTGACAATGCACATTCCATTAAAAACCACAAAACTTTTAAATAATATCGTTAACATTCTTTTTTATGATACCTAGACTAGATTAGAATTCTCCAAAGTTAAAATATTTAGTTTGAAAAATATTTAAAAGAGCTAAATATTCCAAACAATTACATTTTTGAGAGCAAAACTAAATTCAGGTGTATGTAAAATAGTAGGTACAAATTCCTTACCGAGCCAAGTTAGCTATAGAACTTTTTTCAAAGAATACCAACTTTTGAACACTCAAACTCAAATTTAAAAATATGGTGTTTTCTTAAATATGTTTTATTCAATAAAAATAACTTAAAAATAGTCTATTTTGGTGTGTAGTTCAGTCATAATCAATCTCTAAACAGATCAACCCCTCAATAACTTGAGCTTGAGTTTCTTCAGCAGCAACAATTTTAGTGATTCACTGGGCTCTTGTGGATTGGCAATATCACTGTCAGGTAAATCACCGAAAATTCCTTCTTCGGATGGAGCAGCTGCAGCCATTGCTAATACGATAGCAAAGCAAACGAAAAGTGTCTAAAAAATAAAATTAATTTATTAAAATAGAGTGATTAAGGAAACAACTAAATTCTAAATGTTTAGTAACTTACCATCAAGAAGAATTTCATATTGAAAGGCTTAAAAGGCTCTGGTGGTCTTTAATTGAATTGAATTGGTTAGAATCAGATTTGTATCTGTTAGGTTGTGTATTGATTCATAGAATATTTATACTAATCTCATGATTCTCTGCAATCATCAATAACTTATCAATTCTCAAGTTCACCAAAAATTGTTTTTGTTTTTGATCATTCATTTTTGCATGAATAAAACTAATGTCTTCGACTATGAACACACATACTGAGACAATTATGATAATTTATTTGGTAAGAGGTAAAATAAAATTAATTTTAGAAAAATGATATAAGTGGAATTATTCATATACATAAGTCGCTCTTCATATGTGGTTTTGAATGTGGAGTATCTCTCTAGTTTTGAGAGTTCATTAAGTTTTGAACTACATCATATTTATGTTTGTTTTACGAAGGAGTTATTGCGTCGTTTAATGAGATTTGCTTCTAAGTTTTTAGAACTTTTGGAAATGGAAAAATCACTTTCTTGAGAATTCTGTATTGTCCTGAAAAGTATTCATGGTCCAACACGGTCTAGAGAAGTCTATTCCCGAGATTGAAACAAGTCCAGTGTCCAGCAATGAAGATCGAATATTCACTCCAAAAAGCGAGTTTAAACAAACAGAGTCAAAACAACTAATATACAGGGTTATACATTTTGCGGTTTCAAAAGTAAATGTCTCTAGAAATAAAGCTATATTCGCTCGAGTTGTGTGGCATGCAGCACCGTCTTGCTGTAACCACATATTCTCCAAGTCGTATTCTTCAATAGCAGACAAAAAAAGTCGGTTGACATATGACCATAAGGACCTCGTTGTTTTCGAAGAAGTAAGATCCAATCACAACTTCGAACCAAAGAGCGCACCAAACAGTGACTTTTTGTTGATGTAATGTCCTCTCTTCAATTAGTTGAGCTTTCTCAGAACCCCAAATATAACAATTTTGTTTATTTATATACCCACCGAGTGAGAAATGCGTTTCGTCGCCGAAGAAAATTTTGTTCGAAAAATCGCCACCACCTGATGTTAAAGCACCCATTCCACGTATCAGTTGTTGTGTGAGCTTGACTTTTTATGGATGTAGCTGTAGATCCAAATGCATAATACGCCATAATGTGCCGTAAGACAGTCCTAATTTCTGAGAACGACGAGGAATCGACACATTCGGGTATTCAGCAACACTTTTACTTACAGCAGCGATATTTTCAGTGCGAAACTATAATGCACAACCCTTACAATATCTGCAACCAATCCAGTCTCTTCAAATTTCCTCACAATTTTGCCATTTGCTTGAGTAGCACGATATGTGGCTGTTTCAGAATCACCATTTTTGTAGTAGTTTTTAACAATTTGTATGCGTTGTGTGATAGTTAAGCGATGCATTTTCATAAATATCAGACTTTCAACTGAAAAAAATTGCTTTAACAACGTACTTTAAAATGTCAAAAATTTATATTATAAAATTCTTTGTGAACAAAATTCCTTATGATCAAAATTTTAAAAGGACAAAATTCTGTATCCAAGTTTTGATTGGTAAATACTCTGTATTTTAAAATGCTATAAGAAGTCAAAAAATGAACAATCGTTTTAATTAGGTAAAAAATTCGCACTTTTTACTTGCGAATATAGGAACTATATGGCAAGTTTTGCATTTGTGCAAAATTTTGTCTGTCTGTCCAGTGTCCACGCTCCTACAGCCTAAACCATTGGGTCGATTGAGTTCAAACTTGGAAGTTAAGGTTTTGAGCAGATTCGCGTTAGGCATTTTTTTAATTTTTTTTTAAGATCAAAACTAACAGTGGCCCCCATACAATTTTTTTGGTCAAAAAACGATAATTCGAATTTTCTCAAAAACAAACCGATAGATTTTTTTTAAATTTTATCTAAAATTTTATTTTTTAACTTGGCTTCTTTTAATAAGAAAAACATATTTTTGTATTGCTCAGGAAAGGTACCGCTCATAGAACCGTTATTTTGTTTTTTAATTTTCTCAGCAACTTATGTACTGATTTCAATAATTTTTTTTGTGAATAAGCTCTTATATTGCTTTAACAATATTTGATTATCAAAAGTGCAATTTTTTATTGTTTGGATTTTTAAAAAAATATTGAATTTTTTTTTTTTCAAAATTCTATATCTCGAAAACGGGTTAATATTTTTTTACGAAATTCAAATGTAGAGCGTATATTTACAATCACTAAACAACTGCATACCAAAAATATTTTTAGAACAAAACTGAAAAATTTTATATATAAAAAATTAATTAAAAAAAAAAACAGCTCAAACGATTTTCGAAAAAAAATTTTGAAAAATCAAGGGCTTTTTTATTTATAAAATGGCATTTAAATTTTTGAAGACAAATTTTTTTTTCAGGTAAAATTTTGAATCTTAAATTAGTTTTTTTTTTAAATTATTTTAACGGTATTGAATGTAACCCCCTCCCAAAAAAATTGAAAAATGGAGGTTTTTTCGACAAATCAAATGGCATTTATATCTTTGAAGACAAACTTTTTTTACAGGTATATTTTTAAGTCTTATATACATAGATACTTTTTTAAACAGACTCTTTGAATACAGGAGCAAGTTCGTGCGACCCAGTCGTGCATTTTATTTCATTATGAAAACACTTTTTCTCTTCAGTCCAATTACAGTATTTTTAAGTGCAGAATTTCGAAAACCAAATATTTTTCGAGACTAAAATATCATCACAGTTTTTTAACAGTACAACTTTGCAAAACATTTTAAGACAATAGCATGTATTGTTTTTTTTTTTTGAGTAATTATTAATTTTTTGTGTTCCTAAAAAGTTGTTAGTGTTCAAGTTTCAAGTGACTTTTTTCAGGAACATATTAATAAATATAGTGTTTTTGTATAAGATGTAAGTAATATATGTATAATTTTGTAAAGTATTTATCATCTTCTACAACTTCTTATTGTAATATTAAATAATACAATAGATGAAGTGCTGTATAAAAAAAAGAACTATCAAAAGCAAACTTTGTAAGGATACAGTATTTTGAGATGATGAATTCGGAGACACAGTATTATGATCATTGTATTTTTTTAATGCAGAATTTAAACATGCAGTATTCTAAGTTTCCATCGATTTTAAATAAGTAATTTTAAACATTCAGAATTATAACCAAACAGACTCATACAGTAACATACCGAATTACGATCATACAGAATTCTGAAAAACAATGAAAGGACTCTTTACATTGAAAAGGCTTTTCAACGTTTCATTTCTTTAAAATACAACCTCGCACTTAATTCGTAAGTAAAGTACCTAAATCTTAAATGTTTTTAAGACCAAATATTCAGGCTAAAGAATTGTTGTTTATTTATAATTTTAGACACTACACATTTGATGGTATACTTTTCGTTAATCGGAAACTCTCTTTTGTCGAAAATTCATTTCCGATATCGAAGTTATTTCTTAGTTTCACTACTATTTGGTCACTTTTTTCAACTTCTTCATTTAATTTACAACAGCTTTTCAAAAGAACCGTTTTTTTGCTATAAACTACAATGTCCATGGATTAAAAAACTTCTAAAAAATCAGACATTTTTGAAATTGTGATGGGTCAACGCCTTAACTCTAAATGTTAACCCTAAATTCAAAATTCATGTCATTAGTTATTCGTGAAAATTAAGAAAAAATCGGGTATGTCCATTGTCTGTTAACAAATATTTACTTCTTCATTTTTAAAACGGTTCATATATTTATTTATTTGTTTTCGATAGTTTTTTAAAACCGTCTCTTATTAGCAAATACAATTTTCTCTTTGCATATTACTGAAAAACTTTTTAAAATTCTAAACATAATTTTCAAAATGTATTGCTGGTGAAACAAGAAGAACAAACACTTTGCAAAATAATAAAACTTTTCACTTTTCAGAAAAGGTTTTGCACTTTTCAAATTTGAGTTTAGTGAAACGTAATTTGCAAAGTAAAAATAAAAAGTTGCAAAGTGTTTCGTGAAACAGGGTACAGGTACTGCTCCCGTTCCAACGCTTAATAAGCAAATATTATTGAATGACGAATTAACTCCTCTGTGAAACATAATTATAATGTAGTTCAAAACTTAATGAACTCTCAAAACTAGAGAGATACTCCACATTCAAAACCACATACGAAGAGCGACTTATATGAATAATTCCCCTTATAACATTTTTTTAAAACTAATTTTATTTTACCTCTTACCAAATAAATTATCATAATTATCTAAGTATGTGTGTTCTGTTCATAGTCGAAGACATTAGTTTTATTCATGCAAAAATGAATGATCAAAAACAAAAACAAAATCGATTTTTGTTGAACTTGAGAATTGATAAGTTATTGATGATTGCAGAGAATCATGAGATTAGTATAAATATTCTTCGAATCAATACACAACCTAACAGATACAAATCTGATTCTAACCAATTCAATTCAATTAAAGACCACCAGAGCCTTTTAAGCCTTTCAATATGAAATTCTTCTTGATGGTAAGTTACTAAACATTTAGTTGTTTCCTTGATCACTCTATTTTAATAAATTAATTTTATATTTTAGACACTTTTCGTTTGCTTTGCTATCGTATTAGCAATGGCTGCAGCTGCTCCATCCGAAGAAGGAATTTTCGGTGATTTACCAGACAGTGATATTGTCAATCCACAAGAACCCAGTGAATCACTTAAATTGTTGCTGCTGAAGAAACTCAAGCTCAAGTTATTGAGGGGTTGATCTGTTTAGAGATCGATTATGACTGAACTACACACCAAAATAGACTATTTTTAAGTTATTTTTACTAAATAAAACATATTTAAGAAAACACCACATTTTTTTAATTTGAGTTTGAGTGTTCAAACGTTGGTAATCTTTGAAAAAAGTTCTATAGCTAACTTGGCTCGGTAAGGAATTTGTATCTGCTATTTTACATGCAGCTGAATTTAGTTTTGCTATCAATCATGTAATTCTTTTGAAAATTTAGCTCTTTTAAAATTTCTTTAAGCTAATTATTTGAGCTTTGACGGATTCTAATCTAGTCTAGGTATCAATGTATCATAAAAAAGAATGTTAACAATATTACTTCAGAGTTTTGTAATTTCGAATTGAATGTGCATATCAAAGATATACTAAAAAATAATTAACATTTTAGTTTTGTTGGTATAAGTTTCCTTTTTAAGAAAAAAATTGTACCTAACCAACCTGAAATAAAATTTATTTATTTTACATGGACCTAAAACTTAAACTTTTCATAATTTATCAGTCAAGTGCAATATTATTTGTCCTAAGACTTTAATTCAAATTCCACAAGTTATGTGACAAGTTATTATTTACTATGTTAGTATGTTCATAAATAAAATATCTATCAAACATATTTTGATTATTCAAATCATGATTTATTTAAACACTGACAGCTGTTTGCCGGTTGTTATCTTAACAAATAGTTAGTATTATACCTCCGAAGAAAGAAATGAGTCCGTTTAAGCTTGAGCAACGTTGGGAAATATTGAAAACCTATTCCAAATAATTAAGTGTTGTGGAGCTCAAATAGTGCTTTTTTTTAAATAAGTTTTGACCAAAATTAATAATGCAATAATTCTAGAAACTCGAATTCTAGTATTTTCAAGAGATGTGATCTATTTCTTGGAGTATTACTTTTCTTGAGTTCATTCTACATAAACATACAAATGGTAGTTGTTAGCCAGAAATGATTAACGCATTTAAGTTCACTAACAAACGACTTTTGTTGAATATTTTTTAATGACACAGTTTTGAACATATAATTTATGTGTAACCATATAATTAAATGGAGTTCTCTAACTAAACAAAAGTCAAGTTTTTCAGATGGTAGGTTGTCAGAGGATTCGTAGCGGAGTCAGACAGGGCTGTATTCTGTTGCCAATATTATTTTTGTTGGTGATAAGTGATCTACTGCGCGCAGCTTTGTCAGGTAACGGAGGGATCCAATGGATTTTGAAATCCTACTTAAAGCACTTGGATTACGCGGACGATGTTTGCTTACTCTCTCATAGGATCATAGATCTCCATCAAATGACAACAAGTGTAGAGAGAGAAGCAGAAGTCGTGGAGCTGATCATTAATTCCCGCAAAACAAAAATGATCAGGCTCGGAACCCGACCATCCTCTCAAACAAATGTTTCCTCGCAACCGGTGCAGTGGAAAAAGTGGAGAGCTTTCAATACCTTGCAAGTATCGACTCCATCGAAGGCGGAACCGAGCAAGACATCATCCGCCGCATCGGCAAAGCAAAAGCGGAGTTGGGTATGCTGTCGAAAATTTGGAGGAATTACTATATTAGCTTAAGAACAAAGCTACGACTGTTTCGCACAAATGTCGAATCTGTGCTTCTTTATGGGTACAGCAACTGGAAGGTTACTTCAGCCATTACAAGAAAGCTACAAACCTTCGTGAATAGATGTTTTCGCAACATCCTTAGGATTTTCTGGCCAAACCGAATATCAAATGAGGTCCTTCATAGAAGTACAGGTCAGGAACCTACATGCGCTTCGAAAAAGTAACGAATGCATTGCAGGCCAAGCAATACAGTGGAATCCGCTCACCAAAGAAGGAAGAAGAGCTGGACGACCGAGAAGCACATTGCTCAGGACGGTCGAGGAGGAATCAGCTTCAGTAGGCAAGAGTTAGAGGGAGCTGAAACACATCTCCGAAAACCGCACACGATGAAGCGTAGGCGTAGTAGAGGCCCTATGCCCTTTAAAGGGTTCCCAACGGACCTAACAGGTCTGAGGACCTGAGTAAGTAAGTAAGTTTTTTTGAACTCGCCAGGAACGGTACAGTACAGCCCATCCTACCACGTTTTGCACGTACTGGCATACAAATCGCTACTTGTAAACTGTTGGTAATGCAAGACGCTGTGAGGAGGGCAGGCACCAGGTGGAACAACATCCCCACGTGTCAAGTCACAAAAAACATCTGGCCAACACTGGATTTAAAACGTTCAAGGTGCTTGCTCTCTCTAAGCAGATCGCATATAAGCTCGATAATAGGTGTCATAACCGGACACTGTATAATAGGAAAGCACGCCACGAGACTAGGCGTATTCTCAAATGACTTTTGCAGAAGCTGTATGGACGAGGAAGAGGAAGAAACAGTTCTTCATCTTCTCTGCACATGCCCTGCTCTGGCTCGAAAACGCAAGAATTACCTAGGAGAATTCTTCTTTAACGATCTAAACGATCTAAATCATATCAGCAAAATCAGCCTGTCACGTTTCGTAAGGGACTCAAACTGGTTCCATTGAGCTTAGGAGAAAGCCTCAAGACTCATGTGGTATCACAATGGGCCATTAAACTAAGTGTGTTCGTTTCCATCTTGGACAGCCACTATAACCTAACCTAACCTAACCTAAGTAAGTTTTTCAGAAAATTACACTTACGGTTAGGAAGTCTGTCCGTTTTTAAAAATGTATGACTCATCATATTTGATAAATAAATTTGTTCGGTGCTTAAAACAATTCTATGATTTTTCAGCACTTTTGAACTGAAAATCAAATGCAATTTAAGGCATCAGTTACTCTCTTTTGTTTATTAACTGAAATTCAAGATTTATTATTAATAAAGTAGCATACAAAATTATATACATATATTATATATCTTAAAGTTATTTGCTTAAAAATTTAAACAATTTAGTCAAGTTAAGGCCAATTTTATCAATTTACTAAGCTTGAAAGGTGATTTGGCTAATTTTAAACAATTTTAAAATCCTACTATCTCCTAACATTTTGTTAAAGTTAAAATTACGGAATGGCTACATTAAACTTAGAAAATGTTTTCGAAGTAAGAAAATTTGTAAATTTAAATGGAATCGGCTTTGTACAGAAAAATGCAATGTCCTTTCGAAGAGCTGCATGATGGAGACAAAGACGGAATAACAAATCGTAGGCTTAATGTTTCATTGGAATTACAAGTACTTTTATCATTAAATTTTTTGTGATAAAATATTACTTAAAGTTTGCACCACTGACTTTAAGAAGCTACTGAACTTTACTTAAAGTAAATAAAAATTTTTAAGTCATGTCTTGATATTAAAAAAAATGTATAATTTCATTAGCTATAACTTATTTTTACTATAACATCATTAAACTGCAATTTTAATAATGATTTAAATATTTTGCACTGTTATAACTATTCCAAAATTGTTATCCTGTTCTTAATAATACCCTAATAATTTCTTTTTCCTAAAAAATATGCCTATGATTTGAACTGTTAAAAACTCATAAGTCATATGGACTTGAAAAAATTACCTTAAAATATAGAGTAGCCATTTTGTGATTTAAAATTAAGTAAAATATTAAGAGATAGAAGGATGATAAAACTGTTAACAATTAGCAAAATAACTATCTTAACTATGTTAAGCTTAATGTTACTTAAAATTCTGCATCATTTTTAACAGAAAATCAATCAAATATGTTGATAGAATGAGCACTACAAAGCTTTAACTTTCGTTTAATACTTGTAGATTGATTAAAGCTGTAAATATTCTGTTTTAATTCAATTCAAATATTAACGACAATAATATAAATATTTCAATAATTAAGAGAACAAAACTAGGTTAAGGCGATTAAAATTCATGAATTTACTATATGCGCTCTATACATTATACTTCTGCACTTTCAATTTTGTTAGAACATACATTCGCCATCTAAACCTATACATAAATTATTGTTAAATAAAATAATAATTTTACTTATGACTAAAAATCGCCAACCGCAAACCGGAACAAATTTACATAATATTTGCGACTTAAGACATTGCCCCTTCTATTGAATATTACGCATATTTATATTTATAAATAAACAATTTATTAAAAAAAAAGAAAACGTAAACAATAGATGCGAAAATTATTAGCAGTCCGTTCGATGAACTTGAGCAGATTGATTGAATCAAAATTGTACGAATATAAATAGTTGCTGAATTGATCTTCAAATTAACAGATTCTTAGAAGAATTCAACCAGTTCACATCAAACTAAACTTAAACTTCTATTCAAAATGAAATTCTTCCTTATCGTAAGTCTTATTAATCTAAAGTTATTATCAAAATATACAAATATTAATAAATTATTTAAAAATTTCAGACACTTTTGGTATGCTTTGCCATCGTTCTCTCAATGGCTGCAGCTGCTCCATCCGAAGAAGGAATTTTCGGTGATTTACCTGACAGTGATATTGCCAATCCACAGGAACCAAGCGAATCACTGAAGTTGTTGCTGCTGAAGAAGTTGAAGCTTAAGCTGTTGAGAGGTTAAGCTGCTCAAAGAAAATTGTTATTAAATGCCTTAAGTTTACAAAGATTGATTATTTTTAAGTTATTGTTACAATAAATTTTATTTTATACAAAATTAAACTTATTTTTTTCATTTAAATGATTGTTGATACTAATTGAGAAAATTATATAAAATGTGGTTTATTTCACATTCTCAAAAATTGACAGTTAAAAAATACTTTTAAAATCGCATTGAAATAAATACATTCGTACAACTATCGGGTTTTTTAATAAGAGCGCTATAAAAGTTGTTTTTAATAAAACAAAAACGGTTTTGGATATCAATGAAATTCTTTATTCTTGTGAAAGTACGTTTGATGCCATTATGTATGGAACTTGGTTTCTTTTGCATGGCCACCACGGGCCCGCTTGCAGAAGTCCAGACGCTGAACCCAATTTTCGACGGTTTGCAAGCATTAATCGGCCGATACTGCTGCAATTTCACGTTCGATATTCGTATGAAGTTCATCAATTGTCGCTGGCTTGTTGGCATAGACCATAGACATAGCCCCCGGCCCATAAACCACACCAAACCGTAATTTTTTCGGGATGCAATGATGACTCATGGAGTTCGTGTGGATTGCTAACCAATACTGCATATTTTGTTTATTGTCGAAGCCATTCAGCTAGAAATGAGCCTCATCGCTGAAGATGATTTTTCGATGAAAATCCGAATCATTTTCAAGTTGTTGCTCAGCCCAATTCACGAACATATGACGCTTCTGGTGATCAAGCGGCTTCAGTTCTTGCGTCATTTTAATCTTGTAAGGATGTATGCCAAGATCTTTTCGCAAAATTCGCCACAACGACGTCACAGAGATGCCCAACGCTGCTTGAGAACGACGTGTGAGAGACCCATTTGGAATTTATGCAACTGAAGCCTCAGCGGCAGCAATATTCTCGACACTACGGGCACTTCTTTGTCTCACTGGCAGGGGAACGTTTTGTACTATGTGATGTCTGTGGATTCAAATTTTTCACTAGACGCTCAATTGTTGATCTGCTAGGACGATTATGACGACCATAAATTAAATAGCTCTCTTAACGTTGAGGTCATTGACTCTTTGACTTTCGGTAGTAAATTTTAATAATTTCGACTCGTTATTGGCTGCAGAGAAATGTCAAAAGAGCGGGAAGAAATACGAGGTATGTTCAAAAAGTACACGGAATTTTTAAATTTCGCGGGTCTGGAGAGTCCGAAGATAAAATTTGTTTTGTATTGTGTTGGTATACATGTACCTAAAGTATGATGCAATTTTCAGCTATATTCACTGTTTACGGCGATTTTTGCTTATTTAAACAATGTTTGACCAAAAAAACAATCGCATGAACATCGCTCAGGAGCTGTTAAATGACGTCAACGACCATCCAAGTTTGCTTGAAAGGGTCATAACTGGTGATGAAACATGGGTGTACGGTTATGATATCGAAACCAAAGCACTATCGTCCACCTGGAAGCATCCAACGTCAAGAGCCAAAAAAGCACGTCAAGTTCGATCAAAAGTGAAGGTTTTGCTTACTGTTTTCTTCGATTATAATGGCATAGTGCATCTAGAGTTCTTACCACAAGGTCGTACGGTTAATAAGGGGTATTACCTTGAAGTTATGCGACGTTTGCGTGAAGCAATCCGAAAAAAACACTCAGATTTATGGAAAAACAGTTCATGGCTTTTGCACCACGATAACGCACCTGCTCACTCGTCGTTGCTTGTTCGTAATTTTTTGGCCAAAAATAATACCGTAGTCATGCCCCAACCTCCATATTCACCAGATATGGCTCCGTGTTACTTTTTCCTGTTTCCAAAGTTGAGGAGACCCATGAAAGGATGGCGTTTTTCCTCGATTGAAGAAAAAAAGGCGGAATCGCTGAGAATGCTAAAGGACATATCAAAAAGTGAATATCAAGAGTGCTTCGAAGATTGCAAAAAACGCTGGCATAAGTGTATTATATCTGGGTTGGACTACTTTGAAGGGGACCACATTGATGTAAACGAATAAATAAATATTTGTTTGAAAAAACGAAAATTCCGGGTACGCCTCGTATGGCGTCGTTTGCTGCCTGTTGAAAAACCCTTTATTTTCATGCGGAATAAATGGCAAACTTACGGTATTTGAATCAAATATAAACTAAGATGAAATCAACTTTTAAAGTTGCTTTTGGAGCGTTGGTTAACTGACAAATGATGACATTCTAGAATTAAAGCTATGTAAGTGCTACCTGTAGCTAACATCGCAGAGATTTCCGTATTCTCGGAATTATAAACAAAATTTGTCATACAAATTTCTCATTTTTGCTGTCAGAAATCTAAGAACAACATTTTTTAAACTTCTTTAGAATTCGCAAAATTTAAAAAAAGACGAAACGAACTAAAGCTAATTTTATTGCTAGGAATGAATAGTTAATTTTGTTTATATTTCATATTCCTGCTCTGTAAATCCATCAGGGAAAATTCTCAAATCTCTTTGCAATATAAATTGAGCAAATGTCACTTAAGTTATCAGTTCGCTTCACGTCGTAAATAACGTTTGCTAAAACTCCAATGACCGAAAAACCAATTCAAATTGAGAAAGGACAATAATGTTATAGAATTAATTGATTATGTAAGCTTTTAAAAATTTCAAAGTCGTTCAATTCCTTATCAAAAATAATGTAAATTGAAATAATATAAGTTGCTAATTTTTATTTGTAATGAGTTCCGTGAGAAAAATGTGAAAATCTTTGCATATTTTCAAGAAATATTGCACGTTATCAAAAATTGAAAAAATGTTGTGGGTACACTTTAAAGCTGTTGTGATTTTACAATTTTTTCCTCTAATTAATACATTTGGAGAAAAACGATTAAACATATTCGGCTTTAGCAAATGCATAATAGTTAGTAAAATGCACGACTGAATCGCAGGATTTTGCTCCTATACCCAAAGAATCTGTTCAAAAATAGGACCTATAATTTAATATTTAAAAAAATACCTGCAAAATAAGTTTGCCTTCAAATTTTTAAATGTCATTCCTCATAAAAAAACCTTAATTTTTCAGAATTTTTGTTTTGAAAATCGTTAGAGCGGTGTTTTAAATTAATTGTATACAAAACTGTAAAATTTGTGTGTACAAATATTTTTGGAATGCAGTTATTTAGAATATAATAATACACATTTTATATTTGACGTTCGTTTAAAAATGTTGAACCGCATTCGAGATATCGAGTTTTGAGAAAAAAAATGTTTAATAATTGTTTAAAAATCAGAAACAAAAATGTTGAAATTTTTGGATATCAAATATTGTTAACACAATAAGAGAGCTCGTGCACAAGAAAATATTAAGTTCCTGAGGAAATTTAAAAACAAAGTTAAAAAAAAATTTAGAGAAAATTTAATAAAAATATATAGGTTAGTTAGTTAGAAACCAAAAAAATTTGTCTGGGGACTACTGTTTTTTTTATCCTAAGAAATGACAAAAATGTCTATCTCTGACAGATAGACGGACGGAATCGGGAGCACCACTTTTTTCGATTCCTCTACCATCATATTGTCCAAAAGTATTTGAGATAACCAGTTGGATTCCTTCTCTCCAAACAATTCAACCATAATACCCTTGAGTCCAACTTCGAACGTATTGTTAAGTATATAGGGATTCTTTCTTTAGCCGCAGTACACAAATGTGGAACGCTTTACCTTACTAATCCTGTTCTTCCTTCTTAATTTCTTGTACTGTGTTTAATCATTATAAGGGTATTCATAACCCCTTTAGTGCGCGCTCAATATAAACAAAACGTACCGCAGGCATTATGGTTAGTGCACAGGACTGTCATGCCAGAGGTCTTGAGTTCAATCGCTGCCTATGTCTCTTGCGAGGAATTGACAAAATATTAATCCAATAGTATAATAATTAAAAAATGCTTTCTCAAATTAGCTTTTGGATTTGGCATGAAAAACCGTAAGTTCCCTCAATCTTTGATATAACGCTCACACAGGAATGATTGAGAGCTGCATAATGTGACTAGGACCTGATTTTCTACGAGCTATTGGAAGTTTTCAGGATGCATAAATTAAGCTTTCCATTAAATCCCGACCTTGTCGAATTTTTCTCAAAGTGA
Organism: Eupeodes luniger; assembly: GCA_951509635.1. Classification (NCBI taxonomy): domain Eukaryota; kingdom Metazoa; phylum Arthropoda; class Insecta; order Diptera; family Syrphidae; genus Eupeodes; species Eupeodes luniger. The sequence goes on along the minus strand of OX608074.1, from coordinate 46,908,413 downwards.
TTCTCTAATTCGCTGGACTATGTTGGGGGTTTCTTGGTTTTTTCGTTCTTGGCTGCACGTGTATAGAAACTTTATTAATCTCTTATTGAGGAAAAAGTAGGTCAAATTCCTCAGTTTAATGAATTTAAAACACTTCACGTATAAGCAGCTCAATACTTTTGAAGTTCCGATCTTAACAGCAAACACATTCAGATCTATAAATAATTATATCATAACATAATTTTAATTTTCACATTGAACTTGATTTTTAGACTACCGCAACCAATTAACATAATATTCGTGTCTTAAGTCATTGTATCTTATTCTCACATGTTTAGTTTTAGTTAAAACCAAAAATTCCAGTCACAAAAAAATGTAAACAAAAGATGCGAAATAATTTTTGCTGTCCGTTCGATGAACTTGAGCAGATCGATTAAATTTAAACTGTTCGAATATAAATAGTTGGTGAATTGATTTTAAAATTAACAGATTCTAAGAAGAACTCATCCAGTTCACTTCAAACAAATTCACTATTCAAAATGAAATTCTTCCTTATCGTAAGTTTTAACAATTTAAGGTTTTTATAAAAATATGACAATATTAATTTATTATTTAAAATTTTCAGACACTTTCGGTATGCTTTGCCATCGTCCTCTCAATGGCTGCAGCTGCTCCATCTGAAGAAGGAATTTTCGGTGATTTACCTGACAGTGATATTGCCAATCCACAAGAGCCCAGTGAATCACTGAAGTTGTTGCTGCTGAAGAAGTTGAAGCTTAAGCTGTTGAGAGGTTAAGCTGCTCAAAGACAGCTGTTATTAAATGCCTTAAGTTTACAAAGATTGATTATGTTTAAGTTATTGTTACAATAAAAAGTTATTTAAGTCTAAAGTAATGATTTTATATTTTCTTATTTTTTCCATTTTTCCATGTTTGAAATGGTATTTTTATGTTAAGCCATACAAAAATTATTTAATATAGAATTAATATAAGATGATGTAGCTATTTGTACGCATTGCATCTGAATCCTTAATTGTACATAAGCCTTACATACATTAGGTGGCGCCACAGTCCGTTGAGAACTAGGGCCTAGTGACTTAAAACTCTCAACCATTCCAGTGTGCGAGTCATGTCAGGGATGAACAGGACCTATATTTTTATGCCCTATCGAAATAGCTTATTTGAAAATACTCTTGGAGGATTTTTCAATTCCTCGCAAAAGTCAGTACCCGTGAAAAATTTTAGGTGGCAAAGTCAGGGATTGAACCCAAGACCTTTAGAATGATGCACTTACCATCACGCCACGGGTAATGTGGTACATAAACCTTGCAACCATGAACAAATACCATGCCAAATTAAGTTTTGAAATACAAAAGTAATTGTGAAAATAAAGGGAATGCGAAGAAATATTTTTTTAAAAAATTATTAAAGTTTTAATGAACAATTTTTGGTTTTGTACTAAATTTTAGGAACTATAATATCTTTAGAATAATATCCATTTGAAAAATGATTGCTTGGATAAGTATTGAATGCTCGAAATTGAACTTTAAAAAAGCAAAAAAAAAAACAAAACGATACATTTTTGGTGAACATTTTGTTTCAAGATTAATTTGGACATTAAGTGTGATTAACAATATTAATCAAAGCGTTGCCTTGAAGAGATTAAGGACATGCCATTCTTTTAAGGTGGTTTTAAATCACTTTTTCACGCATTTCATTTCCATAACTTAGTTGTTATGATTTTTAACATGCCGTGGTGGCTAATTAACATCGCAGAACTTAAAATTACGTCACCAGGAAACGTCTCACTTAATAAAGTCAATCGTCCAAGTCATTATTATTAATTGAATAAAATCGATTATCATTTGATTGATGCGAAGCCCGGTCTTACCACATCAGTAAAGCTTGCATTTCATTTCAATTCTTGACTGATACAACCATGACCCAGTATATAAAGATTTTCAAAAATTACGCTCATAAAATATGTTTGCTTATAGCTGAAAAATATCTCTAATATATATAAAATATTCCTGTCACAGTGTTAGTTGCCATACTCCTCCGAAACGGCTTAACCAATTTCAATGAAATTTTGCATATGCATTCGGTAGGTCTGAGAATAGGTTTTTATCTATATTTTATATTCCTAAGTGTTATGGTTTAATTGCATCAACATCTTACACGGTGCAACGATCTTACGATAGTATTCAGTGACTCTATGTAGAATGAAGCATTGATTGCTATTAAGGATCTTTGCATTATCATTGCCAACTTACCACTCAGTAATTTCGGTATGCATTCACCAAATCGAAATGCATCTGCTTTAATAGACACTGAGTCGAATCGTGAACTTCAATACAATACTGTAGAAATGGCAGCGATTGTTGCTCGCAATGTCATGCTCGCAGTTTTGGCAAGATAGGTGGATTCTTTTTTTATGTACCATTTGGAACTGGCAAAACATTTCTTATTTCGCTTGAGGCGGGGAACAGGACATTGAAAGATATAAAAAACAACGACAGCCTATTTGGCGGCACTCTGTTACTGTTTTCAGGTGATTTGAGATAAACACTTCCAGTTATTCCGCGTTCAACGTACGCTGATGAGATCAACATCAACGCGTGCTTAAAATCATCGCAACTGAAAGTAAATATGCGTGTTCAAATGCTTTAAGTTCCATCCGCTGAAACATTCTCGAAACAACTGTTAGATAAAGGCGACGGAAAAGTTACTACAGATGAAACTGGATGTATAAAATTACCGGTCGATTTCTGCACGATTATTGATTCACAAGATGCTCTCATTGACCAGATATTTCCCGATGTATTCAGACAATATACAAATCATGAGTGGCTGGCAGAAAGAGCAATTTTAGCAGCAAAAAATGTGGATGTCAAAGAATTAACCCTTTCGGTACGAGAGTGGTACAGAACAAAGAATATTTATATGTAAATGTCCCACTCCCGTCCCGAAAGGATTAAATCTCAAGATACAACATTTGTTACCAGGAGACTTGGGATCATACAAATTTATTGATACAGTTTGTGATGCTATCGAAGCTGTAAATTATTAAAATGAGTTTTTGAACTCATTAGATTTACCAGGCATGCCATCACCGCATAATTTACAACTGATGGTTGGATCTCCGGTAATTTTGCTTCGTAATTTGAACCCACCACGGTTGTGCAACGGCACGCGATTAGTAATTAAAAATGTTATCCAAGCCATAATTCTAAATGGCAAATTCCGAGGTGAAAATATAATATTACCGCGAATCCCTATTATGCCCACAGATGTGCCAATTCAATTCAAACGCCTTCAATTTCCAATTATTGGCATTTGCAATAACTATCAATAAGTCTCTAGGCCGAACGATGATTGTCTGCTGCTTACATTTGAGCACTTCATGTTTTTCACACGGACAATTATACGTGGCGTGCTCTCAAGTAGGCAAACCATCCAGTTTATTTGTATTGGATGGAATCACACAAAATATTGTTCACTCTTTTGCATTAAGGGATTGATATTGTTCTTTTGTAGTACAGTCATAATTAGCGATATGTATACAATTTTAAATAATTAATTTTAATAAATTAAATAAATTTGTTTAGTGATTTTTTATTTTAATATTTTATCACCTTTTACAGTGTTCTATACTTTCTTACTCTCCCACTTATATACCACATCCTTACACACTTACAATAAGTTATTTATTTCCAGCAAAATATTCTCCAGATATTATTTATATGACAACACAACGTTTGTCGGGTCAGCTAGTAACTTTATAAAAAAATTGATATTCTTCTAAATACAAATAAACGATTAAGGGACAAACCTTTATTTTCGACAATTTTTATGTTTATTACTATTTAATCTTTAGCAAATCATTACATCGCTTTGGAGAAAGTAAGATTATTGCACTTGATGTATAGGGTTTGGCATCAGGCTCTCTTATGGAAAATGCGTGCTTTCGGTTTTCATGAATCCCTCCTTCATTGGATTAATAATTACCTTTCAAATCGTTCAATACAAGTTGTATTGGATGGATTGAAGTCTCAAAACCACAAAATAAATGCTGGTGTGCCCCAGGGCTCTGTTCTATCTCCAACACTCTTTCTCATTTTTATTAATGATCTCCTGTCTGCAACTTCTTATCCAATACATTGTTTCGCTGACGATTATACTCTTAGCTTTTCATATTCGTTTTCAGAATCACATCCCTCTTCTTCGGATGTGGAACTGCAACGATATAATATGATAAGCTCATTAAATTCCGACCTAAACAGCATTGTACAATGTACAATGGGGATTAAAAAAACGCGTGGAATTTAATGCTTCGAAAACCCAATGCTGTCTTGTATCGTTAAAGCGAGATTTACCCCCCTGGTCATTATCCATGGATTGCACTTGCATCGAGGAGACTGAACATCTCGATATTCTCGGTATGTGTATCACCAACCACATTTTGTAGAACGATCACATACTCGATGGTGCAAAAAATGCTGCAAGATGTTTGTCTTTTCTAAGGCGATGTAAGAAGTTTTTCTCCCCCTCTGTTCTGGCTGTTATCTTCAAGACTTAAATACGTACAAAGCTTGAGTATAACTCCCATATCTGGGCTGGTGCTCCTGAAACATACTTAAGGCTATTGGACAGTATTGAACGTAGATCATTTAGATTGATTGGTGATAATACCATCATAAGATCATTTCCATCGCTTGAACATCGTCGAAATGTTTCTTGTCTCACCCTCTTTTACCGTTGTTTTAACGGTTTATGCTCTAGACTTCTAGAGAAATAGCCAGCTGCTTTCATCCCCTTAAACAGTTCAACCTTAATACTCTCGCTTCTAGGAATGCTCATCAATATACCCTCTAGCCCAGCTTCGGTCGTACTGTCAAGTGCAGAGATTCGTTCTTTAGCCGTACTGCGCGAATGTGGAATGCCTTGCCACACTCTGTCTTTCCCAGCCATTGCAATATTCAGGAATTGAAAACCAATGTGCACCGACAGCCCCTTTCAACCCCTCTCTCCCTTTCCTAGTGCTCAAACTGTGTCTACATAAAAAGGGTAGTATTATCCCCTTGAGTGTGCCCTTATTATAAAAAAATTAATGTTAAGTAATATATGAATGTTAGACCCAAAATCAATTTTCTTATGCAGCTGATATCGCTGCATTTTTGTTTTTCTTTGTTGTTTATAGTTGCAGACCTCGAAAACCATCCATAACAATGGAACATTTTGGGTACAAATTTTTTTAGTGCCGATGTTCTTTACGTTTTTGAAATTGTGCCCCGCTATATTTTTTTAATGTGTTTTCAATTCTTAAAAAAATAATTTCTGTTTAAAAATGCAGAGAGAGCAAACTAATAGTCCTTAAAAAAACTAAAAATGGTACTATGTTGAGAATACCTTACTCTAGTGCCGATGTTCCTTAGATTTTTTTAAAGTGATTTTACGTAAGAAGTCTTTTAAAAAAGAACAAAAAGTCCTTTAACTTCGGAACATCGAATTAAATCGGAAATTCAGATTTGGTTCTAAGAAAAAGAGTAAATATTAAAATTTCAGATTGATATTTACTTGCGACGGAACAATATGGAAAGTATTGCATTCGTAACAACTTTCGAATCAAACATTACTATGGTAGAAAAGTCGAAAAAGGTGGGTCCCCTGATTCCGTCCATCTGTCTGTCTGTCCTGGCCCTTACAGCCAAAACCATTGTGCCGATTGAAATCAAGGTTTTCAGCCGACTAGGTTAAGGCGTTTTTTCATTTTTTTAATACGAAAAATAACATATAGATTTTTTTAAAACTTTCTCAAGAAAAACATATTTCTTTCTACAAGAAAAATATATTTTGGTAATACTCCCGAAGGGTACCTACCCTTAATAAAACCCTTATTTAGTTTTTAACTTTTCTCAAGAACTAATCGACCGATTTCAATAATCTTCTCTTTCAGTGCAAGCTCTTGTCGATGATCAAATTTTCAAATTGATGAGGATTATTTATGATCAAAAATGTCATTATTTTTTTTTTTTGATTTTTAAAAAAATAATACCAAATGACGTTATACCAAACTAGTATACTTTTGCAAGAAATTCCAACTAACGGTATTTGTTATAAATCAAAAAACTGAAAAAAAAGATTTGTCACCACGAATATTTTACGAACAAAAAATGACTTTATGTCCAAAATAAGTGTATACATCGAAGAATAAAGTTTTTACATCTGGTAAAATTTTTAGAAACATAGAATTGACATTTTTTTTTATAAAAAATAAAAACCTAATAAAAACATTACTAAAAATTGATTTTCGACTCAAATATCTTTTTTTAAAAATTTAAGATTATGTGTTCAAACTAATGTTACCTTATAACAAATATTGTTGAACATTGGACAAAATTTTGTAAAAACCAAATTGAAAGTTTTCTTACAAAAAATAAAAACCTAAAAAAAAACAATACTAAAACTTGGTAGAAATTTACTTTCGACTCAAATTCCCTTTTTTAAAAATTTAAGGTATTGGCGTCAAACTTATTTCACCTTATAGAATATATTATTTTCGACACTCAGTAAAATTTTTATAAAAGTCCGACAGTCAGTTTTTTTGTTAAAAATTAAAATATACAAAAAAAAGTACGCAAAATTCTTAAAAATTGATGTTCGGTTTTCGATATCTCGTGAATAAATGAAGGTATTGACTTCAAAATGATTTTATTCTGTGATAAATTTTCTTCTAAAAATCGAATGTAGTTTTTTTTATAAAAGAAATAAAAACTTTCAAAAAATTGAAAATTGGTTTTCGACTAAAATTCTCGTTAACAAAAAAAGGCTTTGAAATCAAACTATTTCATCATATGCAAAATATTGTCGGTAATTTTTAATTCATTTTTTAGAATAACCGATAGCTTTTTTAACAAAACACGAAAACCTCAAACTTTTTAAGAAAGACTAATCGACAGACGGGATGGGAAGTTATCAGTGTGGGCCGCATTCCAGCCTCTTTTTTGTTTTTATTTTATATTAGCATCAGCTTCAATCTACGAGTAAGCATACTGATAGCGATAGTAATAATAGACTCCCGATATTGAGTCCGAAAAAATTACGTCAAAAAAAGCAAGAAAATTCTTGATATTAGATTCTTTCTCATTTTCTGTGTTTTTGATTTGTTGTAGCATTTTTCGGATTAATAGAAATGGAAACAAATAAGAATATATTCTTTTTGGAAAAAAGCTAAGTTTCAAAACAATTTCTTACATTTCTGCGTGAAAGCAGCAAAAACCCTCTAAGCTATTGTGTTTCGCTCTTCAATATGACATATTTAGAAAACTGTTGGAATCTTGGAATGCTTTCATATGTAGAAATTACATAAATAGTTAGACTATACTTTGGTGGACAACAACGTTCTAAAATAATTTAATAGCTAAAGTTGTCACTTTAGCCCTTGAAATGCGTAAATTTAAGCTTAAGATACACATCGTGTTATATTAATTTTGTTAGCCTCCTTTACAGAACATTAAATAACATTTTTTAGCGGTGAGTAAAAACACGTCTATATGTTAAGTGTTTGACCCCCCCTTATTAAAAGTCTGGATCCGCCCTTGGTTTCATCAGCATTATTAAGAAAATCAATTATAATGTTAATTCAGAACTTCCAAAAATCATCTACAATAGGATAAGATCATCTGCAACAGAATAAGATCTAACCAGACTGAAGATGCTTCTAGATATTTACGTTTTTATCTATTTTGAAGAAAAGTAGGTCAAAGCCATTCAAATTTATCAATGAACATTAATACTCTAATGACTGTTTTTGTTTTTCTAGAATAGATGATATTATTTCTAGTCTAGATTTATGAATAATTATTTAATATTCATACTATAATTTTACTTCAGTTAAAATTTCATCTAACTATCGACTACCGGAACTAATTAACATAAAACGTGTGTCTTAAGCCATTGACTCTTATTCGCTCATAATATTATTCATAATAAAACAAAATATTATAAAATAGTAATATACACAAAAAGATGCGAAAAATCTTTTTGCAGTCCGTTCGATGAACTTGAGCATACAAATATTTTAATTGGACGAGTATAAATAGTTGCTGAATTGATTTTAAAATTAACAGATTCTTATAAGAATTCAACTAGTTCACTTCAAACAAAAACTTAAACTTCTATTTAAAATGAAATTCTTCCTTATCGTAAGTTTTAATAATCTAAAGTTATTATCAAAATATGACAATATTAATTTATTATTCAAACATTTCAGACCCTTTTGGTATGCTTTGCCATCGTTCTCTCAATGACTGCAGCTGCTCCATCCGAAGAAGGAATTTTCGGTGATCTACCCGACAGTGATATTGCCAATCCACAGGAACCAAGCGAATCATTGAAATTGTTGCTGCTGAAGAAATTGAAGCTTAAACTATTGAGAGGTTAAGCTGATCAAAGATTATTGTTACTAAATGAATTAAGTTCACAAAGATTGATTATTTTTAAGTTATTGTTAAAATAAAAGTTATTTAAGACAACATTGAGTTTATTGGATTTTTGTATGATGATAACGATCATTGGGAAATTGAACACGGATTTACAAGTCTGATATTTTCGATGAATAGCGTATGCATTGAGATTGTTCAAGTTTTGTCAAGTAAAGTGATGTCGAAACTCTAAACTATGGAGGAACGTTGTTGCAAAAGGAAATGGAGAGGACCTCAATCAGACATTTCCGTTGGTGTAATGCATAGTGCATCGGCTCTTGCCTTGGGCAATTTTCGAGCCTCAGTGACGGTAGAAAAGTTTTTTAAATAATATGAATGAACCAATGATTAATGGAATCTGATGATCGGTTTGCACCCGTGATACGCAATTACAGTTTTGTGGTAGCACAGTTTTGTGGTAGAACAACCAAGGGATTTTTTTTTGTTTTAAACAAATTCTTCACACATTCTGAATTGAAGCTGTCCAATTATTAATTATATCAATTAAAAGTGGTTATTTTTAATAAAATGATAAATATCTTTTTGCGAAAACTGCACATTTCCAATTGTTCATATTTTGTACGAGAAGAAATGCCTTTGAAGATCAGAAAGTGATTTTTTGACGGAAAATACAAAATTAAAAAATTTAAGTGCGATTCAATTAATCAAAAAAACCTTGTTTTATAATTTTTTTCGAAAATCAGAGTGTTTTTTTAAATTAATTTTGTACATATGTATGTTTACATAATTTTTTCAATTTTGTCTCCAAAATATTTGTTTATGCAGTTTCGAAGTGCTTATAAATATACTTTTTACATTGTAATTTCCCGTAGACCCGTTTTTGAGATATTGAATTTTGGAAAAAAATGTTTTAACATAATTTTCAACATCTAAAAAAATTAATGACATTTTTTATCATCAAATATTATAAAAAGTTTGGTTAGACAAAACAATTTGTTAAAATCGGTTTATTAGTTCTTAAGAAAACTTAAACACTCTTCTGAAGCAACACAAAATAATATTTGTTTTATTGAAAGAAAATAAAACGTTGAGAAAATTTAATGAAAATCTATCAGTTAGGTTTTGATAAAATTCGAATTTAAGACTTTTGACGAAAAAATGTTTATGGGGACTACTATTATTTTATGTCTTAACAAAATAAAAAAAAGTACGAAAATCTGCTTAAAACCTTAACTTTCAAGTTTGATCTCAATCTAACCAATAATTTGGGCTGAAGGGGCGAGAACAGAAAGACAGACGGACGGAAAGGAGGGACCCACTTATTTCAACTTCTCTACAATAGTCATTTTGGATTAAAATCTCGAGTTCGAAATTTTTTTACGAATCTAGCACTTGCCATATAGTTCCTATACTTGAAACAAGGCAACACTACTGACACAAATTTTCCCCGACCAAATCATTTTACATTTATTTCTTTTTCAATTTAAAATCTTTTCAAATAATGTTTACGGTTACTGTACAAAAATAAGCTATGCAAAATTACAAATTTGATGGGACAAAGATTTTGAATTTCGTTGGAAAACAGGCTCGAAAATCCTCATTTTTTGACGCCATATTTGTCTTTCTGTCTTTAAGCAAAACTCGCTTGTGTAAGACTTGAATAATTGAAACATACATATTTTTAGTTAAGTTTTAAATTTTTAATTGAAAAAAGAACACTTAATAAAAACGAAAATAAATCGATTGTTTTATTCAATAAATTTTGTTTGTGTTATTTTATCGTTGATGACTTAGTGGAATTTTAAAATCGTTTGAGTGAAAAATTCACTCAATTCAAAGAAAGGTAGGTACCTTTTGTGTATAAGCTGTTCTTATAGTAGTTTGTAAATACTTTGAGTATGGCATTTGCCTTTCAGTACCACTTTTAACACGCTTACACGGTTTTGTTGTAAAGTTTTTCACAAGAAATATATTTTTTTAATTAAAAATATTTTATTAAATTTATTGCGTAGAACTAAATGATCTACAATGTGTTTTCACAACTTTAAAAAAACTATACTTTATGTAGTGTTATGGATATAACTGCACTTTGCAATTGAAGTTTTGAATACTTAACTAACTCAAAACATTTAAATACGTTACTTAATTATTCTATAACTACTCTGACCAACAAGGTTTCCTTTTTTAAGGTCTTCAAAATCAATCTATCGACAAATATAACCTTCCAAAACTTGAAAAAAAAACTTTAAATTAATTCTAAATTCATGAAGTAGTTTTTGTCCATAAAATGTTCAATGATTTTCCAAATTTATAATCGATAATATTTAGTTTAAACATTTTCAGTAGATCCTTATCAGTTCTTAGGCTTCACCTGTCCTACATGAACCTTAAAGAAACACTGAAGTATTTATGGTGAAGCCGTTTTCATTAAAATATAAATGTTTTTTTTTTGTTCTTATAACAAATTCGTTGTATAAACAAGATCATTACTTCATGTTTTTGAAATACATTGGAAAAAATATAGAAAATACGTTGAAAATGATTATTTTTAAATTTGAATATATGTAGCTAAAATCGGATTTTGGATTCGGAATCAGCACCAAAAATTAACTCTCAAACATATTTATCAAAACCATGAGAGCACAATGTTTAATATTTTTCAAAACTTCAAATGAAGGCTTTAAGGTCATCTCCTAACTTATGAGAATTTCCGAAAACTAATTGAGATACAAAAATTATTTAAACTCTACCTGACAGATAAAGATTTATACTGTACAAAATTATTTTGAATTTTTCTTTCAGAACTATGCTTTTTTGAACCCTAGCCATAAAAATACCGTATTATGTTTTTCTTTTGCATTTTAAAAGAGTTATACATATTTCAAAAACCCGACTTATAGAGAAATTATAAGATGAGGTTCAAATCCAGGATTAAAAAATCCTTGGAAAAGTAGATATTGTTTGGTTTGTGTACCAGAAAACAAAAATTAATTTTGCTCACCAGTGTTATTTATATTTTACTCGAATAGATATTACTAATCTATAGAATTATTAATAGTTATTTTATAATACAAATTTATTACAGATTGAATATCATCTTACTATCGACTGCCGGAACGAATTATCATAATATCTGCCATAATCTTTTATTCGCGCATAGTTTTATTCATAAACAGAAATTTATTATGAGAAAAATGTAAACTAATACGAAAATATTTTTGCGGACCATCCAATGAACTTGAGGGTTAAAGATTGATAAAATAAAAATTGTATAAATACTCAATGGATCGATCTTTAAATTAACAGATTCTTAGAAGATTTTAACCAGTTCACTTCAAACAAACAAATCAAAATGAAATTCTTCGTTATTGTAAGTTTTGAAAAATGTTCGCTAGGAACTGAATAAAAAATAGATTTTTAATAAATTGTTTTATCATTTCAGCCACTTTTGGTATGCTTTGCCATCGTACTCTCAATGGCTGCAGCTGCACCCTCTGAAGAAGGAATTTTCGGTGATTTACCCGACAGTGATATTGCCAATCCACAGGAACCAAGCGAATCATTGAAATTGTTGTTGCTGAAGAAGTTGAAGCTTAAGCTGTTGAGAGGTTAAGCTAATCAAAGACAATTGTTACTAAATGCATTAAGTTCACAAAGATTGATTATTTTTAAGTTATTGTTACAATAAATATTATTTTAAACAAAATTAAACTAATATTTTAATTTTCACGATTTTCTTAACTAAATTTTTTGAGCAAATTGTCCTAAGTGTGGATTATTTTTCGTTTTTATGTTTCGAATAGTTGACTTTATATATTTCAAATCCTTATACCTTTTTTTTAACTCAAGGGATAAAAAATACGTAGCAAATAATATTGCAATAAATAGATAATCATTTGTTTTATAAACTAGAGTGAAGATTTGTACATCTGAAAAAAGATATTGCTGTGTGGTATGTGGCACCCTCTTGTTGAAACCACATGTCATGCAAGTCAAACTCTTGCATTTCGGGCAAAAAAAAGTTAGATATCATCTCACGGTAGCGCTCACCATTCACAGTTACGTTACGTTCTGGCTGATATTCACTCCAAAATCGACAATTCTGCTTATTTACAAAAATGAGCTTCGTCGCTGAACGCAATTTTTCGGTAAAAAAGTGGATCTTCGGACAACTTTCGAAAAGCCCATTCACCAAAAATTTTACGTTGCAGTATGTCGTTCGGCTTCAATTCTTGCACCAGCTGTATTTTGAAAGGCATCACACCTAAATCCTTCCGCAAAATTTTCCACGTTGTTGAGTAACAGAGGCCCAATTGCTGCGAACGGCGACGAATCGATAATTGATGGTCATCATTAACACTGGCCGATACAGCTGCGATATTTTCTTCAGTTCGCACTCTACGTAAGCGTGTTGGTAGTTTAATGTCCAACAATGTAAATTTGGTGCGAAATTTAGTCACAATAGCCCGAATAGCCACTTCAGTGGGTCGATTAAACTGACCATAAAATGGAAGAAGCGCGCGATGAATTTTCTTAACAGAGCACGCATTTTGATAATAAAATTCAATAATTTGCAAGGTTTCTTTTTAAAACAATTCATGGTTAAATTTATAGACCAAACTGAAGATGTTTGACACTGAAACAAAACACGAAACGTGCGTCAGCTGTTTAAACCAGTGTTGCCAAAAAGATAATAGCTAAAAATCACCATTTATTTTTGAACATTTTTGATGACAACTTTGCCAATGTCGTTATTTTGTACTTGCGACGCGACGTCATATAGGAACTAAATGGCAAGTTTTGCATTCGTACAAAAATTCGAACTCGAGATTTAAATCAAACATGACATTAGTCGAAAAAAGTGCGTCCCCGATTCCGTTCGTCTGTCTGTCTGTCTCCTACAGTCCAAAGCATTGGGTTGATTGACTTTAAATTTAAAAATTAAGGCTTTGAGCCGTTGTCCCCATACAAATTTTGTTTGGCCCAAAATCGAAATATCGGATTTTCTCAAAAAAAACCAATACCTACTTATAAATTTTTTTTCTTGATTTCGCTTCTTTTAATATAAACAAATATGTTTGTATTACTCTAGAACAGTTATTTTGTTTTCAAGTTTGCTTAAGAATAATTAAACCGGTTTCGATAATTTGTCAAATAAAAAATTGAAAAATTAAGGCTAAAATGGCGTTTAAATTTTTGAAAACAAAACTTTTTTTGCAAGTACATTTTTAAATCTTAAAATATATGAAATATTTTTAAACAGACACTCTAGATGCATGAGCAAGTTCGTACGACCTAGTCGTGCATTTTATTTTATTAAAGAATCAAAAGAACAGAATTGGCCCGTATATTTCTGTAAAGACTCAGTGATTTCTCGTTTTTCTGTTAAAGCTTTGAGAACTCAATTTTTATGAAATGCGAAGCTAATTTCATAGCTAGATGAGAATGAATAGTAAATTTATTCTGTCAAGCCTGCTGAGAAAATTCTTTAAGTTATTAACTAAATCATTAATAATAATTTAAGTTTATATTTTGACGTCCATATGTAAAAAACCAAAATGCTATTTCCAGTTTTAAAAAGCTTTGGACACTCAGCTCCCAAAATTAATCAGATTTTCGTGTATACAATCGAAATCGGATTTAATTCGAATTAAATGATTTACATGTAAACAGGGCTAATCTTTAAAGTCGAAATACATATAACATATGTACATATGTATGAAAATGATAATAGTCAAATTAAAATCACGCCTTCGTAGCCGCCAATTTTGACAATATGTATTGAACTGAAACAAAAGATTCTAATGAGGCAATACAAAATATCACCTAAGGCATCGTGTTGTTTCAGATCGTAAATAAAGTTAGATTAGCTTGAACTCCAACGATAAAAAAGGTAAATTCATTTTTTTATTTTGTGGCGTTTTGACAGATGACATATTGCCTTGTCAATGTCATTATTTTTTTGTTTCTAGAAGAATCAAAAAGAATAGGCTTTATTCTCTTTTTTAATTAAAAAAGAAAAGAAAGGAAGAAAAGATAACATTCAAACAAAAAAATTACTGAGTTCTATCGGGTTTTTCAATAAGAGCGCTACAAAAGTTTTTTTCTAAATAAAACAAAAACGGTTTTGGATATCAATGAAATTCTTTATTCCTGTTAAAGAACGTTTGATGCCATTATGTATGGAACTCGATTTCTTTTGCATGGCCTCCACGGGCACGCTTGCAGAAGTCCAGACGCTGAGCCCAATTTTCGACGGTTTTCAAGCATAAATCGGCCGATACTGCTGCAATTTCACGTTCGATATTCGTACGAAGTTCATCAATCGTCGCTGGCTTGACGTGGCCCCACAGGGAATAGTTTCACGGCGTGAAATCGCACGACCGAGGCGGCCAAGCGACTGGACCATTTCGTGAGATAAGACGTTCTCCAAACTTGGTTTCCAATAAATTGATTGTGACATTCGCTGTGTGGCTTGTGAAGCCGTCCTGTTGGAAATGAGCCTCATCGCTGAAGATGATTTTTCGATGAAAATCCAATTCTCATTGTCGTAATTTTGATTCCATTAGATGAATCCTTAAAAATACCTTGCATATGAACCAAAATTATATTAATAAAAGGTTTGTATAAAAAGTTGATGTGTAAACTATTTACTTAGGTTTTTGTCATTCTTGGCCGCAAGTATAGAGGAACTGTACAAAATGTATGTATCTATTTCTTTGACAGAAAAAAGTAGGTCAAATTTATCAGTTTAATAACTTAAAACACACTCCGTGTATGAGCAGCTCAATATTTCTGCAGTTTCGATTTTAGCAGAATACATATTCAGATCTGTGTATAATTATATCATAATATAATTTTACTTTTCACATTGAACTTGATCTTTGGACTACCGCAACTAATTACCATAATATTCGTGAATTAAGCCACATTGCCTCTTTTTCTCACTCACTAGTTTTAGTTATGTATTTATAAACAAAAATTAAGTATGAACAAATGTAAACAAAAGATGCGAAATAATTTTTGCTGTCCGTTCGATGAACTTGAGCAGATCGATTAAATCAAAAACTGTTCGAGTATAAATAGTTGCTGAGTTGATTTTTAAATCAACAGATTCTTATAAGAATTCAATTAGTTCAGTTCAAACTAAACTTAAACTTATATTCAAAATGAAATTCTTCCTTATCGTAAGTCTTAATAATCTAAAGTTATTATCAAAACATACAAATATTAATAAATTATTTAAAATTTTCAGACACTTTTGGTATGCTTTGCCATCGTTCTATCAATGGCTGCAGCTGCTCCATCCGAAGAAGGAATTTTCGGTGATCTACCCGACAGTGATATTGCCAATCCACAGGAACCAAGCGAATCATTGAAATTGTTGTTGTTGAAGAAGTTGAAGCTTAAGCTGTTGAGAGGTTAAGCTAATCAAAGACAATTGTTACTAAATGCATTAAGTTCACAAAGATTGATTATTTTTAAGTTATTGTTACAATAAAAAGTTATTTAAGACAAATTCAAATTTACCCATGTATTTTCTTGCCCATATTTGAAATTGAAAAAAAAATAGATTAGCAATGCCTCTATCCATGAGTGGCACTTCCATTTAGGGAACTGATCATTTTTCAGTTCTTGGTATGAGCATCACAAATCACCTCTTTTGAAATAATCACATATTCGATACGACCAAAAATGCAGCTAGGTGCTTAGGATTTCTCCGACAGTGCAAGAAATGTTTCACCCCTTCTGATCTGGCTTCAATTTACAAACCCTTAATTCGTCCAAAAATTTAATATAACCCGCATATTTGGACAAGTCACCATAAAACAATATTAAGTCTTTTGAATAAGATAGAAAAAAGAGGCTGGGATGAGACCCACACACTGATAACTTCTCATCCCATCTGTCGATTTGTCTTGCTTAAAAGTTTGTAGGTGTTCGTGTTTTGTTAAAAAAGTTGTCAGTTGAATTATTCTACGAAGTTTAAAAATTACCAACAATATTTTGCATGTGATGAAATAGTTTTTATTTCTTATAAAGGGTGATTTTTTAGCTATTAGCTAAACGATTTAGGTGTGATGCCTTTCAAAATACAGCTGGTGCAAGAATTGAAGCCGAACGACCAACTGCAACGTAAAATTTTTGGTGAATGGGTTCTTGGAAAGTTGGCCGAAGATCCATTTTTTTACCGAAAAATTGTGTTTAGCGACGAAGCTCATTTTTGTCTCAATGGGTACGTAAATAATCAGAATTGTCGATTTTGGAGTGAATATCAGCCAGAAGCTTTGCAAGAGCTACCAATGCATCCAGAAAAAGTCATAGTTTGGTGCGGTTTATGGGCTGGTGGCATCATTGGTCCGTAGTTCTTCAAAGATGATGCGAATCGTAACGTAACTGTGCATGTTGAGCGCTACCGTGAGACGATATCAGTAGTTGTAACTAGAGGGTACGAGACCACCGGCATCACCGGGGTTCTGATCTATGCTAAATACCGGTTCTAGATTTGCGTTTTAACGTAAACGTGAATTTTACGTTTTAACGCGAATTTTACGTTTTTGCGTTTTAACGTGAACGTGAATTTTACGTTTTAACGTGAATTTTACGTTTTTGCGTTTTCGTTTTGCGTTTTAACTTGAACGTGAATTTTACGTTTTTGCGTTTTAACGTTTGCTAAGAATGGTCTAGAACCCAAAATAATACCGGTATCTAACGTTTGCTAAGCATGGTCTAGAACCCAACATAATGCCGGTATTTAGCATAGATCAGAACCCCGGTGAAGCCGGTATTTAGCATAGATCAGAACCCCGGTGATGCCGGTGTTCTAGAACCCTCTAGTTACAACTACTGATATCCAACTTTTTTTTGCCCAAAATGCAAGACCTTGACTTGCATGATATGTGGTTTCACCAAGACGGTGCCACATGCCACACAGCACGCGCAACAATGGACTTATTGAGAGGCGAGTTCGGTGAACACTTTATTTCACGTTCAGGACCGATCAATTGGCCGCTTAGATCGTGCGATTTAACGCCTTTAGACTACTTTTTGAGGGGCTATGTTAAATCTAATGTCTATACAGACAAGCCCACTTCAATTGACGCATTGGAAGATAACATTGAAGCATTTATTCGTGAGATACCGGCCGAAATGTTGGAAAGAGTATGCCAAAATTGGACCAAGAGGATGGACCATTTGAATGAAACTAAATTTAAGTCAATATTTTCCGAGACACCGAGAATTTTTTATGAAAAAATGGACTGTTGGTTTTTTTTAAAAAAATTTACTGAATGTCTAAAACAATATTTTCTGTGAGATTAAATTAGTTTCAAGCCAATATTTTTAATTTTTGAAAATATATTTGAGTCGAAAGTAAATTTATACTTAGTTTAAGTAATGTTTTTTTTTAGGTTTTGACGACGAACAAAACTTCCCGAAAGTACGCACTTACGAACGTACGTACATACGCACGTACAGACATCTCTCTTAAAACTTTTATTTCGACTCTAGGGACCTTGAATCGTCGAGAAATGTCAACATTTTCAATTCGACAAATCAGACCGATTACAATAACTTCCTATGTTAAGTTATAAATAGCTTTCAAAATAATAGGCTATGGAACTATAACTGAAACATTTACATTACTCGAAAACCTCCGCAATATGTCATGCCTTTGGTTATTCTTAAGATATTTTTACAAACAATGTTATGTAAAATAAGTCAGTTGCATTTCCCATTCAAACAATTCAGCTGTAATACTCGCACTTCCAGAAATGCTCATGAGTTTAACCTTGAGCTCAATTTCGGACGTACTTTTAAGTATAGATATTCTTTTTTTAACCACACATCGAGAATGTGGAATGCCTTACCTTACCTCAAATTTTCATTTTCAAAATTTGAAGATCAATTGAACTATAAAAAGAAGATAATCACGAAAAAGCGGCTATTGGCGGTCCATAACGTACAGGTCGTAAGCTTTGGACACTAGATTTTATGAGACTTTGTATACAATGTTTAAAACACCATAATACTCAATACTGCATTCGAAACACTGTATGAAATAAAATGCACAACTGGGTCACACGGACTTGTTCATGTATGTAAAGAGTCTGTTTAAAAATATTTCCCAAGCGTCTTTAAAGTAAACAAGCTTTTAAACACCTTTTAAAACTAAATGCCCATTTTTGGATCATTAAATTTTAAAAGTGTCATTTAAAAATGAACATGACAGATTGACAGCTGATGTTTTGTTTTGTTAAATTTGTATTCTCAATATTTGGAGATACAGAATGAATATAGGTAAACAAATTCGACATTGCATTTATAATATCATTTTTATGATTTTAATTTTTAATTAGACCATTAGATTGGTCATCTTCATCTGACGAAGAAGAACAACATTTAGTTATTCGCCGGTCAAGAGTATTCCGCGTTCACAAGAATCCATTTTCATATTTTATTTTTGAACGACACACGATTTTTGATTTTGAAGAAGTTTACACTATTGTATTTTGCGATTCTTGTCATTTATTTCAACATATAATGCTTTCTCATTTTTTCTCACACAATTCGCTTAATAGAAAGAAAAAAGGGGTTTTATTTTTACAGGGTTGTGAAAAATATCCCTGAAATTTCCCATTTCAATCTTGGTGAAACTGAAAAAATTTAAAGGACTGATACAATTTAAAAAGCTTTTAGATAAAAGTGCTTTTAGTGTTTGTTTATGAAATCCGACATTAAAAATGTAGGTACCCATAAAACAAGTTTGATTTTAAAAATGCCATTTGATTTCTCAAAAAAAAAAAACTTAATTTTTCGAAGTTTTTATTTGAAAATCGTTAGAGCGTTTTTTTTTTGTTAAATTAATTTTGCACATATAATTTTTTAATTTGAGTTTAAAAATATTTTTAGTAGGCAGTTATTTAGAACTTATTAATATACGTTTTACACTTGATTTTGGTAAAAAAAATTATGACCCATTTTAGAGATATCGAATTAAAAAATAAATATTTTTTTTAAAATACAAAACAAAAATTTTGATATTTTTGATCATCGAATGTTATTAAGACAGTATGTAAGCTTGTGGTGAAAAATTATTGCAATCGGTTCGTTAGCTTTATAGAAAACTTAAAAACAAAATAACGGTTCTATGGGGGGTACCCTTCTGAAGCAATACAAAAACATTTTTTTAATATTGAAAGAAGCCAAGTTAAGAAAAAAAATTACGAACAAATTTAATTAAAATCTATCGGTTTGTTATTGAGAAAATTCGAATCTTCGATTTTTGGTAAAAAAAAGTTGTATGGGGATTACTGTTGTTTTTTGTCTTAAAAAAAATGCCTAACGCTAATTTGCTTAAAACCTTAATTTCCAAGTTTGAACTTCATCGGCTCAATGGTTTGGGCTGCAGGAGTTAAGACATCCAGACAGACAGAAGAAATCGGGGGACCCAATTTTTTCGGCTTCTCTTCTATCGTAATTTCATGTTTGATTAAAATCTCAAATTCGAAATTTTTTACGATTGAGTAACACATTTCTTGCATTACTTGAATATCTGATGAGATACACTTTTATCTTGTGCTGGTGCTGTCGTTGGAACACATTTCTTGGAAAATGAAGGCGGTTAAGCTGTTAACGTTAATCTTGATTGCTACGAGTATAGCGAGATAATGATGGACTTTTCGTGGCCATAAATTGAACATTTGATCTTACATTCGCAATTAATGCGCTAAGTAGTTCTTCAGATTAAATGTTTATATGAATAAATTATTTGTTATAAATATTTTTTTGTTGCTTTAACCTTAACTAAATAATATCAAAACATTATATTATTTGATACGGTTCTATATTTCATATATAGATTTATTCATAATGTTTAATTATGTTAATACATATCTTCTATAAGAAACTAAACATAAACACAATACAAAAAGTGAAGTTGATGATTCGTTCATTTTACCATGAACTTGAAAATCATTGATAAGATAAGTTGAAGATTGGTATAAATATTGATTGAATCAAAGCAGCAATCATCAGAAACTTATTTGATTCTAAACAATAATCATCTTAAACATGAAGTCCTTTTTGATTGTAAGTTTTATCCTTATAAAAATTGTTTAACTAACTTATTTGTTTTTTTAATTGAATTTATTTATTTATTTTTATTATTATTTTCAGACACTTTTGGTTTGCTTTGCTATTGTTGTAGCAATGGCTGCAGCTGCCCCATCTGAAGAAGGAATTTTCGGAGATCTACCTGACAGTGACATTGCCAACCCACAGGAGCCAAGCGAATCACTAAAATTGTTGCTGCTCAAGAAATTGAAGCTTAAATTGTTGAGAGGTTAAGCTCTTCAAAATGTTGTTTTTATTATTATGCCTAAAGTACACAAAGTCCTATTTATAAGTTATAATGGTTACGATACAAATGTTTTTATAATTTTTAAGTTATGGTTACAATACAATATTCTTTAAAAAATCTTAAACAAAATGTTTTGATTTCAAATGCAAAGTCCTCATACATTTGGTGAGAACTGATGATTTCAAGTGATACTCGTATAAACCGAAAAATGATGAACTTTACTGTAAATTTTAAAAACTTATTGCTTTTGTGCTTCATGTTAGGAAGTTTGGTTTTATTAAGTTAGTATACATTTCCTTGGTTTTTAAAAACAAAAGTGTTGCCTGACCAAGAGAGAAGGAAATTCTAAAAATATAAATTGTGATAGAAAACATTAGGTTTTCCAATAAAATGTGTCATTTTGAACATTTGTTTCATAGAACGATACACGCTGTAGCAACGCATTGAAATTGTTAAAATTCACTAAAAAAAAAAAGTACTGGACGTGCCACACAAGCCCGTACGTCCGTATGTCCGTACGTTCACGACGTTTTTTCGTCGTCCATAGCTCAAGAACCAGTAGAGATATCGGCTTCAAATAAATTTTGTTATACAGATAATAATACAGAAAGATGCAGAAAGGGCCCTCAAGAAAATTGAGTTAGTGGTTTCTTTACTATTGCAATTTAGAAAAAAAGGTGAAAATTTTCGTTAACCCGAAATATCTCACGATCCAATAATGCTAGAGACTTGAATTAAATTTTGTATTATATATTGTAACGTGACACCAAACAAATATATTTTTGGAAAAAATTCCAATTAACGGTTTTTTTATAAATCAAAAAAACTGAAAAAAATATTTTTCACCTCGAAAATTTTACGAACAAAAAATGATTTTAATGATAAAGTTTTGAGAAAAAGCGAATTCACAGTTTTTTTTACAAAAAATAAAAACCTAAAAAAAATTAATAAAAGTTGGTAAAAATTGATTTTTGACTCAAATATCTTTTCAAAAATTTGAGAGTATGGCTTCCAACTAATTTTAACTTATAAGAAATATTTGTTTTCAACATTCGATACAATTTTGAGAAAAATGGAATTGACAGTTTTTTTTTACAAAAAATAAAAACTTAAGAAAAACAAATACTAAAACTTGGTAAAAATTTACTTTCGACTCAAATAGCTTTTCAAAAATTAAAAATATTGGCTTCAAACTTATTTTATCTCACAGAAAATATTGTTTTCGATATTCCGTAATTTTTTTTATAAAAATCCAACAGTTCGTTTTTTCATACAAAAAAATAAAATCTACAAAAAATAGTACTCAAATTTGGTAAAATTTGATGTTCGGTTTTCGATATCTCTCAAATTAATTTCATTCATCCAATTTGTAATTTTTATATAAGAAATAAAAGCTTTTAAGAAATGCTACTAAAATTGGTAAAAATTTGTTTTCGACTAAAAATCTCGTTAACTAAAATAGATTTTGAAACAAACTATTTCATTATATGCAAAATATTGTTGGTAATTTTGAAATTTTTAAGAATAATTCAACTGACAACTTTTTTAACAAAACACGAAAACTTACAAACTTTTAAGCAAGACAAATCGAAAGACGGGATGAGAAGTTATCAGTGTGGGTCGAATCCCAGCCTCTTTTTTAGTATTAAAATGAAACATTTTATTGGAAGACCGACAATAATCCCTATTATTAAAACTCAATCCTTAAACTCCCGATATTCCTGATCCCGTGTCTTATGATCCCGCTTTTTAAAATCTATGTTTTTGTTATACTGTTTCTTAAATCCCGCTTCTTATAATCCCTTTTGTATGAGCAGGCAGCTTTCTTTAAATGGTGTTCAAAATTGTAAAAGCTCAATTTTGATTCGATTTCAAATATTTGATATAATTCTTTGATTTTCAACTTTTTCGCTTAAGCAAACACTGTTTCACAAGCTTAGAAATAACATTGAGACAAACTAGCAAAACTATAGTTTACTTCTTTTTTGAAATGAATATAGATATAATATATAATTTAAGGATATTAGTTTTTAACCCTTTGTTTCCCAAGGTGTGTTTTTCACAAATAGATTTGGATTTCGTCATGAATCCTGTCGAATTATATCAGAAAAGTATCAATTGTGTGGTTCCACTGCGAAATTACTAGGTAACAAAGGGCTAAGCTCTAATCGTAAATGTTCTACATTCCACTTGAATCAACTAGTAACAAACTAAATAATCGCTCTAAGCGGTGTTCACGGAATTTAAAAAATTCAGGATTGAAATAGTCGGAATTTGAAAACATTTTTTTGGGATTTCCGAAAAAACAGGATTTTAAAAAGCATGATGTCGATACGGTCCCGTTCTATTTATAATTAAATACAATTTTTATCCGAATAAAGTATCAAATTAAAAACTGATTCCCTCATTTTATGCATCCAGGTATGACCGCTGACAAGTCATTCAAGTTGGACAGTTTGACAGAAACTAATTCTAAGAATTTCAGTGTCATCTTTAAAACCTCAACCACAAATGATATTTTTACTTAAAAATCAAAAAAATAATTGAAGAAGCCTGATCTAAGTAATTTATTGATAATTTGAAAAAAAAAACATTAAAATTAATTCTATAAAAGAAGTACATATACATAACTACGCTATACAAATTTCCTAAAAGAACATCACAATTTTTAGTCATACATTTTTCTTATTTCAAAAAGAACAATGACTCATTCCATAAATTTCATGAATTTAAAATTTATTCATAAATTCCTATTCTCTCAATGCCTACCTCAATATACAATTTCAAGATATTCAAAAATAATAGATTTATGTAGATATAATTAATTTTAGAATTGTGTCATGTTTGCAAATTATAGATTTTTCATTGGCAAAGTTAATTTGAATTCACCAAACTTTTTGGAAAAAAAAAAATAATAATTTGTGCCCAACATTAATCTTTCAATATCGGGCTTAAAAATCTCAATCTCATTTGTATTATTATTCTTGTAGAAGATATTTATTTGCGGAAATCTTTATTAATAAAATCATTGTCATTATGTTCGTATGTTATCATGCAACTCGCTATTTTCGCACGTTAGTTTGTCATTTGGCCTAAAGAATCAAAAAAAAAAAAATAATACAACTTTAATTATTGTTTTTTCTTGTTTCTGTTTAGATTTATAAAAGATTATTATTAACCACACAATCTTCACACATGTATAAGTATGTATGTACAACATATTAAGCTTGAGGAAGGTTTAATATCGGATCTAAAATTAAATATTGTAGTGTTTTTTTAAATCGGAAGTGGAAGATGAAATTAACCGCATATTTCCTTGGAAAAGACTAATGAAATGAAGTCAAATTGAAATTATTGCGGAAGACGACAAAAATAAAAATAAAAACAAAACCAACAAAAAACTCCTCTTATTCAAGAACGCCAACATTTTTTGATTTAAACTAATCTTGAAAAAAATGTACCCATCTTTGCTTAGACCTGGCTTATACCTAATGTGGAATTTAAACAAATAAATAATACAAAAATAAAAGAAATCCGCATGACGCGATTTAAAACAGCTAAAATCTAATTTGAATTTATGCGATTCTCTCGTTAATGACAAATACCTACATTTTTATTTAAATCATCACAAAAATCTATGAACTAGAGCTTTAGGCTTTGTATTTATAAATATATTTAGAAGCGCGGTATAATTCAGATACACACGTATCTACACAATTTTGTTAGGTATTAAGCTATTGACATCAGATTTAATAGTACCGGTTAAATATAGTAGTTATGATGAACACCCTTTAGTCATTATCGAAAACTTTATAGTTTAATATACGGTGAGTTTTGTTGTCAAATAATTATTTCATTGAAGTTGCGGCAGAAATTTCTTGGCATTAAACTTAGAAGAGAATTATTTTAAGTTCTTAAAATTAATATGTCAAAGTTAATATAAGTTACGTGTTGAAATAAACTCGAGGTTTTGATTAAAATATAACCACACTGATGATTTGGGGAATTTATGTGGGTTTCCATTAAACGTTTTCAATCAGTAAACTTAAATTTTACAAAAAAAACTTCATTTAAATTTGGTATTTATTGAGAAGGCCCATATAGCTTCATTTAAACGTCTGAAGCTGCTTCGCGGAGTTGGGAGCGTCCACTCTATGGCTTCTTCTTATGGCTTTATGGCGAAAAAAAACGTGTTTTTTTGGGTAATAGTCCTCGAACTCTAGATGAATTTCAGATTGTTGGTATAACCAGTCCCGTCGAAAGGATGGGGGGAAAGGGGGGGAAACCCCCGGGTCCGGTATTTTCTAGGGGCCCATAAAATTGAAAGCAATGAGAATATACTCTATATTTATCATCAACATACTTATTTCCCCCTATTTTTAGAGGCCCGACAATTTACAATCATTCATGCTTTCGCAATCGGGCCCCTGTTTGCATGTTATCTGCCAATCTATCAGTCACAAGCTTGCCGATCTGGGCCCCTGATTATTATTGGCGTACATTTTTGTTAATATTTAATGGAAAATTGGGCAACTCTGAACTATTGAAATAAAGTTATAATAAATTGTTTCGCTTTTCTTATTTAATTTAACGTAAATTTCAAATTTATTTTATTTTGAAAATTTTTAAAGTCAAAATAAGGGGCCCGGCAAATAAAAACAAAACACAAATATTCATTTCGGTTCCTGTTTTTATAAAGTTTCTTTTCTTCTATTTTTGTTTCTGCTGTAAACGAAATTTTTGATTCGGTTTCGGGGGACCGGAAAATCCCACCAGGGAACTAGGAATACGAGGCGATGGCAATCTTATTGGAGAGCCAAATAATGGTAATTTTTTGGGCATTTTGGAAGTAATTAGTCATTATGACCCCTTACTTCAGGAGCACTTGGAAAAAGTAAGAATTTCACAACAAGAGCACAAACGTTTGCAAGTCCACTACCTTTCCGTTGAGATTCAAAATGAGTTCATCAAAATTTGTGCCCAACATGTGAATTCAGCTATTTTGAAGGAGATTGAAAACGCCAAATACTTCGCTATAATTGTCGATGCAACACCCGATTCAAGTCATGTGGAACAAAACACATTTATTTTGCTATATCTGCGATTGGAATAAAATGTGTTCACCATCTAAGAACGGTTTTTGGAATTTGTCGATTGCAACAAAAAACTGGCACGGCAATAGCTGATTTGATCTGCGAAACATTAGCAAAGAACGAAATCCCTTTAGTAGACTGTTGTGCACAAGGCTATGAAAATGGAAGCAATATAAAAGAACAGTATACGTATAATGGTGCACAAAGGCATATATTAAACAAAAATCCGAATGCCGTGTATTCACCATGTGCAGCTCACAGCTTTAACTTGTGTGGAGTCGATTCAGCGAAATGTTGTACTGCCGCAATAACATTTTTTGGAGTTGTTCAAAAGTGTTTCAAATTGTTTAGCAGCAGTGCCCAACGTTGGGAAATTCTTAAGAAAAATGTGCCCGGATCCCTTCACAAACTTTCCGATACAAGATGGTCAGCTAGAAATGAGGCAGTGAAACCATTTGCAAATCATCTGAAAAACCTTAGAACATCATTAGAAGCCTTAAGTGATATTAATTCAACTGCTGAAGCTCGGAGAGATGTAAATGGCGTTTTAAAATATATGCACAAATTTGAATGCGTCCTGATGTCTTCGATTTGGTGCAAGGTTCTTAGTGCTATAAATGAAAGAAGTATCATTCTTCAAGCCAAAAACATGACTATTGACGATGAAATTCGAAATCTTGAAAACTTGATCTCCGATTTGAACTTTATTCGAAACGAATGGGATCAAATTTATCTGAATGCAAAGTATAGTTGCTACTGGATTGGGGGATTTTCCAGAGTCGTTCCCATCGAACTGAAAAAGGCATTTAAAGAGACATTTTGGAGAAAATCGAGGAGCTGAGAACAAATTGAAACAGACGAAGAAATAAATTTCAAGAGAAACACCTTTTACGTTGTAGTTGATTCAATTATATGTGGAATTTCTCGTCGGTTCGATACGATAAAGAATTTGAATGCTACATTTTCATTTTTATGGCAGTTTTCAACAATGGACGAAATTGAGATTAAAAACTCCGCTACAAGGTTCATCCAAAAGTATAACTCGCATGATGTGTCTCAAGAGTTGAAAGAAGAAATAATTCATCTGAAAAAACAATTTTGAAGCAGAACTTCCGCCATTGTGTTTGCTCAATACTATTTATTCCCAGAACTTGGAGACGATTTTCCCCAGCATTTGTGTTGCTCTCCCTACCTGTAACCGTAGCTAGTACCGAACGTTAATTTAGCATCCTTGCCAGAAAAAGAAATTTCATCGTTCGTGGCTCATCACAAGATCGTGTTTCTGGACTTGCTACACTATGTATCGAAGCACCTTTGGCAATGAAATTGAATGTCGATGTAATTTGAAGTTGTTTTGCTGCTCAGAAAGCTAGGAAAGCTCGTTTGCAAAAAGAAATATTTCATTGAATGCAAACTAATTCTAATGAAAACATTGTGATAATATTTTAGTATAAAGAAAAACAATAAAGAGTATTTAATGTAAACCTTTCAAATACAGTAGTACCCGTGGCATGATGGTTAGTGCGTTGGACTGTCATGCGAGAGGTCTTGGGTTCGATCCCTGCCTGTACCACCTAAAAGTTTTTTCACGGGTACTGCCTCTTGCGAGGAATTGACAAATTCTCCAAGAGTAATTCTTGTCATGAAAAAGTGCTTTCTCAAATTAGCCGTTCGGATTTGGCATATAAACTGTAGGTCCCCTCCATCCCTGCAATTACTCGCACACAGGAATGGTTGAGAGTTGTAAGTCACTAGGCCCTGGTTCTCTACGGACTGTTGCGCCACCTAATTTATTTATTTATTTTTTAAATACATACAAAAAGACAAATTTCAAATACTTTTATCGGGTGATTTTTTAAGAGCTTGAGAACTTTTTTAAAAAAAAAAACGCATAAAATTTGCAAAATCTCATCGATTCTTTATTTGAAACGTTAGATTGGTCCATGACATTTACTTTTTGAAGATAATTTCATTTAAATGTTGACCGCGGCTGCGTCTTAGGTGGTCCATTCAGAAAGTCCAATTTTGGGTAACTTTTTCGAGCATTTCGGCCGGAATAGCCCAAATTTCTTCGGAAATGTTGTCTTCCAAAGCTGGAATAGTTGCTGGCTTATTTGTGTAGACTTTAGACTTGATGTAGCCCCACAAAAAATAGTCTAAAGGCGTCAAATCGCATGATCTTGGTGGCCAACTTACCGGTCCATTCCTTGAGATGAATTGTTCTCCGAAGTTTTCCCTCAAAATGGCCATAGAATCGCGAGCTGTGTGGCATGTAGCGCCATCTTGTTGAAACCACATGTCAACCAAGTTCAGTTCTTCCATTTTTGGCAACAAAAAGTTTGTTAGCATTGAACGATAGCGATCGCCATTCACCGTAACGTTGCGTCCAACAGCATCTTTGAAAAAATACGGTCCAATGATTCCACCAGCGTACAAACCACACCAAACAGTGCATTTTTCGGGATGCATGGGCAGTTCTTGAACGGCTTCTGGTTGCTCTTCACTCCAAATGCGGCAATTTTGCTTATTTACGTAGCCATTCAACCAGAAATGAGCCTCATCGCTGAACGGACGTAAAGCGCGAAACACATTTCGAACCGAACACTGATTTTGGTAATAAAATTCAATGATTTGCAAGCGCTGCTCGTTAGTAAGTCTATTCATGATGAAATGTCAAAGCATACTGAGCATCTTTCTCTTTGACACCATGTCTGAAATCCCTCGTGATCTGTCAAATACTAATGCATGAAAATCCTAACCTCAAAAAAATCACCCATTACTTCGTTCTATTTTATTTTCATAGTAGGTAGGTAATAGATCTTCATGCTAATTTTTTTTTTAAATAGTTAATCGACCAACCAACATGTCGTTGGCAATATCGAATTGAATGTATGATTCTGTTCGGAATCTGATCTACTCACATGTAGAATTATTTTCTATCCATCTTCTATTTCAACTAAACTGGACTATACCCGTGAGATTGATTTGATGATTAACACTTTTTTTTCGGTTCACTTTGCAAACAAAAAATTGTTATTTCCAACAAATATTCGTAATTGAAATTAGAACGTACGAGATTTTTCCGTCCCGGGCCCGGAATTCTTCTCGACGGTCCTGGGTATAACATCTTACCTTCACGATTTCCCCACAAAAATGTCCAAGACGTCTTGACAGCGGATAACACGATTTTGGAATTGAGTGCGTAAAAAATCGATTGTGGTATGTGCTGTGTGTAATGGAAGTCCCCCGGAATAGACCACGCACTCTTATATAAGCCACGCCCACAAGATAAGCAACCCCAACAAAGTAGGCCACACCCACAAAATATAAGTCACTATCTCAAAAAATAGGACACGCTTAAATAAGTCAGGCTTCCAAACTAGACCACACCCCGAAAATACATCACGAAGCGATAAAAATTAGGTCAAGCTTACGAAGTAGAACACGACAATAAATTAGATCAATCTCATAAATTTAGTTGGTTTCATAAATCAGAACAGACTCCTTAAATTAGTCACGACACAAGTTACACTGATCGACAAAATTACGTTTTTTTTTCTGTTCAAAAAACAAAACAATATTTTTTTTAAATGTTATGTCCTAAATTAGAATCTTGCCTTTAAATGTTTCTATTTCTATCACATCAGGTTTTTAAAAATGCTAAAAACAACCAAAAACGGATTTTGCAAAGTACAAATCTTGATACAATTATTAAAATAATTTTATTATCTCACTTAGTTTATAGTTATAAGTTAATAGTTATAAGTATTTACTTAATTTAATACTTGCATAGTTTTGCAAAAAAACAAATCCAAATTTAAGTTCATTTAAAGTAAAAAAAACAAGCGTTTTTAACATTATTTTTATATTATTTAATATATTTAAAAACCTTTTCGACAAGAGATTTACATTTTAAAAATATGTTTTAAAATAGACTTGAAAATCATCTTTTCAAAAAAACATCAATTTTGCTCCATATTATATTATGACACGTCAATTTTGAAAATCAGCTTCGTATTTCCTGACAACTTTTGTGGTGATGAAACCAAAAATTTTCAATAGTCCATACATTTACCTACATATATACAAAAATTGAAAGTCCAACCGTTGTAAAAATTGTCGTTTAGCGGAAGTTTTTTGTTATTAATTAAACAAGTTTTCACTACGAACTTCCATTTTTATGTTTGAGTAGAGAAAACAAAAAAGGAACAATCCCAAAAATGTGTGTATGTCCCTTAAATAAGCCACGCCCACAAATTAGGTCTCTCATCAAAAATAAGCAGTTTGGCATTAATTTGGAAATCAAACCATGGGCCTTACATTTGATAGAATTTAAAAAAAAACATGAAACATGATAAAAACAACGGAAACCCAAAAATTGCTCTAAATTTTGATTACTCCAAACATTTTTGTATTGTATTTGCATCACAGTTAGCTAAAGTCCACTTCACATAGCTTCCAATGTCGGTGGATTGAAAGTGACCGATACCAGAATTGAGGAACCAATATTTAGAACACTGTCGAGAATATGGAAAGACCACTTCTCTAAATTATAAAACGGCGATGACGAACCGAATTCCGCTGTAAGGGAGATAGAACCACTCAACCTAGGCGACGCAGATCAACAATTCCGCCCACTCGACCTCGATGAAGTGAAGATAACTGTATCTAAACTGAAGTCAAACAAAGCTGCTGGAGCTAACGGTATCACTGCCGAACTGTTCAAAGCAGCAGGCGATGACGTGGTGGGGAGCATGCACCAACTCATCTGCAAAATATGGTCGGAAGAAAGCATGCCCGATGAGTGGAATCTCAGCATAGTTTGCCCGATACATAAAAAAGGAGACCCTCTAAATTGCGCCAACTACAGAGGCATCAGTCTCCTTAACATTGCATATAAGATCCTCTCTGCCATATTATGTGAACGTCTGAAGCCGTTCGTCAACAACCTATGATAGGTCCTTATCAGTGTGGCTTCAGACCAGGAAAGTCCACTATTATCGACCAAATATTCACACTACGGCAGATCTTGGAAAAAACCCAGGAACTTCAAATCGATACCCACCATCTCTTCATCGATTTTAAAGTCGCGTATGACAGCATCTATAGGGAAGAGCTCTACAGAGCAATGTCTAGTTTTGGCATCCCTGTCAAACTTATCCGTTTGTGCAGAATGACGATGGAGAATGCACGCTGCTCTATCAAGGTCGGAAAAGATCTCACCGATGCATTTGATGTCAAAAAAGGTTTTAGACAAGGCGATGCACTGCCATGCGACTTCTTCAATATCGTTCTGGAAAGAATTGTGCAAAACTCAACCATCAACACTAGAGGCACAATCTTCAAAAGGTCCATCCAATTACTAGGATACGCAGATGATATTGACATAGTTGGAAGATCAAAGCGTGATGTCAGTGGAGCGTTTTTGAGCATTGCGACGGAATCGAAGAAGATGGGTTTAGAGGTCAATGAGGGCAAGACCAAGTATATGCTGTCATCAAAAAAGGACATTGAACAACGACGTCTTGGACAAAACGTCACCATGGACAGCTATAACTTCGAGGTAGTTAAGGACTTTGTCTACCTTGGCACCGCTATAAACACAGACAACGACACCAACGCTGAAATCAAACGAAGAATAACTCTTGCAAATCGCTGCTTCTTTGGACTTAGAAGGCAATTGAGTAGTAAAGTCCTCTCTCGAGCATCTAAAATCACCATCTTTAAGACATTCATCATCCCGGTTCTCATTTATGGCGCTGAGGCCTGGACCCTGTCAAAGAAAGATGAGAGCGTCTTAGGATGCTTCGAGAGAAAAATTCTTAGGGGTGATTTTTGGTCCCGTATGCATAGATGGAGAATGCAGGAGAAGATATAACGACGAACTGTACAGTGTTGTACACGCTGTACAGTGACACTGACCCAGTTAACAGAATTAAAGTCCAACGGCTTAGATGGCTAGGTCATGTAGAGCGAATGGACATCAACGCTCCAGCCCGGAAGGTCTTCGAATCCAATCCCGAGGGACGGTGGCGCAGTAGAGCAAGACCGTGACTCAGGTGGCGCACGCAAGTGGGTGAAGATCTCAACCAACTTGACGTGCGAAACTGGAGACAGCTAGCTAGGGACCAAACTAGCTGGAGACGCATGTTGGTTGAGGCCCAGGTTCGCCCCAATTTCAATTTTGAAATTTGTTTAGAACTTATACAAAATTCAGAAATGAAAAGTTTAAATGTGATTTCGGTTTCACTATGTATTTACTTAAATATATTTTATTTGCATTGGGTATAGAGTCTATAGAAAAGTCTTAATTTATGTTAGAGTCGATTTATGATCTCAGCCTAAATGATGGTGTAGAATTCTCTTCTTGAGGTGAAGTAATTTGAAAATGGAATTTGGTTCTTGTGGATTTTGGACATCACTTCCATCAAGAGTATCACTAAAAACTCCTTCTTCCGATGGAATAGCCATAGTAACAGCTAGCAAGGCAAAGCACACAATAATTGTCTAAATTAAAAAAAAAACAAATATAACAATTAATAAAATAATCCTTTAGCAACTTTTTAAGAAAATGAGTAAATACTTACAAGTAATAGGAATTTCATATTGATGCTTATAGGATTAACTCTCTTGGACTTAAAGTGTGATCAGTTGTGAATGAAACTCTTCAATGTGAAGATTACAACGAATTACTTCAATACTTATACTCTATAACCCTTCACATCAAAATCATTGAGGTTATCTTTCATGAAACCGAAAGTGACCCAGAAACTTACATTCACCAAAATCATCTTAATTGACATTTTTATGACCTACATAAATTAATGTTCCCTCAATTACTAGAGTTGTATTTTTATATTTAAGTTTTCATTCACTTTTAATTATGTAAATGTAAATTTTATCAAAATCAATGTCAATAGAGTTTACATATGTAAATATTCAAAGTTAAATGAACTTTATTATGGAGAAGAAAAAACCGGCTAAGTAAGTGCTTAAAAATTTGTTGCATCTTTTGGAAATTTTTAGAACTGATTTCCATTAACATAAAAAAGTCAACTTTTTTAAAATATTCGATTTAAACTAGGTTTGTAAAATGTATTACAAGGTACTTCCTGTGTTTTACATTGAACACCGACATAAGTACCTTATTTGTGGATATGATGGCAATGGCAGTGATTCGGGTTTAACCATAAGTCGTAAAACTGAGACTTATTCTTGTATTCATATTTTTACTATAGAAGTACACCCCCAACTTAAACTTGATAATAATCACATTCTATAAACATTAATCTAGTTAATCTAGTTTTATTAAGTTTTTTTTTTCATATAAGGTTTTCCAAGAAGAGGTTTCACTTTGACAATAAAATCCAAATATTTTTTAAGAGAAATCAATTGATATTCATTTCATTGTAAAGAGAAAGGTATTCCATTAACAATTATTGAAAACGATATAAGCCGGTTGCATAACCTTTTCATGAAATTTTCCATGACCAAATTTTCACATTTGCGGCTCTGTGTACTCGTTAACTTCACGAATTCGGTCTTTATGGTCATCGATCGATTGTGGAATATTGACAAAAATTTTATATTTTACGTGTCCCTTAATAATAAAGTCTAAAGGTACTAAACCATAAGATCTTGATTGCTAATTGTGATCACCTCTTTAAGAATTGACAGGTTTTTTGAAGCGCGTATCGTCTTATTTTTAGTAATGGCTTAATGTTTGCTTATAATATAGAAAGATGAAAAATTTAAAGAAGAAATAGCAGGCGATTTAACTTGAAAACTCTTTTTGGAAAACCCTTTCAATAAAAAAATGTTATGTAGTTTTAATTTGTAAGGTTATGTGTTTTTCACTAAATGATGAAAATTTAGATGGACTTATTGTAATCCGTCCGATTTGTCGAATTTAAAATTTTGACATTTCTCGACTTTTCAAGGTCCCTAGAGTCAAAATAAAAGATTTTTAGGGAGATGTCTGTGCGTGCATGTGTATGTACGTTGGTACGTCCTTACGTCTGTACGTCCGTACGTGCGTACGTCTGTACGTCCGTATGTTCGCGACGTTTTTTTCGTCGTCCATAGCTCAAAAACCAGTAGAGATATCGACTCCAAATAAATGTCGTTATACAGATAATAATGCAGAAAAATACAAAAAGGATTCTCAAACAAATTGCGTGGGTAGTTTTTTTACCATAGTAATTTAAAAAAGAGGCTGGGATGCGACCCACACTGATAACTTCCCATCCCGTCTGTCGATTTGTCGTGCTTAAATGTTTGTCTATATGTATCAATTTTTACAAAATTTGCGTACTATTTTTTGTAGATTTTATTTTTTTATGAAAAAACGGACTGTTGGATTTTTATAAAAAAAAATTACTGAATATCGAAAACTATATTTTCTGTGAAATAAAATAAGTTTGAAGCCAATATTTTTAATTTTTGAAAAGCTTTTTGAATCGAAAGTAAATTTTTACCAAGTTTTAGTATTGTTTTTTTTTTTGGTTTTTAGTTTTTGTAAAAAAAACAGTCAATTCGATTTTTCTCAAAATTTTATCGAATGTTGAAAACAATATTTCTTATAAAATAAAATAAGTTTGAAGCCTTAGTCTCAAGTTTTTGAAAAGATATTTGAGTCGAAATTCAATTTTTCCCAACTTTGAGTAATGTTTTTTTTTAGGTTTTAATTTTTTATAAAAAAAACTGTCAATAAGATTTTTCTCAAAATTTAATGAGATGTCAAAAACATTATTCTTCGTTGCACAAAATTGTATTGGAGATGAAATCATATTTTGGTTGTAAAATTTTCGAGGTGACAAATTTGTTTTCAGTTTTTTTGATTTATAAAAAAACGTTAATTGGATTTGTTTCCAAAAATATACATGTTTTGTATTACGTTACAATATATAATATAAAATTTAATTCAAGTCTCTAACGTCTTTGGATCATGAGATATTTAGGGTTAACCAAAATTTTCACCTTTTTTACTGCTATGGTAAACAAAACCACCCACGCAATTTTCTTGAGAACCCTTTCTTCATCTTGCTGCATTATTATCTGTATAACAAAATTTATTTGAAGTCGATATCTCTTCTGGTTCTTGAGCTATGGACGACGAAAAAAGCGTCGCGAACGTACGGAAGTACGGACGTACGGACATACGGACGTACGGACGTACGTACACACGCACGCACAGACATCTTTCTAAAAATCTTTTATTTCGACTCTAGGGACCTTGAAACGTCGAGAAATGTCAAAATTTTCAATTTGACAAATCGGACCCATTACAATAACTTCCTATGGGAAGTTAAAAAAAGGTGAAATTTTTAACTTCCCATAGGAAGTTATTGTAATTTTGAAAATTTTGACATTTCTCGACGTTTCAAGATCCCTAGAGTCGAAATAAAAGATTTTTAGAAAGATGTCTGTGCGTGCGTGTGTACGTACGTCCGTACGTTCGCGACGTTTTTTTCGTCGTCCATAGCTCAAGAACCGGAAGAGATATCGACTTCAAATAAATTTTGTTATACAGATAATAAGGCAGAAAGATGCAGAAAGAGCTCTCAAGAAAATTGTGTGGGTGGTTTTTTTACCATAGCAGTTTAAAAAAAGGTGAAAATTTTGATTAACCCTAAATATCTCATGAACCAATGACTCTAGAGACTTGAATTAAATTTAATGTTATACATTGTAACGTGATACAAAACAGGTATATTTTTGAAAAAAATAAAATTAACGGTTTTTTTTATAAATCAAAAAAAACTGAAAAAAAAAATTGTCACTTCGAAAATTTTACGACTAAAATATGATTTCATCTCCAAAACAATTTTTTGCAACGAAGAATAATGTTTTTGACACCTGATAAAATTTTGAGAAAATCGAATTGACAGTTTTTTTACGAAAAATTAAAACCTAAAAAAAAATTAATAAAAATTGGTAAAAATTGATTTTTGACTCAAATATCTTTTCAAGACTTTGAGATATTGGCTTTAAACTACTTTTATCTTTCAATGAATATTGTTCTCAACATTCGGTAAAATTTTGAAAAAAATAGAATTTACAGTTTTTTTACAAAAAATTAAAAACCGAAAAAAAAAATGTATCAAAAGTTGGTAAAAATTGATTTTCGACTCAAATATCTTTTCAAAAATTTGAGATTATGGCCTCTAACTAATTTTTACTTATAAAAAATATTGTTTTCAACATTAAGAAAAATTTTGAGAAAAATCGAATTGACAATTTTTTTACAAAAAATAAAAACCTAAACAAAAAAATTAATAAAAGTTGGTAAAAATTGATTTTCGGCTCAAATAGTTTTTCAAAAATAATAAATATTGGCTTCAAACTTATTTTATTTCACAGAAAATATTGTTTTTGATATTCAGTAATTTTTTTATAAAAATCCAACAGTACGTTTTTTCATAAAAAAATAAAATCTACAAAAATAGAACGCAAATTTGGTAAGAATTGATACATTTAGACAAACTTTTAAGCAAGACAAATCGATAGACGGGATGGGAAGTTATCAGTGTGGGTCGCATCCCAGCCTCTTTTTGGATTTGGTATTCCCAAACTTCAGCACTGTACAAAATAATATTTTTTTTAGGCAGCATTGTATATTTTATACTTTGTTGTGTCTTGAACTGTATTGTCTTGCAGCGGTTTCGACCACGTTACATTGATGGAATTTTTAGATGATCTTAATCTGTTGGTTAGTTGCTCATTCCAAGCCATATTGTAATTAACTACTATGCCAAGATATTTGTATTGATAAGAAACATTTATTTCAGTGTTATTGTAAAAAAATTTTTCGCACTCTGCTCTTCTTCCACCTTATCAAGATTTATTTAAAGATTCCATTAAATGTAGTAGGCCTTAAAACCCTCAATGTTGATTTAGAATGCTGTTGTAAATTAGATGAATTGTCTGATAGCAGTACCTATATCGCATATAAGACTATACCGGTTAGTAGTTCCACATGAAGATTATTGAGACATAGAACGAACAAAAGAGATCTTAGCGAACATCCTTGGAGAACACCTTTTTTCTTGGGGAAGAATTCTGACAAACACGAACCATCGCAAACAGCTGCAGCAATATCCTATTAAAGAGACTTTTTAGTAGCCAATATCTTTGAAGATATTCCCACAGTCGATAACTTATAAATAAGACCATTTTAGTTAATGCTATCAAAAGCAGCCTTAAGATCGATGAAAAAAAAGTGGAGTTGAATAACGCATGAAAGATTATAAATTTGGTCCACAGTATAATAGTTGCTTTTACTTTTGTATGCAGCTACAAATTTATAGATGATGTTGTTTTTTCTAACCAAGTTGACAGTCTGTTCCAGAGAACTGTAGTAGAAAGCTTATAGAGCGTATCAAAAAATGAAAGTCCTTTATAGTTTGACACCACATTTGAATCTCCTTTCTGGAACAGTTGGTACATAAAAGATTTTCTGAAAGATGATGGTAGCGTTGCATTTTCAAAAATCTTGGTGAATATCTTTTCCAATTCCACAATCAGTAATAGACACGCATTCTTATAAAACTAATAAGCTATTCCCTCAAAACCAGGAGTCTTCTTATCTTTTCATGAAGACAGCAGAATACATCTCGTGCAGCTCAATGGTTCTAAGTCTGGAATATGTTTCTGGGGAAACATGATCCATTTGAATGCGAGTTCTTGTGAGTGGTCTCAATGACTTTTCTAGAGGATGTGGTTAAGCTTTGGGAATATTTCTTTTCTACACGAACATAAAATCGAAAAAAATTGTTAATGGAATTCATTTTTTTTTCGAAAAATTCCTCTAAAATTTTTCATATTCACAAAAGTTTGTGTTAATCGGAAATTAAATTTATATTATTTGTGCCCTTTTTTAGGAGGTGTGAGCCGATATTGATTTGGACGGCCTTTGGTTCATACAAAATACCCCACCAGGGCACACCACACAATCAATCTTTCCATGCCTTAATCAATCTTTCGCACACCAAATTCTTAAATTATGTTATCATCAATCGTCTGATAAAGGTTGATTAAAACTTTAATCGTTTCAATTTGTATGGCGTAGGGTAAAAACGTCGTCAGTCAGATTGAATGACCTCATTGCCTCTTTATGGGAACTTTTTTAAGGAGGAAACACATTGCTAATTTTTCAGAGGAAACTTAAAAAGTGTGTTTTATAGAATAATTAGTTAAAGAAATATAAAAATAAATAAGAGCCCGGTCGTGCACATTATGGCAACCCTGCAATTAGATGATCCAAAATTCCAATTAATTAATTATTATTAAGATCAAATATACAATTAAAATACAAACAACATCATTTTTCTGTTTTATATTTTCATACATCGTTTTGTTTTCTTTATTTTTACTTCAATCCTATGTTTTCAACTTAACGGCTCTTCTACTTTATACTTAATGAACCAATAAACTTAATAATTAATTTATTATTATGTATAGAATATTAAAAACTATAATATTTTAATAATAATAATATTATTTTGTTTATAATTAAGTTAAAATACAAGTTCATATTATAATAGGTACTGACAATTATTATTTAATTTATTATGTCAAATTAAATACATATATTTAATATTCATTTTCTTTTTTAATATAAATTTATTGACAAAATTCCGAAACAAAAAAAAAACATAAAATTTTTTCCTTCTTTAACGACAAATAATACAAATTTGTAGAAATAAAATTTAACACCATTTTAATACTAAATCTTGTGCAAATAAATTAAATACATCATGAAGAATACATTTTCAAAATTAAAAAAGATTGTCTTATTAATGTTTTTGTTTCTTGTTTCTTAACCATTTATGATTTGCAACTCATAACCGACCGACAAATGACCAAAATAATTTAAGTGAATTATTTATTTTTATTATTTTGTTTGTACTTGTACACATTTATATAATAATATATTTTTATGTAATATAATATAGAGGCAAGCGTGGTTAGGTTATATTGTAATGATTTCTGTATTTTTGCTATCATTTTGGTTTTGCATTTTATGTTATTGTATTTTTTATTTTGTGTAAAACTTCAATCTACAAAAATTTGCGTTTATTTTTTTTTCTTATAGTTTTTGTTGTTTTTCTGTCGAAAAATTAGAAAAATTAAAAATTTGTAGTAGCAAAATATTTTGATTTGTAAAAAAAATCCTTTTGTTTTTGTTGACAAAAAGAAGCCAGATTTTGTTTATATCATTTTTTCAG
Organism: Eupeodes luniger; assembly: GCA_951509635.1. Taxonomy (NCBI): domain Eukaryota; kingdom Metazoa; phylum Arthropoda; class Insecta; order Diptera; family Syrphidae; genus Eupeodes; species Eupeodes luniger. The sequence goes on along the minus strand of OX608074.1, from coordinate 46,869,308 downwards.
TTTACTGTTTTCTAATTTAAGTTTTGTATTTTTATTTTTATTAATTTTTTTTCGTTTATTCTTGTGTTATTTTTTAAGGCACTTTTAAAGCAAAACATATATAATATGAGTAAATTGTTTTATTTTGTCTGTCTTTTTTAATAATAATTTTAACTTAAATAAAGCTCAATCAAATCACAAATAAAAATAATAAAATATTTTTAAAAATAAAGTAGAAATATTCTAATTCAAGAAATTTAAAATAATAAAAAAAAGTCTTTTAAAGATTTTGATTAATGTTGATTTTTTTTCAAATTTGAAGAATTTAATGTTATAAGATTGAGGAAAAAAATATCATTTTTCCGTGATTGAAAAAATATCACAAATAAAATGTTTATGTTGGTATACAAAGCAAGCCATGCGCATGAATATTTTAATCATAGTAGATTATAAATATGTAGATAAGTGTGTTTTTTGTTTCTTTTGTTATTAATTTTAACACCAAAACATGCATAATAATTTCTTTTTCTTTTGTTTTGTTGTGGAGAAATGTTTTTACTTTATAATGTAATAATTGGAAGGGTTAAGTACATTTATATAAAATGATGAAGAGAAAAGAGCGTGTGGAAGTATTAATGCATATAGTTTGACTTAATAATTTTTAGTCAGAATATTTCATTTTTTTTCTGATAGGTACAAGATAATATGTTGCAATATTTTCTTAAGCATTTTTGCATTCAAATATTTCACTTAATACTTCTTTTCTAGTAGGTATATATTTTGAGTTTAATGATTTTAAAAAATCAAAAATGTAAAATTTAACATAAATTCCAACCAGGGGCAGAATGGACATTTTTTGTAAATTACTAAGTAAATCATTCATTTTTAAACATAAGAAAAAATATTAATAACAAATATAAATTCAAATTTTAAACGAAAACTTCCATGGAAATAAACCAAATCACATGGGAAACCATTGCCTACATTTAGGTGGAACATACAAAAGTGAGATGAGAAATTTTTTTTAAATCTATTCTATGTGAAAAGTTAAATGAAACAAATTTTAATTATTTTTCCAGTAAAACAAAAAAAAACAAATAAGAAAAAACACTAAAATTTCAATTGAAAAAACAATTTGTTTTCCAGAGTCCGTTTCCAGTACCGTTTGGGCAGAGTCGACGAATGAAAAACAGAAATTAAAATCCATTTTTTAGTTCTGTTTTCTTTTTTGAAAAATTGTAATCTACAAAACTTATTCTTGCAGGATTTTAATGTTGCCAATTATAATTGAATATTCATAATTTTTCTAGAACCTAAAAAAAAAAACAATTTCAAATATTAATTCATTTTAACCCCCCAAAACGGTGGCGTCAATTTGACTTACTTCGTTGGTGACGCTGCGCTTGTCTCACAGACTGTGTTTTTCAACGAATTACTTTTCTAATTATTTAATGTTCTTTGGATAATTGCAAAAGATATTTTATCAACCTTAAGCCCACTTATTTCAGTCTTAATATTCTAAAACAATTTTGAAGTAAGTCATTCAAAATTACAAAGATTTTACAAACATTTAATTATAAACTAAAAACATTGAATAAAATAATTTCTGTTAGTCTCTTGAGATGAAAGAAATTCGAAAAATTAAAACAAAACATTTTCGCGTAAAAATGTGATGGTGACTACTTGGCTTATGTACATATGTAATTCTAGGCCAGGTTTGTACCAACATTTTGAAACGTTTCCCCAAGTAGAAATTAAGTGAGGAAAATTGATTCGAAATGCGATAGCTACTCAAAATTTTAATAAAAACTGACAGTGGACGAAAAAGTTATTCACTTTTTTGAAAAAACCTGGTCTAACAGAAATACTATAGGTCACCGTTGGCGAGTTAAAAGGAGGAAAACTTTAATGTAAACAAACTTACTTCATTCACTTTTTCACAAGAAACCTATTGAAATCATGGAATTGAAAGCGCCCCAAAAAACCCAGAACATATACTTTTCCACTAAAAAATTAATTTTGTAAGAAGTGTTCAAAGAAAGTAAGACAAAAAATTAGGTTAAGGTTGAGCCAAAATATCTTGAAAAAAACGACAACAATTATACTTTAGAAACTAAGATCAGTGCTTGTTAAGGAAATTATTAAACATTTTCTTTACTTTATATTACTCCAATAGAGTCAAATATGGTTAAACAAAAAACTAGAGGCAAATATCAAAATATCGAAGCTAAGAAAAAAGTACGTTGAATTAAAACCAAATACAAAATCTGTTTAAAAACGGAAGATGGAAAAGACATTTCCTTTTAAAGGGGTTTCCAATAAAAGACTTCATTTGGAATAGCTCGTAATTGTCACTTTTGAAGCTTTCATTTTTGACATAAAACACTTTAAAACTACACCATTTCTTAAAATGGAAAAAGATATTGAACATTAATACTGTTAAGATTAATTATTAGCAGTTTTGCAAGAAAAGTGTTGTGGCCGTGGTTTTTTTAGAAGGTATGATCACAATAGCCCAACCGAATCGTGATCTTATAATTTGACAAATTAAGACTCTTTTCCTTGCGGGCACGTGAAATATACCGTAAATTCAAATGCTTCCATAAAAGAATTCGGACAATTATCGAGGCCTTACTTCTTTTTAAACTATCCTGTACGATACACATTTTATTTAACAAATTTTTGAGATTGCCATCCAATTTAACTTTAAACAGTCACTGAACTACATCAAATTGAAATGTATTTCTTTTAATGAGATAAAAAGAAGACAGTTTAAGAAAATATCACTTCTTCATACATTTTGTGGAACTTATTTCGGTTCAGTTAAAAAATTCAATTGCTAAGATCAAGGGCAGGTAATTCGAGGCCAAATTTAGTCACCGCTCAGTGAGTATAAAATTACCATTAGAAAAGGGAAATTCATTAAATTGTATACAAAATTTACAAATGAAAAATCTTTACCATTATAATTAAATAAAGGTGTTCAAATAAATTGAGATTAATTTATAATTATAAGTGTTTCACAGCTATTAAATAAAAATTCCTGAATTTTAGAATTCAATTAGGGGCGCTTCAGAGTGTTTGGCGCTTTTTCAAAGATACAAGTCTCAAGCCTTAAACAAATTGTGGGTACCAGAGAACAGAAACGAACTAAATTTAAGTACAATTGCAATAATTTTTTCTTCTGTAAATTTTTCATAATTCCACACCTCGTTTCTTTTTTGAAAACACATCATAATTCTTAGAAAATTTTCCTTTTCCTATCACTTAGTATATTTTATTTTTCTTACAGCATTGCCATACCTAAATTATTGGACATTGATTCTAATGATACATTTACTTGCATTTATTTATTGTTTTGTATTTGTTTGTTTTTTTTTTGTAATAATAATAATTCAAGATCATTATTTTAATTTTCATTTGTGTTTCTGTTTTTTTTTTTAATTTTATTTTTACAGTATAATTCTATACATAAATATTTAAACATTTTACATTACAGAGTAATATTTTTTTGTTTGTATCTTACAACTTATAGATATATCTATACATACACAATTTATGTACAACAGGTAATTTATTTGAGTGTTTTTTTGTTGTTGTTTTTCTTATTCAATTAAGAATGAATTTAATTTTGAAATGTTTTTGCAAATTTTGTGTAACTTGCTATAATATGATATAATTATAATATATAATTATTTTTTTTTTTTTTTTGAAAGTTTACATTAAGATTTAATATTATAACATATATGTATATCATTATAAATATTACGACAGATTAAACCATCTTGAATAAACTTAATTAAATTATTTATGCTTAGAAATTATAATTACAATAATTATTTCATGCTTAATGAATAATTGGGGAGGTTTGAGGGCTAAGAGGTTCTTTTTAAAAAATAATAAGTCGTCAAGGCAGAATTTTCTACTACTTATAATTTATATAACTAATATAAATAGAGAATATTTAATAATAATTATTACAATGTTAAATTTTTTTTTGTTTTGCAATGTAATACAATCAATTTTTATACATGCATTTTATATGTAAGTAAATTTTCTTTTTTTTAATTAATTTTAAATTAAACTCCAATAAATGTAAAGTAAATGCGTTCACAATTAAATCTTAATTTTAAACTTAAAATCTAAACAATACCATATTATACACATTCATATATAATTTAAATTCATTAAATGTCTATTTAAATCCTTATCTGTTTGAATTTGTTGTTGTTTAAATTTTAAAGTTTTAAATATTTAATAATATTATAATTATGTTTATTAAGTTTATGAGTCTTTTCTTATTTTTTTTTGTTTTCTCTCTTAAGAACAATACTATGCGAGTTGTTCAAATTTTTGTAAAGTTATGAATTAAATTATTTTTGTATTCCTAATGTACATAAATTAATTAAGTATAACATATTTGTTTTAAATTAAATAATATATATATTTATATTTATATTTATTTTTAGAGGAAGGAATATTTGTGTGTTTAAACCATATTTACAGCCCCAGCTGAGGCTGGAGTTGCTATCGAAATGACATCGCTACTTTTGAGGGCAGCGTTTTGGCATTTGTATTGATTGAGTTGTGACGATACGGTTGGACCATCATCCGAATCGGAATCACTTGAGTCTTCGCTGTCTGATAGGGTTGTCGTGGATGCGGTTGTTGTCATTGCTTCGGTTGTATTTGTTGCTATGGATTTGGTGTGGATTTTCATGTGTTTCAGGGCTCCTGGCAAATCGGTGTTGCTTTCGAGCGTCGAATGCTGGCTGGATGGGGAATGGCTGTATTCTGAGGTATTCTCTTCGTCTGATACAATTACAACACTACGTTTGTGAGTTGGAATCGGGGCTGATGATGGGATTTTGTAACAGCGACGGGCTCTCATCCCACGACCAATAGGCTGCCGACCAATGCTATGAAGGGGAGAGCAGAAGAGAGATAAAGAGGAACATCATTTAAAAACAAAAAAAACTGTCTTACCTTCTTCTCCTTAGTGAATATTTGTAATCGGTGTCTTCACCCTCCTCATCCGACCAACTGTCATCGCACAGATCCTCCTGAGATTCCCCATTTGCATTATTCAGTTCCGAATGCTGCTGCTGCCGCATGTGTCTCATTTGGCCTCCACCACATCGTGGCATGGTATTCGGACTGTGATGTTGGTGATTGTTTGTGGGGTCGTAACTATTCGAATCGTTGGCACAGGACGTATAGCTGCTTCGTTGTTGTTGCTTCTTCTTGCAAGCCGACACATAGATCAGGGAGTCTCGATCAAAGGAATTGCCATTATCTGAGTGCTGGGTCAAGCTTCCGACACTGCCCGGAGGACCAGTTGAGCTGGTAGTTGTGGTGGTGAGGGTTTGAGTGTTGGACGCAGAGCTGGTTGTGGTTTGTAATCGATTTTCATGGATGAATTCGATAACTTTGCGATTAAGAGTCTCAAGGTTTTCGTCATCACTGCAGCATCCCGTAATATCAAGCCTCTCGTTGCTGTTCATGGCATCGTCGTAGGCCAGTTGATCGGGACTGGAACAGGCATCTTGGAATGTCATATCGCTGGTGGTCATCGAATTCGAATTGCCATTGGGACTTATCGGACTCGATAATTGAAGGACATTCTGATGCAGGTTTGGAGATTGTTGTAGAAGTTGTTGTTGCTGTTGTTGCTTTTGTAAATTCCTATTATTATCAGCTGTTATCATTGCCTGATAGTCAATTACGGGGGTTTGTGGTTCGGCTAGTTGACAATTGACCAATCGAAATCCATCGACAGTGCAATCACCACCGATTAAACTGGACGAAATTTCCCTCGATGCGTATAGCGCACTGGGACTGGCATCTGTCTCACTGATATCCATGGCATCGGTTTGGGTCTCAGTGTCAACGAGTTTGACTTTGCGGTTTTCCGGTTCACTTTGGTAACGCCTCTCGCGCAGTGGACTGACTTTGGGTGCTGCAGCAAAAGTGCCGGAACCAATGCGTCTGTGACGGGCTTTTTTGGGCTTCTGTGTATTCACGCAGAATGATTTTGGTTGCGAACCATCTAGTTGCGCGTAAAGGGTACACTTTACGGGACTCTGAAAGAAATGTTTGAATTTAAGAAAAAAAAAAACTCTTTTTGTGTGTAGGAGATACTTACTTCTGGTGTCGTTTCCGGATCCGGTGTGGTTGACTGGTTATCACAGATCATTGGTGGATGATTGTTGAGCCTTCTTCGATAGTATTGCATCTTGCGAAGAGTGTTTCCCAATCGTCTTGTTGGCTTATAGCCTGGCAACTTCTTTTCTCTCCTGTTTAGATAATTTTTTTACAAAATGATAAATTTTTCAAAAAGATGATATATTATTTGAACTTACTCAGCTATTTCTTTCTCCTTTTCCTGCAATTGTGTCATGCACTCGCTCAACTCTAAATACAGTCGATTTGTTTTCTCCAACTTGTCCTCGTAGACCATTCGAATGTCCTGAGCATGTCGCCACTCAGCTGTTCGCCTCTTAATCAAATCCTGCTCGTATTTATGTATACTCGTTCCATTTTGTGTGATCTCCTTCAAATGTGACCGAACTTCCTCTTTCCACGATCGTTGCGTTTCGAAATATTGCTTTTCGTTTTGTTTAAGTAGCTCAGGACCAGCTATAGCCAAATGTGTTAGAATATGCCGAAATGACGGACGGTTTCTTGGTTTGGCACTCCAACACAATTCGACTAGTAGCTTAAATCCATCCGGACAACTTGATGGTATTGGCAGCCTCAATGAATTATTTCCAACACCCCAAATTATGGCAGACGAATCGACATCTTTGTAAGGAATTTCACATGTTAACATCTCCCAGAGGACCACGCCAAATGACCAGATATCGACTTTTTCCGAACATGGCTCGTTGCGAATCACTTCGGGGGCCATCCAGGCGACAGTTCCGGCAAAGCTCATTTTTGTACTGATTTCATTCCATTCACGACTTGTTCCAAAATCACTTATCTTAACGAGGGCATTCGTTCCAATTAGGATGCTGAAAAATATAAAATGAAGAATTGCAATGATAAATTTTGTAAGATAATTCTCAATCCCTAAATCTTTGTGATTAGACTAAGGAGCATGTAAGGTCCAGCTTGTATCAATACAGAAATTAATTAAAACCCAAGTGTCTTCACCTAAGTTTCCCCCATATTCAAAAGTCTTTATCCTTATATAAAAATTAAAATCAAATTCAGGCTAAAATACTTCCTCAAGGTTGAGGCTACAAGCTCCAAGGAAATAGTATGAAACTATCTATCTGAGTCCAATAGGTATCTCGTGTAAGGCTACACTATAAAAGTTTGTCGGATTTAAGAATCATTGCGGCGCGGCGTGGCAGTGCGATGGCGAGGATATAAATACATAAAGAACCTAAAACTCCTATTTATTTCACCTCGCTCCAGCTTAACTTTCACTTAATGCGTCCTACATCCGCCGCCGCCGTCGGCAAATTCGCGAACAACGCTTAACGAAAGGAAACACCAAAGGCAAAGTAGGTATTTATATGCATTTCCCTTGAGTTCAATTATATTTTCATTTTTATTACAACAATCAATTGGCGGTTGGCGCCCATTGTCGCGTCGCGGCGCGTTCGTCGTCGTAGTCGTCCGGCAACGGGCGCCGCTCCTCATTGCCGTTGTCGTCGAAGGCGCACACTTTTCAGACGTTGTTTTTTGTTTCCCTGCAATTATATATTTGTTATGCTGCTCATGCCAAATAAAATTATTGCAATCGCAAGGTCTGCAGCTGTTTTTCCCACCACTTGTCCAATATGTTCCTACACCACCATTGGGTAGGTAGGTTAGCGAGCGAGGTACTATCAAGTCTCAAGTTGGATATTATGTCGCATAAACTAAAAACTTTCAACAAAAACAACACACAAAAAAAACACCTTTTGTTCGTTTTCGAGGAATGAAATTTTGTATACCATCGCACCTCACCTACAAAAGTTTTGTATTTTGTTTTTGTGCTGCGACCTGGCCGGGTTTTGTTTGGCATCAAGTTTCAATATAATTGCCCGGCGACAACGACAACCGAGGAGTTCCTACATAGTCAATTGATGTGTCGCCGCAGAAAGTTCATTTCCCATTTGGGGACACTTCATAAGGGAGCCATGACCGACCAACCAAACAGACCGGTCGTGTCGGTCCTTTAACGTTTAGTGTAGTTAGTTTGTCCTGGAAAGAGTATGGTTGCTCTTGCTTGTCGTTGCCCAAAGTCTTTATGGAAAAACAGGACCTAAATACTGATCCATTAACTAATGAATGAATTCCTGTGTGGTGGAGAATTCGATCGCACTATATTGAAGGAAATTTGAGGGATGATATATATCGTGCTTTATATTTTATGGACAAAGTATACATTCCTTCTATATTTGTACGAGTTGGTAGATAGATTGCAATCGGAAAGCACTTAAAATATATTTATTTTCCTATTTCTTAGTTCGATGTTCTTAGATATATGTTCCCTAAGTAGTATTCCTTTCCTGTATCAATGTCAATTTACACAATAGTATATAGATACAGTCAATGACATAGAATCATGTCCTGCGAAATTAATTTCTTTTTTATCAAATTAATATTTTTCCAAATTTGATTGCAATTTATATTTCTTTAATTTGATGGTTCGATATAATATTGGAGTAAGTAAACGGGCGTTCTCAAATAAATGTTGGTTTCCATTGCTAAGCTTGCATTTCAGTAACACTCTTATTAACGTAGCCACCGTTAAGGCCTCATCGTTGGAGATGTGGTTTTGATAAAAATCAGTTTCATTTGATCAATTTCAAGGATCCATTCAGCCAAGAAACGACTTTGCTGCTGATAGACCATCTTTATTTCTTGTGTTAACTGTACTTAAAAAGCCTTAAGAACTAAGTATTTATTCAAAATACGGTGTAATTTAAATTGTGGAATGTTTAATTTAAAGGAATGACATTTATTTATTTATTTAATTACGTTAAATACTAACACTAAGTTGACAAACAAAACTTGTGATTAAATACACAATTATGAAATACATTTCAATTAATATGAATACGTTAAACATTATTAATACAAATACTAAACACAAAGTTAAGAATTTAAATAGTGTGTTAAAAATATGATTTTGTAACTAGCTGATTTGATATTATGATCAACAAATTTTAAGGGAGAACAAAAAACTGATGAAGATGGAATGGACTCACTCAGAATTAAAACAATAAAGCAATAATTGCAAATACTTCCATTGATTAGTTAGGGATGGAAGACCTGTTAGTTTCAGCTTATCAAGATAAGGAGGCAAAGCTACTCTATGCGACCATAAGAGAAAACGTACAGTAAACCTTAAGAACCTTCTTTAGACACCTTGAAATTTATGAACATAAGTGGAGTAATAATGGGGCCGAAATAATGAAACCGTATTCAAAGACTGATATAACAAATGATAGATATAGAATTTTAACGGCATAAAGATCTTGGAAAACACTTCCAAGTATTTTTATAAAGCCTAGAGTTCTTTTAGACACTTTTAAAATGTAGTTAATATGATAATTAAACGTTAACTTTGTGTCCAAAATAATGTCTAGGTCTAAAAAGTTAGAGAGTTTTTCTAATTTCGAAGAGTTAAACATGTATTCATAGTTAACGACCACTTAACATTATGCACCATTCCCATAGTCGTATAGTAGATCATCTTGTAATAATTCGCTGTCCCTTAAAAAAAAGAGGCTGGGATGTGACCCACACTGATAACTTCCCATCGCGTCTGTCGATTTGTCTTGCTTAAAAGTTTGTAGGTTTTCGGGATTGTCAGTTGAATTATTCTTAAAAAATTAACAACAATATTTTGCATATAATGAAATAGTTTGATTTTTTTTTTAGTCGAAAAACAATTATTACCAATTTAAGTAGCATTTCTTAAAAGTTTGTATTTCTTTTATAAACAAATACAAAATGGATGCATGAAATTAATTTGAAGTCAATATCTTCTATTGTTCACGAGATATCGATAACCGAACATCAATTTTTACTAAATTTGCGTACTACCAATATTTTGTAGATTTTATTTTTTATGGAAAAACAGACTGTTGGATTTTTATAAATATGTATTAACTGAATGTCGAACAAAATAATGTCGGGAGAAAATAAGTTTGAAGACAATATTTTTAATTTTTGAAAAGATATTTGAGTCCAAAAAAATACTAAAATTTTTTTTTTAGGTTTTTATTTGAGAAAACTGTAAATTCGATTTTTCTCAAAATTTACCGAATGTTAAAAACAATATTTCCTCTAAGACAAAATTAGTTTGAAGCCATAATCTCGAGTTTTTGAAAAGATAAATGTGTCGAAAATCAATTTTTACGAACTTTTAGTAATTTTTTTTTAGATTTTTATATTTTGTTAAAAAACTATCAACTTGATTTTTCTCAAAATTTTACAGAATGTTGAAAACAATATTTTTTAAAAGATTAAATTAGTTTGAAGCTAATATCTCAAAGTTTTGAAAAGATATTTGAATCGAAAATCAATTCTTACCAACTTTGAGTAATGTTTTTTTAGGTTTTTATTTTTTATAAAACAAATTGTTGATTCGATTTTTCTCAAAATTTTTGCCAGGTGTTAAAAACGTTATTCTTCGTTGCAAAAAGTTGTTTTGGAGATGAAATCATTTTTTATTCATAAAATTTTCGAGATGACACATTTTTTTCAATTTTTTTTTTATTTATAAAAAACCGTTAATTGGATTTTTTCTAAAAATATACTTGTTTAGTATCTCGTTACAATATATAATATTAAATTTAATTCAAGTCTCTAGCGCTATTGGTTCGTGAGATATTTAGGTTTAACCAAAATGTTCACCTTTTTTTAAATTGCTATGTTAAGAAAACTACCCACGCAATTTTCTTGGAGCCCTTTCTGCATCTTTCTGCCTTATTATCTGTATAACAAAATGTATTTGAAGTCGATATTTCTACTGGTTCTTGAGCTATGGACGACGATCAAAAAAACGTCGCGAACGTACGTACACACGCCCGCACAGACATCTCTCTAAAAATCTGTTGTTTCGGCTCTAGGGACGTTGAAACGTCGAGAAATGTCAAAATGTTCAATTCGACAAATCGGACCGATTACAATAACTTCCTATTGGATGTTAATAAACTGTTCGAAATATTTTCACGTCATCTGCGCATATTAGTGTCATCGATTTTTTTAAGATAGAGGAAAGGTCATTTATAAACAGAACAAATAGCAACGGACCAATCTGGCTTCCTTGAGGTATACCAGAACTTACAATAAACTAATTAGAATGGTAATTTTTGAAGATAACACTTTAAAGTCTAGCAGTAAGATAAGATGATACCCAAGCAATTTATTTGTCATTTTGCCCGATTTGCTCTAATTTCCTTAAAAGTACTCTAAGTGTGTCAAATGCTTAACTAAAATCTGTAAATATAAAATCAACTTATTGCTTTTTTTTCGAAAGAATCAATACAAAATGTAGTAAATTCAACTGGATTTGTAATAGTAGATTTTCTTTTTAGAAATCTATGTTGATAATCACCGAAAATAGAGGAACAAATAAAAGAAAAAGCATCCGAAACAAGAGATTCCAACAGTTTTGAGACAACAGACAATTTAGCTATAAGACGATAGTTACAGAGAAGATGCTTGGGACCCTTTTTGTGGGTTGGTTTGAGAAACGCATATTTCCATAAAACTAGAAACTGAGAACATTTAAATGACTGGTTAAACAGAATGAACAATGGGTATAAAAGATGCTTCGCATATTTTTTAAGCATGAATGATAGCATGCCGTCAAGCTTTCGAACTTTTTAAGTATAGATGATTCAGAAATCAGTGGGGAAATTGATCAGTATTTCTGACTTGTTTGAAAATAGTCTTCAAAGGCACTTTTTAAAAAAAATCAGCAAACAAATTGGACAGCACTTTAGGGTTGTGACTTGTTTCTTTTTTAAATGGCATGTTTGGAGAATACCCGTCAAATTTTCGTTGCCAAATATTTTGTGAATTCAGCTTAAGTTCATCTTCAGTATTTGCAACAAACTCTTCTCAAGCACAATTCGAATAGTTAATAAATTCATTGTTGATTTCTAGGTAGAGACCATAATCAACATCAGCACTTGACTGGCTATATTTTACCCAAGCCTTATTCCTTTTTTTAAAAGCACGAGAAATAGACAGACTAACTTCTTCCAACAGCTCACAAATGCCCAATTACTTTTACTTATTGATGAAGGTGCTTCTTGACAACCCAAAAAATATTTAGTCTTCCAAACTGAGACTGCAAAATTTCACCATTTTTGTAGTGAATATTAAAAATTTTATTTTTAGTAATGACGTATTTTTGCTTATCAAATCTCGAAAGATGGCAACTGCAAAAGAGACAGCTGTACAAATAGCAGGCTTTTCAAAATGAAACCCTTTTAAACAAAAGAAAAGTTTGTTCGCCAAAAAATTTAAACTTTTGTTTACATTTTGTTAAGAAGTTGGAATAGGTACACAAATCCTAGTCAAATGCCCGCCATTTAAATGACTTTGGACTAAATAAAGGTTTCCTCGAATGAATTTGAATGTTGAACTTGAATTAAAAACTTTCTTTAGTTACAATTCAGCATCAACATGAATAACAATTTGGAAATCAACGAACGTTGTATTAACATATGAAACTTCAGACAATCAAAAGAATGTCATTTATTACTCAATTTTATCATAAAATTTGTTGAATGTGTCAAATCAATGACTCTTTCAAAATTTGCACGTTGAAATATTCCTGCTCTTTAAAATATCAAAATGATAAAAACGATTCTTTTAAATTCATGTTCATATACGGACAAACATTTTTTAAGAGGTTGACAGCTAAATTAAAATTTGAAAACAATTTTCAATCATTTTCAAGGGTTTTTTAAGATCAATTTTTGTTGTTGTATTTAACGTCAAAAATGAAAATTAGATGAAATTGATCAAACATATTTTGTCCAAGATGAAGATAAAGTAAAATTTTAAAATGACAATATCAACGTCGAAAAACTATAATCATTTGAATATTCAATTAATGTTGTTTAGACGCTTTCTAAAACCACCTCAAGTTTGTTAGTAAAATTAAAGTTTTTTAAAAGTGGACCTGACCCAAAAAAATACCTATTTCAATTTCAGTACCTTGACAATCAATCTTCCAATGTTTGGTCACACAATTTGGTGGCTTTGGAATTAACACTTACGTCATTTTGACGTCAGAGAACTAAAGTGTAAACTGTTTAAGGTTTATTAAAGTTATAAGATGTAGTTTTGTTGATTTTTTTGATTAGTTAAAATCATGAGTAGAAGAATTATTCGAACTCGGTATTTTCTGTTTACAAACAAATATAAGCTTCAAATACATAATTCACCTCAGTAATTTTAAACGAAAACTAAAAATTCTTTTTACAAAATTCTGTTTACCAAATTAAAGACTTTTGACAGTTTCTTATTGGACCCGATTAATTTTGACATTTTATAATTTGTTTTAATTATTGTGAACGAGATCAAATGCTGTAACGTCAAATTATTTTTCTCGAAGTGAAGTCCAATTTGAAAAATAAGTTTGAAATAAATTTCGAAGTTAAAAATATAAAAGTATAAAATTCGTCGATGCGTAGTGTATACATAACTAATTTAATGACTTTTTGTATACGCTTCCAGAAATTTAAACATAAACTAACATAATTTGTCTCTTCAAAAACTTATTTTGCACCCAACAATAATAAATTCCAACCTTCTTAATTTGTGTGTCTGTCCATTGTCCACACAGTCCACCCGCTACCATTGTAATCATCAGCTGATAAACTACCCTAGACAGAACTTAGCACTTTCTCATCCCTTAAGAAATACACATACAAAAATATGTACATATGTATCTATACCTACCCTTTGTAATTCATACACTCCTTCAGGATAAATTCATTTCAATTTCCTGGAAATCGCGTTAGACGCGGCTAAACTATCAACTTTCTCAAAAAGCCCTCATCCCTGTCGCCTCGACTCGGAGAGGTTCATAAATATGCCAGAGTCCTTGGGAGACACAATGTTTTTCTTTTTTTTTTCTGCGGGGGTGTACGAATTTCAAAGGACCGCGACTTTGTTTATTGCCAAAAAAATACATATCGACAAAATATGTATTTTTTTCGGTGAGGAATTCCACTTGCCCTCCTCCAAACATATGAAAGGCGCCGACATTTGAGCGCATGCCCGTATTATCCTTATGCCTTATCTCCTCTTTATATAGCCCCTTTATTCGAAACCACGTTAATTTAATAACATAGAAAAAAAAAGGAATGACGCCGTTTGCCCTTCTGCATGGATTGCGCCAAACAAGGAGATGATGGATTGTTGACAGTGCCAGACTACAAAAAAGAAGGCCCGAGCTTAGGAATTACTTTTATGGGGCGACAGCGCAAAATAGAAAGTTTGGTCAAAATATATAACTTTGAAAGCCCTTGTAACAAAGGTCAAATTATTTTATAGCCTCAAGTCCGAAACTAGAGTTAAACTTATTTAATTTTGCTTTTCCCTTAAGAATGATATCCGGGGCTGTTAGACTAAATAAATCCGTTACTGATTAAAAGTAAGAAGTTGAGAAGTTGGAAGTTCGTGTATGAATACGAATTCGTCCTGGTTTACGTGACGCGCACAGTTGAAACAAACAAAATAAGGGTGAAACATATTAATTCACCCCATCACCATTGTCGCATCGCATCAGATCAGAACTTTGAAAGGATAAACTTTTTTTTGCTTTTTTCCTTCTTTTGGTTTATGTAGCTAAAAATGTTATTTGAAGAACAAATCTACTTCCCTTCTTTTTCATCCCTCTTATTTTGAAATGGAATTTATATTGTTGCGTTGGTTGAGTCTGGGCAAGACGAGGTATAGGTATAAGACGGGAAGAACAACACCAAAGTGCACTTGAAATGTGCGAAGTTGCCGTATTTGTGGTGTTTTATTGAAAGGACGACTACCTACCTAGTTTTGTTTTTTCTTCTTGTTACACTTATTTTTATCTCGCTAAAGCAAGGAAGTCGACGAAGATTAAAGTGCGTCGAACTCTGAATAAAGAGGCATATAATTGCAGATAGTTCAGTTTTAAGTCACTGAAGGATGTTAAAAGGGCTATAGAGTGTATGAATGTAAACATGGCGATTAAATACGTTAATCCATGCGTATACTAATTTCTTGTTATTGTCAATCAAAGCTTCTTCATTCTGCCTTGAAATTATCTTTTATAATAAAATGTCTGGAATTTTTAAATGTAGGCAAATTACTATTAAGATTTGTACGTAGTTTGAAAAGCAGCCTCAAGTCAGTATTACTAATGTGACATGTTGTTGCTTTTGTCCGTATAGAAAATAAGTCATTAACCGTAAGTTTTGCTGTCAAAGAATACCTAAAGAAAGTTCTTTAAGAGTAAAATTAGTTAATTTCAATACCGTGTTAGTTTGTATTCTTGAATGATAGAATTTTGTAACTTCCAAATCAAGGCATGCTATTTTAAAAATGTTTATTTTTTGTATTTGAATTTATTCCTAATCAAAACTGTGTTTCAATACTACAGTTCTTTAAAAAAAATGTATGGAGAACGATTTTCAAAAACTAATTCAATAAAACATATTATTTAATTTAATTAAACTGATGGCAACTGTAATTGATAGAATTTATGAATATTTAAAATATATTCAAAGTTTAAAGAGTTTCTTCAATATTGAATGCATGTGCAGAAAAATCAAAGTGGAAAATAACCAGAAAGTTTTTTGGAAAACAGAAATTGAAATTGAATTCTTTCTTGTAATGTATTTGGTTTGCAGTATTATTAAGAGTTTTCAGGACCATTTTTATATTTTTTTTGTTGCAAATATTGACTTTTTTAAAAGCAAAATAATAAAATATGTCATGTAAACACATAAAAGATTCAATAAGCAGTAACAATTCTCTAGGACTTCACTCCGGTATTTTTATGAAATTTAATCGTCAGAAGATACCTTATTAATTACCTATAGAATTTAGTTTGTCTGTAAATAAGACGTGTATTTGTAAAGTTTTTTAACATATGTACAAATCATATAGACTTTAAAAAAATTAACTTTTAACTTATTATTTTATTTTATTGTTTTTTTTTAGATTTTACCCCACTACGCGATTTAAAAACTTTTATTATTAACTCGTCATGGTTTAATTCGCATTTAAAAACTATTGAACAGCAATAAAACGCTAGGAGTTTAATTCAGTCCTGGCCGTGATAAAATAACATCATTTATTCTAAAAACCTATGTGTCTTATGTTATTTTATCCATTGTTTCTTCTTTTCAACGAGTTTCTAAAATGTTAAAGGTTCCCAGATCCTTGGAAATAATTAAACCTAACGCCAGTCTATAAAACGGTTATAAACATTTAGTTACGAACTATCGTCCTATAGGGAAATTGTCTAATACTGCTAAATTTTTTGAATCCCTTGTCTGCGACGTAATTTCCAACTGTTCTTCATCTACATATACATATATATGAAAATCAACATGGGTTTGTGAACAACAATTGCTTATTTATTAAAATTTTCTACTTTTTGTTTGGATGCATTCGAAAAACACACTAAGTCAATTGCATCTTTACAGACTTGAGGAAGGCATTTGACAAACTAATTCATGAAATTCTGCTTAGTAAATTAAGTAATATTGGACTTAACAACCTTTTCGTTATGTGGATTTTGTTATATTTTAAAGATAGATATTATAGCGTCATCTTCAGGAATAACCCTTCATTTCAATTTTACGTCAATTCTGGTGTACATCAAGAGAGTCACCTTGGTCCATTGGTGTTTATTTTATTTATTAATTACTTGCCTTCTGATTTAAATAATTCTATATTGTTAATCTATGCAGATGATGTTTAAATATTTCGAATACCTTCAGACAGGCGTTCTTAAAATTATTGGTTTTTAAAAGATGTAAGGCCAACATTATACCATTTAAGGTTTTTCATTCACAGATGTTTGCAATTAAAAATGTGTGCAATTTTCAAGACCTGTGTTTGGAAATGTTTGTTGAAACACACTCAAGATTCCAATAAGCGTGTTAGGCATCCTTGACACAAACGATGCTGTTGGCACGCATGGTCTTATATTGTTCATAATTGTTGTTAAACAGTAATCTTTTTTTCGGGATCTAAAAATTAATTTCAAAATCTCAAGTTAAAAATATGAAAAATCAACTTAAATAGATGCAAAGTTCAAAAAACAATTAAAATATTTTTTTCAAAATCATTTTTAGAAATTCCGAAATACTAATGTTTTAGCTAGAAGTTAAATAAAAATTTGGGAAAAATCTTATTTACGAACAAATTTCAAGAATTGTAACTTTTTTACTGAAACTGTCGCTGGGAATAAAATTGGAGAAAAGGGTCGATATGTAAAAAAACGTTTTGATGTGTTTTTATTATTTTTCCTGTTAAAGACCCTGGAGGCAACATACTTTACTATGTAAGTGACAGCGAGTTGTTTGACGTATTACACAATGCACATATACAAACTGGCCACGGTGGGAGAGATCGCATGATAAAAAAATCTGGAGTCACTACAAAAATATAACACGTTAGAATATTGAAACCTATATTCATATTTGTGAGCGATGTCAACAAAAGCAGAACGGGATTAAAAGGGTATCGTAGTAAAGCCTGTTATAACATCTGAGTCCAACTCTAGATGCCAAGTAGATTCGATTGATTTCCAATCGCAAGTCCGATGGTGAGTACAAATTCATACTTGTTTATCAAGACCTCCTTACAAAATTTGTTGTACTAGTACCACTTAAATGAGCTGAAGAGGTGATGTATATAATATTAGACATATTTACTCTACTGGATGCTCCAGCCATTCTACAATCCGACAATGGCAGAGAGTTTTCCAACAAAGTAAACGAAAATTTAAAAACATATTGGTCTACCTTAAAAATTATCCATGGTAAGCCCAGGCATTCGCAAAGCCAGGGAAGTGTGGAAAAGACGAATCAGGATATTGAAAATATGCTTACCACTTGAATGCACGACAATAATAATTCACATTGGAGCGAGGGTATAATGTGAAGAAGATCCCAAGGCATCAACGTCTAAACTTAATGTAAATATGATATAACCAATCCCAGTGTGAGACCAGCACAGTACCTTCAGCCAATGATAAGGAATGCATTGTCTGTTCAAAAGAAAGACCGAAGTTCATATTTGTATAGACAATGCAGATGTGCACTCCACGCAATTTGTTCTGTAGCAGAAAATGCAACGAAAAGACAGGGGTCCAAACTGCTTTGTCTATTGTGTTCAAAAAATTAAGTAGTGCAAAAAAATCGTCATTCTGCTAAGTAAAATCTGCAACAACAGGCAGGAAAAATGTTATAAACAAGTGACAAGAAGTTTCCTTTCGTGTCCACAGGAACTTCTGTAAGGGTTTCCGTACCATAAGTCGACCGAGGACGTGGTGACGCCCGAAATATTATAGGTGTAATTTTAAATAAAACAGATAACGAGCTTTATCAGATTGGAACAAAGAATGGAATCATAAAACCATTGTATTCTAGATCTGAATTCAGTGTCTGCCCAAGAGGTATTCTGGATACCAAAGAAGTACCTAGTACCGAAATTTCACTACGCACAGTTGCGAAAATGTTTGTGCTTCAAAAATAAAATATTATGTAATTCTTAGTGTCACTCATGCTTACCTTGTAAAAATAAATAAAAAATAAATAAGTTCTTTCACTTAAAAATAAAGCATGACAAAATTAAGAAAAAATCTTTTTATTTCATTTTTAGTTGGTATGTTTTATTTTTCTAGATTTTTGATTAACATAATTTTAATTTAACATATTTCCTAGCGTTGTTAAGCAGTTGTATACAATTCCTAGGAAATATATGCACATCCTAGGAAATATGTGTTTTAATTAATATTTTGGAAATATTTTTATACATTTCCTAAATAGGCTCGACACTGTATACATTTCCTAGGAATTGTATATAATTCCAAGGTTTCATACATTTCCAGTAACATATATAAAAATGGTGTTTTTGACTTCGAGCAATTATAACTAAAATTGGAGTTCGATATCAGAAGTGAAAATTGACTCTTAAACGAATTATTAAAAAACATAAGGGAATTACAATTAATGTTTTTTTCAGATAGAATCAAATAAGTCAATTCAAAATTAAGTGATTTACTTAAATGATTTAAACTGTATCTAAAGTTTGTTTACTTTGCGAAAAGATCGTGCAATATTTTTGTAAGAACTACGTTGCGTTCTACCCTTGCCTAAAAAATGCTGCGTTATTTATTTATTTTGCATTTTCAGAAAGGTGTATTTAAAAAAGATGATCTATACAAGTAAAGTATAAAATAGGGGACCCAACAGTCCATTGAGAACTAGGGCTTAGTGACTTAAAACTTTCAACCATTCCTGTGGTGTAGTAATGTTTCCAGGGATGGAGGGGACCTAAATTTGTAAGCCAAATCTGAACGGATGATTTGAGAAAGCATTTTTCATGACAAGAATTACTCTTGGAGGCATTGTCAATTCCTCGCAAAAGGCAGTGAAGAAAACTTTAGATGGCCCAGGCAGGGATTGAACCCAATACCTCTAGCATGTCAGTTCTAAGCATTAACTATCACGCCACTGGTATTACAATTCAAACTCATTGCCCATAAAACAAAAAGTTCCATTGATAATGAGCGAAAATTTTAAAGTTATAGGTACACCTCTTTTAAAAAGACACCCATTACATCATCATCAAGATGCGACGTAGGTATATTTTTAAGTTATTTTTATCATTTATAATATCTAATTGTTTATATTTACACGCAAACTAAGTACATACATATGTATGTATCTACATATCTATAAAACTATTATATACAACTTTCATTCCAAAACTTATCTTATCGCTTTTATTAATTTATAACCACACGTTTACACCTGCCTAAGTGCTTGTTATAATTTGTCATCATGTCATGTTCCTATAAATGTACCTACATTCATATACCTATATATATAAGCCCAGATTTTCTATTTTTGCATTGATACAACTTTATCTATAGTATTTTTGTTTTTCCTTCTACACAAAAAACACCCTCAATATCAAAAGAGTTAATGGGTCTATAGTAAAAAAATAGGTATGTACATATGTTTATACAAAAAAAGGGGAGGCTTATATTATTTTTAGATTTCAAGTTAAATAAACTAAAAAAGAATAAAACATTTATATTCAATCCATCCAATTTCATAGCCCATTATATTCGAAGCTGTTATTTTGATATCGATCCATGTTGCGCCAAAAGGATATTCGCTAAATTTCATTTCACACGAGCGAGTGCTCCTTTATACATAAATCCTCTCCATTTCATCAAAATCGATATCCTAGGCATTCGTCTTTTTGAAAAATTACACAATTTCAATAGAACACAAAAAAAGAAAAATGGTTGCCAGCTGCAAAATGGACAAATAAATGTTGAAATTTGGAAGGAAGAAAGGATATCGAAAAGCCTTTTTCTGTTTTGACATAAATAATAAATATAACAACGGAAATAAATAATAATAAATTCAATTTAAATTGAAAATAAAATTGTTGTAGATATTTTACTTACTTTGGACTCTTTAAGTCACGATGAATGATTTTATGGGAATGAAGATATTGCATGCCAAGAGCAATTTGCTCCGCCCATGAGACTAGACGCGATGGCAGCATAACGTCCTCCTCCTTCAGGATATTTTGCAGTGGGCCATACGGGCAGAATTCCATTATAATGCAGAATACTGGTGAATGTGTACAAACGCCTCTGTTTAGTGGGAGAACAAAAATAGAAGTTATTATATTACTAAGTAGATATAGTTTAAAAATAAAAGGTTAATAATATTTAATTCTTGTGTAAATAATTTTATTTTAGAATTCTATTTTTCACTAGCGGAAAGTATTAAAATAATTCTAATGTCACTTTTAGATACTCGTGCGTACATGAATCTATGTAAATCGATAAAATAAGTTTACAGAAGTTGGATCTAAAAAAAATAAAGAGGTCAGCATTTGTTTTATTTTTTTTTATTTTTGCGAGAGACAAGCCTTCCTCTAACTATTATAGGTTATGTAGGTAAATAAAATTAGAAGGAAAGTGTATTTGTTTTTATGGTTAACCATACATAAAACCAAACTTACCACAGACATGCGGTTGTCAGGTTTGGTGGCGCCATATTTGACCTACATATAACAGCCTACTTCGAGTAATTATAATAATTGACAGAACGTGTACAATATTATTTTGGGTCTTTTTTTCATAAATACAAATATGTATACATAATGACTGATATGTTATGTATAAGTTAATTTAAATATCAACAAAGATATGTAGTTAAAGTTTGATAATCATTTCATTAGACATAAGGATCTGACAGCATCGGTAATAAAAATCTGACAATCCATAAATTGTGTACTCAAATTATTAGTTACGAAAAAATTTGTAAGGAACAACCTTTGCACAAATTTAACATCGTTTCAGTATTTGTTGTGCTAATTACTTGAGTTTTCGGTAATGATATTTCAGTAGTAGGTCCAATTGAATACCGTATTCCCCGCTTAATTGCACGGACCAATTTGTCAGATTTTTCGGTCAATTATCCGGGTGGTTCAATTAGCGAAACCCCGCTTAATTTACATATCTGTTTAATTAAGCGAAACCCGTATAATTGCACGAGAAGGTTAACAAAAAAATAAAATATTCATCCCAGAAATTTAATCTATTGTCCTCAAGAACGTTATCTATGACTACGAGATCATTTTCCGGTTCCTCTTCTTCTTGGATGAAGACTGCCCTTAAAAAAAGAACTTGCAAATGTAGGTTTAGTAGTAAAATATTTCCAATATTAACTTTCTAAAACAATTTCTTATAGTAGAAGGTGTTATAAGCCACAAACAATGTTTGCTTATGTACATTGCTTGCAAAGATGTGATCGACTTCGAAAATTCTTCGATAGTCTTGCCACGTTCGATGGCTGTAATTTGTTTCCTTATTATATTTTGCTGATAGTAAGCTTTGAAACACTGAATAATGCCTTGGCAAGGGGTTGAATGATGGACGTTGTATTTGTGGGTACAAGCTTCACGTTTATATCTTTTAAATAGTCCAACTTCTTATTTGTCTGTTCTGCTTTATCATTTCTTCGTCAAATTTACATAAAATTTGGGCCCATAAATGTTGGGTCATATATCTACCTATGCCTTTTTGTTGGAGAAATATTGCAAAGGTACAACCTTATTTTTAAAACACATTGGCGTTTTGGTTTTTTCAATCACAATCATTTTTTGTCCGTCCAATTATCTGAAAAATGTCCATGTATTTAGTTTTTCTGCAGCATATTTTTAAGATCAATTAAGGGAGTAATTCAACTAAGCGGGGTTCAATTAACCGTCTAAAAAGCTTTGATACTAATACGGGAAATTTTCGAAGCCAAATTTTTCGATCAATTAAGCGGGATGTTCAATTAAGCGAGGTGCAACTAAGCGGGGATTACTGTATTTAGAAATTTAACAAGCAAATATAATAATATAATACAAATAACTCACAATAAAAATACAAAGATTTTTAAGTGAATTTTATTCATAGATGGACTGGGTAGAAAACCCGCCAAAACGAGATGAAAAATTGAAAATTAATTAAATCCTTGAAGAAAATATTTGGGGCTTACTTCCTTAAACACTTTTTACTTTGCATAAAAATAATGAATAAAAATACCAAATTTGTAAGAAGTATTTTTAATTTGTCAGACTTCATTTGAAAAGTAAAAGTGAGAGAAATTCATCAATGATAATATTTGACATTTGATGAACTATTCTGCAGACGATTGCTTTGCTTATTCCGTGCATAGATGCAACACCATGATATTTCGCTTTATTCCCAGCCCAATGTAGTGTTCACAGAAGTTGTTGCAAAGGACTTAAACACGTCATGTTTCTTTGGGTATTCAATTCTAGTTTATTTTCAATTTCAGACAACACATAGTCGAAAATCATCTCCGATATCGAAGCTAATTTATAGTTTTAATACTCTTCGGAAGCTATATATTATTAACTTCTTCATTTTCGATATATTTTTCAAAACGATTTATTTGTTTATGAATTATTTTACAGAAGCTTTTCAAAAGAAAGATTTAACTGTCAAATTCCATTGAAGGATAGCTACGATGTCGATGTATTAAAAAACCTCTACAAAATCAGACATATTTAAAATTGAGATAAATCAACGCGGTAACACTTGAATTCGTCAAAATAAAAAAATAACCTATGTCCATTGTCTTTTTAATTGTTATTTATTTCTTCATTTTCAAAGTGGTTTATTTATTTTGGTATTAGTTTTCAACAACTTTTCAAAAAATTAATTTGCAAATGAAATAAAGGGTGTTCTTTAGCTGTTGTCTTGTTGGCAACACTGACTGGTTTAAACAGCTGACGCACCATTCGTGTTTTGTTTTACTGTCAAAAATCTTCAGTTTGGTCTATAATTTAACCATGAATCGTCTTATAAACGAACAACGCTTGCAAATTATTGAATTTTATTATCAAAATGGGTGCTCTGTTAAGAAAATTCATCGCGCGCTTCTTCCATTTTATGGCCAGTTTAATCGACCCACTGAAGCGGTTATTCGGGCTATTGTGACTAAATTTCGCACTAAATTTCCATTGTTGGACATTAAACCACCAATACGCTTACGTAGAGTGCGAGCTGAAGAAAAGTGAAAAGGCCAGTGTTAATGATGAACATCAATTATTATCGATTCGTCGCTGTTCGCTAGGGTGTCCCGACAAATTTTTTTTTGGATTTTCCGAACAAAAGACCTCTCAAAACTTGCGTAATTGGACTTAGATTACAAAAATATATAAAAAAAATATATTAAAATTTGTCTAGGGCGTTGTACCGACCCTCAAAATTTTGACAAATTGATATTTTTATGCTTTTTTTCCCTTTCTTAATTTCGGTTCCTGAGCTACTATTTATTATAAAATATTAACTTTTTGATCTTATTAGGTTTAGAACATATTTGACGTTTTGATTTGCATGCAACAATACGTTTCCAGCGGTCCAGTTCCAGTGTTCGCAGCAATTGGGGCTCTGTCACTCAACAACGAGGAAAATTTTGTGAAAGGATTTAGGTGTGATGCCTTTCCAAATACAGCTGGTGAAAGAATTGAAGCCGAACGACATACTGCAACGTAAATTTTTTGGTGAATGGGTTCTTAGAAAATTGGCCGAAGATCCACTTTTTTACCAAAAAATTGTGTTCAGCGACGAAGCTCATTTTTGTCTCAATGGGTACGTTAATAATCAGAATCGTCAATTTTGGAGTGAATATCAGCCAGAAGCTTTGCAAGAGCTACCAATCCACCCAGAAAAAGTCACAGTTTGGTGCGGTTTGTGGGCTGGTGGCATCATTGGACCGTTCTTCTTTTTAAAGATGATGCGAATCGTAACGTAACTGTGAATGGTGAGCGCTACCGTGAGATGATATCCAACTTTTTTTTGCCCAAAATGCAACAGCTTGACTTGTATGACATGTGGTTTCAACAAGACGGTGCCACATGCCACACAGCACGCACAACAATAGACTTATTGAGAGGCGAGTTCGGTGAACATTTTATATCACGTTCGGGACCGGTCAATTGGCCGCCTAGATCGTCCGATTTAACGCCTTTAGACTATTTTTTGTGGGGCTATGTTAAAGCTCATGTCTATACAGATAAGCCCGCTTCAATTGACGCATTGGAAGACAACATTGAAGCATTTATTCGTGAGATACTGGCCGAAATGTTGGAAAGAGTATGCCATAATTGGACTAAGCGGATGGACAATTTGAGGCGCAGTCAAGGTCAACATTTGCATGAAATAATCTTCAAACATTAAATTATATGGACCGTACTATCGATTCAAAAAAAGACTTCATGCATTTTTCTGAATTGTATGTGTTTTTATTTTTTTGAAAAACTTTCCTATAGCTTTTAAAAAATCACCCTTTTGTAGTACCAGTGGCATGATGGTTAGTGCGTTGGACTGTCATGCGAGAGATCTTGGGTTCGATCCCTGCCTGTGCCACCTAAAGTTTTTTCAAGGGTAGGTTATGCCTCTTGCGAGGAATCGACAAATTCTCCAGTAGTAATTCTTGTCATGAAAAAGTGCTTTCTCAAATTAGCCGTTCGGATTCGGCATATAAACTGTAGGTCCCCTCCATCCCTGCAATTACTCACACACAGGAATGATTGAGAGTTGTAAGGCACTAGGCCCTGGTTTTCTACGGACTGTTGTGCCACCTAATTTATTTTTATAATTTGCAAATTTAATTGTTTATTGAAACCAACAGAAAAATGATTTGCAAAATAACAAACTTTTTACTTTTCACAACAAAATTTGCACTTTACAAATTTGAGTTTGGTGAAACATATTTGCAAAGTGGAAAGTATTAGAAACAGGGCGCTGTTTGCTTGTAATTTCGTACGTTATGAGTACATTTTAGGATTGATCCGTTTTATTGGCTCAATGAAGGGTTTGTTGGTTTGATGATAAATTTAATTTCAAATTATCCGACATTTGAAATCTGAAACCTATGAAAAACTATATTTATGTTTGTATAAACAAATTTATCCTTGTTCCATGAACTACCAGAAATGTATGTCAATTCCTTAAATTTTAAATCTATACTTAAGGCAAAACAATAATAATAAGGATTTCGCCCATATTGTTGAATATCTTTTATCTGTTGGCTAAAAAATCTTCTTCGTCAAATCAACATAGTGAGTTTAAGTATTTAACAACATGGTCGCTTTGAGGGCATTCCTTTTTCATGACGACTCCGCCCTACGCGGGCTACAACTTTGGAAGAACATTACTTGGGTTTATACCAGTATAAACTTTAACTGACCCAAGAGTTCAGAGATAACAAAGTGTTTCTTTTCATAAACTTAACTAAGCTGTGGAACTTTAAGCCTATTATGGCATGGAAATTATAAGTTGTTAAGAAGTCCATTGATGAACGGAAGGTTTCATTAACAATTGTGCCTTAATAAATAAATCAAAAGTCACAAAGAAAGATTGTATGATATCGGTCCAAACACTTCTTTGAAAATAAAGCTGGTCACCAATAACAAGCTCTAACTGTCGATGATAACCAATTTCTTTCAATCCCAATTGGATGATAAAGGCACTGTCGATATATAATTTTAACTCAACGGTTCTACCTGGTACACAGCCCGTTTTCTGATGTAAGTTTTAAACGAAGGGTTTTGAAACCGGGTTAAACAGGCTTTAACTGGCTTTAACTTTTCTAAATTTTTAATCATAGGTTAATTGGGCGCTGATAGCTGTTTTCCTCTCGAAACATTGACAGAAATATTTAAAAACTTTTTTGTTGAAATGAGTACTCTATAACTCAAAGAGTGCGTTTTTTTAAAGAAATGTTGCAACTTCTATACAGAAGTTGTACGATGCACATTGACAAGAATATGGCTGCTATAGCCGAGAGTGTAAAACTTAAACCACGAATATCAACAAGACATCGATCTTAACATTTCACGAACTAGACTGAAGAGGATTCTAGTATATCTCAGATAATTCGCTTACAAGGTTCAATTGGCTCAGCAATTGAAAACGCACTTCAGTTTGGGCCTTAAAATAGCTTGTACAATGTACAACGATTTTGGCAAAAAATCATCTTGGCGGCTACATCTTCTTGTGGGCATTATTTATATATGAAACATTTGATCAAAACTCTCTTAATTGTCGCATTTTTAGAGATTCTCAAAAATATTGATAAAAAGATGACGAAGTCAAATTCAATGTATTTAAAAAATGTAAAAAAAATGTCAAACAAACACTGCATTTTTTTTTAATATAGCTTTCAAAGGGTATTTTTAGACGCGAAGTGCTTTTAATTGTCATTTTAGTGACATTCGAATTGACAGTTCTCCATTGCTCTGGATTATGTTTCGCTATCGGAAATTTATTATATGAATAAATAAACGTCAAAGCAAAGTTTGTCTATAAGACGTAAAAAATAACAATGCCTCTAAACAGATTTTTTAAACATGAAGCGATGATAATTCACAAATATTGTCAAAATCCTATTAAAACAAAAGAAAGTTTTATTGAGTTCTGTGGCATCAATTCGTAAATATGTCTTTCAAATTCTGATCTGTTCGAAATTCTGATCTGACAGGGCCAAAACTCTTTTGTACAAAAAAAAACTCTTTTCAACAAAATATTCTATACATACACAACACATAGTCCAAAAAGTTTCTGTACAGCAGCATTCTTTTTGTTGATTCTGAGATAAAATATTTATTATAACAATATATTAAAAACAAGTCTTTCGAAAATTACAATAACAATTTTTTAAAATTTGGTAAAAAGGTGAAGGTGGAAACTAACTTTTTTGCAATGTTACTATTTTGATTTTTACATTTATTCCTATTACTTTTTTTTTCAAAAAAACGCTAAAATTACGCTGCTGTACGGAGACTTTTTGGACTATGCGTGCATTGAATATTTTATTTTCTATATTTTGTTGTGATTCAAGATTTTGTATTCTTAAATTTACGCAAATTGACGTTATAACAAAATGGCCACTAGATTACTATCGAATAGTAACCATATATTAAGTTGAATTGTATCTCCAAAATTATGTACAAAAGAAGTTAAAGATTTTGAAAGGTTAGGTGGTTATAATGGTTTAGTGTTAGAAAAAAGAGATAAAATAAAATTTAAGTCAATTTGGAAGTTTTATTGATTTTTTTCTGAGGTTCTACATTTTAATTTTACACTCATGATACTATACTCTTAAGCTTACGTTAAAGGCAAATGCTTTTAACTTTTCTTACAGAATACGAGTTTAAGGAATTTTGACCAGAAAAAGTCTGATAAAACAGAAAAGAGAATTTTTACAATTTTAACATTTGTATGGAAAGCCATCAGAATTCTCAATTGAATTGTGACGTTAACTCTGTAAGTTATATTAAAATACAGTCTTAAGTATCATCAATTATTATATAAAATTATTTTTCTTACTTCACTCTTTTACCAAAACTTTAATTGAGACCCCTTTTGTTTGGAGTGTTATGGGTTTCAACTTGGCGTATACGTACTATTTTTTTAAATTATTATACCTATTTTAAGAAATAACTTAAATTAAATTTAACTTACTTGAACTTAATTATATTTTCGTGATCTAATTTCCTCAGATGTTTTATATCTGTCTCTTTAACATCACGAACTTTCTTCACAGCAACAATTTCATTCTTCAGTTTTCCACTGAATACAGCACCCTGTGCACCGCTACCCAACCATTCAAGATCTGTTATCGCCTCGAATGGAATTTCCCAGTCTTCTGATTTATTATTTTTTATCTCAATAACACCCGCTTTGCCAATAAATGATAGCACAGGTTTCATACAACCCAATAGGCCGTACATCCAACCAATTGGCTTATCGGGATGTCCAAAACCACCGGCATTTGGTGGCCAATGCGTCTGACAGGTATTCTCCGCACTACTGTCAGTCGCTTCAGTCTGATGATTATGATGCGGATGGGCATGATGATGGAGATGATGATCATCGACGACGACGTTTGTCTTATATGGCAGTTCTGTTGGACCAACTAGACCCATGTGTCCTAGTTCTTCTTGTATGCATACCATACTGAAATTAAATTAAGAAAAATAAATATTATTTTATTATTCTGATATTTCTTTAAAAAAAAAAATATATGGCAACTCTGGAAATGTAATTCAATCAAATTTAGGTTATCTTTGGAATTTTTCTTTATAAACGTCAGTGGAATGTTCATGTATAGCAAAATTTTAAAGCGATTCAGCACAAATCAACAACAGCTACAACAATAACAAAAAGTAAGAATATAAACAATTTAAAAGTACCTATCTAGCTATTGGATTTTGCAACTTTAGAATCCCATAAATGGCAACAAAAAGACAAGAAAAAAAAACTAATAAGTCTTATCGTTGCGGCGGTGCGGCAACGTTGACGTCGCTGAGACTGTTGCGACGCCATCATCGCTGTCGTCGTCAGTCGCAACAAAGGTGACATTTTAGCAAAGACAAACTCTCGCCATTTAAGGGATCTTAATGTTTAGATAAGGCAAGATAAGATAAAGTCTATAGTCTATACGCCATACCTACCTACCGCTCACAGGTGTGTCTTTTAGGACGACTTCAAGTTATTTGAGGAGTTTTATTTTTGTCAATGTTTGAATGCATACGATTGATACCTTCAAATTGGATTTTATTACAGTTTTTTAATTACTTCAATGCATATTTATTTATTTATTTATTGATGAAACTATAAACTAAACAAACAACTTGCAAGTGCAAAGTCTGTGAATATTCCTTTTAGGCAAGCCAAAGAATTGTGTCAAAATTTAATGAAATAAAATTTCAAGCCCTACATTTTAGTTAAACGAAACAGAACGTTTTATTTTATCTAACCATATTACCTAAGTTTCTATCTTTTAAAATTATGATTCATAAAGAAGAAAGTTGAAGTTGATTGAAAGTTGATGCAATAATATTTCCAATTAAAATAGCAATAAGCTTAAGCTCAGCTCAAATATGTTAAGGAAAAAAATATATAGCGTTTTCTAATAAGAGGTTTCATTTTCATACTTAAAAACAAACGAGTATCTACATATATTCCAAAAGAAATTAATGGACGTTTATTTTATAGTAAAAACAAAGGAACGATTCCACTAACAAGCAGCCAAATGGCCGCCACGGCTATAATTGTAGGACAACATTCTTTTCATACAAAATTTCATGGTAAATTTAAACATTTTCGGGTCTGTGTCCTCGATAACTTCCTTAATTCCATGTTCAAAGTCTTTTATAGATTTTGGAGCATTACTAAAGACCCCAAATAATAGAGGCATTAATTTACAAATCTCAGTAACCAGTTCTGAAAATACGTCATTTGTAGGCATGTTCGACCTTAAGATTGAGTTCTTGTGTCGATTGAACCTTTAAAGTCTTTCGATCAAAGTCTTTATTCATAATACTGTTTAATGTCGTTCGTTTAGTGACTAATTCTACCACGGTTTTCGTCAACACTACAGCTGTTCTTAAGTGACGAAAACGATTTTTCACAATTTCGGCTGAGGAGTTGTTTTAAGAGCTTCCAACAGTGCCGTAATACTTTAAAATGTTTCCTATTTTCATACTAAATTTAAACAATACTTTTTTCTTGTCAAATGTCACAAGACGACATCTTTAAAAGTGACAACTGCTCATTCAAAGGGCCGTTTAGGACGAAACCCCTTATTGGAAAACCTACATTATTATTACCTTAGGAATATTTGTTTAATACGAAAAATGGCATTTTTCTAATTTGGTATATCTTTTTATAAAAATCCAATTGACAGTTTTCTTTACAAAAAAAAATCTATATGACAAAAACTATTTAAAATTGGTAAACATTCTTTTTTGACCTCAGTATCCTGAGAACAAAGAAAAGTATATTGACGTGTTTTGTTTATAAGATTTGGCAAATTTAGAAAGATTTTGTTTTTAATTTTAGTCCTAACAAAAATATTACGGCGTTAGATCTTTTCGCCCAAAACTATATCGCCAAAATAAAAAATGACATAGCGCCCAAAACAATTTCATTAACATTTTGTTCTTGTACGATTTGGGCAATATTACCTAATCTTTGGTCGCTTAAACTTTTTTGGGTTTTATGAAATTACAAATAAAAAGAAGCGTTCGGTCTTTTATTGCCCACTAAAATATCGCCTAGATATTAAAAACGTCAAAACGCTCTATCGCCCAAAAACTTTTATAGACGAAAATGCCCCAAATCAATATCTAAAATATCATAACGCCCAAATTACTATTTGACATATCGCCCAAAAGATGTGTTTTAATATTTGAGCATTCTGACAAAATGTTTGTTTATTTTGAACTCTACGGCCTTTTTGAGTTTTAAAATTTAACGCCCAATCCCGCAAACAATAAACGAAAAAAATGTCACATCGCCCAAAAACTCGGAACGTCAAAAAAGTATAAACAAATATATTTGGCCTTATTTCACTTTCAGAAAGCGAAATAAGGCCAAATTTGAAAGAAAGAAAAAGGCTGGGATGCGACTCACACTGATAACCTCCCAACCCAACCCGTCTGCCGATTTGTCTTGCTTAAAACGTTTGTAGGTTTTTAGTGTTTTGTTAAAAAAGTTGTCAGTTGAATTATTCTAAAAAAATGTAAAAATAGAAACAATATTTTGCATATTATGAAAAAGTAATATGCAAAATGATTTGATATGATTTCAAAATCTATTTTTGTTAACGAGATCTTAAGTCGAAAACCAATTTTTACCAGTTTTTGTAGCATTTGCGAACTATTTTTTGTAGATTTTAATTTTTCAATACAATATTTTCTGTGAGATAAAATTAATTTGAAACCGATATTTTTAATTTTTGAAAAGCTCTTCGAGTCCAAAGTAAAGTTTTACCCAGTTTTACGCCCATGTTCTGAATTTCGATCGAAAGTGAACTGAAATCACTTTTCAATTTCATGTGAAATGAAATTGCATGTTCTTCAATTCGATCGATTTCGAAAACTTCGAAATTGTTTCGAACTGTCAGAACTGAAGGATCATCCATTTTTATTTTGTTTCTGAAATAAAATTTTTGCTGTTTTGAAGATGGATATGCAATATTATTGGAAATTTTAAGTGAAAAAAGGAAGCAGATTCCAAAAAGAAAAAATAAGAAGACGAATTTTGCGAGACACATCAAATATATTGGATTTACCTGTCACAATGTAAATGTGTAAAAATTATGTAGAATTGTTCTGATAAACAAAGTAAATTCTTGATTTCCTCTTTTAAGCTTTCATTGTAATTTTATATTAAGCAAATATGCTTTTTTATATGTTCTAAGGGAAATAGAACCTTTTATAATACCTTCATCGATTCCTTCAATTCAAAAACTTGCTGCAACCCTTTGATTCCAGCAAAAGGAAGCTTTCAAAGATCAATTCACAAAAACAAAAAATATGATTTGAATGCGTTCAAAAAATGGAAGAAACCAAAATCCATCCATTTGCATGTTCGAAAATCCAATTCACAATAACGAATTGTGGAACACCCAAATTCACTTTTGCAAAGTGTATTCACAATAAGTGAAATTCAGAACATGGGCATTAGTATTGTTTTGTTAAGTTTTTTATTTTTTGTAAAAAAATTGTCAATTCGATTTTTCTCAAAATTTTACTGAATGTGGAAAACAATAATTTTGAAAAGATACAATTAGATTGAATTTAATAACTCAAATTTTTCAAAAGATACTTGTGTCGAAAATAATTTTTTTACCAACTTTTAGTAATGTTTTTTTATTTTTTTTTCATTTTTTATAAAAAAAAACTGTCAATTCGATTTTTCTCAAAATCTTACCAGATGTCTAAAACGTTATTCTTCGTTGCATAAAGTTATTTTTGAAAAAAAATCATTTTATGTTCGTAAAATATTCGAGGTGACAATTATTTTGTTCAGTATTTTTGATTTATAAGAAAACCGTCACTTAATTTTGTTTCCAAAAATATACTGGTTTGATATCACATCACAATATGTAATATACAATTTAATTCAAGTCAATAACTATATTGGTTCGTGAGATATTTTGAGTTAATCAAAATGTTCACCTTTTTTTAAATTGCAATGGTAAAAAAACCACCCACTCAATTTTCTTGAGAGTCCTTTCTGCATTTTTCTGCATTTTTATAAAAAGATTTATTTGAAGTCGATATCTCTACTGGTTCCTGAGCTATGGACGGCGAAAATACCTTCCCGAACCTACGTACACACCCACGCACAGACATCTCTTTTAAAATCTTTTATTTAGACTCTAGGGACCCTGAAACGTCGTTTAAAAAAGTGAAATAAGTCCAAATTAATTTAGGAAATAAAACCTACTCTCAGCACAATATAGAATTGGGGGGGGGTTAAATAAAACCAAATTGGCCTTATTTCATTTTGATTGAGTTACTACACTCCCCAGACCAACAGACCAACTGTTGAAAATTCACTTTATCACACTTTACAAAAGTGAAATAGGGCCAATTCTTAAAAATTGCATAAACCCAAATTCTCACCTACTCTTAATCCTATAGTAGGTTACGATATTGAAAGATTTTTTGGGTGATACGACATTTAATTTGGGCTTAGTAACGTTTTTTTACTGATATTTTTCTAAGATGTTTCTCGTTTTGGGCCTTATGTCATTTTATGATTTAGGTTATATCCCGTTGGGTGGTAAGAAACGATAGAATTTTTTTTTGAACTTCCTGGGCCAATTTTGAGCTTTATGATATTTTAGGATTTGGGCGTAATGGTTTTAGGCGAAAAGACCCAACTCCATATTTACATATTCCGATCCAAGGTCTGGAATATCTCAGATACTAATTTTTAAATGCCCCATTGTGTCATTGCAAAAAAATTAAATTTAACATTTTTTAAAGGTATCAATTGGAATGGATTAATCAATGAGGTTCGCATTCCAAATTTCGTATTTTTAAAAACAATTCAAACGTTGTTCTTCTAAAAAAAAGTTATGTAACATCCCTGGTTTTAATTCCTTTTAGTTTCAGGTATATTTCCGTAATTAACTCTATCAAATTGCTTAATATGTGCATTACATATATTTCATGTAGGTATGTATACAAATTCCAACAATTTCAATTCAATTTCTATAGAATCACTGGCTGTCTACAAAATCTGTTTGAACTTTGGTCATTGCACTTTGCACTTTCCATTTAACCACAAAGGCGTAATTATCTGCTACGTCACATTAATTTACGTATTTTTTTGTTTTATTTGGTTTTTATCATTGATAGCACCAGAGTAGAGAGCATCACCCACAACAAAATAAACAATATAATTGAAAGCAATTTATTATTTTTGAAATTGCGGTATATGCATAAATTAACTAATATATTCTCTTGTTCTTTTTCTTCTTCCTCAAAAAAAAAAAAATTAATCATATAAAACTCTGCGTGTGAATAAACTTTGTACGGCCTTGACCTCTAACTTTGTTTTTTTTTTTATTTTTACTACAAAAACAACAACAAAACAAAAACTTAAAAAAGTATAATTACATTTTAGGTTAAATAAAAATAAATACAAACTCATGTCATACAGTATCTTCATGCTTTATAATATTTATCATTGTTATTGAATGAGACAACAAAAAAAATATTTTTCTGTTGTTATTGTTGTTGTTAAATTCTTATCACAGAAATTGTTGATAATTTTAAATAAATCACACAAAAACACAACACACGACAAAGACAGAGACAGAGAGTGTGATCTTTTTCTTCGTGTCTGGTTTAACAATTTAACAAATTTTACAACATCACATTTTGAGCAAAATATGGAAATATTTATAGAATTGAAGCGGTATCTTCAAAGAATGATGTTACAAATTTCTTAACTTGGAAAATTCACAGATGTTCGTAGATAAATTTGTGAATTTCATAATTGCACGTAAAAGTCTATAAAGCTGGTACAAAATCGCTCAAACAAACTACAGTCAGCCTTATCACGAATTTCATCGTAATCGAAAACTTTTACGAGTAACGAAAAAAACAATTTAGTAGTGAAAAATCTCATACAATTTTGAATAACAATGAGCGGATTTCGTTTTACGGTTTTTTGAAATTCGTAAAAGTTTTCGATTATGATGGTATTCGCGAATATTCTAATTTGTCTTTTAGAAAATTGCAAACAATATGTTTGTCCTTGTATTCAAGCAAATATCCAATAGGAACATAGCTCAAATTTATGTGGGTTAACACACCAATAAAACGGGTGGGCAAAATTTATACCTGATTAAACGCTTAGAAATGGTGTTTATTGTTTAAGAAAAAGTCACCCATTTCAATGTGTACCAATTTTCCTCGACGATGTCTTTCTTTGCTTATTATTTTAATATTAAAGTTGTTGTTTATTTTTTGCAATGAAGGCACCCTCTTTTTATGGGAAAGACAAAGTGCTTAGTAAATATCGGGTTATCCATTTTGCGGTTTCAAAAGTATAGGACTGGAATTCGACATCTGTCGAACTAAGTTCTTAAACCAATTTTTTTGTTTTCAGTTAAAATTCTGACATTTACGAAAATGGATCGCACAATGCATACAAATTGTTAAAACCTATACCACAAAAATGGTGATTCTGCCATAGCCACATATCGTGCTTTAAGAGGAGATTATAGTTTACATAATCGTCCAACTACGCCAGCAATTGCCAAAATTGTGAAGAAATTTGAAGAGACTGGATTGGTTGATTGGTTGGTACTGTAAGACCTGTACGTCATCGTTTCGCAGGTACCACTGAAAATATCGCTGCTGTAAGTGAAAGTGTTGCCGAAGACCCGAATGTGTCAATTCCTCGTCGTTCTCAGGAATTAGGACTTTCTTACGGCATGGCGTATTTTGCATTTGGATCTACACCTACATCCATATAAAGTCCAACTCACACAACAACTGAAGCCATTCACAACGTGCGTCGTAGATAAGTCGAATGGGAATGAACAACAGTTGGTGGGCGGCCATTTTTCGAACAAAATTTTCTTCAGCGACCAAGCACATTTCTCACTCGGTGGATATTTTAATAAACAAAATTGTCGTATTTTGAGTTCTGAGAATCCTCAAGTATGTAATTGAAGGGAGGCCATTACATCCACAAAAAGCAACTGTTTGGAGCGCTCTTTTCTCCGGAGGTGTGATTGGACCTTACTTCTTCGGAAACGACCATGGAACGGCTGTCAATGTCAATTCGGAGTTTTATGGTCATATGATAACCGACTTTTTTGGCCTACTATTGAAGAATACGACTTGAAGAATATGTGGTTTCAACAAGACGGTGCCACATGCCACACAACTCGAGCGAATATGGCTTTATTGCAAGAGACATTTCCTTGCCGCGTAATTTCTCGTCGTGGCGATTTGACACCGCTTGGTTTTTTTTTGTGGTGCTACATGAAAGACCGTGTTTATGCAGATAAAACTTTAACTCTTGAGCACTTAAAAACCAACATTCGTCAAGTTATGGCTGAGATGCCGCTCAATGTGTCACAAAAAGGTCGAAAATTACCTCAAAAGAATCGATATTTGCAACAATTCGCGTGGTGTTCAATTAAATGATGTAGTGTTTCACACATAATGTCAAAGTTCAATCTTAATAATAAAAAAATATCATAACAAAATATTTTATGTGTTTTATTTAAGTTAACTTTTGAAACCGCAAAATGTAAAGGGTGATTTTTTAGCTATTATCTTTTTGGCAACACTGGTTTAAACAGCTGACGCACGTTTCGTGTTTTGTTTCACTGTCAAACATCTTCAGTTTGGTCTATAATTTAATCATGAATCGTTTTAAAAACGCACAACGTTTGCAAATTTTATCAAAATGCGTGCTTTGTTAAGAAAGTTCATCGCTCGCTTCTTCCATTTTATGGTCAGTTTAATCGACCCACTGAAGCGGCTATTTGGGCTATTGTGACTAAATTTCCAACCAAATTTACATTGTTGAACATTAAATCACCAACACGCTTACGTAGAGTGCTAAGTGAAGAAAATATCGCAGCTGTATCGGCCAGCGTTAATGATGATTGATGACCATCAATTATTATCGATTCGTCGCTGTTCGCAGAAATTGGGGCTCTGTTACTCAACAACGAGGAAAATTTTGCGGAAAGATTTAGGTGTGATGCCTTTCCAAATACAGCTGGTGAAAGAATTGAAGCCGAACGACCTACTGCAACGTAACATTTTTGGTGAATGGGCTCTTAGAAAGTTGTGTTCAGCGACGAAGCTCATTTTTATCTCAATGGGTACGGAAATAAGCAGAATTGTCAATTTTGGAGTGAATATCAGCCAGAAGCATTGCAAGAGCTACCAATGCATTCAGAAAAAGTCACAGTTTGGTGCGGTTTATGGGCTGGTGGCATCATTGGACAGTACTTCTCTTTAAAGATGATGCGAACGTAACTGTGAATGGTGAGCGCTACCGTGAGATGATATCCAACTTTTTTTTACCCAAAATGCAAGAGCTTGACTTGCATGACATGTGGTTTCAACAAGACGGTGCCACATGCCACACAGCACGCACAACAATAGACTTATTGAGAGGCGAGTTCGTTGAACATTTTATTTCACGTTCGGGACCGGTCAATTGGCCGCCTAGATCGTGCGATTCAACGCCTTTAGACTATTTTTTGTGGGGCTATGTTAAAGCTCATGTCTAAACAGATAAGCCCGCTTCAATTGACAAATTGAAGCATTTATTCGTGAGATACCGGCCGAAATGTTGGAATGAGTATGCCAAAATTGGAACTAGCGGATGGACCATTTGAGGCGCAGTCAAGGTCAACATTTGCATAAAATAATCTTCAAACATTAAATTATATGGACCGTATGCATTTTTCTAAATTTTATGTGTTTTTTTTTTTTTTTTTGAAAAACTTTCCTATAGCTTTTAAGAAATCACCCTTTATAACCCTGTAAAATAAAAACAAGAAACCGATTAAAAATACGCTTTCAAATTGTTTGATACTTTAAATTTATTTATACTTTGATTTCGTTAAATTTTCTCAAACCATTTCACATTCGTGTAGTGCGGCTAATGAACGGTTCTCGACTACAGAACGGGCTAGATGATATTCCGATTAGTCCTCCTATAGGCACGAGTA
Source organism: Eupeodes luniger (assembly GCA_951509635.1). Taxonomy (NCBI): domain Eukaryota; kingdom Metazoa; phylum Arthropoda; class Insecta; order Diptera; family Syrphidae; genus Eupeodes; species Eupeodes luniger. The sequence goes on along the minus strand of OX608074.1, from coordinate 46,831,521 downwards.
TTAGGGTGAAGTAATACAACTGTATTATTACTAGATAATAAAGGTGATTAATTACGCTTTTAACGGTAATAGTTTTCGACACATAAAATTGTACAATTTTGTATACCCCATTTACAAATGCTGGCAAGGTGAGAGTAGAAGGAAAACTACTCGAAAAGAGACCTGAATATGGATGGATGAAAAAGCTTACGCAACTTGGGATCTTTATAAAACACTTTCTTATAAAAATATGCGGGGTTATCATATATATCTTAGTGACAGTAATATTGATTTTTTTTAAGAATTGATTTGTACTTACAAAATTAAAAAAAAAACAACGTCCTTATTTTATTCATTTTTTAACACCTTTTTAAACAGATGCACTTAAGTCGAATTTAAATAATGTTTAGTGTTTGGTACGAACGTGTTTTCAGTTACTGTATGAAAAAAAATATCAAGTTCAAAATTTATTTTGAAAAAAATATAATTAAACATCGAATAAAATTATAAATTAAGTGAAAACTTCAAGTAAAGTGTTAAAGAAATCGTTAAAAATATCCCCAATTCATTCCTTGATAAACCATTATTATGCATAGTATTGTATTCATCACTTTGTGGAAGCAACTGACAATTGATTATTATATTTTCTTTAAGGAAAGAAAACATAACCCAACGTTAAAACTGTTTGTGGGTAAGTGCAACCATTTATTATGTGTAATAATTTTAATTGTTTTCTTCACTGTTGTCACAATTAAAATCAGTCCAGCCATTCTTGAGTTATAATTTGTGTAACTTATCCGAGTTTTATGTTTTTATTTATTAAGAATTAAAAAAATGATAAATTAAATTATAAAAACAAATCAAATCGTGCCTTGAAGTTAATTTAACAATCATTGCCTTTACATTTCAGGTGTGTTTTGAAAAATTATAAATAAAATACATAGTTTTAATGTTCACACGTGCCTGTTTTCCTCCACAGAATTAAGTCTACCTTGAATTTTGATTAATCGCAGTTGAGATAAAACCAAACCACACATTAAGAACATACCTTTTTTTTTAAAAAAATAAATACATTGTACACGTTTTGAGAACATAATAAAAATACATATAAATTAATGTACCTTCATGGGAGGCCTGTTTAAATAAAATAATTGGCATATTTAATTGTTTGCTTAATTTATTTTACATGTAAGATCAACGTGATGATCCAAAAATTATTCGACGTGATGTTTCGTATAATTGAAGGAATTAAATTACGCAACTAACTAACCATATTTTTGTATTTATGTTTTAGTACTAAGAAAAAAACAAACAATTTAAAGAACAGTCAGTGTTTTAACTTTATCTACCTAAGCTCAAAACATTAAATCAATTGATTTAATAAAAAATAATGGGTATATAAAACTTCAAAATAAGGTTTTTAAATAATTTTATATCACATAATGCACTTCGGTAATAATGTTTCTATTTTTTAGTGTTAAACAAGCAAATTTTCGCATCCAATTAATTTGAATTTATCTTAGAAAACATTAAATAATTTTCTTTTTTTTTCAGAAAAGAATAAAATTACATAATTGTAAATTAGAACAACTTTGAATTTCATATATATTTTTGTATGATTATCAAGTTCATGATAACAAACATTACAACTTATTGACTTAGTAAATTATTTATCAATAAATTATAAAGAAAAAATTGAGATTCCACAATTTTAAAGGTGGTTTCCAAAATATTTTAGCTGATGTTCTTTAAAAAAACACTCCTCTTTGTCTTTATAGCTCAAAACGGCACTTTTTGAATTTAGTTATTCTAATCACAACTTTTGATTCTTTGTTGCTATGAAAACTGAAACATTGTGAGCGAATTTTATGTTTCTACCAATTAATTGGAAAATGATATGGCGAATATGGTGTACATATGTATGCACATGTACAAACCTCTTTTCCGAAAAAAAAACCAGAATTTGACCTCAGATATATTTGCGGACTCTGTTGGTTCTTAATGCTTATGCCAAATTATACATCTGCTCAATTTTTTTTCCTAATATTTTAGCTGTTATGTTTTAAAAAAGACAATTTTTTTTAAAAAGAGCTTAAATTTTTAAAGGATGGTCCAATTTGTTTAGTTTAGGTTTTTAAAAAATAATGTGGTGCAAAAGCCAGTTGAGAACTAGAGCCTAGTGACTTACAACTCTCTACCATTCCTTTGTGCGAGAACTGTTGACAGTTATGGAGGGGACCTACAGTTTGAAGCTGAATTCAAACGGCTAATTTTAGAAAGCACTTTTCATGGCAAGAATTACTCTTGGAGGATTTGTCGATTCCTCGCAAGAGGCAGTACCCGTGGAATCCATCACGCCGCGCCGCGGGCTTAGGTTATATTAGGTACGAAACTTCCCTGAAATCATGTATCATATGTTTTGATTGTGTTCAAAGTGAATATATCAGTTTGGTTTATCAACACATCCCCCCATCACCCCCCCCCCCTTAAATTTCCATTTTACAGAAACCCAATATGAAGATTTTGGGGGACTTTTGACATGTTGCTTAGAATGATATCCTGTATCGATTCCAATAATAAAACTTCATTAATTAATTATTTGGTCCTTTTCCAGATTAATTGTCAAATTTAATTCACAGCAACTAAATCTAGTCGAATTCAAATCACTTGAAAATCGAATCGTTGAACACGGAAATTCACTTCGTTTTAAGTTCGAAAAAAAAAAATCGATATCGATATCGATATCGATAAAAATGAATTTCAGAACTCCAATATTTATATTTGAATCGATTTCAATTTGATTTCGAGTGAAAGTAAAATGTAGAACCTAACTGTATCACAATTTAATTACAAAAAAAGAGGCCCATGCGTTCCCGTCTGTCGATTTTTCTAAAACTTTAACAAAATGTTAATAACAATTTTTTCTGTAAGATAAACAAATTTTAAGTAAATATCTTTCTTATAAATTTTGTGTTGTTTTTATAGGTTTTCGTAATTTAAAATAAAAAGTTGTCATTTGATTTTTTCTAAAAATATAACTTAAAGTTAGCGAACAACATTTAGCATATGATAAAATAAGTTTAATTATTATAAATGTTTTTGTTCCCGCTTTTTTTGTGGAAAAATTATTTTGTTATTAATGTTATCACCATTTTTTGAAAGTTTTTATTTCTTTTTGAAAAAAAAAGAAGTTAAAAACAAAAATTTCCATGAAACCAGGTTTTACCAATTTTGAGTAGTATTTTTTGTAGATTGTTATATTTTGTAAAAAAAAACCGGACAGTTGGATTTTTCTAAAAAAATTATAAAAATTATTTTCTCTAAGATAAAATTAGTTTGAAGGCAATATCTTTATTTGTTGCCAAGATGTTCGTGTTGCAAATTTATTCTACCCAACTTGTAATAGTGGTTTTTTAGGTTTTATCTTTTTTTTCAAAAAAAACCGTTACTTCTATTTTTCTCAAAATTTTATCAGAAGTCAAAAAGATTATTCTTGGTTGTATACAATTTTTCATTTAAGGTACTTCAATTAGTGGGCAGGTTCAAGCGACATAAGGGACTTGAAAGTAAGTCAAGTTTCTAGAATCTGATTGGCCAGCTGCCAAAAGTTTGACTTCCAATTAAGGCAACTTTATTGGAAAGCTGACTAGAAAAATATTCAAGAAAAATCTCCCTAACTATCAAGTCAAGTCTACTTCTGTCAAAATGACACTTAATCATGTCATGTCTTTTCATTCAACTGAAAGCTTGATTAATCCATGCTTTATTTATTTTCTACACAGCTTCATTTAATGTTTTGTTTAAAAGGGTTCCTTGTCAATTTGGAAAAGAAATAAGTAATATTTCTTTACAGTAAAAAATACAAATCGTGATAGACTTGTAGCTTGCCTGATGAATGTTTTGTAGATAATAATGTTTTTGTTAGTTTTTGTACTATGAACTTAAAGTAGAGGTTTGTGAAGTAAAGTTCTGGGGTGGAATCGGCTAAGGTGATAGTTGATCATTCCGTCTGTGTAAGGTGATTCAACTCAATTCAATTCAATTCAATTCGATTGAACAGTTTCAGATTCAAATTGTCAAAATTCGTTTTTGCCTTGGTGAAATTTTAAATTGATTCTTATAAAATATCTAAATAAAAGTATCAAATTGGCTGATTTTGAATAAAATTCTTACTTTTCTTGCTTAATTCGAATGTAGTAAGCTTTGTCAATCACAGGAATGTTTTTTTTTTAAAGAAACAAAGTGGACTAAGAACATTAGATCGAATTCGATCATTTTGATTGTCATTTATCAACAATCACCTTAGCCGATTCCACCCCTGAATTTGAAACTCATGCCACTTGATAAAGTAACTAGTTCCCTTGGTCAAAATTCACGTTCAAAGAATGAAGTTGACTGCAAATGAAGTCCCTTATGTTGTCTGAACCTGCCCAATGTAATCAAAAATAGAAATTTGTGTTGATTTCTGTAAAGATAACGTCTCCTTATATAAAACTCAGTTTTTTTTGTAAATTTTCTTTAACCATCAATTGGGCTATGATTGATTTTTTTTTAGTCAACATAAATATTTCGTTTTAGAGTCACTATCTTTCATTATTCTCAAGATTATCAAGTGCTCTGTTAAAAAAATGACACTTACGTCGTTTTCAATTGGCAATCTGGAAGTGAAAAAAAGCATTCTGAATGCGTTCAATTGGGCAAAAGTGACAGTTCTGATTCTGAAAAGAAGAGAATTTTCCTTCTGGTTTTAAAAACAGAATCAGAAGCAGAATCACTCACACATTCATAAATTTTAAATGTCACTTCCTCCATGTTTGCAGCACAAAAACAAAATGAAATTTAGCGCGAATACACATACATATATGTGACACATGTCATACTCAACCAATACATTCTCACCAAACTTCAGATTCTTCGGAATAAAAAAAAATTGTTCAATTGGGATTCCGAATCGAAGAACAATTCCAGATTGCCAATTGAAAACGACGTTAAATTATTTTTAAAAATTTGACAAGATGTCAAAATCATTTTGCGTGGTATAATGAACAAAAATATTTTTGTTCGATCATAAAATATTCGAATTCGTAAATTTTTCTCTTGACACAAAAATGGTATTTACTTGGCTAAATGTAAAATTGATATTACACATAACTTTCACTAAATTCTTTAATGGAATTTTTACAAAAAATACCATATTTGATTTATTAATTTCAGCATCAAACTTAATTAGGTAAATAAAATTAATTTGTGCCAAAATTTAAAAGGATATAAACAAATTAAGCACCGAAAATTGTAACATTCAAGCACATCCAATATTAACACTCTCTTTTCTAAGATTAAAAACATTTTCTGTGTAAAACCTCACAACAAAGTGAAAAAAAATACAAATTTTAATTGAAATTTAAGATAAAAAGTCATGAAATTAAACAAAAATTCTCTATTGCAAATTTTATCAATTTGACTTGGAAGCTTTTAGAGTTAAAATAATTTTTGTGTAAACATTTTTAAGCTCTTATCAGACTGTCGTCTTACACTATGACCTTCGTAATAAATATTAATCAATCCTTTTTTAAAAATTTTGATAATTAAATAAAAGACCAAAATACAAAAAAAATATAATTTTAAAGAACAGCAATGAGAAGTTTTCAATTAGGGTCGCAATTTCATTTTTGTATTTTATTTTATACATAAATGCTAATGTTACAAGGTGTGTAAAAAGATTTGACTAATATTTAAAAAATAAAAGGGAAAATGTATTGGTCATCAATATTACATGGAAGAAATCATTTTTTCATGGTCTTTATAGTAATTTGAATGTGTGAATGCTGTTGTTAATAATTATCTAAATTGATAAGAAAACATTAAAAAAAAAACAATTTTTTGAAATACAAACATTATGATTTAAAAAACAGCTGCAAAAAAACTAAAATGTATTGAATACAAAATTTTTCCCATTCGAATGGTTTTCCTTTTAATTTTGACACATAATTAAGAACATATTGTTGAAGCATCATCTAATGTAAAATTGGCTCTAATTTATAACAGTAAAAATGGTGAAATATGATTTATTAATTTGGAGAGTCGAAAAGTTTTATTCGAGGATAAGGACCATTTCTAGATGATTGGTTTCATTAGAAAGCAAAAATTTCGTTTTGAAACAGTCACATCCATTAATTCACCGTTATTTATTCAAACAAAATTTGAGCACCTAGCAAATCCGCAATGATTTATATTTAACTCATATTTCAAATTTAATGGCGTCTTCTAAACAAATTGGATAATCAATTACTTTTTACACTTTTCTATGACCAAATTAAATGATATAAAGCCTAAATTAACTTAATTTCATTCGAATTGAAATCCTTAAAAGTTACCGAATATTTTGAATACCAGTTATATTTTTATTTTTTTTTAAGCAGCCTTCACTTTTGAAGCTTGTGACAAGTGAAAACGCCATTACTAAAGCTAGAACGACGAATTGAAATTATTAAAATTCACTACGAAAAATTGAAAACATTCTTTTTCCTCACATCTTTATTGCGAAAAGGTAATGATAACTGTCTACTGTGATTTTATGATTTCACATCTTTAAATTTCAGGGGTAAGTACTCTTTTGAGAAATTAATAACTCCTTAAGCATATGGTACGCAGTTGCAGCTAAAATTTAGCTTCCATACAAAATTCTCTTCAAAACTTAGTCAAGCTAAAATTTAGAAAAACATTTTAGCCGTGTGGTACGCAGCTCTAGATAAAATTTCTTATAATTTTTTCAGTGTCAAAATTTAGCGGTCTGATAATTGCTCTGTGCGTTTGTTGCGAGATAAATTTTGACAGATTATTGGACGTCGTACTCAAAAAGACGAATATCGCGGTTGAATTTCCTAACAAAATGTGTTTTTAACAGATAAAAATGATATTTTGAATATTAAGGAAAAAAATGGATATTTTTAAGTTATTTCTCGAAAAAAGGCTTTTTGAGCCGAAAAAAGCAATCTGAAAAAACAAATGTCAAGCCTAACGAGAAAAAATTGGCGATGCTCCTAAGGCAACATCCCTTTATTTGGAACTTGGAGGATACTTTCCACAAGAACAATTGTATTTTCTACATTAATTTCCTGTCAAAATGTAGCTTAGGTTTCAGCTGAAGTTTGAAGAAACCAACGTGAACTGAATTTTAGATTGTGCTTCATACTACACATTAAAGAGGAATTCTCGTCATGAATAAGTGCTTTTCAAAATAATTTTTCAGAGCCGGCATAGAAATTGTAGGTTCCCTTCGTTTCGGACATTACTCCCAAACAGTAATGGTTGAGAGTTGTAAGTCATTAGTCTCTGGTTCTCTAAGAAATTTAGTGCCACCAAATGTACATATTTATTTTTAGAAGATTATCTCAAAAATTAAATAGAAACTAAGAATTTCAACAAAATTGATTAGTTAGAAATAAAAATGTGTTTATTTCCCAGGGTACAAGTGACTCTTGAAGTCGCTCTTTAAACAGTGATAGATTTTATTTCTAATATCATATCACCCGATAATTTCCTCTCATAAAAATTTATTTCTAATTGTAAATTAAAATTTCAGCCCCTACCCTTTTCAACCAATAGAACATTCTATCACCAAATAAATAATTATTTAAAATAAAAACATGATGAAATTTTTCCTAAAAATTGACAAAATACATCCTTCCTCCCTGCCCCCAACCCCGCAATGCTCACCTTTTATCTGTATTCATTTTATCAGGTGGTTCAACATGCCTGCCCAAGAACGATATATAAAAGACCATGTTGTCTTTTTTTTTTTTAAATAAATTATTGTTGACTTTTTAACTTATGTTTTGTTGTTGTTGTTTTCGATGTTGGTATTGTTGTTGTTTTTTTAAGCACGTATCCGTTTCTTTTTGAGCTTTGCTTAGCCCAATTATGTATTTTTTAAAAATTATTTTCTCTCTTTTTTACACTTGTTTTAAACCAACAAAAAAAAGCAATCTAGATGTCGTAGGTTGTGGGTAATATTTGACTTATTTTTCTATAACTTAGACTTTGTGATTGAACAAGTGGCTTATAAAAAATAATAAAATTTAATTTTTCTTGACACATTTTTTCTCCACTTTATGGAATATTTTTATTTTATTTTATTTTGTTTCACACACCCAACTTCGATTTTATTTTAACTCAAAATCTTCACTTCACTAACAAGTTGTTTAATTTTTATTTCGATTTATAATTATTATTAAATTGGTAAGAGACGGAGAGGGGAAGAAGAATAAGAAGAAAAACAATTATGGCCGACAAAATTATATTTTTCTTTATTTTATAATAATTTTGTTTTCTTTTCAAATAATATTTCTTTTTCTTTGATTGCTTATTTTCTTTTGTTGGTTAAATTCGTATTTGCACACAACATGCTTTAAAGAAAATCGCAGACTTTGGTAACTATGTTGGGTATTTTGGCCTTTACGCTCCAAGTGGCTTGAAACACAAAAAAACTCAAAAAACAAGATCACTGACGTCAGTAAAAGGGAAGGAGAAGTTATATTTTTTTCAAAACGATTTATTTTTTCCAAGATTTTCTGAAAATTTTCAGACTTAAATTCGAATTTTATTTTTAAACTTTTTTTTTAGCACACACGTAAGCCGAAGTAGGTGTCGTTTTTCTTTCTAAGCTATAAAAACGGCTAACAGGGAGAGAGCGAGAACGAGAGAGAGATAAAAGAGAGGGAGAGAGACAGAGTAAGTAGGTATATATTTAAGCCAAGTTCCGAACATAAGCTTAAAAAAAGAGCCTCTTCAATCTCTTCACAGTTCGATTGATATTCACGTACTACTCGGGCGGCTGTCTAAAATGAAAACTGATAGCAAAAGATCTTTGCGATTCAGCTGTTGAATTGTTGAAGGCTGAAACGTGTGCGTGCGGTGTGGCAGGAAGCACTAGCACAATCGCAAATAATCGCAATCGGCTGCAAACACTATCACAAAAGCTTCATTATCTATATTTACAGGGACGTATTTTATAGATGGGCAAATGAAAAAGTATAAAAGGCCCTGGGAACCGATTTTGGAATGAGATGTCCTGCTAGACGAAACTTACTTCAAATCTTTTGAATTAAAACGAAAACGAGGCGAGACACTTTATGTTAAAGAACAACATTTGCCGAAAGTCTTGTTAAGTTCTGTAAAGCTAAGAGATAGAATTTTGTTAATTGTTTAATAAAATAATTTTATGGATTCAAAAGCTTTTTAGAAAATCAAAATCATCTTAAAAAATTAGATAGTTTAAAAATATTTATCATTGCTCCTTAAATTGGTATTCTTGATAGCTTCGATCTGTGAAGTGATAAATAGATGTAAAAATATTGTTTGTTGCTATAAAATTTTAAATTCCATTGAAAAATCGTTACTATTTCTTAAATGTTTGAATTTTTCAAATACAATTTGTTAAACTGTTGATCTTGATATTAAAATACGCTTTGTTTTTTTGACAAGTCATTGAGTTTTGTTTGTCAAGTCATTGAGTGTAAGATATCAACGTTGACGGATTAAAAAACCACAGAAAATTCAGAATTTCTCAAGTACAATTTGTTAAATTTTTGATCTTCATACGCTTTGTTTTTTTGACAAGTCATTGAGTTTTGTTTGTGAAGTCATTGAGTGTAAAATATTAACGTTTACGGCTTAAAAAAATCACTGAAAATTCAGAATATTCATATAAAAATTAATAATGAATGATTTTTTTTTATAATTTATAACAAACCTCCTCTAACTTCTTAAAAGTTTAAACACATTTCATGAGACAAAATCAAACAACTGATCAAACTTTTCACAAGACATCCACAAACCACAGAGAACCGATGTTATGAAGACACCCGCTCTGATATTTTGGAGTTTTTCAAAAATTTAACCGTGCCAAAGCATCGCAGAATTTTTGGAAGTCACAGTTGATAAAACGGTAAAACGTTTTCAATCCAAAACTACGAAAAATTCCAGAAACCCTGCTTAGCTTCGCACCCTATATAAACTCGTAAAGCAAGATCATTACGAAAAGAGAAACAGATTACAATTATGACAGAAGGAATGATATATGAACGGGCGTCCACGATTCAATTTAGAGCTAATAAATTACACTTTATTTATATATGTATAGTATACCCGACTTCTAACTTTAACGAGTGAAGCCATTTACTTGAAATTTTGCATGCCTTTTATGTTTTGGAAGGCATTTTGATCGATTTGATCAAATATTAAGGAAAATGAAGTGATTTTCCACCGCAATCTAGACCATTTTTATAAATTGACAATTTTTCAAATTCTTGTACAAAAGACTAGATAGATATTACAATACAAAAACTTTATTCATTTAATTCATAACAATCCGGATCATATCGATACAATTCAAGGAGATACGAGAAATACGGTTCAATATTGTTAGTGGATTGTCTTATTCCAAAGATTGACGGAGGAATTGATAAAACCTGAACCTCGATTCTTAACGTCGTGTCGCTTAATTGTCCTGAAAGCTCAAATTTTTCTACTTGTTTTAATATTTCGAGCAGAGAAGGTGCTTCACTGTTTTGTGAATTGTGGCTGTAAATTTATCAGCATTGCTGTAGTGAATTTCAAAAATTTCAATGATGGTGTGGTTTTCACTTGTCAAATGTCAAAAGTCGACAGCTTTTAAAGGGACAGCTATCCAAACAGCAGAAACGTTTTTTGAAAAACCCTTTATTACATATTTTCCTTTTTTAGGTTTAAGGCCCGTTTGCTGATACTAGTCATAACCATTTAAATTCTACATACATAAGGAACTATGTCCTACTTAATGGTTTGCACGGAACTTAAAGTTCGTCGTAAATGGCACTAAGTGGAACATTTTTTATAGGGAAGAAATAGTAGAGCATAAAGTCCTTAAGTTGCACTTATGAAATTTATAAGGTTATGTGCTTTGATGACATTTCAATACATACATTTTTATCACAAAACTTATTTTTGGTTGACATTAAAGTAAAACTAAAAAATATGAATTTGGAGTTGATAGATGTTGAGGTTCTCGAATTACCTATTTGAAGTTAAAGCTTCTCGTCAAATTAACAATAGGAATGAACTTTTTTTTTGGCTTCGATCAACTGGCCTTTTACAAATGATTTCGGGAGACGGACATAATCCCGAAAATCAAAATACCGAAAACCCACAATCCCGAAAAACCCACAATCCCGAAAATACAAAATCCCGAAAACCCAAAATTCCGAAAACCCAAATCCCGAAAACCCACAATCCCGAAAACCCAAAATCCCGAATGGCCAAAACCCAGAAATTTTCTTAAATTTTTGATATTTATTTTTGCAATTCCCGATCTTATATAAAAAACAGTTTGATTTGATCCTATTTTGCTTTTGCAAAGCATTTCGAAATCGAAATTTCCGCAAATTTTTCGGGATTTCGATTTCGCGATTTTGGGTTTTCGGGATTTTGGGTTTTCGGGATTTTGGGTTTTCGGGATTTTGAGCTTTCGGGATTTTGATTTTCGGGATTTTGACCCAAAGATTTCGCCTAACCAAAAATATGACAAATCGATACCAAGCTGGAACGGCCATATAACAGGCTTGATACAATATTCTTGAAATAGAAATTGCAAAGCTTTACAGAAAATATATATTAAGTTTCCAAGTACACAGTAAAAAGTGTTGCAAGTTAAACGAGATTTTTTGATATATCATCTTTTTCTAAAGAGGACTCGACGGTGAAATAGAAAAAGTAATTTTTCGATAAATGTGCAGGGTACTGCAAAAATGGTGTTTATTGACGTGGTTGCAATTGCAAGGTGGCCTTTTTCAGTTTATAATGCAACAATTTGAAATGCTAGTAGAATAAGAGCGAAGATAGAAAGTCGAGATTCTACAAATTGCGTTATTTTAGTTAAGAACTTCATTTGATTTGATTATATAATTTTTACTTTAATTAATCGCAGGTGATTCCGCATTACCACAAAAAACGTATTTAATGACACCAGTCTGCACATTTTAAAAGCGTCCGTTTTTCATTTGATGTTAGATTTGGGTAACTTCCTCTTATTTTGCCTATTTCGAAAACCATTTTGTATTCTTTCTTTCTTGATAGAGTTTGGCACCAAGCTCTCTTATCGAAAATGCGTGCATTTGGTATTGATGAGTCCCTTCTTCGTTGGGTTAGAAATTACCTTTCGGACCGTTCAATTCAAGTAGTATTGGACGGGTTCAAATCTGATATCCACGAAATAAACGCTGGTGTGCCCCAGGCTTCCGTTTTGTCTCCGACACTTTTCCTTATTTTTATAAATGATCTTTTGTCTGAAACTTCTAACCCACTTAATTGTTTCGCTGATGACAGTACCCTCAGCTTCTCATATTCGTTTTTAGATTCTCATCCTTGCTCTTCGGATGTGGACTACCAACGGCAGCGTATGATAAGCTCATTAAATTCTGATCTTGACAGCATTGTCCAATGGGGAATCAAAAACCGTGTAGAATTTAATGCTTCGAAAACTCAATGCTGTCTTCTGTCACAAAAGCGTAACCTTCCCCCAATGCCACTTTACTTTCATAAACAATGCTCTAATGAAATAGCCAGTTGCATTCCTCCCCTCAAACAATTCAACCGTAATACCCGTTCTTCTAGGAATGCTCATCAGTTTACCCTTGAGCCCAATTTCGGACGTACTGTAAAGTACAGAGATTCTTTCTTTAGTCGTACTACACGAATGTGGAATGCTTTACCAGACTCAATGTTTCCCACTCATTACAATGTGCAGACAGTCAAAACTAATGTGCATCGGTATCTCCTTTCTAATCCTATCCTCCCTTCATAATTGCTCGCACTGTGATTAATCATCATAAGGGTATTCATATCCCCTTGAGTGCGCGTATAATATAAACAAAAAAATCAAAACTTCACATTCAATTTCCCGTTTTGAAATTTCATGTAAGTATAGTATACATTGACGTCTGTTTGGCATTTTGTAATGAAACGAAGTTGGATGCGTTTCAATCTATGTGGAACTTAGTTAAGTGTATCTTAAATTTAGTTTGACAACCAAAAATAAATCATGTTGCGCTTAAAATATAAGATGTACTTAGCTGTGACACACATCTAAGAACAGTATCAGCAAATGCGTCTAATTCATTTAAAATTTTAAGCTTTCTGAATACAAAAAATTACACATTTTCCAAGTTTTTTTTCCCTTAGGCCCTTATAATACCATATCCGCCACTGCATTTTTATGTTACCATAAATACAGAGTCAAACTAAGCTCAGAAGAATCTCTCAAGCATCGCATAAAAGAGAGTTAACAAACACCCTATGTCTGTAAACTGTAAGGCTTCAACCCACAGCACAGCACCAGCACAGTGGCTTATAATGCTCTCAAAATATACCTGCTGACGCTGAGTTGCTACTTGAAGTATGGATCTTGGAGGTACTTTGTATTTGTAAGCCATGGATAGAAGAGATAGAGAGTCTATCTAGTTTGGTTACCAACCAACTCGGCTTCGGTCGGTGTTTGTTTTGTATGTCATTGTATTATTTTATTAATGTTGTTGTTATTAATTTTGTATTATTATTAAATTTTTTTTAAATTTATGATAAAACTCAATACTTGCACAAAACGAGACTTATACGACACGACGTACCTCTCTCTACCTACAGAAAAATAATGAAGATAACAAAAACGTATAGGTACGAGTATGTATGTATGTACACATTGTACATAAGTTGTGTTAAAGTTTATTCAAGTGCTGTACCTACGTTATATAGATTTTATATATATTTTTATTTTGTATTTTTGTTTCTCTTTGCAAATTTTGAGATAAGATTTTTGTTTCGTGTTGTTTTCTATCATTATTGGCTTGATAGGCGAATGTAGAGTTGCCAAATAGACAGTAAATTGTGTTTTTTTTTTTTTTAACTCAATTGCTTTTGAATATTTATTGAATTGCACATAAGATAGAAAAAAAAGGTGAATGATCTTTAAAATAAGTTTATATAGATATAATATTTATTATCTTTTTAAATAACCATGAGACTTTTTCAGAAATAAGAAGACAACGATCTTAACACTCTATCACCTGATTATAGATACATAGGAAAATAGAAATACCTACCTATAGAAATTGTACCTTTAAAATTTTCAATATTCAGAGGTCAACAACATTATGGTGATGGGGTAGAATTATTTGAATGGCCTTGATGGTGGAGCTGTTTTTGTTTATGATTATTTAATGCTTTGTGTACATATAGGCTTTTAAGGTCATCAGACTTATAATTTATGTATTTCGTTTCTTCTAGTTATTAACACAACATCAGGTAAAGGGAGTAATTAAAATTCGCGTAATCATCAGAGATTAAATTTTAAACAAAGGAAGTAAAGGATTTTCCATTAATTTAAATATCAATAAAACACATTTAGAATAAGATTGACGCTCATATTTTTGTCGATATGTATGGATTATAACATCATTCCAATGTTAACCTTGGTTTCTCTGGTGTGGCACAAAAAGTATCTGATAACTCTAATTTTCGACAACTATGTTGCGTAAATCGAGCTTAATAAGATCAAAGACGTTAATTTTGTTGACTTGAGACTTAAGAAAACCCTACTGAGAGAATTTCGACGTGGTCAAATTGCATGATTGTCAATTAACATTTTTTGATCTTGGTGTCAAATTGGTTTTCTACGACCGATAGAGTTTGAAGTTGACGGAGATGAACTACTTTTACGGTGAAACTTTTACAAATCCCGAAAAAAACAATCACCTAATACGTTCACGTAGTACTATTGTGGCATGATGGTGAGTGCGTTGGACTGGCATTCTAGAGGTCTTGGGTTCGATCCCTGCCTATGCCATTTAAAGTTTTTTTTTTCACGGATACTGACTCTTGCAACGAATTGACAAATTCTCCAAGAATAATTCTTGTCATGAAAAGTGCTTTCTCAAATTAGCCGTTCGGATTCGGCTTCAAACTGTAGGTTCCCTCCATCCCTGACAACAGTACTCGCACACAGGAATGGTTGAGAGTTGTAAGTCACTAGGCTTTAGTTCTCAACGGACTGTTGCGCCACCCAATTTGTTTAATTTAATACGTTCATGATGTAAAATTTTATCCATAAATTATCTTTACCCTTGGAATATGAATTTTCAACCGAAATGGTGCTCAAACCGAAAAATTACAAATACAATCAATCGTACATACATATATATTTTCGAACACCATAACTTACGTTTTTGATTTGACAACACTGATTTAGTTAATGACACAGTATTTGACAGTTGTATAGGTTTAAAAATGGGGAGGTTCAGATTTAGTTCAATATATGTACATAGATCCATTTTAATACTCTGAAGTATTGAACTTCCCTAAAAGAGTGATTAAACCCATAGTGTTATGAGATGTCTTATTTTAGTCATTTAAAGGCTTTAGTGAAGCCTACTATGCTGCTTCTTGGAATATCTTCAAGACTATTGAAGAAGTTCTTGTCTTAGAATTTGTTTCTAGTGTGTCATAGTGCTGGGCAGTTGCATAAGAAGTGGACTGTGTTCTCTTATACTTCCTTATCACTGTAGCCTCTACACTTGTCATAAGCAGAAAGGGTTTTTTTTTCATGGTAACCCAACCTTTTTTTATGCTTACAAGCAGTAGTAAAGATTTGTTGTCTAGTTATATAATCGTGTGGGACTTTGTTTTATTAATATTATGACGACTCAGACTGGTGTGGAACATTGTGTATCCATTCGTTCCGTCAAGAAATGTGGTGTTCAAGGTTTTGTAAAATTGAAGACTTACATTGTTCCCTATGTATTTCGATTTTGTACTGTAAAGAAAAAGTCCTTCCTCCTTTCCAATATGACATTTACACAAACCTTTTACAAAAACCCATCAAAATAATTTTGCACTAAATAAATATGTAACAAAGTTATGAAGTTCATCTTTCGCAGTTGAATAAAAAAACATGTTCAGTTGGCATTTTCACATAAGTAGACTTGATTGGAGTAGTGCGTAGGACTGTCATGCCAGAGGTCTTAGGTTCGATCCCTGCCTGTGCCATCTAAAGTGTGTTTTCACGGGTACTGCCTCTTGCGAGGAATTGACAAATTCTCCAAGAGTAATTCTTGTCATGACAAGTGCTTTGTCAAAATAGCCGTTCAGATTTCGCTTGAAAGTGTAGGTCCCCTCCATTTCTGATAGATAACATTACTCGCACAAATGAATGGTTGAGAGTTGTTAGTTACTAGACCCTAGTTCTCAACGGACTAATGCGCCACCTAATTTATTTGACTTGATAGTAAGGGAGATTTGTCTTCACTTATTTTCCATTCAACTTTCTAATAAAGTTGCCTTAATTACACTGGTCAACACGACTTTTTGCCGTTTGTCCAAATATATATTTTCGGTATCCGTAATGTTCATGTATTAACAGAAAAATAATAAAAATCTTCTATTACATCGAGATGTCCGAAAATTTTTTTTTTGTAAATATGACAAAAATTTGAGGGTATGTCGAAATAAGTCATCACTATTGATCATGATACCAAAACTAAAACTGCTACTCGTAAGTACACTATATACCCTCACTTTTTGATGCGACATCATTGTTGGTTCTTGACGTTTAATATTAATACAACGATTTATAGAACGATTTTACAACGATTTATTTAGGAAACAAAAAATCTCCAAACTATGAGGAAATGGTGTCAAAATTACTAGAGGATTATAAAAACTTAGGATGTAATATGTCCTTAAAATGCATTTCTTGCATTCCCATCTTAGCTTTTTCTCAGAAAACTTAGATGCGGTGAGCGACGAGCACGGGGAAAGATTCCATCAGGATATCATGGCGATGAAAAGAGATATCAAGGAAAATGGTCGCCAAAAATGGTCGCAGATTTTTGTTGGACATTAAAACGAGATGTCCCAAAGTGCAGTTACAAAAGACAAGAAAAACGACCCAAAAAATCATCTGAATAATTTTTTTTTAAATGATTATCGTTACAAGTAAGCCCAATTTTTGTTTTTCAATACAAACATTTTTCTACGTAATTGGCTGTTTGCAATTTTTTTTACACACATATCTTGACTACCCATTACCTAAGGTATAAAAAAAAAGTAGTGGCGAACAACGGCAAAAAAAAAGTTTTTTTTTTGTTGACCAGTGTTATGGAAAGCGATTTTCAGGCAGCTGACCAATCTGATACTAAAAACTTGCCTTACCTTCAAGCCCCTAATGTCGTTTGAACCTATCCACAATGAATTTATATCACCTGTCAAATATAAAATTCCCAAAACAATACCATGTGTCTTATGTATATGACATTAAATACTTGATTTTTTTAAAAATAACATTTGACAATTTTGAAGAAAAATTTTGTTCATCATGGTGTGAAAACATTTTTTTGATAATTTCTTTCTAATTTACCCACACTTTTGACTTTAAATACAAAAATTGTATATTTTCATTTAAAGAACTTTGAAGAGTAAATATGCAATCAATAATCAAAGCTAAAGCTGTTTTCTGCCGAAATTTCGAGAAATCAAACAATGTTAGTAACATTTTTGGAACAATTATAATTTTTGTAAAAAGCTGAACTCAACCCAACTCAACTTAATATATTCGAGTCAAAATTCAATTTTTAACAATATTTAGTAATATTTGTTTTGGCTTATTTAAAAAAATATCTCAATCGTATAAAATTATACTGAAGAAGAGAAATGTAAACAAATTTCAATTTGACTATTTGGACAGATTACAATAACTTTCAATGGAAAGTTAAAAAAAAAAATCATTAAGAAATAAGAACAAACATTTTGTTGTTGTTTTTTTTAATAAAAATCCAAAAATATTTCTTAATTCACTAAAATTTATTTATCTTTATCAAAAAATAATGTACTTCCCCCAAATCATAACCTAACCATATCAACGAATTCCAAGAATAAATATAAATTGTTTGATATCATCAATACATTATTAAGTTTGTATATACTTCGTAATATTGGAATTGGCACTGAAATTTTGTTTTTGTTTTTATCTTCAACTACCTGTTGATAAGTGGTGCTTCTAAAAACTATATTAGATTAGATTAGATTAGATTAGATTTTATTTCTTTACATTATAATATAACAAGTATGTACATATTTTACAATAATAAAGCATGGCTATTTGCCGTCTGCCTGATTGACAACTTTCTTTTAATTTATATAATCATATTATTCTTTATTTTTAAAAAATTTCTTTTATAATTCTGTTTCTATAAGCTAATGCTATTTTACAATATTTGTAAAGTATAGGAACATCAATTTCATTAAGATGATAAATCATAACCTCTTCTGATAGATAATCACACCCAAAGATATTTCTTCTTGTTTCTCGAAGAACAGGACATCTACCCATAAAATGAAAAATGTTCTCTCTTTCGCCCATATTACACAATTCGCACAGCAAAGGCAAATCTTCCCGATGCGGAATGAAGTTAAGATTAAGGAGTTCACCTCTTAATCTAAATATCATTGATATTTGATCTGTCGTGATGTCATCACGGAAGTAGTTTTTGTGGTTTAGATTGTAATTTAGCTTGCTATATGTGTTTCTGTAGATGGATTCTTCTGCTTCAGCTGCGAACTCACATCTTAATCGATCATCTATAATAGAAATTAGCTGATACAGAGAGGATTTCCACATTAGGTAATCATCAGGTGCAAGATCTATATTGGATTCTTCCGCTAGCTCTATCCAATCTCTAAACCAACTTGATCTGCTATTTATCGCCTGAAGTGCTGCTTTTTTAGGGAGACGCTCATCAGACATATTAAGGACATTACATATGTAGTCAACTTGAATTTTAAGGGTTTTAATAAATAGTGGCGATATACCGGTTTCCAGCATAAGCATGTAGTTCGGAGCATTAGGTGGTAGTCGAAATATTCTTTTGATATAAAATCGGAGAAGTTTTTCTGCGGTATCATATTTTTTACTACCCCACACTTGGGCTGCATACATCAATGTTGACTCAGCTACCGATTCAAATACTTTGTATTTACTGCTGTGAGCTATGTGTTTATTGGTAAAGATGTTTCTCCAAGCAATATTAATTGTATTTTTGGCTTTTTGTAGTTTTTCGGTAAGATGTCTTTCCATATTGTTATTTTTTGTGATAATGATCCCTAAATATTTATATTCGTTAACGACTTCGATTCTCTCATTGTTAAATGTCCACCGCTCTTGCCCACCTAATCTTCCTCCACCTTTCCGAAAAACCATAATCTTCGACTTCTCTAGACTGACAACTAATTTCCACGTTCTGCAATACTCACTAAGTTTATTAATCATTAGTTGCAGCGATTGTGGTGAGTACGCAAACAACACTATGTCATCCGCAAAAAGAAGGGCCTTGATGATAGTTCCAGCATATTCCACTCCTCCCGGCAAACAATCGGTGATATCGTCGATAAAAAGTGCAAATAAGCTTGGACTTAACATACACCCTTGTCTCACACCTGTCATCGTTTCAAACCAATCGGAAACGTTTTCTCCATCCCATACAGCTGCTTTGGTATCCATATAGATGTTTTGCAGTACGCGTCCAAACTTATATGACATTCCCATTCTATACAACTTATACATCAAAGCATTTCGGTCTATTGTGTCGAAAGCTGCCTTAAAATCAACGAAAAAAACATATAGTTTCTTGTTTCGGTCCAAAAAGAAATCAGCGATACTACGTAGAACAAAAATGTTGTCTACAGTGGAATATCCTTGTCTAAATCCAGCTTGAAATTCCTTCAATAGCTTGTATGAGTCAATCCAAGTTTTAAGTCGACTGTGCAAAACCGAAGTAAATATTTTGTATGATGCATTCAAGAAAGAAATTCCTCTATAGTTGGCAGGGTCCATTGTACTACCTTTTTTGTGGATGGGAAAAATTAGAGCTTCCTTAAATTCCTGTGGTATTATTCCGTGATCCATGATGTTGTTAAATATGTCCGTTATCTTGTTGATCAGCTCGTCCGACCCATACTTGTAGAATTCCGAAGGTATTCTATCGGAACCAGCAGCTTTCCCATCCTTGAGCCCTTTAATGGAAGCATTTACCTCATCCCTCTGGATTGTTCCGTCTAAAAGTTCATCGTTAAAAGCTGGTTGTGCAAAATGAATCGTATCACTGCTCGTAGACGAGTGATTGAGCAGTCCGAAATAATGCATTTTTAGAGTCTCACAATTGAGATTTCTATTGATAACATAAACCTTGCCATTTATTTTTTGCGCTTTCTTCCAGAACTCACTCGTGGTCTTACAACTAACTAGGCTTTTAGCTTCATTTTCATAGTGAGATAATTTTTTCTCCTTGCACAATGTTTTAAATTTCCGGTTCAGTAAGAGGTAATTCCTTTTTTCAAACTCATCGTTGGCTCGCCTGTACCGCTTAAGTGCCGCGTAGGATTGCTTCCTTGCTACCATGCACTCTGAGTCAAACCAGTACTCTTTAAACTCACCACTTCGACTGTGCTTCTTAAGTACCGGAGCAGCTCTCCTTATACACTCTTTGACGGTTGTAAGATCACTGCTTTCTTGTGTTCTTAGACATATATCCAATTGATTTCTGTAGGCAGTTGCCTTTGAATCTTTCCACTGCAGTTTGGGCATCAATTGTAGGTTCACACTTTCCTCGTTTTCAGATGTTCCAGTGTTAAAATAGATAACAATAGGCATGTGATCTGAAAACGGCACTTGCTCCACCTCAAAATCAGTGATCACGGAATTCCACATTCCTCCTGCCAGTCCATAA
Source organism: Eupeodes luniger (assembly GCA_951509635.1). Classification (NCBI taxonomy): domain Eukaryota; kingdom Metazoa; phylum Arthropoda; class Insecta; order Diptera; family Syrphidae; genus Eupeodes; species Eupeodes luniger. The sequence goes on along the minus strand of OX608074.1, from coordinate 46,810,738 downwards.
TCAATAACAGAACTTCCCTGTTTACCAACAAATGTATATTCGCCGAGTTTATCTCCATCACTGGTACCATTAAGGATTCGGAGTCCCACGGAGTTGCATAACTCAAGTATTTTGTTTCCTTTTCCATTCCTTACTGAATCCTTGGACTGCCTTTCTAAACCTCTTCTCTCATTTTCTACTCCTTCTGTTGCACTTATTCTTGCATTCAGATCACCCACCACCAACAGATTTGAAATTGATCCACACATAACAAATTCCTTCATTTTGTTGAAGTCTGTTTCCCAATGGTTGCAGTTGACATAGCAGGGTAGGATCCGAAATAATTCACCATCTAATCTTAGATCTACACAAATAGCATCATCAAATAACTTAAACTCGTAACTACAACTCTTCAACTCCTTTTTCACACCGAATATGCATCCCCCACTTGCTCTCCCTCTTGCATGATTTCTTATAGCAGGAACAATTTTTAGCTCGTAGTCTTGGAATTTGTTTTCATAACATGTAAGGTTCGTTTCACTTAGATAAGTTTCATATAAAAATATAAGTTCAAACTTATTAATAAAATTAAAAAAATCAATAAATAAATTCTTATTACTAAGACCAGAAATGTTGTATGACAAAATTTTACATTTTTTACAAATATTTTTAACATTTAAATTTTCAACTTCTAAACTTTCTATAAAATTTGATTGGCAGACGGCATTAATATTAAAATAAGTTTCGAGGCACCCCAACAGTTTGGGAAACACTGTGATTTAGATCAGCAAGATTATTTTGACCTGGAACGCACCCATTACCACTGTCATCTATTATTTGACGTAACAATGACATTCCGCACTCGCCGTCACACATCAAATTATTTTGGTTGTCATAATAAAAGTGTTTACTTCCTACGACCAATGTTTGTCCTCGCAACTGCGTTTTTATAAATCTATTTTTGCTCAGAATTTCAGTTTTTAAAGTATATAATTTTTTTCTTCTTGCTCGTGCGGTAGCCGGTAGATCTCGATGCAGATAAATTCCTGTGTTTCGAAGTGCTGATGAAGCTTTTAGAAGCCGTCCAACATCCTCATTTTTGTGTAACTTAACAATGACATTTGCTGTGTTGATATTGCTGGACCTCAAAACCCTCGTTGTTGCAACTATGTTTTCGTTGGTTTGCAACAGATTAAGGCAACATAAACATAACTATATTGATTACAACGTAATTATTGTTATCAGTTAGAGTGAATTTTGTAAATAAACACGTATAATATTAGAAACAACAAAAAATTTAAGAAAATAAACTTGATTTGTATGCGACTGCAAAAGCATTAAACTAGACCTTTTATAATGCGCAACAATCATCGAAAATTAGGCTACAAATGTTGCGGTTGCAGTTGGCGTTACATAGCCATGTTAAACGACTTTTTTTGTTAAGTTTAAGAGAATGAAGACATGGATTTAGAAGACGCAGAGACATAGGGCCCAGGGACATAACGCCCAACTTTTTTTTGGGGGCTTATGTCTCACTTCGGTGGGACATGAAACCGAAATTAAATTTGGGCCTTAAGTTAAACGACTTTTTTTAAAGTTTAAAAGAATGAAGACATGTATTTAGACGACGCAGAGACATAGGTCCCATGGACATAACGCCCAACTTTTTTTTTTGGGCTTATGTCTCACTTCGGTGGGACACACTTCCATACCACAAGACTTTGTTTTGTGGAATTTAAATCCTGAGATCCCGCGAAGCGGGCCACCCACAGGTGCTTTTATTTAAAAAAGCTGTTGATGTTGGCGCCTGCCTGACGACTTTACATACCCTAAGCGTCAGAAAAAGTTTCAAAAACGGAATTGATTGTTTCTTTGGCGTTGGGCGGACCAAACCATTATTTTGGTAATACATTTGCAATAATTGTTCAGGAGCAAAAACACTCCATTACCAAGACCGGAATCTCAGACTGACATTTCGGTTTGCCTACAAGCTAACTACACACTTAATGTGAGAAAGTGTGCGTGAAATGATGCAAAAAACCAAACACATTCTCACATTTAGTGTTTCGGCCCATCAAAATGCTTCATTATAGTAATCAGCCCCATCTAAATGCTTTATTTTGAATGTTTCATGGCCTCGTTCAAAAACTAAACAATCCTTACCAACAGAATCTGAAGTGCTGACATGGTCCTAAATTGGAAGATTTGTATAGCTTTTTAATTTCAATCCAAATAAATGTTGTTAATGTATATTAAATAAAATAAAATTGACCAAACACATATTTAATGATTTATTAGTGCTGTATTTTGTTTACTTAAATTATTTGCGAACGCAATATGCGCTGCAACTGCTTAAGTAAAATTGGAAATGGACAAAGTGTAACTCAATACTTTGTAAAACAAGAAAACACACAATTTTTTCAGCTGTTGTTTGCTTGGAGCATGTTTTTGGCGACGTTAGAAGTTCAGGTGGAAACAATAGGCGGGTGCCTCCGTATTTTTTTTGTACAGACAATGCTACGAGAAGCATACTTGTGAAGTTCCATTGCCAACTTTAGCTAGTTCAGATTCTTCATTTTAGATTAGTATTTTCATCATTTAAGCAGTTCAATAATTGCAAGATCAAATTTTAGTTTTGTTTGTTGCAGAAATATTCCTGAAAATTTCTTTTTAAGGGACTATGTTAGAGTTAGAATTTTGTTTGTAGTTAGATTTTGGAATTCAAATTTGAGGGAACCATGTTTTAAAAATAAGCTGCTTTGTGTAAAGCATCTTTAAGGAATAGAAATAGGCAATATGGTTACACACAATACCAACTAATTAGTGCATTAAATAGATTTAAGTAACTTTTTTAATTCCAGTTAAATTACGAATTTTGTAGCATATGAACATTTCTAGACATTTTACAATTACATAATGCTATGAAATAATTGGCTGCTATTAATGCTAATTTTGTTTCTAAAAAGTTGATGAAGGTTAGCTGAAGCGGAAATTTCTTTAATGAACATACCTAAAATATTATTGGCTTTCTCAAAAATATTTTTCTAATATTTTTAAGGAATGAATGAAAATTATATTTTGCGTTAAACTGTGGAAATTCACTAAAAAAAACTTCTGTACGTCAACAATAAACATTCATGACGATTACATGTTCTATTGAATTAGTTGTGCATGAATTCAGAACGATTTTAAGACGTTTTCATTTTGTGATATATGTCAAAATTTGCATTTTATTTGCTCTGCATTTATTCAACAGGTTCGCTATAATCGTTCTGATTATTTTTTTTAAAACATTGGTGTTCCTTTGATGCATAGTTTTTTTTGATAGCAAATACATGTATGCTTCCATCAATCAAGAATGTTATGGATAAGGTATTTTTCCATTATAACTCTTTTTTTAAATTTAATACTTATTAATCAAATTGGAATTGGAAAATAGTTGCAAGCTTAAATCATTAAAAACAAACTATAAATATACTTGGATTGGTTAAATTTATACAGATTTTAATTACTTGCAAAAAAAATATTTGGGCCGTTCATTAACGAAAATTTATTAGAATTCAATAAAAAAATTGCGCTCGCACCCTTAACTTGATGGTTCTTCGAACGCATCTTTGATACAATAATTCAAGGCTGATTATGAAATTTAAAGAATTTCGTAGTGATTACTCTAAATTAGTGAATTAATTATAATAAACTGATGTTGAACATGCTTTTTTCAAGACAAAAATTTACATTGGTTCGCTATCAACAAAATTACTGCATAATTAAAGCTTAAAACTGACTTTTTCATCGAAAAAAAGTAAAAAGAAAAACCTGAAAAAAACTTATTAACCACCCCATTTTGTTTTTGCTGTGCAAAGTGCCGCTAGCCCACGGCATCGTTTTTTTTTTTGTTTGTGCTCACATCTATTCATGGACTAATTGTCAAAATTACAAATACAACAATGTAAACAAACGGGTTTTGGAGAGTGAAACGTACGAAAGATTCCGATCTTGGTAAATTTTTGTTCAGGAGTTAGTCTATTTATTATGAAATGGCAAACCAAACTGAACACATACTAAGTGAGAGCTGTCAAAAAGACCAACTCCAAAAAAGTATTGTCAGATTGAAAACCACACTTCTAAAAAACGCCCGCTAATTTCGGTTATTTAAAGGCAGTGATTTATGATTTTTTTGAAATTTGATAATTGGTAGGAAAGCTTTGTAATGAACACAATTCAAAAAGTCAAATGTTTATTTACAACAGGATTTGAAATTAATTTGGCATTTTTTAGCATTTTGATTTTAATATAATTTCAAAACTGTTCAACTTTTACTCAACTGAATTTTTATCCAATTTTTCTCACATTTTGTGTTTCTAATTGAAAATTAAAAATAATTATTCCAATAGACCTCGAAAACCCGATACATATAGCAAAAAAAATATATTATGTTGGTGTTCCAAGTAAAGTCGTGATCGTAAATAATGAAAACATACGACTTAATTTATCGTATTAATTTCAAAAATCTCCTTGGCATTTAGAGGTTAGTCGAGACTTGTGGGATTATTCGAAAAACAGAAAATATATACATCTTAACACATAAATTAAAAAAATGCTATTTTTAAATCTAATTAAAATAAACCTGCTCCTGTGAGAGAGTGAAAAAAGAAGTCTATACTAATGTTGAATGAATTATAGAATACTAATAATAATAATAATTATTATTATACAACTATACTATATAATATAACCTCACGATTTATTTTTCAATGTTAACTTTTGAAAACTTAATTGACAAGACTTTCAAATGCTTCATTATAAATTAGATAGAACTTTGCTTCATTTGTTGAATTTATAAAATACAAAAAAGAAAAACATAACAACAAGATAGTGTTTTTATAATAGAATAGAATTATAATAAACCTTTCGAATAAGAATTAACAAGTTCTATCTTAATTTTTCCATTTTTTGTTGTTGTAGAATGGACATACAATCTCAATCTTTTAGCTTTGAGAAGAAAAAATAAACATTACATTAACAACAACAAATAAATATCTATATTGTATATAAGTCTTGTTCTAGAGCAAATCTGATTATGCTGATAAGCTTATATACTCTAAAGTGGTAGACATTACGTCTAGACTCGAGACATACTGTGAAGCTTCAAGTTTTTATTTTGTTCACACGGGGTTGTTGTGTTGTATAATGCCTTGCGGATCAAGTTTTTGTATTTTTTTAAATTTTTTAGTCAAGTCAAACAAAAGTTTTGTATATCTGATAATAATATTATAGAGGTGCAACAGTCGATTGACAACTCGACACAGATAGCTTGGAATTAAATTTTATTCTTGATTGTTGTAGTATTTAAGTTTATTTAACAACAGAGATATCTCTGATGTCTCCATAAGTTATAGTTTTTTTGTCTTTTTGTTGAACATGGAATAGAGCTTCGTGTTTTAAGCTGGTTGGTAACTAAACATTCTTAAACTTAGTACTGATGTGCCAACATTTGTCTCTTTCTGTTTACAACAACTTCAAGTCAATTTTAAAACTTCTAAACTGAATTCTTCCTCTTATTGTTAAAAACATACACATAAAGTTGATTATGAAGTAGGTAGACACATGGCTGGCCCATATCTAATTTTCGCTCCTGGTTAAAAGTTCAAATATATTTTATGGTTTATGTTTGAGAAATAAAAAAAACTCATAAGGAATCAATACACAACGTCTAAATTTCGTTTAAGACGTTGTTGTATGCCAAATAATTTAGTTATTATAGTTTCCAGAACTTGACCATCGAACTTTCAAATATTCAGTTATATCATTATTTAAATTCAGCTTATTGAGAAAATGAGAATATTTTGAGCGTGATTGTTTTGCATCGCGACATTGAATTACGACCTTTTCCAAAAATTACAGTTTGTTACTTTTTGAACTACTAATTATTGCCAGTTATTTTAAAATAAATTTAAGCATAGAATTAAAGCCAAAAGAAAAAAGACAACGACTTGAATTCGCTAATTGAGCAATGGAAATGTAATGGGCAGAGATCCGAAAATTTCGCAAAAAAAAAACAACTTCTCGGAAGAGGCTTTGTCACCAAGCCCACAAGTCCTTGAACACCCATCGAATACATTTGCCATAGCTTCGCGTGATATAAAAAAAAAAAACATGTAAAACTTAACATGGTATAGTTAAACATGGAGAACTTTTAACGAAAAAAGCAAATCTGTCAACTGCAACTAACGGCAAATTATCCACTTAACAATCGATAAATATTGTTTTCTTAATTTGCTAATCATTATAATTGTCTAAAGCATCTTGCACATGAGCTACGAACTACGAACTGCGAACTGTGGGTGTTCGCATATTTTGACTTTTCTTTCACATGTGCCTTATTTCTATTAGCAGACAGCGACGAATTGATTACCCTTTTCTCCATATTTTCTTCAGCCATGATCTTTCACACAAAAACAAAACAAGAGTGATATAATTAGGAGGTTAAGTGCCTTGCACATGAGAGCGAACAACGAATGAACGAATGGACGAACAAACGTGGTTTTACATATTTCAAAAAGTCAATTCCAAACAAAAACACATTTAAATTATAAGAAACCAATTGACACTAATTTTAGGATAATAAAAGTAGCATTTTGTTCTCTAAAACATGAAAAATTTGTAAAAACAATTTGGTAGTAACGCATTGCAGTGTGGTTGCTACGAACTGTCAAACTCTATTCGCGTTCCACATGCCATCCACACTGCAACGAATAAATTGTTCGCGCTCAACTTAACCTCAAAATTATACCACTCTTCTTTTGTTTTTGTGTGAAAGATCATGGCTGAGGAAAATATGGAGAAAAGGGTTGACAATTCGTCGCTGTCTGCGAATAGAAATAAAGCTCATGTGAAAGAAAAGTCAAAATATGCGAACATCCACAGTTCGCAGTTCGTAGCTGCTTTATGTAGCTCGCGAACAATTTATTCGTTGCAGTGTGGATGGTATGTGGATGTGGAACGCGAATAGAGTTTGACAGTTCGTAGCAACCACACTGTAATTCGTTACTACCAAACTGTGTTTACAAAATTTTCCTGTTTTATTATCCTATTATTATTGTCAATTGGTTTCTTACAATTTAAATGTGTTTTGTTTAAAATTGACTTTTTGAAATGTGTAAAATCACATTTGTTCGTCCATTTGTTCATTCGTTGTTCGCTCTCATGTGCAAGGGGTTTAAGAGGGTATTTTTTGGTATGAAAGTAAATCAGTCTTAGAAAAGAGACAACAGAACGCTCGTCTACAATATTTGCACTTTATCCACTTCAAATGCGTTGCAATTTAATGCCTACGACTAACTTTTTTTTAAATATAGTTTCGACACAATGGAGGATCCAGGGGGGAGGGGGGTCATGGGGGTCATGACCCCCCTGGGAGATAATTTTTGTGTGTTTTTGTAGGAATTCCCTTCAATTCAAAATTAATCGTATTGAATTAATGGATATAACCCCATTATATTTTTAATTATTTATTTTTTTATACGAAAACAAAATTTTTATTTTACTTCCTAAAACTTTGTTGCCAAAAGTTACACTTTTAACTGAGCACTGGACCAAGCACATAATATGAATCGGAAATTCAGCCCTATTCCAAAAATGCACAATTTCATCAAATTTTTACCAATGGACGATCCAGGGACTAGGGAAGTCACATTAGCCATAAAGCTTATACAGTTAAGTTGTATACGCAAAGATTTCATCTAAAGATTTGTAAGTATTTTAACGACATTCACCAAAAAGTAGTTTGCTGTCAAAAACAACTAACATTTTTACTTGCGACATATAGGAACTATATGGCAAGTTTTGCATTCGTGCAAAATTTTGTCTGTCTGTCCACGCTCCTACAGCCTAAACCATTGGGTCGATTGAGTTCAAACTTGGAAGTTAAGGTTTTGAGCAGATTTGCGTTAGGCGTTTTTTTCATTTTCTTTTTAAGATCAAAACTAACAGTGGGCCCCATACAATTTTTTTGGTCAAAAAACGAAAATTCGAATTTTCTCAAAAACAAACCGATAGATTTTTTTAAAATTTTCTCTAAAATTTTATTTTTTAACTTGGCTTCTTTTAATAAGAAAAACATATTTTCGTATTGCTCAGGAAAGGTACCGCTCATAGAACCGTTTTTTTGTTTTTTAATTTTCTCAGCAACTTTTGAACCGATTTCAATAATTTTTTTTCTGAACGAGCTCTTATATTGCCTTAACAATATTTGATTATCAAAAGTGCAATTTTTTATTGTTTGGATTTTTAAAAAAATATTGAAATTTTTTTTTTTTAAATTCTATATCTCAAAAACGGGTGAACATTTTTTTACGAAATTGAAATATAGAGCGTATATTTACAATCACTAAACAACTGCATGACAAAAATATTTTTAGAACAAAATTGAAAAATTTTATATATAAAAAATTAATTTAAAAAAAACCGCTCTAACGATTTTCAAAAAATAAATTTGAAAAATCAAGGGTTTTTTGATTTATAAAATGGCATTCAAATTTTTGAAGACAAACTTATTTTTCAGGTAAAATTTTGAATCTTAAATTAGTTTTTTTTAAATTATTTTAACTGTATTAAATGTAACCCCCTCCCAAAAAATTGAAAAATGGAGGTTTTTTCGACAATTCAAATGGCATATATGTATATCTTTGAAGACAAACTTATTTTACAGGTATATTTTTAAATATTATATAGATACTTTTTTAAACAGACTCTTTGCATACAGGAGCAAGTTCGTGCGACCCAGTCGTGCACTTTATTTTATACGAAAACAAAATTTTTATTTTACCAAAAGTAACACTTTTAACTGAGAAATGACCAAGAAAATAATATGAATCGGAAATTCAGCCCTATTCAAAAATGCACAATTTTATCAAATTTTTACCAATGGACGATCCAGGGAGGTCAGTCATATTAGCCATAAAGCTTATACAGTTAAGTTGTATAAGCAAAGATTTCATCTAAAGATTTGTAAGTAATTTAACGACATTCACCAAAAAGTAGTTTGCTGTCAAAAACAACTAACATTTTTTAACTTTAGTAATGCCTTAAATTATTTTCATAACATTTGTTTCAAAGAAAAAGAGCAAATATTCAGGTTTTTAAGAAGAAGCCTTGAATAAGAGATCGTCAATTTTATATTAAGTTGCCTTTAAATTCTTGAAACTAGCCTTCATTTCTATCTAATTGTTTTGATGCACATAAATAGTGAACATTGAAGTGATTTTTACTTGCGACATACGTTAACAATATAGTAAGTATTGCATTCGTAAAAAAAATCGAATCAAACATGACATTACGATGGTAGAAAAGTCGAAAAAGTGGGTCTGTCTGTCTGTCCTGGCCCCTTCACCCAGGTTTTCAGCCGATTAGCTTAAGGTGTTTTTTCATTTTTTTTAATACGAAAAATAACAGCAGTCCCCGTACAAATTTTTTGGTTTAGAATTTTGAATTCAATTTTTTTTTCAAAAATGAACCGATAGATTTTTTTAAAACTTTCTCTAATTTTTTTTTCTTAATTCGGCTCCTTTTTACAAGAAAAACATATTTTGGTATTGCTCCAAAAGGGTGCCACTTATAAAACCGTTATTTTGTTTTTAAGTTTTCTCAAGAACTATTCGACCGATTTCAATAATCTTCTCTTTCAGTGCAAGCTCTTGTCGATGATCAATTTTTCAAATTTATGATGATTTTTGATGATCAAAAATGTCATTATTTTTTTTTTTTTGTTTTTGAAAGCAATAATTGTTTTTACAAAACTTGATATCTCAGAGAGGGGTGAACATTTTTTAACGAAATTTAAATGCAAAATGTATATTTAAAAGCACTAAATAACTACCAAACATATTTTAAAGACAAAATTACTTTAAAAAAATCATCTCCAATGATTTTCGAAAAAAAAAATAAGTTAATCTCGGTTTTTTGAGAAATAAAATGGCATATAAATTTTTAAGAAAAACTTATTTTGCAGGTACATTTTTAAATCTTAAATATTTTTAAACAGACATTAGCAAGTTCTAGCAACCCAGTCGTGCATTAAATTTCTTTCAAAATTGATTTTTTGTTGAATAAAAATTTTAAGATCATAAAAAGTTAAAGAAATCTACTTTATGAAGTGAATTTGCTTAAGATGTTCTAGAACTGAGATTTAAACACGAATTTAAAGAATATAAATATCCCAAAAACAGCAAAAGTGACATTGTGTTAAACTAACTAACTAACATTTTTCTCTCCACAATTTTTAAGTTTTGTTAACTCGTTTAAGATCAAAATATTTTCTAGCACCAGCTTCAATCTACGCGTAAGCAGACTGATAGCGATTGTAAAATTGAAAATTGAGTCCAAAAAAACTACGTCAAAAAAGCCAGGAAATTATTGATATCAGATTCTTTCTCATTTTTTGGGTTCTTGAATTTTTGTAGCGTTTTTCGAACTAATAGAAATGGCAGCAAAATAGAATATATTCTTTATGGAAAAACCTACGTTTCAAAATAATTTCTTACATTTCTGCGTGAAAGCAACAAAAACCCTCTTAACTATTGTGTTGGGCTCTTAAATATGGCATATTTAGAAAATTGTTGAAATCTTGGAATGCTTTCATATGTATAGAGTCGACCAAATTAAATAGTTAGACTTGCTGAACAACAGCGTTCTTAAATAATTTAAAAACTAAAGTTGTCACTTTAGCGAGGGAGTGTGATCAAAACAGCTATTTTTTTGAATTTAATTTTTAGTAATGGGATTTTAAGAAAAAACACTTTTGTTATATTAACGGAAAGATATTAACTTCAACAAAATTAAAAAACAGCAAAAAAAGTTGAAGTGGTATTGACAGACGTGATTTAATTTACGAGTTTTATTGGAGTTTTTAAATTGGTTTTTGATAGCAAACTATTGCAATGTACATCAATCTAAAGATTTTTAAACCCAAAAGACGAACATTGACTTAGCAGGCGCTTTTATCAAACTAAAACACTGAATATAGCAATAAAAGTCGCAAATGTTTTATAGTACTTTATCAAATAAATTATAAAGTTAATGTCTTGAAAAGGTTGAGGTTGAAATACTGTATGGATCATAACACTGTATTTAAAATACTGTATCTCTAAATACTGTACTTCAAAATACTATCTACATATATATAAAATACTTTAACTCAAAATTCTGTATATCAAAATTCTGTATTTCAAAATGCTGTAAGCAGTATGGAAAACAAAAAACGTTTTGATAATGTAAAATGGAAAAAAGAAAACAGAATACTTTTTTAAAGAATAGTAATTTGTCATTAACATAATGTTCTAATATACTTCCCTTGATCAATAACATATGTATACCAATGATAATTCATAAGTCCTTGAAATAATAAAAACAAAATAAACGGTATCTTTTTTTAATTGTTCGTATCTCTCTCACATTTTTGCATGAATTGTTTTTATCTTAAATGAAATTTGCATAAACAATTCCACCAAACTTATTGATCTGTCAAAACTTCCATGAGTTCATGCATTTCGTTGTTGTTTAAAACCTTGTGCAAATTTAAGTGTTCATACAATATTATGTTTATACAGTGTTTTGAGATACAGTATTTTAAGTTTACAGTATTTTGAAATAAAGAATATTAACCATACAGTATTATGAACATATAGTCTCATACAGAATTTTGGCCATACAGTATTTTAAAAAACAGCATTTCGACTCTCTCCCGTCTTAAAATATATTTCAATGCAAATGGTTTGGCTTTTAAAAATTAAATTCCATCTGTCAGACATTGAAGTTAAGCTAAGCTAAAAAAAAAAACTGAACACATCGCACAGATTCATTGAAAAACAAAACAGTTGAAAAATTCAAGTGACTAAAATGAATATACATAGCTTAAAATTAAAGCCAGAATCTCATTACATAATGCCACATCTATTTTAATTCCTGATTACACTGTTAATTAATTAAAATTATATAGGTAATCAATCCAACGACTTACCTTCTTCGAATATTATCCGTTTGATCTTTACTAAGACTAACATTACTTCCATGATGATCATCGATTTTAAGATCTGCAGCCAGATCCTCTCGGCTTTTGCTCATAGTATCGGACAATGGATGCATGACTGGAAAGATGGTATTTGTGTTTTTTTGGCTTTAAATTGTCAGTACTTCGAATCTTATAGACGATTAGAATTTAACATTTTTGCGTTGATAGAATATTTCTTGTTTGATAAGACTCCATATTGCTGATGGAATTAATTTTGAGATTCCTGTAAAAACATAAAAAAAATATTTTAAAATTAATTTTGTGAAAACAAAAGATTTGACGAACAAACTTTATCAAGAACAAAACATTTTGTTTTTTTTTTTACATTTTAAAAGTGTAATTTATTCTTAAGAACCTCTTATTTAAAAATAAGAACAATAGTCACCTGATTTTACATATTCTGTCAACCTGTCGCAATATTCATTAACAAGAGAAAATAGCTACCTACATCATATTCAAGGTCTTTCTCATATTTAAGGTAGGTATACCTTCCACTTCTATGCCTAGCAACTCATCATCATTACAAAAGGGATGTTTTAACTATAAGCTATTCATTGTATTTCAAAAAATAAAATTCAAAAAATATGTTTTTGTTTTGTCCATAGAGCCGCAATTGTATTGAAAGGAAATGCTCCCTCGTCTTACTTTCCCGCCCGGTCTTTCCTTTCTTTTACCTACACCTAGCTTGATTATCTTGTTTTTTTTTCTTTTTTTTTTGTTGTTGCATTCATAATAATTGGCTATAGGTACAGAAATAAAAAAGAAAAACAGAATGTGTGCAAAATAAATAGAAAAATAAAAGTTATATTCAGAAAACAACCCCTATTCGCTTAAGTCCACCTGTATATTGAACGGAGATATATAATATGGTGTGGCATATAGTGGTTGCAAAAATATTACGTTCTTTGTTCTCTCTATCCCACTCTCTGTCATATTCTTAAGGTTTACCTTTGCCCTAAGGGTTCAAGTTGACAGTTCAGTTGATGGATTTTAAAGGGACAACATGCAAAATGACTTAATTACTAAAACGAATCTCCATCAGAAGAACATAATACAAAAATATAAAAATAAAGATAATGTCAGGTTTAATGAAATAAAAACAGGACATTTGTGTGTGTTGGTACACTGCAAAGTCGGTATTAATGGCTGCCAACTATGATTAGGCACAAATTTTAAAATAAATGGACTTGGAGAGGTTTCGAAAATGATGTGAAAATTTCCATTTTAATTTTTATTGTGATTGTCACTGTTTCCTACGTCAAAACAAATATAGTATTAAGTTCTCAACCAAAAACGAAAACACTGACATCCACAACTTTTGTGTAAGGGATTTTTCGAAAGGATTATACAAGTTTGACAGGTTGTTGCGGCCACAATGGCTGCGTTCAATCTCGTGTTGGATAGCGTATCTTGGATAGGTGGATTTTTAGATACCTTGTTGTACGAGTTGGATAGCTGTATTGAGATAGCTGTCAAAAAATAAAAACAACTTTCAGCTGTTCACAAAAAGCAGAGAAACATTTAAGCTTCGAAGTCAAAATTGTTGTAAGATTAAACATTTAATGGATAATTCCACTGATTTGTCGGACGATGATGAATTGATAGGTGCGTAAAAATTTAATAAAAAAGAGATAACCTTAATCTGTAATCTATGTTAAATTTCCTCTAAGCTCAATAATTGGAATTCTATACGATTAATAATTTACTTGCTACCTTCTTCATCGTCTATTATGTACAGAACATCCTCAAATACAACTTCAACTAACATTTTGTATTTTTTTGTTTACCAACAAATACAAAAAGTTGAAAACAATTTTCAAGTTTCTTGAAATTCAACCATGTGTTGAATCAGCTGTTCTGTCAGATACCTATGTATGTACATACCCCAGAAATTCTTGGATACCTTTTGATTACTTTTTTGACATCTCAGCTGTTTCTGATCAGCTGTTATTTTACACGTAAAACACTAGCAAAAAGGTATCCGGATACCCTATCTGTCTGAGATTGAACGCAGTCAATGTTAAATTTTGTTCAACTGTCAAATTATGTGTCATTTTAATTTTTGTCTGTCTTGTTTAATAAACATGAAATATTTTAGAGTTCAACAATGTAGGTACATATGCAATTTATTGAACTACTATACTATATGTATATGGGGCCAATCATTTCTCTCCATAAGAAACTAATAACGGTTTATATGGAAAAATTTGCCTTCTGTTATACATTTTTTGCCTTTTAAGGGACCATATCATCGTCCTTTCGAAAGAACAAGTTGCAACGTATTGGATACAAAAGATTTGGCCACTTCAGTGAAAAATCTAATCTAATCTGACAGCGACACCGAGACTGTCAATGCCGCATAGCAAGCAAGATACTTTCACGTTAAGGACGAGAAATCAGTCTTTTGCAGACCACAGCTAGATGAATTTTAAGACATTACTCTAAACCTGTTCAAACTTAAGCTACAACCTAGAGGCTTACAGCCAAAGTGACGTTTACTAAGTTAAGCCACCAAAGAAAGTGTATTACCGAAAGAATAAGATCCAAATGTGTCAAATGTATTCTGAAATAAGAAAAAATAAGTGAATATTGCTAGATTTGTCGAGTTTTTAAACCAATTCCAATTTTTGGACAGTCAGTTATCAACCAATAGAAAAAGAAACATACAAAACCAGGTATGATCCAGCGCAAACGCTAAGGGATGAGGATTTCAGGAAGAAATATAGGTTTTCCAAGGAAAATATGAGGAAACTTATTGAGGTTGTTTAAGATGACCTAAATGAGGAAAAAAAAGTTGGATATATTTCTGTCGGCTTGCAAGTTATGGCTTCCATCAGATACTAGGGTCGTAATGGGTTACGATTAATGACTTTGTATAAACATAATCTGAAATTACTAAAATAAAAAAAGGTTCAAGACGATTGTGCTGATATCCACGGCTTAAGTGTCAGTCTGCATTAAGTATAATTTCTGATCGTGTATCCAAAGCATTTGCTTCTAAGGCAAGCGCAAGGCAGTTTATAAAAATGTCTCAATTTCTGAACAGTTAGGCTACGTTCAGACGGCGACTATTCGATTCGATTTTTTCACGTATGCGGTTTTATCGAATACGAGACGGCGTTTCAGGCTACGTTCAGACGACCATATTTTTCTCGTATACCGTATACGGGATTTTATCGAGCAGCGAGTGTTATATTTGTACGTTCACACGAAGCCCATGCGGGAAAATCCCGTATTCGTGAAATAATTTTTTCCGTATACCGTACGAACTTGTCACTACGATTCGATAAATCTCGAATGTGTTTTCATCGTATACATGATTAGTAGCGCTTATCTTTATATAATGTCGTTCACACGAACAAAATTTTATCGAATTCGTTCATTACGTTCATTACGTCGTGTTTTCGATTTTCGGATGATGATCCATGATGACGATGGTCGGTTGACTGCCAACAGTGCTGTGTCCCCTGCCACGCCTCAAAACCCGTACGGGAAAAAATCGAATCGAATATTTCTCGTGTGAAACGCCGTCTCGTATTCGATAAAACCGCATACGTGAAAAAATCGAATCGAATAGTCCCCGTCTGAACGTAGCCTTATCAAACAACCAACAATTTGGAAAAATATACGTGGATTTCCTAGCTTCATTGGCGCAATTAACTGCACTAAATTATATTATATTTCTAGATGTATTTACAAATTATCACAATTTGTTGTCAAAACCCGGAACTTGGTCGAAATTTCAAATTACCAAACAGGAATCGTATTTGAAATTGTAGTAGATTTTCTTAAGGAATTTCTGTTTAACGTCACTTTACTATTCCACGAACATTTTGGTTTTATTCATGGAACTTTTCAATCCACAGCTTAACTCTTATTCTCTGCTTAAGTAAACTCGTGGAGTAAAGGTAGAATAAGCGTTTTTTATTAATTCGGTTTTTAGAGTATACCACATAAACCAAAAACCAATGCTCTTCTACTGGATTTCTTAGGAACTGGAACTTGAACTCTGTATCGGTAAAAAATCATATTCAGCAACGAGGTCCAGAGCCAAACATTAGATAACTAAGCAGGTACATACATACATATATTATCAAAATTACTTTAGAAAATTCTCATGATTGCAATGTGAAAGACAAACAAATAAAGAACAAATAAACAATCTTTCTGACTGTTGTACAAGTTACTCTTTTCTCTCAAATGATTTCTATTTTCAACACATTTCCTTTACTTTCATTTTGGAACCACTTGATATTTGTCAAAAAATACACTGCTTTGAGAAGCCCCATCAATATTAAATGAAAGCTCAAACGCAAATAACTATTTCATAAAAATTGACAGGTGACAATTCTACAATTTCTTCTGACAAATCTGTATTTCATAGAATATTGACACGTGACACATTTGTCAGAAAAATATATTGACAAATTTGTCATGACAATTGTGTCATTTTCAATTACTGAAAAATTTGTCGTGATAATTTCATTGTACTCGTATGTCTTGAAATTTTGTATGAACGAAAAACTATTAAATATGCAACAAAAACTTTACATTTTGTTTCAATTTTCATTGTTTATCGACCAATTTTGTCGATGTTAAAAGTAACAGAACGTTGGCACTCTTTGAATTAAAAAATGTCACACTTTTAATATCTTATTTTATTATTAAAAAGTGAAGTGCATAAAACATAATAAAACGATTCAAAATCACTATTTATTCTTTGCTTAAAATTCCGAGGGCGACACCGGTGACGTATTACACAGAAATCCAAATGAGAATCGTTATCACTCTCATTTTAACTTGAAAAAAAATCATTTTAGTTTATCATTTTAGGACTTTTCACTGTCAACACTTGACCATAACTGAGTTTCCTGTCGCAAATGTAAATTTAATACTGAAAAATACGTAAATTGTATTTTTTTTTTCATTTCATAAAAGAATTGTTAGTACAAATTTTTCGGGAAATTCCTGACAATTGTGCAGAAGTACTTGACAGTTTATTGTCATGACAATTTCTTTATGAAGCGAAAAGATGCCAATTGTCGGGGATTTTCCTACAATTCTATAAAATTGACAAATTGTTTATTGAAAAGATTTTTACAATTGTCAAGTTGTAAATTAACAAATTGTCACCTCTCACGATTGTCAATGTTTATTAAATAGACTCTTGATGTAATAGCCAAGCAAGAAAAAGCTTAGTTCGTTGAATGTTTAAAAATTGCTTTACAAGTTTGGATACTTTTTTAACCTCTCTTCTGACCTAAAATATCAAAATGTAATTCACAGTTCGCCAGAAATTTAATAGAAACAAAATACTGAATTCTCACTTCCTCCACCTTTATTTAACTTTTAAAAAAAATATTAAGAATTCAAAATGAATTACAACACGAAAAAGAAAAAATTGACATATTTTCTAAACCCATTCAGAATATGTCAAACTGTAGACAGTCTCCATTTAAATAAAATTGTTGTACTTATATTTAAGACACTTAAATTGTATGCATAAACCTATTTCTACAAGTTCTTTCGACATATCTGAAATTTGCATTGATCTACTCTCAACTGGATGCCGTTAAATAAGGCCAAGTGAAATAAGTCCAAAATTGGTCTTATTGCACTTTAAACAAATTAAAATAAGGTCAGTTTTCAGTAGTTGGTTATATTGAACTTTGACAATGTAAAATAAGACCAAATTACCTTAAAAAAAACAACTTATTTTTGCGATGAGTATAAAACTCTTGAAAGTTGCACTTATTTCACATGGATTTATTTCAAGGCACCTCTCAACCGCGTTGTATTCCAGGGATGTCAGAAAATTAAGGAGAAATATTAAGAAAACTTTTGGAATAATTTTTAAATTATGATAAAGTTACAACCAAATATGGAGAGCTCGACATGGAAGAATATCAAATCAATATAAGTTATGTAACGTGCCTTGAATTTCTCCCGAAAAAAATTGTTCTTGGCTTAGACGAAAACACGGACCCCTTTCATTCTCCAAAAGCTACATACATCACTGTATTTTTAAACGTTCTCACTGCATTATCAGTTAAAATTTAAGTGGCGCAATAGGGCCTAGTGACTAACAAATCTCAACTATTCCTGTGTGCGATTAATGTTATCAGGGATGGATGGGACCCACAGTTTTAGGCTGAATCCGAACGGCTAATTTAAGAAAGCACTTTTCATGACAAGAATTATTCTTGGAGGACATTCCTCGCAAGAGGCAGTACCCATGGAAAAAACTTTGGGTGGCACAGGTTTGAGCCGAAGGCCTCTGGCATGACAACCCAACGCACTAACCATCACGCCACGGGTACTACTTAAATACCAGTTATCAGTTCTTAATTAAAAATGTTGCTTAAGTTTCATCAAGTTTTCAAGTTTTAAAACAAATTTTAAAATCTAAGAAAAATGAATTCTTCTTAATCAAATTGCAATACCTTCTCTATCAAGCAAGTTCTACATGTATACAAATTCTTTGATGATTCCTGAGTTCGCCCTTTTGAATTACTTCAAAACCAGAGAATAAAAGCTGCATTGAGGAAACAAAGAAAAATGAACTAAGATTTGGTCTTTCAAGTGCTTATGCAGGTGTGGCGCATTTGTAAAAAAAAAAAACACAATTTCAAAACCCTACCACGTACATATAACGTAAGATAGATTACTTGCTAGAATTTATTATAAGGTTTAGGTATTCTTTATTATGGTCTTTTTCGTCAGACAAATCGATCCGAGAAACCTTCATTTACTCGCACTGACGATGACCGACGACGACGTGCAAAGCTGACGCGCTATAAATATCCATTTATAGATTTTGTGTGGGTGACCCATCTATAAAGGTACAGGCACCAGGGCGTTAAATCCTATGTACGCAAGTAGAACAAATCTATATTTCCACAAAAAGAAGCCATATTATTATAACAACAGAGGCAACGGACAAGCCGGTGTATTGCGAACTCACCATGCCTATATTTACCACTTCTGACTGAATGCATTCGATTTTTATGTCACTACGGCATTTTAAAAATTTATGTTTTCTTTGTTTTGTTTTTGTTTTTGTTTTTCTTTTTATTTTTGTTTTGTTAAAAATAAATAAAAAATATTATTTAGTTTTTTTTTTTTACTTTGCTGACCCTTTTTGTATTTTTCTTTCGTACAAAACAAGTTTTTTAAAGATTGAAGTCTTTACGTAGTTTGACAGGTAGGATAGAAATAGTCACGGAGGTTATGTTGTACTTTAAATTGATGTTTTATCAGCGTGTTGAATAAATTATAAACATATATCAATTCAAAAACATGGAAAGCAATAGTTACGAAAATTAACTTAACATATTTTGATAACTATAGTTTTTATTGACAGAGTTTCATGACACTTAAGATTCTCAGAAGCTTTCTGACAGTTCTTCTTCTAGATAAAAGAAAAATGCTCCTGAATGTTAATTAACATTCCTATTGATTATAGAATCCGACGAATGAGTTTATTAGTAGAGTGATTTTATTCCACAACATACACGTCAGATTCTATAATCGGTATGATTGAAATCTGACATTTCATTGTCTTACTTTTGGTTGACAGATAATTGGCTTTTGACAGGCAAACATAGGTATAACTTCATATCTTATACAACAAGTAAATTCTGCTTGAATTAAAATATTGGACTCGGACTATAAAGGATGAAAACCAAAATAATAAACCTGTTTGAGGCGATCTTTCTTATGTACCTTCGGTACACAAATTCGAAGATTTGTATACAACGATAAGAAGAACCCAAATCGCCCTACCTGTGCCAACCTTTGAATCTATAAAGCAGTAGGTAGTTTCTATAGTTC
The DNA here is from genome assembly GCA_951509635.1 of Eupeodes luniger. NCBI lineage: Eukaryota > Metazoa > Arthropoda > Insecta > Diptera > Syrphidae > Eupeodes > Eupeodes luniger. Next base: position 46,790,859 of record OX608074.1, on the reverse strand, counting down.
AAACCTTTATTTTATTTACCTACATATATTAAATTGAAGTCTGGAGTGTGGGCTTAAATGGTTCCATATAAGAGCGACACGTTAATGCGTTCATAATTATTGTGGAAAGCAAATTATCACGTATAGACATGTTTTTGTGATGATGAGCAAAAATAAATATGATTTTTCGACCAGAAAAAAAAACAAACTAGTTTAATAATTTAATCAGTTGCACATGTTTTTAAACGTCATAACTTTCGGTCTTACTCTGGCAATACAGATTAAATAATTGACTGTCAATTTGACAGATATTACTTTAAAAACATGACATCTGTCAAAACTTGTAAATTGCTTTGCAAAATCTTTAACATTTAAGTTTATTTTTGTTCAAAATCAATTCCCATTGCTCTCCAAATTTTTAACGATTGAGTAAAATCTTAAAGACATTTAATTTACTTTCTAAGTTAAAAAGATTACTTCTAAAATTTTTACTAAAGTTAAACTCACAAAATGGCTACTAGTAAATTTAGTAACTTTCAAAATCTAAATGACTTTTGAGTTTGTGACATTTCAAAGGTTTGTTTGCTTTGTTCTTTTTCATGAACTGTCACTGTGTTTTGACGTGTTCTGTTTAAATCAAATTGAGATCTGTATTTTACTTGTTTACAAGTTGGTATATTTGTTAAATTTAATAAAATGCTAAAAAATTGTAGAAAATGCTAAGAACTTAACATTTATGTTGTTTAAAATTTTGCTCCATTGACTTTAAATCAGGTAACACAAATTAAACAAGCAAAAAACAAAAACAAAACGAACTTTGTTAAAGTAATTTGACCTGTCTACTCTATAAGGGGCAAGGAGAAGAATTATTAGTATTTTTTTTCGTTACTTTAAGATGTTTCGACGACCGACGGACCGACGACGACGACACGATAAGAATCATGTTAATCGTGTATTTTTGTTTTTTGCTATCGAGGCAAAACAAAATATAATAACAATAAATTTCCCCACATGGCTACAACAGCAAATAACAATACAAATATTTATAAGCATGACAGCAACAGCGTCAACGAACGAAAATAGAGAGCTAGAGCGGTGTGGCGCTGCTGTCGGCACAGAATTTGACATCAGCACGAGAAGCCCCCGCGTATTGCGGTATCTATTGTGGGGTCAGCTGTAGTAGATGGACTTTAATAATTTACCTCTATACCAGCTCAGCCATATTTGGAGAACAGCGATTTGTAAGTGTGAATTTGAGTTTAAATTTAAGTTAGAGTTGTTTTTTAACTTGGGTTATAACTTAATTCCCATTAGATATTATGGAGGTAACAAGTGCACTCAACCAGGAAATAAATCAAAAACAATACACGTAAGATACAAACAATACAAACAAAATTGTTACTTAGTAAAAATTATCCACCTCGATATACATATAGTAATTACAAATAAGGTATACAATGTAGATATAATTGAACCTGCCTGCCTACATACAATGGACGATAAATTCTTTGCTCAACATTGAACAATTAACAAAGAATTATTATTAATATAACAGGTATTCATTTACAAACAAGCAGGGCTGCCATCTGTTTCTTTGTTTAAAATCAAACGAAAAGAGTTTATTGATTGAAAAAAATAATGCTGAAACAATAACACATATTCAAAAGAATTAAAACTGAATTACAATTAATAATATGTTTTTATTTTTGAAAAAGGAATTACAGGTTCGCCGTCTAGTGTTTAAATCAGAAGTTTTTTGACACTGACAGCGCTCGAAATTTTGACAGAATGTCAGTATCACGGTCCACGAAATGATTACATTAAAGAATTATTTTTAAATCGAGTGCTTTGTTTACCTAAGGAAACACCTAGCCTGATGGGAATTCTGCACAAGGACATTGGATTATTCACAAGGTCCAAATTATTCAACAATTATTGAAGGCGCAGTTACATCAGCTTCATTATCACTTCGCAGTTTATAGCGAAAAATAATCTTTTCTGAAAAGTTTACGAGGCTTCTGGAGTTCGGACAATTCGAAAAGCCAATTTTTGTTGTTGATTAGAACACAGTCAAATGTTTTTGTATATAACCCTGATATGACAGAAAAATTTTGTGAGCCTTAGAAGAAACGGAAAGGGTTAGAAAGGAGGCGTCGCTTTATATTGGTTTTGATATTTTGAACATTGAACACTAATATTGATTTTTTTGGTTCCATTTCAATATAATTTTTCTAGTGTTGTTGTTTTATGAAAATATGACTTGAATTGTGGTTTAAGTTAATTTGATCTAAATCTATGTTAAGTTTTAAAAGGTGAAAACCTTTTTTTCATATCCAACATGCGGTTGTCAAAATTGATCTTATTATACCTGTAAAGATCTGAGAAATGACTATTGAATTCTTATGCTACCACATGCCTCTACCCTGTCAGCATCGGTTTATTTCCAAAAAGGTTTGGTCTGGATCTCCATGCCAAAAAGTAAAGTTTTAAGCTTGAAGTTAATGACATCTAAGAAAATAGCTAGTTGCATGGGTTTTAATTTGCAGTTGCTTGCGTATAAAGCATTTAATGTCTTCTGAAACTTTCAAATTTTGATTGAAATAGTAAAGATATCGACTTCAAATTAATTTTGATTTACAGATAAAAACATTGAACGATGCACAAAGGACTTTCAAAAAAATTGAGGGTGTGTTTTTTTATTAAAGCTATTTTAAAAAAAGGGAACATTTTGGTTGACCCCAAATATCTCACCAACTAATAACGCTAGCGACTTCAATTCAATTTTATATTACATAATGTACCCTGATACGAAATAAGTAAACATTTTGAAAAAAAATCAATTAAGGGTTTTTTATAAATCAAAAAAACCGAAAAAAAATCTTTGTCACCTCGAATATTTTAAGGAAAAAAAACGATATTATTTTCAGAATAAATTTAAGCAACACAACATAACGTTTCAGACACCTGGTAAAATTTTGAGAGATATCGAAACAACGCAACGGTTTTTTTTTAAAACAAATAAAAACCTAAAAAAAAACTACCAAAAGTGGGTAACACGCAAATTTTGGCAAAAATTAGATTTTGGATCAGAATTTTAAATGATTTAGTAAAATGTTAAAGCCATTTTTAGTAAATTACTAATCTTTAAAGATGATTTACCTAATTTTAAAGGATTTTAGAAACTGACTATCTTTAAACAATATAAAATAAATTAGGTGGCGCAACAGTCTGTTGAGAACTTACAATTCTCAACCATTCCTGTGTGCGAGTAATGTTGTCAGGAATGGAGGGGACCTACAGTTTTAAGCCGAATCCGAATGGTTAATTTAAGAAAGGCACTTTTCATGACAAGAATTACTCTTGGAGGATTTGTCAATTCCTCGCAAGAGGCAGTAGGTACCCGTGAAAAAAACTTTAGATGGCACAGGCAGGGATCGAACCCAAGGCCTCTGGCATGACAGTCCAACGCACTAACCATCACGTACTACACGGGTAACAATATGCTGAAGATGAAATCACGGAATGGCTACTTCAACTTTTAGCAATTTCCTAAATCCATATAACATCCGGTCCAGTTGACAGTTGGGAATTCCAATTAATAGGTCCGTTTAAGCGTATTAGCTTTGTTTATTTTCACAAACTGTCACTTTTTAGACATTTTTAGATACTCGTTTTAAATAAGAGGCAATTAGATATTTACTAGTAGCAAAACGAAAGAATGATTTAAAACTTTGGAGTCTCTTAGAAAATTGCTAAAAATTTAGCAAATTGCTAGCTAGTAAATTGTTAAGTCCTTAACAATAGGTTGTTTAAAATTTGGCGAGTTTGCTATTGTTTTTTTATATAAAATATTTAGAACCGTTTGATAACCGTTTTATACCGTTTGATATTTTTCACATGCCAATTACCGTGTTTTGTTGGGAAATCTATCAATAGTATAGTAGGATTTTACACGAATAACAAAAACAATATCCTTAGTATGAATACTGCCGATAAAAGTTAAAGTAGAATCTTACTACGGATGGGTTTTTGACATTTATACGAGTCTCGAATGGATCTTATGTGATTTCTTTCTCAAATGTTGGTACAATTGATATTGCATTTGTATCTCGATGGCTGTGTTCGTTGAGTAGTTGTGCATTTGGAATCATGTGTTTTCCATTGGGGAAAAAAATCAATCTATTACTGTTGATATTATTAAGTTTTTTTTAATGAAAATGGACTAACTGGGCTTATTTTGCAAGAGAAAACAATAGAAAAGATAATTAAGTTTTGCTATGTTTCCACCAAAGGTTTATTTCAGTTTAGATTTAATAAATCTTTTTGGTGTTTCCACCGCACAAGAAGATTTAAAACGATTAAGTTTGATAGCACTTTCTAAAATGAAAATGTTTTTTCGATGCTTCTTATGATGTGCAAGTCAGATAGTCTGATTCGTGTTAAACAATGGAGAACTGAATAGTTCAGCATCATATAAAAATATGCTTCCTACTCCATGTGCAAGTTTTGTTTTTTAATTTGATTAAAACAAAACTATATTTTTTGTACACAAACATGCAAATAAACAGACCATATTGCATTATCTGTAAAACAAACTCCTCCACACAGGTTTTTCTTCACAAATTTTGACTCGACTATGACCCCCGACCGGAATCGAGTCAATTCAACTCGATTCAGGTATATAAAGAATTGAGGCGAGCTTCAAGCTCGCTTCAACACCACATGTTAGTGTAGTAGTCTAGGAAAAAACCCCCTTCTTGAACTTTTTATTTTATGTCAAATTGTTTGGTTAAAACTTTGAAATCGACTATCACCTTACAAATTGTTTGGTTAAAATTTTGAAATCGACTATCACCTTACACAGACGTATTTTCTTGATTTTGATAGTCAACTATCAAAAATCAGCTTACACGATTTCACCCCTAGTCTGAATGTCGCTATTTTTTTTGGAATATTTTGATAAATTATTTTGGCAAATATTCAATTGTATCCGGACTACTGCGGATCTTTTTTTTGGCAATTTCTCACTGTACTATATATGGAATTCCAAAAAAACACGGCTAATTTCTTGTTATTAATAAATTGACAATAAATTTCATGTTAAAAGTATCAAACGGTTATGTATTTCTATGTCCATCAGGAGCAAGGGAATCTTAAATCGTTAACAAATACGTATACTATATGGCTACGGTAATCGAAATGAAAGAGGTAATCGTCTTATCCAATATATTTGGCAACAAAAACTTATTGTTGGAAACTCGTTATTTAAAAAGAAACCGCAAAATCAATGGACCTGGGGTGGAATCGGCTAAGCTGATAATTGACTATCATATTTTTTATAGTCAAATTTGACTATCATTTTCATTCCGTCTGTGTAAAATGATTCAACTCAATTCAATTCGATTGAACAATTTCTGATTATAATTGTCACAATTCATTGTTGCTATGGTGAAATTTTAAAATGATTCCTATAAAATATCTAAATAAAAATATCAAATTGGCTGTGTTTAAATAACATTCTTATTTCTCTTGTGTTATTTCGAAATACGTAAGCTTTGTCGGTCACAAGAATGTGTTTTTGTACCTAAAAAGGGTAACTGAAAAAATTTTCCATTCGTTTTTTGTAAGCGTCTGGTAGCTCTATTCAGAAACGATATATTTGTAGGAAAACGACTATCAAAGTTTTTTAGTGACAGCTTTTTAGGTATAAATTTGACTATCACCTTACACAGATCAAATTCGATTATTTTGACTGTCAACAATCAAAAATCACCTTAGCCGATTCCACCCCTGGAATTCACCAGGCCAAAAGTACAAAAACCAAATAGATTTTATTCTTTGCAATAAAAGATCAATCCTTAAAGATGTGCCCGTACTTAATAACTTTCAATTCGAATCAGATCATCGGATAGTACGCGCGGAGTTGTTAATCAACCATAAAACTAGACAACTTCATAAAACTACAAGAAAAGTATTAACAAAATCGATAAGTACAGATATCATCAAAAGTTATAATGCTGATCTTCAACAACGATATAACATTATATCAAGGTTAAATGAACCTACTAAAATAGCATATAACAAAATGGAAAAAACTATAAAAGAATCTGCAGACAGGTATATTCTTACTGCTGTATCTCAAAAACCGCAAAAACTATCGAGTGAAAATCTAAATATGATAGTATTCGAAAAAAGACCAATTTGAATGCCCAAGAAAAACAGGATCTGAAAATACACGGTAGAACATCAAGAAACGTTGTCAAGAAGACATCCAAAAATTCAATGACAACCTCTTAAAGACAGTAATTGAAGAAACGAGATCAATAAAAAAGGCAAAAAATGCAATCCAAGATTATAAAGAGTTGTTAACAGCAATGGCGGATAATGGTAAAAGAATTCACGAAAGGATGAATATTAACCAAATAGCTACAAACTTCTACATTGATCTATACAAAACACGCATAGTAGACACTGATGATATATTTCTAGAGCGACAAAACCAGGAAGAAGATTTTCCACCATTTCTAAAAAGTGAAATAGAGCGAGCAATAAATAGTTTAAAGAATGAAAAAAGCAAAGGAAACGATGGGATATTAGCTGAATACCTAAAGTTCGGCATCTTTTCACTGGCCAAATGGTTGACTACTATTTTCAATCAGGTTCAGGTCACCGAGGAAGTCCCAGACCAATGGACGAAATCGGAAATAACTCTCATACATAAAAAAGGGAACAGGGACGATATCAACAATTATCGCCCGATAAGCATAATATAATCGATATACAAGGTTTTTTGCGAAGTGTTTATTTGAGAGAATGAAAACCACTCTTAATTTAAATCAACCTTTTGAACAAGCCGGTTTTAGATCAGGTTTTTCGACAATAGATCATCTACAAACCGTTAATCAAATAATAGAAAAATGCAAAGAGTATAACATCACAATATACTTTGCCTTCATCGATTTTGCAAAAGCGTTTGACACAGTAGAGCAGAGATTTATTTGGAAGGCGCTTCTCAATCAAGGTGTAGACGAAAAAATAGTTCGAATCCTAAAGAAAATGTATGACAGGAGCACGTCCCACATAAAAACGGAATGCATCGGACCAGATTTTAAAATATCGCGAGGTGTAGGGCAAGGAGATCCAATTTCACCAGCACTCTTTTCCGCAGCCTTAGAAGGAGTATTTAGAAAGCTAGACTGGGAAGAGAAAGGATTGAAGATAAACGGCAAATGTCTCTCAAACCTCCGATTTGCCGATGACATTATAATTATCGCAAGCAGCAGTGAAGAACTTCAAACGATGCTGAACGAACTGTGCTCGGAATGCGGAAATATTGGGTTGTCAACAAATCAACAGAAAACTAAAATTATGACAAATGGTGCTTCTGGTCCAGTTAGTGTTAATAACAATATATTAGAATACGTTGAAGACTACACATACCTTGGTCAGATTATCTCATTCAAAGAAAAAGAAAAAAAGGATATAGAGCAGCGAATGACGAACGCTTGGAGGCAGTTCTGGAACGTTAAGCATCTTCTTACATTGAATATTTCGAATAAAGCAAGGAAATATGTGTTTGACTCAACAGTTCTTCCAGACCTCATTTATGAGTGCCAAACTTGGCAAGTCACGAAAAACACTGAAATGAAACTCCAATCATGTCAGAGAGCAATGGAGAGAGCTATTTTGAACTTTCATATTGCCCAGCAAATTAACCATCAGAATATAAGAAGTCAAACTAATTTTGAAGACGTTAGACACAGGCTTAAGAAACTCAAATGGGAATGGGCAGGACATGTAATACGTACACCTGATAATCGATGGACAAAATTAGTAACCGAATGGATACCCTTAGAAAGCAAAAGAAGCGTAGGTGGACAACATAAACGCTGGAAGGATGACATTCGAAAAATATGCCCACTTTATTGGAGAGAAGCACTAGATAGAAGAAGATGGAGAAGTCTGGGGGAGACTTATGCTCAGATAACCTAAAATTATACCTCTCTTTTCAAATAATGTATATATTTAAATTAGTTTAAAACCTTGATTGAATTATTTGTTTCTTGTAATTTAATTAATTTTACGTACACATACTTGTTTAAATGTAATGTAAATATATTCAATCAAATGGTATTATAAAATTATTGTAAATTTTAAAGTATCAATGAGTGAATAAATCTTGGAATAATAATAATAATAACGTATACTTTCTGTCTGTATAAAATCTACAACCCAACCCCCAAAATTTTTATAAAGGGACTTCAAAAAATATTTAAAAAATAAACTTCCTTTTTATGTGTCCTTTTTTTCAATATTAAACCAAAAGTCAAAAGCTTTGGCACTCATTCAAAACGCTGAGCTTAAATTGAATTAAAGAACTAAAAAAGAAAATATAAAAAATAACCCTTAAATAAAAAACAAGAAGCGAAATAAGCTTTGAAGCCACAACTTTAACGGTTCTATATTTTTCATTTTTACCACCTAAGGACCTTGAAGTAAAATTTCTTTTATATATGTATCTATTTTCACACATATTTTATTTTTATAACTTAACTAATAAATGAAAGTGTACCCTTACGAGCTGATTGTCTCCTTAAAAAGGTGATCAGGTATGTTGGTACCTATACCAAAATAAAAAGCCGGCCTTAACCTTGGATACGAAAACGAACTATCTACCTTCCTAGATAGGTGCTTACCGATATTAAAATCTGCTATAATAATATCTCTCTTTTTTTTTTAATCCACCATGCCTAAACTTATCCATAGATGGAAATGGAAAAACACACTACACAAGAAAATATAAGCCGCTCTGCGGCCGTGAGTTGTGTCGTCACACTCTTGGTAGAATCTTAGGTAATTTTGTTTTCATAAGTCATAAGTAGGTATCTGCGAAGTTATATCTCCATAAGAGTTAAAGTCAACCAACCAAAGTGTATCTCTTGCTATACCTAACTTACCTACGTTTCCTGAATATTTATTTAAAAAAAAAAAAGTATAAAACTTCAATGTTCTTGGTCTTAAAACGAGTGTTGGCAGTTGGTAGGTGGTGATATGGTGTGGTGGGGTATTGAAAACCCCCCCTCAGTCCTCAACTCTTACCCGGTTTTGTAGCGCAGACTTGTTTTTGGTGTAAATTTTGCACATGTTAATGTAGGTAGGTAAATACATACATAGATATATGTAAACACAAAAAAAAAAGTATCTTTACCACAGATAGGTACAGACGGTGCACAGTGCATGGTGCACGGTGCAATCTTTTACCCTGCTGATTGCTTATAAAGGTAGGAAGGTAAGGTAGGTAGGTAGGTAGGTAAGTAAAAAATATGAATACTGGCGCAGCGCAGGGGCTAAAGCATGTATATAGTATTCCAATGTTGCAACTTCAAACTCAACTCTCTGCGTCTTCATGTCATGCACGCAATTTTCGTTCTTTTAATTTTATTTTTGTCCATTGAGAATACTCGTAATATAAATTATTATAGGAAGGTATGTATATTTATTTTCTCATCTTATTACCTCAAACAAAAAGTATCTATGATGATGTTCCGATGGTGGTTCTGGTTGTCTATGTTATGTAGGTGGATATCCTTGGAACGTACAAAAATATATATATTTTAAGCCAAGTTATAATCCATGGGTGCTTAAAATAGACAGAGATAGAATGTAGCGAGAGGAGAGTAACAGCTTATCGATTTTTCCTTTTGTTTCCTTGGAAGGAATTAAAGAGAACGAAAAAAGAAAATAACACATAAAACGCCTGAAATTTCTCGATTCCAAAACTTAAGCTATTCTCAAATCCACCATACCTATATCGTATAGGTTTATCGTTGTAGATAGAATAGGTTAGGTACTGCTCTCTCGTTCTTTATTAAATTTTTGGTTGGTCTTAAAATCCTTGTGAGTATTTTATTACATATTATATTTTATTTTATTTATTTATTTTTTTTCTTAAAGGGGGAGTTATAATTTTGTTGGGGTTGTCGTGTGTGGGGGGTATTATGAAACACTGCCACTGAACTTTTTTCTATCCTTCACATAACACATAACTACATTAGGACAATAAAGCATTATACATATATAGGCATAGATAGATATATAACACACATGGTAGGATACAAAGATATACAGATATTTTATTGATTTCTACACATTTTCACTGCTATAATTTATTTATTCTTGCTTTTATGAATTAAAATTAAAAACAAAATTAACTTAATCCTTATTCTTTTTTCTGCAAGGATATTTATTCACTTAAATTTATAGAGGTGCTGGGGTGGGGGTGAGGGAGAAGGAGTACATTTTTTCCAAAAGGGTTTTCACCCATAATTTTGTATGCACTTTTTTCTTTCTTAAAGATGTAAGAACACCCTTAACTCAACACACTTGCTTAGGTAACAACAAAGACCAATAATTTTTATAGATTTATTTTTTTTTTCTTCAACCGTTAACGACCGTGCCGTGAAATATACTTATTTTTGGTCAAAACGTCCAACGTTAAGCAGCGAAAGTTGTTAGTATTTAGTTATCTATGACAGGACATTTCGTTTTATTTTATTCTTACGAAAAAAAAAACTAAAACTTAAGATTCATTTTCAAAGTTCCATAAAACTTTGTGGGCACAATAATTAAACAAATTTTAATTATATTTTAACCGAAGAGATAGACCAAGACCAGAAAAAAAAGACCAAAGACCGTTGTCGTCACAGTTCACAGTGTGGTGTGATGGTGTTTTAAGATACCGCAACCAAGACCATCAGCTATGATGTTCGAGAGTAAATAACACAAGATGGCGCACGAGCACGACTGAGACTGAGACCGAACGGAGACCCGGAGTCGGAGAAGAAGTTCGGATTTCGGAATTGGTGGTTGATGGGTGATGGTGGTTTCGGTGTGGTGAGTATCATTTTTTTACGTTTTCTCCAAGTGCAGTGCGATGAGCACCCAAAAGATACGGATACTTTTTACGAATGACATTAACATCATTTATCGAGACCGAGAGAGACATTGATGTCCCTGTTCGTGTCATAAGGCAGGTTTGATTGTGCAAAAGGAACAACACTTATAACTTATTCACCACACACAATTAAAAATTGTTATTTTTGTATTTTATGTTCTCCTCACGGTTTTGGTTGTAATCGAAATCGAACCAAACCAAACCAAACCAACATACCTGCTTTGCTTGCTACACACTAAAAAGTTTGTTCATATAATGGAGCTAGAGTCAAGAGTGAGCTCTGCCTCTGCGCTCAGCTAAACCTTAGCTCAGAGGCAGAGCTCGACTTGAATTGTATTTTCTTTCTTTTTTTTTTGTTTACATGAGAAAGCGAGATGGTTCTATGTGTATATACCGTGTAGCTTTAAGTTAGAGCAAGGTAGTCTGATTGAAAGGGGGTGTTGTAGAAGGGAGAGAGGAAGAAAACAAGTTTATAAAATCCATAAGTAAGGTATAGAAAAGGTGTATTGTGTATTGTGAGCGCAATGCCTTTTGTTGTTTTGGTTTAGAAAAAAAAATACCTTTATGTTGCTGGTGCTTGCACGCAGGGGAAATTTATTGCAAACAGGTAAACACGCAAGGTAATGATGAAAGCAGGTAAGGTAGAGGTATACAAGACATGGTGAATTGATGATTGGGGTATATTACACACAGTGAGTTAGCATTAGCACTACGGTGTAGGTGAATGGATTTCAGTGAAGGTGTATGCTTCTCTGTGTGGTGTTTATTTGGTTTCAGCAATGTAGTGTTGCCAATACAACAAGTTTTTTTTGTTCGTATCATACTTGGCACAGGGTGCTACGAGTTTAAATGTTTAGGTTATAGGGTTATTCATTTTTGGATTTCAAAAGTAAAGCTAAATAGAACTCACATACACAGAACAAAAAAAGTTGTCATATTAACAATCGTCGATAGTCAACTTGAAATTTGGCCAAATTGTCGTATTGACTACTAAAATAGTCAATATGACAACCTTATTTCAAAAAATTGACTTCAATAGAACACTTTTCGATTGTCAATTTTGGACAATTTGGCTGTCATATTGACTACCAAAATTGACGATCGAGGATTGTTATATTGTCTACCCGGTAGTCAAATTAGATTTCGGTTTTCAGAAAAAATTGTCATATTGACTACAGCAGTTGTTCTATTGACTACCGCCGTTGTCATATTGACAACCTATCGAGAATTGTTATATTGATTACCTGGTAGTCAAATTAGATTTCGGTTTTCAGAAAAAAATTTCATATTGACTACCGCAATTGTCATATTGACTACCGTGGTTGTCATATTGACTACTGCAGTTTTCATATTGACTACCACATCAGTCAATATGACAACTGTAGTTTCAATTTCCTTCAACCAAAGTTGTCATGTTGATTACTACAGTTGTCACATTGCCTAAAAAATTGTAAAAAAAATGTTGGATCTCAAAATTGACAACCGAAAATTGTTTTATTGACTATCGCGGTTATCGGCTGAAAATTGACTACCAAATAGTGATATTGTCTACCAAAATAGTCAATAGGATGACTTTTTTCGTTCTGTGTAGAGATATGTACATTTGTGATGTAATTTTATTTTACTATACGGTTTGGATTTTGCTATTACGTAAGTTTGAAAAACTATACTCAAATAGTTGCCTCAGGAAGATTGGAGGTATGTAGTTTTGTACGACTTTTGGACATTTCTCGGCCATAAATTAAGTCATGTTGGATTTTATTAAGTTTAAAGTCCGGTAATAATTCACGTAAGTACGGTCTTTGACATAGTACCATATTAACTGAATATGCACGGCCATATCGCATGATCTTGGTAGTCAATTGATAGCGCCAAAGCAATATTTTAAGTAGGGTCGTGTTGCTTGGCTTGTTGCTTTATTTTATTGGAACCAGATCATATCGTCGAGGTCATGATCTTGAACCTCCGAGCATGCCAAAAAGGAGGTGTATAGTGTCATACAGTGGTATAGTTGCTGTAAAAGCCGGAATCGATAAATGCGGATTCTCAGAATATTTACAATCGCAGCAGAAATATTTTCTACTGAGCCTGCACTAAGATTATGCACACGCACAGGCCCAACAACATCAGTATCGGTTTGAATTTCCTTACATTTCTTGACAGTTTTTGAGATACATATAATCATAATAATTATATAATGAGTTGTGTTTCAATCACCAGATTTTTAGTAAATTTTAGTAATTTTTACGCATTGTTAGAATGATAAGCGATCGATCCATTATCGTGAGTTTAATAATATGATTCTGCAATATGACACAGATGAGTTTGACATGTGTCAAATGCCAGCGCTACCAACTTGAAGTCTTCGTATAATCTCTATTCTTATTAACTTCAAAATAAAAAAAAAATAAATAGAAATAAAATAATAATAACAAAAAATTATCTACACTAAAAAAAATGTTTTGAAGCTCGTAAGAAAGTTTTTTTTAAAATAAATAATAAAGTTATAACTTTAAAAAAGTATACAAATGGCTGAATATTTATGCAAATTTTAAATCTTTTTTTAACTAGCGCACACTAATTTACGTTTAAGACACAGTGTGAGCATTAGGAAAAGAATGATATTTTGTTTTTTCGAAAAACTTGTTCCACATACGCCACAGTGTACCATTAACAGAAGTTTTGACTGGTGTTTTGAGAGCCACTTTTAGTTTTTTTTTTGTCATTTGCATGCGTTTTTGGGAATGGTGGACTTAAATATAAAATTATCCCTTGGAATTTCGGCTTTTATTTTAGAATTTGAACTTAAGCTTAAAAGAAACAGTTACAAAACAATTTTTATTCAAATTTAAGTAAAGGAAAAAGGGCGACTAAGAACAGTTTTAAGATGTTTTACATATTTTCAATTTTTAGATTTGTTTACAGTTTTTCACAGCGTCATTTGTGAATAATACAAACTAATTTTTTCTCGAGATGCTCGATTCAAAAAACAAAAGTTTACTATTTTTTAGAATAATTGTGTGGTTTTTATTTCTAAAGAAATTTCTAATAAATATCTCTATTTAACACTTGAAACATAACAGTTAACAGTTTCGTTTCCCAAAATAGGCGCGACCGTATACATTATCATTAGATGAAAAAAAAAACATATCAAAGATGCGGCTCCAAGGTATACCTTCCCAACAAACAAAGATGACTCATCGAATAGCCTCTTGAATATACAATTAAGTTAGAATCAAACCGGGGAACCATTATGTATTTTATAATGGATATTTGTTCTGGTCGGTGTTTCAACAGAGAGCAACAGGTAGAAAATCATACACTTCAAATCTTCCCCATAATCTATATGTATGTATATGTTATCAAAGATATACCCGAAAAGTTGATCTTGATCAACAAAATCATTATATAACACAACTTCTGTGAAGTTAACATATAAACAAGAACGTCTAGAGGATAGCCCCGACTGGTGAGGTGATGGTGTTCTGTGCTCTGCGTCATCAGGCATCATTTTCATATGGATGCATAAATCTCCCGATGAAGGGCTCTTTGCTGTCATGCATGGGACCTGTTTTAGTTTTCATCGGATATACCTAAATATTGGTAAGAATAGAAGCTACCAAATAGTCTGATATGCGAGGTTGTAAATGATGTTTTAGGACTATTATGACATAAAATGAATGCAACATCGATGAGTGATCAAATCTTATAAAGGGTTTTTCAATAAGGGCGGGTAGATGTTGATATATCTAGAATAAAACAAGCTGTGTGTGAGGTATTAACAAAATTATTTTTTTATTTAAATGGCGCATGTATGCCATTAAGTGTGGAATATGACATCATTCAAATGCCCGCCTCGGCTTCTTACGGTGGCACGGATCCGAGTGGTCCAATTTTGAATGACTCTTCCGCTTAGATCCGGTTGAATTTGAGCGATGGCCAGTGTTATGTTCACCTTTAGGGCATCGTTAGATTGTGGTTTATTTGCATAGACTTGCGACTTCAAGAAACCCCACAGGAAAAAGTCTAGCGGGGTCAAATCGCATGACCTTGGTGACCAATTCACATCACCCCTGCGAGAGATAACCTTACCCTCAAATCGTTCATGTAAAATGTCAATCGTGGCGTTTGCTGTGTGGCACGTAGCGCCGCGCCATCCTACTGGAACCACATGTTGTCTAGGTCCATATGGTTCAATTTGGGCCATAAGAAATTGGTTATCATCGTTATGTAGCGCTCGCTGTTGTCGGTGACAGCCTCACTAACGTCGTATGGACCAATTACTTTGCCGCCGCCGGCCCAAAATCCACACCAAACGGTAACTTTTTGAGGATGTATTATCACCTGGTGAACCTCGCGTGGGTTGGTGTCGTCGCATATACGGCAATTTTGCTTGTTAACACAGACATTCATCCAAAAATGCGCCTCGTCACTAAAGATGATTTTTCGGCCAAAATTGGGGTCTTCTTCCGAACGATTCGAAGCCCAGTCAGCGAACAAACAGCGTTGTATATGGCCAGAAACTTTGAGCTCCTGGATAAGTTAGATCTTGTACGGGTGTAGGCCCAAGTCCCGACGCAAAATTCACCAAGTTGAAGTCTGTGAAAGTCAGAGTTCTTGTGCACGGCGAGGGATAGACTGCCTCGGGTTCTACTGTACACTTTCAGGGACCACGGCGATGTTCTCGGCCGATCTTGCGTTCCTTGAATGGACGGGTGTTGGCTGATTGGTTACTGAACCGGTCGTCTCAAATTTTAATTGAAGCATCACCACGTCTACATTAAAATGGGCGCAATGCGCGCAACGTTTGCGTTAACGAACACTCATTTTGATAATAAAGTTTTATCATTTGAACGTGCTGTTCAATCGTGTAACTTGCTATGATGATTTGGCATAAATAACAGAATAATGAACAAAAGATTTGACAGATGTCACCACCACAAAATGGCCGCCACGGGGCGTCAAAATCTTCCTGCGCCAATTGAAAAACCCTTTATAAAGAGAAATATACGTTTATGTAAATCAATAATTACATACATAAATAAAACACCCTATGGAGAACAATATAACACCAGTGTCAGAAGTGGGATAAAAGCTCAAATGACGTATTCAATTTGTATTCAATAATGACGTTTAAATGACCTTTAAATCAAGTTTATTTGTCATAAACACAACAAAAGAGTTTTGCGATGAAAGATTTAATTTTGATATTTAGAAAACGATTATTTTTAAGAGGAATCAGTGAAAGTTTATTTTCTTTGTAAACATCGACACTGAAAAACGAAACCATCCAAATGGAGCCATATCTTTTCCATAACCAATTCGCATATTTACGGCTTTATTTCGTTGTTAACTTCATGAATACCATCTTTTGAATCTTTGATCAATTGCAAAGATTTTATCTTTAAAGTAGCTAAAAAGAAAAAATCTAAAGCTGGTAAATCATAAGATATCAGTGGCCAATTGTGATCACCTGATTAAGAAATAACACGGCGGTGAAACTTTTTCTGCAAATTTGAGAACTGTTACTGCTAAATGTTCACTGAATTTTAACAATTTCAATGTTTCATTAAAGTGTGTATCGTTTAATTTTTAGTTATTACTTGTCATATGTCAAAAGATAACAGCTGGCCAAATAACAGACTATTCAAAATAGAACCTCTTCTTGGTTAACCCTATCTAAGGTATACGACTTAATATAGTAACAAGCACTAAGAACTCTGAATAAACTTAATAATAGTTTAAATTGTTAAAAATGACTAACTGAACACATTGGGGCATATTCATAGATGTTTACTAAACTCTTGCTAAGTTGTTACTAAGCAAGTCCAGAGTTTAGGCTATTCATAAATAAATTTAAACCTAAGTTTAGGGCTAAACCTGTGGTTTAACTATAAACACTATGGGGCATATTCATAGATGTTTACTAAACTCTCGCTAAGTTGTTACTAAGCAAGTCCAGAGTTTAGGCTATTCATAAATAAATTTAAACCTAAGTTTAGGGCTAAACCTGTGGTTTAACTATAAACACAGGAAATGCTGTGTTTAAGTAGTTATTATCACAGCCAAATGTCATTTTTATTTTTATTTGTAAATTGAAAAAGTAAATCATATAAAATAAATTTTACGTCAATTTGCTGTCCAGAAAATGTCGATTGATACCGCAATTGAAGACCAGTTTCCTTCCTGTTTGCCTTTTATATTT
This sequence comes from Eupeodes luniger, assembly GCA_951509635.1. NCBI lineage: Eukaryota > Metazoa > Arthropoda > Insecta > Diptera > Syrphidae > Eupeodes > Eupeodes luniger. The sequence goes on along the minus strand of OX608074.1, from coordinate 46,773,721 downwards.
TCCTTGTTATTCATCTAAAATATTATAGAACGTTGTTTGTCGCTATTTTTATATTTTTTATTAATTAGTTTTGTTTTACTTACTTTTTTCGACATCCAATTTGAGGAATGACAGCACAAAATAAAAACATTGAAAATATAAAAGTATTTTTTTGCTTTTAACTGTCATTTGAAGTATAATTGTAGTAGAATACAACCTTAAACTGAGGTTTTACTAAACCCATAAGGAAAATTGACTATGAATAAGAGCTGTGTTTATTTAATCAACAAGCCTTAAACTATAGATCAAGAAATAACGACTTTAGTAAATCTCTATGAATACGCCCCTATAAAAATAAATTTTACGTCAACTTGCTGTCCAGAAAAATGTCGATTGATACCGCAATTGAAGACCAGTTTCCTTCCTGTTCGCCTTTTATATTTTCCTTTCATCTAAAATATTATAGAACGCGGTTTGTTGCTATTTTTTATTAATTAGTTTTGTTTTACTTACTTTTTTCGACATCCAATTTGAGGAATGACAGCACAAAATAAAAACATTGAAAATATAAAAGTATTTTTTTGCTTTGACCTGTCATTTGAAGCATAATTGTAGTAGAATACAACCTTAAACTGGGGTTTTACTAAACACATAAGGAAAATTGACTATGAATAAGAGCTGTGTTTATTTAATCAACAAGCCTTAAACTATAGATCAAGAAATAACGACTTTAGTAAATCTCTATGAATACGCCCCATTGTTTTTAATTTCTAAAATTGAAGTACGATATTATAGGAAAAAGTAGTTATGGATTTTTGACAGAAGCTTTATGTCAAATTTTAATATTAGTAATATGCATCTGAATTAATTTCAGTTAAATTTAAACAAGAATTGTAAATACAACTTTAACTTTTCGACTGTATTTATTTGTATCTCAAAATATTTATGGTCAACCATTGAATAAAATGTATAAATATATATGTAGGTAATCCTATAATTGACGAGGGTCCATTTATAAGCAATTCAGTGTTTTGTGTGTTTGCTTGATTATATTGGGATCCTTTATTGTTCTATACTTATTTGTCCCTTTACACTTCGTACATCTACACCTATCTACAGATATCAAATTCAAGGTAAAAAAAACGAAGTTATTAATAGTGGAAGTCAATATTTTATTCGTATCAACCTGATTTTGGGGCAATTTTTCCCACGTACTTTCTTTTTGTTTTGTTGGTTGTTAAGAATTGATTTAACGCTGTTAAAAGTTGAAATCTATATTAGAAATTTTCACGTAGTTAGTTTTAATAATTTTATAACCTGCACATTAAGAAAATTAAAAGGAAGTAAGTTGTTAATAATGTTTTGTTCACTATTTGCATACAATATAAGAAATTGCTACTTAGTTCATTTAAAATATGGAGGGATATCGAGAATAAAATTTGAAAAAGTTTGCATAGTTTTAAAGTTGTCCCATTTGTAACTGGCAATTTTAAAGTTGTCACATTTGTAAGTGGCAATTCGAAAGATCAAATTGAAATAAGGTCGGATTTCAGTTTAGATCTCCAATTGACGTTAAGTTGAAATGACTATGAGTTGACATTTTAATTTGTCGTCTAGCGAACAAGTTAATTTCATTACATATAACGGGTGTTTTTTTATAGATCTGTGGTGTTCAATCTGGCACTACTTTCTTTGTAGGCGGTCTTTATGACAGCTGTCACTTGATCTACTCCTAAAGAACTTTTGCAAATTGTTGACACTTTTTACGCAATGAAACTAATGATCAATTAATTGAACGAAACTTTTGATGAGTGCATCCGTGGCGTGGCCTTCGAGATCGTGCGATTAAAGTGAAGTCGCCTGTCTTTGTAGATAAGCCCGAAAAGATTGACGCCTTGGATCTTAAAATTTTTATAAAGACATATATGACAAAATATGACATCTTAAAAATTGACAGCTGTCCAAGTAGCAAGCTTTTCAAAATGATACCCCTTTTCGTCTTAGAATCAAAATCCTTTCAAATCGACGCATATTCATTAGAAGAATCCTGAGGGAAAATTACAAACACAGATAGACCCTAGAGAACTGAATCCGGATCTCGTTCCGTTTGGACCTGGATTAAATTGATATTTCAAGACACGATTCAACTCTGCAAGCTGAATTCTGTTCCATGTTAAAAAAAAAGATTACGAATATTTCAATACAGTGTAACGAATTGTGTACACTGAACGAAATATCAATTTGGATTTGGTTAAATTCCCATGTTCACTTAATGTAAACAGGGTAAATTTGATTGTTCCAAATCTCAAATTTTTGTTTGATTTATGAATTGGAAAAAAATAGCTTTTAAGTCATTCAAATTTTCAACTAAAACAATTTTTGTAATTAATTCCGAATCCACTTCTATTTTTTTGAATAATTCTTGACATATCCATCAATGCTAACAGTAATAGATTATTGTGAATTTGACAACCTTTTCTGACAGTTTCTTCTGAAATATATGGTCTATTCCAATATCTAATTTCTTACAGTTCAGAGTTTGGAAACATTTTTGTTTAATTTAATAACATACATAAGTTTAGTTCATGACAGTCATTGTATTTATCTCCTTAATTGAAGGTATTTATATTTGTATTGATTTCATTATTCAAATAAATTAAAATCACAAAACAGCTACATATTTTATTATGACGCTTTGACATTTAAAAGTTAGTATCAAAATAAGTTTGTTTATAAAGTGTTACAGGAGCTTTAAGTTGATTTTAATTTATTAAATCTAGTTAGACTACCGAAAAAACCTTTAAACATTAAAAAGAATTTGTAAAGTTCCTTTGAAATAGAAAATTGTTAGTTAATATGATGCTTATATAATGTAATGCCAAACTATTTTAAATCTTAACTCATTTTATTTTATATGACAATGTTTTGGCATACGAAAAACTCCTACACTACTCCTAAAAATCTAGATATGTTTTTAGATGTGGTTTGGTATGAAATCCATCCACATGCATGAAAAATAGAAAATAATAACTCAACATCCGATTTTCCACCCTCTTAAGCCAATACTACCTCCTAACAACATAAGCAAAAACAAAAATATCGACTTGAATTCTCAGAAATTTCATCCGCAAAATGTCTTCACACAAACAAAACTTACCAAATGTCACCATTGTTGTACAAAATTAAAACTTTTTGGAAGAGATATAAAATATGTACTTACATACAAATATAGCTGCCAACTTTGAATTGAAGAAATATATACATAAATATAGTTATACTACGAGTACTAGAAGACCCTAAAGTTTCATAGAAAACTATCAAATAATTCAATACACATACACAGTACATACGACACATTTAAGGGGTTGTAAGTACTATATTGAAAATCCATCTGAATGAAATAACGTTGTTCTTGTTAATTTTTAAATGTCATTCAACATGGTGAATAGTGCGCCTGTGCAATGAGAAGATGACATCCTTAATTGTTCTTTTACTCATCGTGGTGAATTTCTTTTAAGTCAATAAGAAATGTTTTTCCAAATCGGTTTCCTTTTTTCATACATACATATGTATGTTTTGTTTATATGAAGTTATAAGCACTCTTCTCTCAAATCATCAATAAACTATAGACTTCATTTCAATACGTTTTCTTAGTAAAGTGACATCACTGGTTTAGTATTTAGTATTCTAATATTAAATGTAGTAAAAAGGTAGGTAAAATTTGAATTGCCATCAAAATACATCAAATGATTTACAATGCTAATGCATTTCTGCACATTCGTAGAATAAAAGATGAAAGCAAGAAAAATGGAAGGAAAAGGAATGGACTCATTCTATTTATTATCCTTACCTACATCAGGTGTCTTTTAAGAGTTCCTTTTGTATCTCATTGTGTACAGGTAGATGAATAAGAGTATACGACGAATAACTTGGAAATCTACTCTACTTTTATTAAGATTACTTTTAACTTCGTTAGGGTTTCTTTGTTTAGCTTTATTCTCGTTGTGGAATTTTTCTGGGGTGTATTAATCAAATCAACCCCAATATTCAACTTAAACGTATATTTATGGTCTCTGATTGAAGTAACACTATTATGTTTTTTTTTGTTTTGTATGTTGAATTCTATGTCAAAAACCTTTAACTGTGCTAGAAGCTGCATTTGAAAAAAAAACTATAATAATACAAATGAAAATGTTGCATGTCATGAAAGGTGTTCATATTTTATAATTTTCAATTGTCTCGTTATAAGGTTCGCCAAAGTAGAGATATTGTAAAAATTGTATAATTTCGACATCCCGTTGGAAACCCCACCATTACAGAAAGCAAAGGTTTTGTTTCACAGACAATTCCATACCCTTCCACCATTAATAACTAAATACACTTACCAAAGACTTGACATATATTCAAACGCAGGAAACCCTGGGTTATGTTAGCTTTTGGCTAGGCAACCCTAAATTGTTGGAAATAGAAGTGCATAATATTCATAAGAGGTCAAAATCAATAAAATCAGCTGCGATAACTGTTTAAGACCAGCAACCTTAAAATAGGGTCAGGATAAAATGCAACTCAAGTTTTTTTAATTGTTTAAGTCACGATCTCTCATTATACAGTGTCATTGGTATAAGGTGCACCAAAAGGGTAGAATGATTAAGTTGGGTTAAGAAAGAAAACAATCGCATGCGAGGGGGGGTCTGTTTCCCCAAGCAATTTTCTAAACAAATTGTCAAAAAAATATTCAAAAATAACGATAACACAAACGCAGTCATGCTATACCATTTTAAGAAAATAGAAGCCCATTCCTTAACTAAATGTTAAAATAAAGTTGTTTGAGTTTTAATTTTTAACTTGAAATTTAAAAAAAATGTTTAATTAAAAAAAAACTATTTTTTAAACATTTTATGCAAATAAGTTTAATTTGTATTTTTAAAATCTTCAATAAAAAAATGAAACCCAGATGCTAAAGTTCTTTTTTACATATAAATACAGATAAAGGGTTTTTCAATTGGCGCAGGAAGATTTTGGCGCCCCGTGGCGGTCATTTTGTGTTGGTGACATCTGTCAAATCTTTTGTTCATTATTCTGTTATTTATGCCAAATTATAATGGCAAGTTACACGATTGAACAGCACGTTCAAATGATAAAACTTTATTATCAAAATGAGTGTTCGTTAACGCAAGCGTTGCGCGCATTGCGACTATTTTACGGTAGACGTGGTGGCCCTTCACAGTCGACTCTTCAACGTTTGGTGGCCAAATTTGAGACGACCGGTTCAGTAAACAACCAACACCCGTACGTTCAAGGAACGCAAGATGGACCGAGAACATCGCCGCGGTCCGTGAAAGTGTACAGCAGAAACCGAGGCAGTCTATTCCTCGCCGTGCACATGAACTCGGCCTTGCGCCATTTTTAACAATTTAATAATATTTAAAGATGATTTACCTAATTTTAAACGATTTAAACATCTTACTATCTCTTACCAATTTCCTTAAGTTCAAGTCACAGAATGGCTACTTAAACTTAAACTTTTAGTAATTTGCTAAATCCATCATATGACATCTGTACACTTACTCGTATTCTTATTCGAACAGTGCATGTAATATAGCCCAATCAACAGTTGGGGATTCTAATTAATAGGTCCGTTTAAGCGTTTTTGCTTTGTGTATTTTCACGAACTGTCACTTTTCAGACATGTTTGGATGCTCGTTTTTTAATAAAAGGCAATTAGCAATTTACTAGTTAGCAAACGGCATAAGCTTAAAATATTAATTTAAAGAAGAAAACAAATCATGGATTTATGTAAGTCTACATTTTAGTTTTTTTTTTGTTGTTGTTGATGCTTGATAATAAATATTTCTTTCATTATTTTATTGATATTTGTACAAAAATTTGTTTGTATTTTGTCTTTACAAGTTTTTTTTTTCATTTACAGGTTGACAAATCTAGAGATTTGTTTTTAAATCATAAGTTCACATATGTAGTTTGACACTGACAGCTGTTTCCCACTTTTTAGCGTCGTTACTACGTTAACAAATAAAATAATCGCTTCTGAGGCTCGTTATTTCCGAAAAGCTAATTCATTTACAAAGACTGACTGTTTGGTGCGGACTTTGGAGTGGTGGCCAATGGATCAATTTTTTTCGAAACTTAAGCTGAGAATAACAATGCACGAAAAGCCAATATAATCCAAGCAATCCGTGAGTTACAGCCCGAAAAAAAAACGTTTTGGAAAATTGGAGTGACAAAGCGAAAAAGGAAAACATGTCGATTCAATGTTGGTCGTTTAGATGAATGGAGGTCGAACAGGTCTATTTGATGGTTGGATTTGAGTCTGAGTTCGTGTAATAGTACGTTTCCACCAACAAATAATCCGAGATTTAAGGCAAGTGATTTAAAATAAATCATGAGGTGTTTCCACCAAAGAAAAGGAGATTAATTTGACGTTTGGTTTATGTCATAACAACCAAACTTCAAATTGTTCTCCTTTCGAAAAGAAAAAAAATATGTATTTGTTCACTCATCATCTGTAAGTAATTAGTTTTATTATATTCTTGTACATATTTATTATTTTTGTATAGTTACATTTTATTTCGTCTGTGATTTCTTGAAAGTTGTTTATTGTTTTGAATTTGAGTCATATGGAAGTGAGACAGATAGTTTTTGTTGACATTTCCATCTGTCAATAAACGAAATTGGCGTTTAAATGGGTCGGTTCAACAATTATTCTCCGAAAAAAAAGTTTGTTTGATTTGACAAACTTATGTTTCCAAGTAGATTTCAATGAGTTTTATTTGAAATCTTCATTTGAGGAGATTAAAATTTGTATGGTAAATCTTCGAGATTTCAAGGAGATTTGTGACAAATCTAGCTAAATCTCGGTTTAGTGCCCGGTGGAAACGTAGTATAAGATTATGTGACTAACTGAATTGACGAATACAGACAACTCGATACCACCTTTGGGTGAGTTCGTTAATTATAGGTCGCCGGAAATTTTAAGTGGAATTAAGGATTTATTTCTATAAAATATTTATCATCTCCTTGAAAAAAGTTCATTTTGAGTTGATCAACTATGTTACACAACTGTCAATTAACAAAGACTTAGGTCTGTTTTCTAACATTACAACAACCGTTAATTATCGTCATTCCTTAACTTTAAGATTGTCACGATTTGTAACATACATACATTTCTATATGACATCATTAAATCGTTCCTAAACGCATAATTAACATGTCAAATAGTTACGATTTGTGACAATCTAAATCTCAGCTCGGGAGCTGAGTTAAAAGTGTTCAACTGTCAAAAGTAAATTATTTGTTAATAAACAAGTAATTTAATTCAAGAAATGTTTTATTTTCTAATTAATTTTTATTAAAATTCTTAAGAAAGTTTAGAGCAGCTTCAAATTTTGTTTATGTATTTTCGATTTTAAGTTATATTAATAATATTTTTTCAACTTTCATAGATTGACAGATCATTAATTTCTAACAATGGTCGTTTCAAAATGATTTTAACAAATTCCAACAAACAAACAACATAAGGCACTTCATTTGCAGTCAACTGCATTATTTGAACATTTATATTTAAACCAATGCAACTAATTCGTTTTTCAAGTGTCATACATTTCAAACCCAGGTCTTTACGTAAACTCTATCTTTAGTTCATCGTACAAAAACTACCAAAAACATTAATGTCTGCAAAACACTCCTCAGGCAAGCTATAAGTCCATCACGATTTTTATTTTGTATTGTAAAGAAATGTTACTTATTTCTTTTCCAATTTGACAGGAATCCTTTTGCACAAAACATTAAATGGAATTGTGCAGAAAACACAAAAATCATTAAATATTAAAGTTCACCTTTCAGTTGAAAACATAATCAACTGTTATTGACACAAAACATAATCAACTGTTATTGACACTACTATCAAATAAGTAGACTTGACAGTTATGGAGATTTTTCTTGTCTAAACTTTCCAGTTAACTTTACAATAAAATTGCTTTAATTGGAAGGCAATTATTTGGCAGCTGGCCAATTAGAAACTATAAACTTGCCTTACTTTCAAGTCCCTTATGTCGCCCGAACCTGCCTAATGACGCTGGAACAATTTCTTTTTTTTTTAAATATTCACAAAAGTTTAAAATTGTTCGAAAAAGAACAGAAAACACCAAGATGAATTCGCAATTTATATAAATTTGACGTATTGGCGTTTCTTGTAGCATTAATTTTTTTTTTGAATAAGTGATAACAATTTTATCATTTTAATAATAAACATGACATTATACCGATCTTCATTTATAGATACAACAGAGGCATAGATAAGGCAATTACTAAACACTATCAATTCCAGTCCAATTGTATAAGAAACATTTCATATTATTGTGGCATTTTTTGTTGATGACACATCAAAACATTCTATGCATGGAACAGAGTTACATAGATTTAGTTATACCAATCTTGTTCGTTGGGATGTACCTAACCTATACCCATACGTTTTATCGTTCTTTCTTGGCTCTTTTTATTTTGACTCCAGATTCTGGTAAAACATGGTAAGGAAAATAGGAAAAAAGAAGCTAAAATAAAGGTAAACAAACACGATAGCGGAGCGACGTCGACGCATGCAAGCCTCATGAGTCATAAATTCTTTAAAAGTTCTCGCTTGTGGTTATCCTCGTTCTACCTGTTGCCTTTAACTTAATTCTTATAATTCTATATTAAGTACATACAACCTCTATACTTACGTGTAAGTTGGTCTGCCTTAAATGTTACGTAGGTAATTTTGTTTTCTTTAACCCTTTGACGCATGTGTTTTGATGTGACGAACCACGTGGTTTGGTATTATCATAATAGAACATTCATAGGTACTTAAAACAACTCAAGTGGGGTAACAAATGTTTTTTAAGGAAGCTACACTATCAGAATAATAGGAATTTTATTTAAAGAATTTACAAGATATATTTCTTTATGATCGTCAAATTACAACATTCAGTTAGCTTTTGATTGGATAGTTGATAGTTGACAATTTTTAGATACATAAATAAATTTAGTGGCGCAACATCCCGTTGAGAACAAATACCTTATGTCTTACAACTCTCAACCATTCCTGACCTACAGTTTTAAGCCAAATCCGAAGCACTTTTTATGACAAGAATTACTTTTGGAGGATTTGTCAATTCCTCGCAAGATACAGTACGCATGAAAAAAACTTTAGATGTCACAGGTAGGGATTGAACCTAAGACTTCTAGCATGACAGTCCTACGCACTAACCATCACGCCACAGGTACAATTTTTGGACGCTTATTGTGATTCCCAGTCAGAACGACAGTCTTTTGTAAAGAAATAATAACGTTTGTCTACCATGTTCGGAACATGTTCATGTTCAAACATCCAATTGTTTGTTTTCAAGTCTTGAAAAAATAAAAAAAAATAAACAGTCCCTAATTTAACTCACTAACCTTAGAAAAGGGTGGTTTAATTTTAAGTTGTAGTTTATTTTGACACTGACAGTTGATTTCCACTCAAAATCTTGACAGAAAGTCAGTATTATGTCACCTCTAGGGCTGCGTTCGTTCTCGAGTTTAAATGTGGAATTTTAGATACCTTATTGAAAGAGTTGGATACCTAAGGGCCCTTTCGCACCAAACGAATCCGAATCAATCAGAATCACTTCGAATCAAGTTGAATCTGATTCGTCATCTCCACTCTTTCACACCAGCTGAATCAACCTGAATCATAAATCGCACTATTTTCTTTAACTATTAAAATTAATAACTCCACGTCCATCTCGTATGGTTGTTGATTCACGAATCAAGAATCAAGGAATCTGACAGGTTGAATCAAGTGCGACCTCGAATCAAACCTGATTGAACCAGATTCGTCCGGTCTGAAGGCGGGAAAAGAATCCCTTCACATTTAAACGGAGCGCTCGAAGCCGAATCTTGGTCAATCAGGTTCAACTTGATTCGAAGTGATTCTGATTGATTCGGATTCGTTTGGTGTGAAAGGGCCCTATGCGGACGATTATAGCTGTCAGTACAAATTGAAACAGCAGGAATCGAAATGTTTTACTGATGACGATGAGCGTTTAAAGCAATCAGTAAATTTACGTCATTACATCGAGGTTCGCATCTCCTTTTTGTTGTTGATTCAGTAATTTTTGTTACTGATGATATGGGAACAGTAAAAATTGGAACGCTTTTGTTTCCATTTAAAGTTAGGCGCCAGTTATAGCTATCATTGGTTTTCATCATTGAAAACAAACATTGGATTTTTTTTGACAGGTTGTTTATAGCTTTCATTAAAAATTTTTGTCATTGAAAAAAATTTCCTGATTGAAAGCCATCGAAAAATGTTTACTGACAGAAATCTGTCATTGGAATTGTGTGAAGTGGAACGATTCGTTTCACTTTTGAACATAAAAGTATCAGCTGTTCAGGAAAATGAATTTCCGTCCGGAATATAGAAAAATTAATTTTTAAAGAAAAATAAATGCGTGATTACACTTTTTTTTCTCAAAAAAAAAATTCTTTGTGTGATTTTCGTTCGATCAGTACCTATATAATTTTCATTTCTAATCAAAGGGAAACACCGTCAAATATCGATTCAAAAATTTTCCCGGATCGATTTCAATGATAGCTCTAACTGGCGCCTTAGTAAGTTATTCAGTAAAAATTAAATTTCATAATTTAAGTTTTTGAAACGTATTTACAAAATAAATTTTGGCTTCAAATGCTCCTTTTAGAAAAAAAATCTTGGAACTAGAATTTAAAATATTGCATTTATTTTTTCTGGAAATAAAGCACTATTATGCTCAAAAATTTAAAACAAAAATTTTACTGATTGTTTTTTGTTTTAGTTTTGATTTCGAGGTCCAAAATTATTGTGAAATGAAATTTTCAATTGATGAATTTAATAATTCAATGGATTTTTACGAACAAAAATATACAAATTTGAAATCAATTTTCAAGTTCTCTCAAATTCCACCATAATGTTGATTCAGCTATTCTGTCAGATACCCACGTATCCAAGGTATCCAAGAATTGCTGGTATGTATATATACCAGCAATTCTTGGATACCTTTGGATTTCTTTTTTGACATCCCAGCTGTTTTGGATCAGCAGTTCGTTTATAGCTATCATTAAAAATTTCTGTCATCGAACAAAATTTCCTGATTGAAATCCACCGAAAAATGTTTTCTGAAATCTGTCATTGGAATTGTATGAAATTGGAACATAAATCAGTGGAACAATTCGTTTCACTTTTGAACATAAAAGCTGTTCAGGAAAATGATGATTTTTTGTGTTGTCTCAGAAAAATACAATTTTAGTGAAAAATTAAGGCGTAATTTAACTTGTTTGTTTTTTTTTCTTAAAAATTCTTTGTGTGATTTCCGATCGATCAGTATATAATTTTTATTTCTAATCAAAGAAAAACACAGTCAAATATTCATTGCAACAATTATCCGGATTGATTTCAATGATAACTATAACTGGCCTCTAAAACACAAATAAAAAGATGTTCGGATACCCTATCTTACATACCTGAGATTGGACACAGCCAATAAATAGTGTCCGACCGAAGCTTCGGCTTCGGCCTTCGGTTCGGCCGAATTCGGCCAAAAAAACAACATTCGGCCAAACCTTCGGCTTCGGCCATTTTAGGCCGAAGTTTTGACCGAAGCCGAAGAATCTGTTTATTATATCGAGCATCGTACTAGGCGCCGGAAAAAATTTCAATTTTTGAATACCGAAGAAAAGATTGCAATATTTTCTTCGGTAGGTATTCAAAATTTTCAAAACACATGTGTGCCATCATAGTAGGCGCCTAACAAAATTTCAATTTTTGAATTTTGCCTGACACCTTTTGCGCATCGTTTGTGGAAAGGAGAATTCTTGACTTTTTTCAACCTTAGGCTTCGGCTTCGGCCGAAGATTTTCTTTCAGCCTAATAATTAGGCTTCGGCTTGGGCTGAAAATCGACCTTCGGTCGGACACTACCGATAAATACTAAAATACTGATGTATGACGTGGGGAAGTCATCGCCTCCTTAAAGGCCTTTGCTTTATTCTTGTGAACGTGGATTATTAACGTGGCGTAGCTTAATATGTGACGTGGCCTTAAATAAGGGCGTGATCTAAAAAGGGACTTTGCCTATAAAAGGGACGTGGCTTGTTTTTTTTTAATTTTACTTTTTTGTGTTGTCTCTACAAAACTATGAAAACGATAGTTGCTACCGTAAAATAGTCAACGGATTTGAATTCCTCACAAAAAAACTTCCTTAAAATGACTTTTGTTGCATATATTCCTTGCAACTGTTGCAACTTTCAATTTTGTATGGAAAATTTATATTTTTTCGTTTCATCGGCACAAATGTTGTTATAAACTAGGAAATAGGAAACCGATTTTCATGATTGAGGTGTCTATTAAAAGGAAAATTTATTATGCACATTTTGAATGCATACAAGTGGTATGTTGTCATACAATTTAATGGAGTTATAGGGTGGAAGAAGAAAAAAGTCAAGTTTTTCAGAAAATGACTATTTTCAAATCTATTTTCCAACCGATTTTCAAAAATTAAATCTTATGTTATTTGTGACCAATTAACGGTAATTTTGATGTTAAAAACATTATTGTACGTAACCCACAAGCGTCACAAAAGTGTTTTAAAAATGATTGAACTTAAAATCGAATGAATTTCCAGCTATTTGGTCGTTGAAATTATGGTCCCTGTTGCATGGCTTATTTTGGCTCTTTTAAGAAGCTTGGTGGATTAAGGGCTTGGTGGGCTAGGCTCATTTCAAGGGTGTTACTTATTTAAGGGGAGTTGCTTATTTTAGGGGCGTGGCATATTTAAGGGCCGTTGTTTGTTTAAGGGACGTGGCTCATTTTAAGGGTGTGGTTTTCAAGGTGCGTGTCCTATTTACAGGGTGTACTTTATTTTAAGGGGTGTGGCCTACTTTAGGGTATTTCGACGCATATTATAATTTGTGGGATCAGCCAATTTTCAATAGGTGTCTCATTTTGGGAGCGTAGCCTTTTCTGTGGGACTAAAATTGATGAAATGGATTTGTATGGCCTCTGGTTCATGCAGTATATCGCGCCATTCCATAATTAATATTGGATTTTATCCCAACCTTAAATTGAAATATTTATGGAAAAGAAATTCCAACTGGCAGTTCCCAACAATGGGATATTATATCTCAGACCAAATCCCTTTTATCTAAGCTTTGAACCACAGTTGTGTATGCTTTTTTTTTAGTACTTTCTTTAAAAGTAGATGTCTAAGCTTAGTGTAAGCACAACCCATAACTATAGATAATTATTATTACATGCCTACTTTTAGGCTGATTAAATACAATGGCTTTCAAGACAATTCGGGATTTTATTCCTGTTTGAAATCGTATCGCTGAGAGGACTTACCTGAATATGAAATATTGATCTAAGATAAAACCTTTTCGACTCAAATTGTTGTTTTAAAACCAATTCCAAAGAAAAGATATCATAACTTACATTTTTTTTTAATTTACATTTTATTGAAATCAAAACTAAACCAAAAATATTAACATAATTTCTATTTATATTTGTTTTAAACAAAATGACATTAGAACTTCTTTTTATATTAATATACGCTGACTTTAATAAATGATTAAAAAAATATTTAAGTACATACATTATTTTAAATTAAATTCATTAGTTTGTGGAATTATTGTCTATATAGTGTTTATTGGTTTTACGATAGGGATACAAAATTTAAATTTAAATTAATTAGAACATGAATATGTTTTCTTTTTGGTGTTTAACTTTAAAGAGAAAACATTTTAATACACTTTATATATTGATAAGATTAATTACATTCAAACTTAAATTGTTAGTAGATTTTATAAATAATTAATAAGTATCTCGTATCTTGTATTACATATGTATATTGAATTTTATTTTTTCTCGCTGTTTTTGTTTGTTTTAATTTCTTATAATTTTTGTTTGTTTGTTTTGTTTGTTTTGTTTTAATAGGAAACAGTACAATGTTGAACTTTACTTTTACATAGATATACATATATATATATATTTGTGTAATTTACAATATATTTTGTTTTTATTTATAGCATCTATATTTTATTATCATTCAAAGGAATAACTTATTTTTCATAATATTTCTATATTGCATTGTAATTATGTATTTTTTTTTTATTAATTATACTTCTTGCTTATACTATAATATATCTATATATAATAATAAAATATTCTTTATTAAATGTCAATTTCTTTACACAGCCATAATCCCTTTTAATCAAACCACTGCTATAGATTTTGTTATATGGGATGGAAAAAATATGAATGTACATAGGTATAAAATAGTAGAGAGAGAGAAAAAGCGACAGTTTGGGAGAAGAAATAAAAACCACTAAATGGGAGAATAATTAATAATTAAAAAATAATTATAGAATAATGTGTGTTTTTTTTTTTGCATTGTCGAATTTGATAAAATTAAATTAAAACTTAATCAAATGTATCTAACGAAGGTTTCTTATTTTATTTTTATTCGGTAGGTGGAGGTGAATTTGGTTGGTGTGGATTTATGTGAAAAAGCATATTTATTGTATTATTTGTAAGAGTAAAACCCATGACTAAAGTATAAGGTTTTAGGGTAAAGCAGATGCAAGAAAAATTTGCAGGTGTTTTGGTGATGAAGAAGAAAATCATTCTGTGACATAATGTAAGAGTGTACAAGTTCGTGCAACCATATGAAACTTTAATTTGTATATGTCAGATTTTAGAATAAGAAATTGGATGGGATATTACTTTTTCTTTTATAATTTTCTTTTTTATTTACCATAGACGAAAATATTTTGTTTGCGGTAGGAAACTTTGGCATATCGGCGACAGGACTTCAACGTTAAAATATTCAAATAGAAGAGCGAATCGTCTATAAATTTCTAAAATTTCACAACGGCAATGGTATAGGTATTCAAATGGGTTCCGGTGGTTGTTTGAAAAATAAAAATAGATACAAAATTATTAAATACAAAAAAAAAGTATTAATAGTAAAAAAAAAAATTAAATATATTAATATGAAGGGAATGGATACAAGTAACAATGCTGATCAGTCCGTACCATCAAAATGTAAATGTGCTAAAACAACAACTTATTTTCATGAGTAAACTTAGCTTGTTAAATCATTTGCTTAATGGAAATGTTTTGGTTTTCAATGTTTTTAAAGTAAGTAGCTAATCCGTAAATTGTACCTTTTTGTCGTTCTTGTATATACGAAGAACCAGAAGAATGTTAAAAGAAGAGGAATAAATGTTTAACAATTTACTATCAATAAAATCTAACTTTTCCCTAAAAACATTTTAAATAGGGAGCATTCTATCTGTCTGTCTATCCTAAAACTTAACATCTAATAATAAATTAAAATAATAAATAACATACAATATAAACTAAACTCCAGCAAATGAACTCCATTAGCTCTGGTGCACCCAAAAGAAGCATTCTATTCGCGAGTCAATACCTTTCCTGGGGGCCTATTATGTATTTCGATTCTACAATGAAACTGTTCGAATTCGGAAAATCGGTGTTCCGTATTTCTATTCGTAAGCTTTTTTCAACGAAAGTCGAACAGGTCCAGTTGTGCCAACTTTTTTTTTTTTTTTGTTTTTATTGGCAATTCGGGGAATTACCTAATCCGAAAGTCCATAGCAAAACAGTTAGATTTTGTTCTTATTCATTCGACATAAAAAGTGTTGTAATGTAAACAGATGTTTATGGTTCGGAAGGTAGTTCTCCTTCAGTCGTTCAAACAGATCTTTCCAACTGTCATAAATAGTAAAAAATTTATTTTACTTTTTCAAACACTATTTATTTATTTGTTTTTAAACAGAGAATAAACATTCAAACTTCAAAATATACGAAAGTTGTGTTATATTTCTTTGCAATTAATGCTCTTGGCCCGGCGTTTGCCTATAGTCGCAAAACGAAATGTTGGTTTTATATCTGGACAAACATTGTGATCTAAGCAAGGCTATTTAAAAAGTTCAACACGCTGAGGGTCCACCACAACGAGATGCAAGGGATGGAAGAAGTTATAAACTTCTCAGGCACCCAAGAGGTCAATGTTCAATGTTTCGCTTCCAGGTTTAGTCGGATTTTAAGAACAATATAAAGGGGAAATTAGGAACAAATAAAGAAAACCTGTCAGCAACTGGTGGCGGACCATCGAAGCAAAATCTTCTCACTCCACTAGAAAGTAACGTGGTTGAAATGCTTGATCTTACAACACCCGTCGAGGAAATGTTTAATGTTGCTTGTTTTGGGGTTTCGACAAGCACGTCACATCAAGATGATGAAAACATTGAAATTTTTGACATCCAACATGATGGAGAAATAGTTGAACAAAATAGTTCGAATGTTTGCAATACCTCTCAACGAAGAACAGGAAACTCTATTACAAAGACAAGTTGAAAATCAAATTGTGTTCCAAAGTAGTTCAAATGATTTATTGAAGAACATCAATGAAAATTTAAATGTAATTTTAAAAGATACAAAAAGACAAAACGAAACCAGCGAAAAGGTGTACGAATTAAAAAAAAGAAAAATTACTTTCTTGGGTTGTACCATTTCAAAGTAGAATCGGAAATGAATTTCTAATATAATTGAAAGCAGAATCGAAATACATGCTAGGCCCCCTGTAGTATTGTGTAGTATTGTAGTCACAATGTTGTTGGCTGATCGGTACATAGTAAAGATAAAACATTTTATTAACAAAGGAAAATTTTAAAAAGAGTAAAAATAAAAGTAGACAAAATTAGAAAATAAATGAAAGATGCACAACCGGCTCCATGTACCTATGTAATTTATTCGTCTGGATGGGTGTAAGTTAACTTAAATTAACGTATTAAACAAAGTGGTTTAAATAATTTTTGGAATTAGTCAAACCATTATCTTAATCATATTGGCAAAAGTTGAGGACAACCATCGTCTCATAAACAATTGGTGTACCTAGCCTGTCTTTTGTAAAAGCAATAAACGCAGGTGCTTGAGATTTGATGCGTGACAAATTCCCGGCGAGTCAGGTGGACTCTAACTTTTCCCCAAAAACAACTATATAAATAACAACACCACATAAAAAATGTTGCAACGTATTTTTCCTTTTCAAAATATTTAACGTAAAGTAAAAAGTTTCATAATTTATTTAAATAAAAAAATTTTAAATGTGCAAATTGGGTTTTTAACGCATGTAATATTATTAAGTATATAGATTTTTTAAAAATGTAAAATTAAATTAAGGAACCGGGATTCGAGGTGGGAAAGAAAAAAGAGATAGGATAAAGAAGTGTTAACCAAACAGAGATAAATAGTGTATAAACTATTTTGATTCAACGAATCAATTTAGTTTATATAAAAGAAAAACACAATTCTTCTTAATTAACTCGAAATTGCGATAACGCTCCCGTGTTTAATTTTGATAAAGAAAAGAGATTATTACAGTAGTAATAGCTATTAATATAGATCCACAAGCTACAAAACAGCCCAACTTCCAACCACCGTTAAAGGCGAGAGTTAAAACCTTGTTTACTTAATTAACAGTAGACAATACGACATAACATGTGGCAAAATTAAGGCAATTTTAAAGGACGGGATGGCGCACGAATAACGCTTTATAAATAAAGCTTTATAACTTTTTTTCACATGTATCATATGTAAAAATAACTGTTTGAGAAATCGGCTTTTTTTTTTTTAAATTTATTTTGCAGGTTGCTATTCAGATTTATGAAAATGAATGCTTGGGATACTGAAAAAAGAATTTGGAAAGTAGATTTAGATAAGAATTAAAATAATTAGCCAAGTTAAGATAAAATAAAATAAGTTCGAGATGAACTGGTGGTTGGCCCTAGATGGCATTGAAAATATTTGACACATCATGTTTCAATCAAAGAATTAGAGTCGATTCGCTTCCGGATATTTTTGGGAACAATTGGCGCCCAACGTGGGGCTCCTTTTTTTCTTGTGGAATTTCTTGTGGGTGTTGTTTAATTTGTTATAGCTATTTAGGGAAGTGAACTTTAAATATTGGAGTTACAATATTTTGTATATATGTGGCACTGAAGTCAGCCACCAACCTATAATCTTAAAGCTTTCATGTATTGTACTTTGTGCACATTCACTTAACTTCATTTCTGAATTTAATAAATTATATCCTTTTCTTCTTTAATTAACCTTCTTGGTAAAACCACGCGCCTTTTTTATTACTCTGCTCTTATATTAAATTTTATACTATTTATTTTTGTTAATTTTTTTAAAGCTTAATTTCAATATTTTTGGCATCCTTTCATATATGAATACATTAAATAAAATTTGAAAAAAAAAAAGAAATACTACAAACACTACTGTTTTATTTATAGAAGCCCAGTTTTAAACACAAAAAGAATGTTTGTGTTTTATAAAAGTGTGAAATTAAAAAAATATGATGCAGTATACTTTTAACATTGTGTATGCGCAGACGTTGAAGGTTCAAGATTTTTGAAAGTTTTCTTGAAAAAGAAACTATCAACTATTAATAAAAAAAAATGTAAGTGATAAACAACATCTTATGAAATTGTGGTGCGTGGCGCCCGAAAAAATTAACGATCATGCAGCCATTGCTACGCTTTTATAATATCATAAGGAGTTAGCACATGGACACAAGAAGAAAGAAATCTTATCAGGGAGATGAAGTTTCTCTTTTTATTTATCAAATCCAGTAGTTTCCCTTAAAAGCAACCCATTTGCAGATTTATAAAAATGAATGCTTGGGATACTGAAAAAAGAATTTTGATAGTAGATTTAGATAGCAATCAGGGTAATTAGCCAAGTTAAATATTAAAGAATGAAATATAAGATATTTTGTAGTCGTACATTTTATGAAATAATACTGCCTTTAATCTTAGATTCGAATTAATAAATTTAGTGAGACAAATAAAACTTTATATCTGTAAAGGACATACTCAATAACAGAATACAATCAATATTGAACATTTTCTCAAAAAGCTAGTGAATATTTAAATACAATAAATAAAATAAAATATCAAAAAATAGAAATGTTACAAATACTACTGCTTTATTTAAAGAAGCCCAGTTTTAAACAGTTTTGAAAAGAATGTTAATGTCCTTCCTTTTAACATCTTTTAGTAACATAAATCAGACGGCAGTAAAACTAGAATGAAAATGATCACCACCGCTTGTCATAGGATTCAATCTTCATACCCCATGTCGTATTGTGGGGACCGCCAGCACAATTCAAATTAGAAGTGGTAATACCATTGTATCGAACGCGAGCGTACAAGTTTAACACCACTACAGCCAGCAACCGCCAGCTAAACCTACACTTCAACATTCTATATTCTTGTTATGTATTATACGAAAGAGCATACAAAAGAACATGCATTCTTTGTTCTTATGGGAAATATTTTTAGTCTTCATTCAGCTCTGTAAACGGCCCAATGGCAAGTGTTCAGGATAGTTTCGTAAAATTGGGTTTTTTTGCAAATGCTTTTTCCCAAACAAAATTGTTTTAGTTTTTCTTTCTTTACAAAATAAGCATCGGTTCAACGTTGGGTTTTGTTTTCCGCATTTCCATGCGAGGTTTTAACTTCCGTTTTAACATTTGGTCCTAGCGAGCCGGATAGTTACCAGCGACCTATAGATAAAGTCCACGAGTGTTTTGTTTTTGTTTGTGATAAATTATTAGTAAATTCCAGATAGTGAAATTAAAAATGAAAAATGGCGAGCCCTAGCCTATACATCAATTGGGAAAGAAAAAGTCAATTTTCAGATCAGCAAGAAAAATATAGCTGTAAATATCAGCAAGAAGTCTCGACAGCGGCAAGCGGTTTTATATTGGTAATGTATGTGCATGCGTTCCTTTTTACAATATATTTGTGCAAATCCCAACATGAAAAAGCGTGTCTGCTATTCAAAGGGGAAATAAAAGTAAATAGCTACTCTCAGCAAGGGGCAGCATGGTTTATATAGAGGGATACACAAAATACATAAATGTATACACTCACGAACAACTAGCAGGCGAACGAGAAGATGACAAGAAAGAGGAGAAAAACACAAGCAGCAGCTGCGCGTGCTCCTTAGGTTGTTTGTCTCGTTCAGTTGTTTGTTAGCCGGCACGGCACGAGAGTTAAATCGAAAGTTTGTAGTCTTTTTACTGTGTGCGAGCATTATTTGGAAGAACAATATTAACGAATATATTTATTTTTTAAAAAGCTGTGAGTAAAATATCTATTTTATATTTTGTGAATGAGTTAATTGTGCAGATAAATACTTAGTCGCCAAGTGCAAAAATTATATTTGGGAAAGGGTTTATATTGCGGCGAAGCGGCATATAGTGCAAATCATTTTTTGTTTTATTAGAAAACAACAGCAAGGGGAAAGGCGGCGTAGATAGTGTCATTGCAAGAATTTAAAAAATAATATAATGAGAATAACGGCAAGTTAGCGAGGTATTTTGTTCATATCAATGAAGAATGAACAACGGCAAACATAGATGCGATGAGTGTAGTCTTCATCATTTTGTTTTCTTTTTGTGGTTTTGCGTCGATTCTGGCTGTGTTATGCTGTGATGCTTGTGACTTAGCGCAGTAATATTACATTAGGTATGTGTATTGGTAACATGTCGCAAACGGCATTATATATGGGAGAGTCACAAAAAAATATCATCGTAGGGGACTGCGTTTGGTTTGTTGATTTATATATGTATATGTATATATTTTTATTTTTTCGTTGCGTTTGTCGTTGGTGCCTAACAACCACCATCAGACATATATTATATGTTTTTATTTTTGCGTTGCGTTGGTCGTTGGTGCCTTGCAACCACCAGTAGACACAAATTAGGACCTACCGGGTTGACCTACAAGACTTAAAACAGGTATGTAAGTCGGCCACTTAGGGAAAATTTTTAATAAACATTTTGAATGAAAAAGAAAAGCGGTATTCGGTGCAGTGCTTTTCACTGGCCGAACACAATTTACTTCAAGGAGTGCTCAAGCAGGCCACCGCTGTGTTCTTCAGCTACACGCCTAAAAGCGAAAAATTTAAGACGGCCAAGCCTTTCACTACGGTGAAGCCACCGCTTAGTTCTTCAGCTACACGCCTAAAAGCGAAAAATTTAAGACGGCGAAGCCACCGCTGAGTTCTTCAGCTACACGCCTAAAAGCGAAAAATTTAAGACGGCCAAGCCTTTCACTACGGTGAAGTCCAGGCGAGGGGGTTATAGGCTGCCAATGTTCCTCGTAACATTATCGCCCCAAAGTAGTTTTGAGAGTGTGAGGAAAATCGAATCCCTCGACTATCAATCCGTACACTGGGATACATTAAAAAAGCGACATTTTACAATGTAGGAAGTGCCAGAGGTTTGGCCATGTCGGCCACTAAGGGCAAATTTTTAATAAACATTTTGAATGAAAAAGAAAAGCGGTATTCGGTGCAGTGCTTCTCACTGGCCGAACACAATTTACTGCAAGGAGTGCTCAAGCAGGCCACCGCTGAGTACTTCAGCTACACGCCTAAAAGCGAAAAATTTAAGACGGCCAAGCCTTTCACTACGGTGAAGTCCAGGCGAGGGGGTTATAGGCTGCCAATGTTCCTCGTAACATTATCGCCCCAAAGTAGTTTTGAGAGTGTGAGGAAAATCGAATCCCTCGACTATCAATCCGTACACTGGGATACATTAAAAAAGCGACATTTTACAATGTAGGAAGTGCCAGAGGTTTGGCCATGTCGGCCACTAAGGGCAAATTTTTAATAAACATTTTGAATGAAAAAGAAAAGTGGTATTCGGTGCAGTGCTTCTCACTGGCCGAACACAATTTACTGCAAGGAGTGCTCAAGCAGGCCACCGCTGAGTACTTCAGCTACACGCCTAAAAGCGAAAAATTTAAGACGGTCCTTCTGAAGGGCATAAGTTTCTGCACGGAACCGGAGGCGAATAGCCCACATTCCATGAATTGGAACAGAACACACTTGAAACCTGTCCCAGCGCTATCATTCTCGATGGAAGAAACACAACTCAATTGCTAACAAAGATAAGAGAGCAGATAGTCTGTTCACAAAACTACATGAGACTACTACCCCCTTAATTAAAAAAAATAATAAACAAATAAAAGTCTGCCATCAAATTAAAAATTTTTTTTTAAAAAGATGATTGTTCTTGCAAACCTGGAGAACTGTTGGTCCCTTTATAAAGAAATAACATTTTTAAGTCAGTGTTTAAAAAAGAAATAAATAAAGACTCATGATCCAAGAAACCCGCTCAATAAAGTTGGTATTTCCCAATTTATCAAACAACGCCAATCTATTACCCAGAAATAAATCATTTGGAACAATTCTTTACGTTTTATGATGGAATTTTAAATAAACGCAACGCGACTATAAATTGCATATTATATAAAATTATGAATTGTGTACGTTTTTTAAGAAGTGTAAAAAGAAATACATAACAGCAGAAAAAATAATGTTTGTAAAAAAGATTGGTAACATTAAGTTAAAGCCAATATACAAAATTAGCTTTAGAATTTCCAATTGAAAAATTATTATTGCTACCGTTCTATGGTAGCAAGAACAGATATTATGTATTATAACCTTTTTTCTCGAAAGAACGGGCCAAGCGGCACGTATATACTTTTCCCCTTATCGATCATAAACGAAAGAGCCCAAGCGGCATACCTCTTTTCCCATTACATCTACACAAACGAAAGAATACACCACGACGACGGCGCGCACATTTTAAACGAAAGAAAATATCATCAACCACCACCATGGTGAAGGCGACACGATGACGGCACTTCGCTTACCCTCATAGCAACACATACAACATACACACCGTTTTTTCTTCATTTTTGGTTTTCTTTTTGCGCACAGCTGCGTAATGTACATAAGAAAAACACGAAAGAGGAAAGAGACAATAAGCCGATTGCACAGCTAAGAATCGAATCTATGTATTCATTCATTGTGTAGCAAGCAGCAGCGACGCATCGGCAGTCAATAAGCATACAGTATTTGAAAACAATTAAAAACAACAAATAGAAGAAAATTAAGCGAAATATTTCGGAAATAATTCGCAGGATTAATTATTTATTATTATATTTGGAAAGACTATCAATATTTGGAAAGACAAAGTGTGCACACTCAAGGAAAGATCAAATAAATATACAGGAAAGACAAAGGTAAGAAAGATACAGTCCACAAAACAAATAAAATTATGAAAAGTGCATTTATGTGTTGTGTTGTTGTGCGGAAAGAAAATAGTTGAGTTAATCAATATATCGGAAAGAATGTTTATGTGTCGGAAAGTAATTATTTTGCCTTTTTGATGCTATTCTTATTAGAAAATAAAGCAGGGAGTTTAATTAAAAATAAATGTGTGGAAAGTGAAAAAAGGGATGGCTTAATTGGAAAGAAGATATGAGAAAATTGTGTTGGATAGCTTGTTTTGTTTTCTTTTTTTGAATTGTGACGTTAACATGTGAAAGAGGGAGGAAGATGTCGTTTTTTTTTTCCCTCTCTCTCGTTCATTGTCTACGTTTATCTTGGGCTAGTTTTTTCCTCTTGTTGTGTGTAACACCCAAAACCAAAACAAAATAATAAACAAAGATAAACAATAACAATGAAATATGAAATGTAAACATTTATGAACTCGCCGCATATCGACCTACATGTGTTTATGTTGAGAATGGTCAGCCGTCACCAAGCGATACCATCGTGCATTGAACTGATCATGTTACACATAGTCATAGTCGGTCGCTATGCGCCGAATGCAATTAAATATTGATTTTTGTTTATGACTGCAATTATATATGCATCACATTGACTGAGCATTCGGAATGCCTTTGAGGAAATATAACCGAAAGTATATTTTGTCAAGTGGACATTTGAGTATTACGTCATGTGGGGTAATATATTGTAGGTCATAAGTAGAATAAATAAAATAAAGAACTAGGTTAAGAATATCTATGTACATATGAAAATTAATTTTGTATAGAACTAGTTGTAAGTATAAATAGAAGAAAATTTCGAAAATAAAATTAGTCTAGTTTTACACTTAGAACAAGACTCATCTACTTATTATCGGCTGGAGAGCTTAGATTCATACTCAATCCAAATCGTGCATTTTGATGCTCGGATTAATAAGCGGCTTTGCATAAAGCTAAGAAATATATTTCTGTTCTTTTGAACCAGGGCTTCCTCGTCAAACATTACATGGCGATCCTGCCCAACCGAAACTGACGAAACCAAACCAAACGAAACTAATGACATCGATACCGTCCAAGCCCAATCTGATGAGCAAATTTGACGACAGCGATCCTTCTCAACAATCCTACCGAACTGATGTCTAAATGTCTACACTAGAAGAAATCAACTGCATCTTCAAAAAGTGGGAAAAATTTTTGGAATACGCTCCTGAGGAAGTGCCAGCAGACACACCGAAATACGTGCCAACTCCTAAAACCGCTGGACCGAAACCACTTTCCATAGAGGAATACAGAAGTCGGCAAAAAAAAAAGAAGAAAGAAGAAAAGAAACTAGAAGAAAATAAACAAAAGAAAAAACGAGGAGGCCGCAAAAGACAGTTCCAGAGGAAGTGTGCAGACCTTCAGAGAATAATCAACCTAAGCAGTGGAGACCAGAAGCGAAGACTCATTGGTGAGCTGAAGGATCTAAAGAAAAATGGGTGGCAAGACTTCCAAGGAAGAGATTATAAACAATGTAGCAGCAGCATCTGCAGCATCAACATCATCGACAACAACAACAACACCTCTAGGCGATAAAGTAGTATATCTTAATTTCTTTCTTTTGTTAATTATAATTTTATGCAAATTAAATGCATATTACAAAAATTATCTTAGAAAACATACTCTGAAAACACTTAATGTTTAAATAAATATATATATAAAATTTATGGAGTTCAACATTCTAGAAAATATTTTAAAAAATTTAAAAAAAGCACCTAACAGAACTTACACCACAGAACACATACAAAGAATTAACTTACAAATAGACAATGTATGGTTAGAAATAACCAAAAACGCAGACTTAACCGACATACAAGACTTAAAAATCAAATTTGACAAGTTAGTAGAACAAATTCAAACATTTTTAAAACATAAAGAAGAAATTGAAATCAACGACAAAAAAATTGAAATCAACGACAAAATGGCAAATTTTGATATAGTAACTGCTATTAAAGTTATCCCTGAATTTCAAGGTGACTTTAAAGATCTTAATAATTTTTTGGGTTTAATTGAGTTTTACTCCAATACTCTTAATAACGATGTACAAAAGGAACTTTTAGTAAAATTCATTTTGGCCACCAAACTCTCAGAAAAAGTTAAAAACAAAATTCAAACTGAGAAAATACCAACAAACTTAGATGATTTCAAAAATATTTTAAAATCTGTATACAAATCCAACAAAACTGCGTCTAGATTGCATAATGACATTGCAAAATGTTATCAAGGCAATCAAACAATTCTGACGTTTGCTTCACGCATAGAAACATTACTAGCTTCATTGAATGAGCTACAAATCTCTGAGCAAGGGGCTGAACACAGAGAACTTATAGTAAAATTGAATGATCAGATTGGAATGACAGCCTTTAAAAATGGTTTATCAGAACCATATAAGTCATTAGTAATGGCTGCAAGACCAACCAAGCTTGCAGAAGCAGTCCAAATTGCTTTAGAAGTTAGTCCTCAACATTCTAACAACATAATGTTTTTCAATAGGGAACAAAGAGGTAGAAATAATTTCAGAGGTAATTATAATAGAAGAATTAATGATTTCAATCGTGATAGGCATCAAAATCATGGAAATAACAATAGATATGAGAATCAGAATAGAAGTTATAATAACAACAGAGGAGGACATAATAACCAAAATAATAACAGGCAAAATTTTCAGGGAAACGGGTACGTCCCCGGCCGACAAAACCCGGGGCACACATCCAGAAGAAGATAATTGCTATAAGAAATTCAGACAAAAATACAAATTTTATAAAATTAAAAATTAAAGGCAGAAATCAACCAATAAGCCTATTGATAGATACAGGAGCCGATATCTCAATAATTAAGAATAGCATAGTCAATAGTAATTATAACATAGAATATGGTGACAATTGTCAGATAAATGGGATAGCTAAAGAGTACATAACGACTATAGGAATCACTAAACTAAATCTATGCTTTGAAGATAAAAATATTGAACAAAAATTTAGTGTAATAGATAATAAGATAAATTTAACCACTGATGGAATATTAGGTAGAGACTTTTTAATAGATCATAATTGTAAAATTGACTATGAGACATGTGCATTAACAATTTTTCTAGATGGGGAAGAGATAATATTGCCAATGAACATGAATACAAAAGATATTTATGGTAATATAAAACTACCGCCAAGAACAGAGATAATTCAAATGATAGATATAGATTTAAAAGAAGATAGTTTAATATATGGAAAAGAAATTAAGAAAGGAATATTTTTAGCAAACACAATTATTCCAAAAGAAGGAAATAAGCATATAAAAATACTTAATACGACAGAGAATGAGGTCATTTTAAAACAAATTTCGTTAGGACTAGAACCAATCTCTAGCTACCAAGTACTAAATTTTAGAAACAGTTTAGAAGATGAAGATAGATTTGAACGAATACAAAATGAAATAAAAGTAGATAACTTAGATAATAATGCAAAAGAAGACGTTTTTAGAATATGTAAGCAATTTCAAAATATATTCCATTTAGAAGGAGAAAAATTAAGTAAAAACAACTTTTATGAGCAAAAAATAGCAACTAATGACAAAACACCAGTTTACATAAAGAACTACAGGCTACCGCATGCAAATCTACAAGAAATAGAAGAGCAGGTTGAAAAATTATTAGATGAAGATATCATTGAACCATCAACAAGTCCATACAATTCACCATTATTAATTGTACCCAAGAAAAGCACAGGAGAATTAAAAAAGTGGAGATTAGTTGTAGATTTTAGATCTCTCAATAAAAAAATAGTTGATGACAAATTTCCATTAACTAGACTAGAAGATGTGCTTGATAAATTAGGAAAGGCTAAATATTTTTCAACTCTAGACATGACAAGTTCATTTCATCAGATACCACTTCATCCCAGATCAAGACCACTAACAGCTTTTTCAACTGATTCGGGACATTTTCAATTCAAAAGATTACCTTTTGGATTAAAAATATCAACAAATAGCTTTCAAAGGATGTTATCAATTGCATTAAGTGGTTTGCAAGCATCCGCATTCTTGTATGTAGATGATATAATTGTGTTTGGTTCAAACCTTAAGGAACATAATAACAACCTAACAGAAGTTTTTAAGAGGTTACGTAAATATAATTTGAAATTAAACCCAAGCAAATGTAATTTCCTTCGACCAGAAGTAGTTTATCTTGGACATCTTATAACTTCACAAGGAGTAACCACAGACCCGAGTAAATATAATGTCATAAAAGAATACCCAAAACCAGATAATGCAGATGAAGTTCGAAGATTTGTAGCTTTCTGTAACTATTACAGACGTTTTATTCAAAATTTCGCTGAAATTGCAAAACCTTTGAATCAATTATTAAAGAAAGACCAAATCTTCAGCTGGACACAAAGTTGTCAAAATGCTTTTGAGAACCTTAAAAGAAAATTAATGACACCTCCAATACTAAGCTATCCAGATTTCTCAAAACCGTTCATATTAACAACAGATGCATCAAACTATGCATTAGGAGCTATTTTGTCTCAAGGAGAAGTAGGTAAGGACAAACCCATTGCATATGCAAGTAAATCATTAAACAAACATGAGCTTAATAAAGCAGTGATAGAAAAAGAACTACTTGGTATACATTGGGGAATAAACCATTTCAGACCATATTTATACGGTAGGCGATTTGTTGTTTACACAGATCACAGGCCATTAGTTAGTCTTTTTACTCATAAGAATCCTTCATCCAAATTAACTAGAATTAGAGTAGATTTAATGGATTACGATTTTGATATAATTTTTAAGCAAGGAAAGATGAATACAAATGCTGATGCATTATCTAGAATAAAGTTAAGTTCAGAAGAATTAAAAGAAATGATACCAGTAAACAATATAAATGTCCTAACAAGAGCAATGAAGTTGAAAGATAAGGAAGATATTAGTGAAAGAGAAGAAAATCCGGAAATTATGCCTCCTGTGGAGACTGTACACCTCCACATATGGGAATGCATATCTATCTCAGACACTAGAAACGTTAAAAAGATACAATTTGAAAATATAAAGAATTTAATGGGGCCACCAAAAGAAACAATATATGCAGTTAAAGATACAATACATGTTGGATACAATGATAATTCTCTATCAGAGTTAAAATTGATTTTGAAGAAATTGTTATCCTATACAAAGCATGTGAAAATAGAAAAGCTAGCGTTAGCAATGAATAATGAAATATTTAAAACAATATCAGTGCACAAATTTAAAAAGATATTTAATGAACTGCAAAAGAATAAGAATGAAAATTGTCTAGACATTATATTATATAATTCACCAAGAAGAATAGAGCATGCGAATGAGATGAATAATTTAATAAAAGAATATCACGATGACAGGTTAGGAGGACATATTGGTATTAGAAGATGTATAGCGAAACTAAAGCAAAAGTACGTATGGAAAAATATGAATAAGATGGTCAAAAAGTATATTAATAGTTGTAAGATTTGTAACGAAGTTAAAATTAATAAATACACTAAAGAACAATTCATAAGGACAGAAACACCTAGCACATCATTTGATGTAATTACAATAGACACAGTAGGACCACTCAGACCATCAAATGGATACAGGTATATTCTAACCATTCAATGTGAACTCACAAAGTTCATAGAAGCTTTTCCACTAGTCACTAAAGACGCTATTTCAGTAGCAAAAACTATTGTAGAAAAATTCATTTTGAAATATGGTTGTTTTAGAAAATTAAAAACAGATAAGGGCACAGAATTCACTAATGAACTACTAGTAAATATCTGTAAAATACTAAAAATAGAAAAAACTACATCAACACCATTTCATCATGAAACTTTAGGAACAGTAGAAAGAAATCATAGAGTTTTAAATGATTATTTAATGACCACGGACGGAAAAGACGACTGGGAAGAATTACTACCTTACTACACTTACACATACAATACTACACCACACAGTACAACCAATTATTCACCTTTTGAATTAGTGTACGGAAAACTATGTGCTTTACCTTGTGAAATCATAAAAAATAGAGAAAAAATATACAATATTGATAATTATGTTAATGAATTCAAATTAAAATTAAAATATGCTCATGAAAAAGCTAAAGAGAACTTAGAGCAAAGTAAAAATAAAACATGTACAAATCAATCTAATGTAAATAATTCAAATTTTAAAATTGGAGATTATGTATATTTAAAAGTTGGAAATAGAAAAAAGTTAGATAAACCATTCAAAGGTCCTTATAAAATAATTGAACAAAAAGGTCCAAATAGCATTATAAAAACTGAAAAAGAAAATAAAGAAGTACATAACAATAATTTAATAAGAGCCAGAAATAAATAAAAACAAAAAGAAACTATAGATGTATATTATGTAATTATAAATTCTTTTCTTTACCAAAAAAATCATTTAACCTAAAAAAAAAAAAGAAAAAACATACTATCAAAATAATTTTTTTTTTCATTTAAAGATACAAAAAAAAATCATTTTTTTTAAAAGGGTGAGGGTGTTGTGTGTAACACCCAAAACCAAAACAAAATAATAAACAAAGATAAACAATAACAATGAAATATGAAATGTAAACATTTATGAACTCGCCGCATATCGACCTACATGTGTTTATGTTGAGAATGGTCAGCCGTCACCAAGCGATACCATCGTGCATTGAACTGATCATGTTACACATAGTCATAGTCGGTCGCTATGCGCCGAATGCAATTAAATATTGATTTTTGTTTATGACTGCAATTATATATGCATCACATTGACTGAGCATTCGGAATGCCTTTGAGGAAATATAACCGAAAGTATATTTTGTCAAGTGGACATTTGAGTATTACGTCATGTGGGGTAATATATTGTAGGTCATAAGTAGAATAAATAAAATAAAGAACTAGGTTAAGAATATCTATGTACATATGAAAATTAATTTTGTATAGAACTAGTTGTAAGTATAAATAGAAGAAAATTTCGAAAATAAAATTAGTCTAGTTTTACACTTAGAACAAGACTCATCTACTTATTATCGGCTGGAGAGCTTAGATTCATACTCAATCCAAATCGTGCATTTTGATGCTCGGATTAATAAGCGGCTTTGCATAAAGCTAAGAAATATATTTCTGTTCTTTTGAACCAGGGCTTCCTCGTCAAACATTACACTCTCTCCTACGGAAAGAATTTGAAATGGCTGTTAAATGTCACAAGGAGGGAGAGGAATGGAAAGAGGAATTTTAGTAATTCAACAAGTGCAAGTTATTTTCCTATTGAGATTTTTGTTTATTTTATACGAAAGAAATTGTTGGATAGATTTTATGGAATGTTGGACATATTTTATACGAAAGAAATTGTTGGATAGATTTTATGGAATGTTGGACAGATTTTATACGAAAGAAATTGTTGGACAGATTTATACGAAAGAAATTGTTGGAAAGATTTTACGGATTGTTGGATAGACTTTTCTGAAAGAATTGTCAAATAGATTTTTCTGAAAAGATCGGTTGGATAGTGTATACATAAAAGAAAAAGGAAAGAAGATTTATTGACTGGGAAAGAGGAAAGGTATCTCAAATAATGAGATTATTTACGAAAGCTGGAAAGAAAACCAGGGACTCAAAGCATTGAATAATGCGTAGTCGCCATTAGCTGGAAAGAGAGTTTGCAAGCGGAAAGATCAGTCAATACAACAACACAACAATAGCACAAAATTACATTCGATTCGATGTGTCGACGGGCATATCTAGAGTCGAATTTGTTTTTTTTTACTATTAATTTTTTCTCTTAGGTATATTATAGGTTCTACAAACACAACCACAGCACAAAATTACATTCGATTCGATGTGTCGACGGGCATATCTAGAGTCGAATTTGTTTTTTTTTTACTATTAATTTTTTCTCTTAGGTACATTATAGGTTCTACAAACACAACAACAGCACAAAATTACATTTGATTCGATGTGTCGACGGGCATATCTAGAGTCGAATTTGTT
This sequence comes from Eupeodes luniger, assembly GCA_951509635.1. Classification (NCBI taxonomy): domain Eukaryota; kingdom Metazoa; phylum Arthropoda; class Insecta; order Diptera; family Syrphidae; genus Eupeodes; species Eupeodes luniger. The sequence goes on along the minus strand of OX608074.1, from coordinate 46,742,481 downwards.
TTTTTTTTACTATTAATTTTTTCTCTTAGGTATATTAAAAATCTATAAAATCTACAATAATTCCTTTTTTAGTTTATTTAAAGGAAAGATTACGAAAGTTACAAAGATCCGAAAGACCATGGAGGGAAAGAATCCGGAATATGCGCTCCAGGCAGCAGTGCATGCAATCCAGCGCATGGTCGCCTTCACGAAGGAGACGAGGTTCACCGAAACCCCCGTTGAAGGAATCGAAGTACGCCAGGAAGCGCTGCTAGATGCTTGGGCCCAGGCCAAGATAGCCGAGGGACAGCTGACCGCGGCCAATGATCAATTGAAGATACCCGAGGTGGAAAGAAAGATGGCTGTAGCTGAGGAACATTATTTCCTAGCCTCGGTCACACTCAAGCGCAGAAGGGCCGAATTACAACCTTCGGCTCCGGAAAGAAGAGACCAGCAGATCGAGGTGCAGGTGTCGATGCCATTCTCGCAACATGATGTCAAGAACACATGGGGCGAGTTTGACGGCACAATTACGAAATGGCAAGCCTTTCGAGACTGCTTTATGGCTGCAGTACACGACAACGACAGGATTGCGCCAGCTTACAAGTTTGCTTATTTGAGGCGCTCGCTGGTTGGAAAGGCCGCTCGTACTCTTGGCGAATGGCAGCTGACAGGGTCGAACTACATCGAGGCTTGGAAGCGAATGAATGAAGTTTACAACAGGCAGTATGCAACCTGTCGGGAGCTCCTCCGTAACTTCTTTCGGCTTCCTTCGCTCCAAGGTCCGCCGAAGGCAAGCGACTTGGAAAGGATGTCGAATACGACGCACGAGACGTTGCGACAGTTAAAAGCACAAGGTATCCCCACGGATGGGTGGGATATGATAATCGTGCATGTTCTACATGACAAGATGGATGCCGAGACCGCCTGCAAGTGGGAGGAGGCTCACCGCTCCGAGGGGCCAACGGTGAAAGATATGTATATGCACCTTCCTCGATAGATGGTCGGTTGCATTGGAAAGTGAGCAAGATTGTCGGCGCAGAGAAGCTTCCAGGCCATCGACGTCGGCGCAAGCATCAGCGATTAATGGTATAACCATAACATATACTTATATAAGAAATTCTATTAGTAATTTTACAAGAAAAGTGGAGGTAATATTTTTTTGATTTTAAAATAAACTGTAAAGAAAAAAGTGCATATTGCAAAGCAAAAGCTTTCAAGATTCATCGAGGGAGTGGCCACTGCGTCGGTAATTTTGGGGCAAGTCATTTCATATTGCCCATGTCCCATTTCACATACATATAGGTTATGATACCGCTAAACCCAAAAAATACTAAAGGAGTATTTTCCCCATAAACCACTTAAAAAGAAACATCATGTTCGCATGTTGCGCACAACACCAACAAATTAAGCAGTTTGCACCCGACACCAACACAGGAAATACTTATCTTTTATTCTTTTATGGCATAATCAACAACAGATGAAATCACTTATCCAAATATACCTAGATGTTGCGCACAACACCAACAAATTAAGCAGTTTGCACCCGACACCAACACAGGAAATACTTATCTTTTATTCTTTTATGGCATAATCAACAACAGATGAAATCACTTATCCAAATATACCTAGATGTTGCGCACAACACCAACAAAAGTATAAAAGCAGCCCAAAAAACACAAACAAGAGAGTTTTAACATCACACTCAAACAAGAGAGTTCTTTTAATATTGTTTTAAGTTTATTTAGATAATTTAATAAAGTTAACAGTTTAAATAATATTCAGTTGTTTTATTCAAAATCCACTTAATGAAAATACTTGACTGCATTCAAGTTCAGATCAAGTAAAGAAGGAATTAGCTCTTCTGATTGAATATCAGAAATACGCTTTGACAACAATAAAACAGGAACAAACTTAAAATTTATATAATCAATCAAAAAACACGAAAGAGGAAAGAGACAATAAGCCGATTGCACAGCTAAGAATCGAATCTATGTATTCATTCATTGTGTAGCAAGCAGCAGCGACGCATCGGCAGTCAATAAGCATACAGTATTTGAAAACAATTAAAAACAACAAATAGAAGAAAATTAAGCGAAATATTTCGGAAATAATTCGCAGGATTAATTATTTATTATTATATTTGGAAAGACTATCAATATTTGGAAAGACAAAGTGTGCACACTCAAGGAAAGATCAAATAAATATACAGGAAAGACAAAGGTAAGAAAGATACAGTCCACAAAACAAATAAAATTATGAAAAGTGCATTTATGTGTTGTGTTGTTGTGCGGAAAGAAAATAGTTGAGTTAATCAATATATCGGAAAGAATGTTTATGTGTCGGAAAGTAATTATTTTGCCTTTTTGATGCTATTCTTATTAGAAAATAAAGCAGGGAGTTTAATTAAAAATAAATGTGTGGAAAGTGAAAAAAGGGATGGCTTAATTGGAAAGAAGATATGAGAAAATTGTGTTGGATAGCTTGTTTTGTTTTCTTTTTTTGAATTGTGACGTTAACATGTGAAAGAGGGAGGAAGATGTCGTTTTTTTTTTCCCTCTCTCTCGTTCATTGTCTACATTTATCTTGGGCTAGTTTTTTCCTCTCTCCTACGGAAAGAATTTGAAATGGCTGTTAAATGTCACAAGGAGGGAGAGGAATGGAAAGAGGAATTTTAGTAATTCAACAAGTGCAAGTTATTTTCCTATTGAGATTTTTGTTTATTTTATACGAAAGAAATTGTTGGATAGATTTTATGGAATGTTGGACATATTTTATACGAAAGAAATTGTTGGATAGATTTTATGGAATGTTGGACAGATTTTATACGAAAGAAATTGTTGGACAGATTTATACGAAAGAAATTGTTGGAAAGATTTTACGGATTGTTGGATAGACTTTTCTGAAAGAATTGTCAAATAGATTTTTCTGAAAAGATCGGTTGGATAGTGTATACATAAAAGAAAAAGGAAAGAAGATTTATTGACTGGGAAAGAGGAAAGGTATCTCAAATAATGAGATTATTTACGAAAGCTGGAAAGAAAACCAGGGACTCAAAGCATTGAATAATGCGTAGTCGCCATTAGCTGGAAAGAGAGTTTGCAAGCGGAAAGATCAGTCAATACAACAACACAACAATAGCACAAAATTACATTCGATTCGATGTGTCGACGGGCATATCTAGAGTCGAATTTGTTTTTTTTACTATTAATTTTTTCTCTTAGGTATATTATAGGTTCTACAAACACAACCACAGCACAAAATTACATTCGATTCGATGTGTCGACGGGCATATCTAGAGTCGAATTTGTTTTTTTTTTACTATTAATTTTTTCTCTTAGGTATATTAAAAATCTATAAAATCTACAATAATTCCTTTTTTAGTTTATTTAAAGGAAAGATTACGAAAGTTACAAAGATCCGAAAGACCATGGAGGGAAAGAATCCGGAATATGCGCTCCAGGCAGCAGTGCATGCAATCCAGCGCATGGTCGCCTTCACGAAGGAGACGAGGTTCACCGAAACCCCCGTTGAAGGAATCGAAGTACGCCAGGAAGCGCTGCTAGATGCTTGGGCCCAGGCCAAGATAGCCGAGGGACAGCTGACCGCGGCCAATGATCCATTGAAGATGGCCGAGGTGGAAAGAAAGATGGCTGTAGCTGAGGAACATTATTTCCTAGCCTCGGCCACACTCAAGCGCAGAAGGGCCGAATTACAACCTTCGGCTCCGGAAAGAAGAGACCAGCAGATCGAGGTGCAGGTGTCGATGCCATTCTCGCAACATGATGTCAAGAACACATGGGGCGAGTTTGACGGCACAATTACGAAATGGCAAGCCTTTCGAGACTGCTTTATGGCTGCAGTACACGACAACGACAGGATTGCGCCAGCTTACAAGTTTGCTTATTTGAGGCGCTCGCTGGTTGGAAAGGCCGCTCGTACTCTTGGCGAATGGCAGCTGACAGGGTCGAACTACATCGAGGCTTGGAAGCGAATGAATGAAGTTTACAACAGGCAGTATGCAACCTGTCGGGAGCTCCTCCGTAACTTCTTTCGGCTTCCTTCGCTCCAAGGTCCGCCGAAGGCAAGCGACTTGGAAAGGATGTCGAATACGACGCACGAGACGTTGCGACAGTTAAAAGCACAAGGTATCCCCACGGATGGGTGGGATATGATAATCGTGCATGTTCTACATGACAAGATGGATGCCGAGACCGCCTGCAAGTGGGAGGAGGCTCACCGCTCCGAGGGGCCAACGGTGAAAGATATGTATATGCACCTTCCTCGATAGATGGTCGGTTGCATTGGAAAGTGAGCAAGATTGTCGGCGCAGAGAAGCTTCCAGGCCATCGACGTCGGCGCAAGCATCAGCGATTAATGGTATAACCATAACATATACTTATATAAGAAATTCTATTAGTAATTTTACAAGAAAAGTGGAGGTAATATTTTTTTGATTTTAAAATAAACTGTAAAGAAAAAAGTGCATATTGCAAAGCAAAAGCTTTCAAGATTCATCGAGGGAGTGGCCACTGCGTCGGTAATTTTGGGGCAAGTCATTTCATATTGCCCATGTCCCATTTCACATACATATAGGTTATGATACCGCTAAACCCAAAAAATACTAAAGGAGTATTTTCCCCATAAACCACTTAAAAAGAAACATCGATAACCAGAAACATCATGTTCGCATGTTGCGCACAACACCAACAAATTAAGCAGTTTGCACCCGACACCAACACAGGAAATACTTATCTTTTATTCTTTTATGGCATAATCAACAACAGATGAAATCACTTATCCAAATATACCTAGATGTTGCGCACAACACCAACAAATTAAGCAGTTTGCACCCGACACCAACACAGGAAATACTTATCTTTTATTCTTTTATGGCATAATCAACAACAGATGAAATCACTTATCCAAATATACCTAGATGTTGCGCACAACACCAACAAAAGTATAAAAGCAGCCCAAAAAACACAAACAAGAGAGTTTTAACATCACACTCAAACAAGAGAGTTCTTTTAATATTGTTTTAAGTTTATTTAGATAATTTAATAAAGTTAACAGTTTAAATAATATTCAGTTGTTTTATTCAAAATCCACTTAATGAAAATACTTGACTGCATTCAAGTTCAGATCAAGTAAAGAAGGAATTAGCTCTTCTGATTGAATATCAGAAATACGCTTTGACAACAATAAAACAGGAACAAACTTAAAATTTATATAATCAATCAAAAAACACGAAAGAGGAAAGAGACAATAAGCCGATTGCACAGCTAAGAATCGAATCTATGTATTCATTCATTGTGTAGCAAGCAGCAGCGACGCATCGGCAGTCAATAAGCATACAGTATTTGAAAACAATTAAAAACAACAAATAGAAGAAAATTAAGCGAAATATTTCGGAAATAATTCGCAGGATTAATTATTTATTATTATATTTGGAAAGACTATCAATATTTGGAAAGACAAAGTGTGCACACTCAAGGAAAGATCAAATAAATATACAGGAAAGACAAAGGTAAGAAAGATACAGTCCACAAAACAAATAAAATTATGAAAAGTGCATTTATGTGTTGTGTTGTTGTGCGGAAAGAAAATAGTTGAGTTAATCAATATATCGGAAAGAATGTTTATGTGTCGGAAAGTAATTATTTTGCCTTTTTGATGCTATTCTTATTAGAAAATAAAGCAGGGAGTTTAATTAAAAATAAATGTGTGGAAAGTGAAAAAAGGGATGGCTTAATTGGAAAGAAGATATGAGAAAATTGTGTTGGATAGCTTGTTTTGTTTTCTTTTTTTGAATTGTGACGTTAACATGTGAAAGAGGGAGGAAGATGTCGTTTTTTTTTTCCCTCTCTCTCGTTCATTGTCTACATTTATCTTGGGCTAGTTTTTTCCTCTCTCCTACGGAAAGAATTTGAAATGGCTGTTAAATGTCACAAGGAGGGAGAGGAATGGAAAGAGGAATTTTAGTAATTCAACAAGTGCAAGTTATTTTCCTATTGAGATTTTTGTTTATTTTATACGAAAGAAATTGTTGGATAGATTTTATGGAATGTTGGACATATTTTATACGAAAGAAATTGTTGGATAGATTTTATGGAATGTTGGACAGATTTTATACGAAAGAAATTGTTGGACAGATTTATACGAAAGAAATTGTTGGAAAGATTTTACGGATTGTTGGATAGACTTTTCTGAAAGAATTGTCAAATAGATTTTTCTGAAAAGATCGGTTGGATAGTGTATACATAAAAGAAAAAGGAAAGAAGATTTATTGACTGGGAAAGAGGAAAGGTATCTCAAATAATGAGATTATTTACGAAAGCTGGAAAGAAAACCAGGGACTCAAAGCATTGAATAATGCGTAGTCGCCATTAGCTGGAAAGAGAGTTTGCAAGCGGAAAGATCAGTCAATACAACAACACAACAATAGCACAAAATTACATTCGATTCGATGTGTCGACGGGCATATCTAGAGTCGAATTTGTTTTTTTTTACTATTAATTTTTTCTCTTAGGTATATTATAGGTTCTACAAACACAACCACAGCACAAAATTACATTCGATTCGATGTGTCGACGGGCATATCTAGAGTCGAATTTGTTTTTTTTTTAATATTAATTTTTTCTCTTAGGTACATTATAGGTTCTACAAACACAACAACAGCACAAAATTACATTCGATTCGATGTGTCGACGGGCATATCTAGAGTCGAATTTGTTTTTTTTTTACTATTAATTTTTTCTCTTAGGTATATTAAAAATCTATAAAATCTACAATAATTCCTTTTTTAGTTTATTTAAAGGAAAGATTACGAAAGTTACAAAGATCCGAAAGACCATGGAGGGAAAGAATCCGGAATATGCGCTCCAGGCAGCAGTGCATGCAATCCAGCGCATGGTCGCCTTCACGAAGGAGACGAGGTTCACCGAAACCCCCGTTGAAGGAATCGAAGTACGCCAGGAAGCGCTGCTAGATGCTTGGGCCCAGGCCAAGATAGCCGAGGGACAGCTGACCGCGGCCAATGATCCATTGAAGATGGCCGAGGTGGAAAGAAAGATGGCTGTAGCTGAGGAACATTATTTCCTAGCCTCGGCCACACTCAAGCGCAGAAGGGCCGAATTACAACCTTCGGCTCCGGAAAGAAGAGACCAGCAGATCGAGGTGCAGGTGTCGATGCCATTCTCGCAACATGATGTCAAGAACACATGGGGCGAGTTTGACGGCACAATTACGAAATGGCAAGCCTTTCGAGACTGCTTTATGGCTGCAGTACACGACAACGACAGGATTGCGCCAGCTTACAAGTTTGCTTATTTGAGGCGCTCGCTGGTTGGAAAGGCCGCTCGTACTCTTGGCGAATGGCAGCTGACAGGGTCGAACTACATCGAGGCTTGGAAGCGAATGAATGAAGTTTACAACAGGCAGTATGCAACCTGTCGGGAGCTCCTCCGTAACTTCTTTCGGCTTCCTTCGCTCCAAGGTCCGCCGAAGGCAAGCGACTTGGAAAGGATGTCGAATACGACGCACGAGACGTTGCGACAGTTAAAAGCACAAGGTATCCCCACGGATGGGTGGGATATGATAATCGTGCATGTTCTACATGACAAGATGGATGCCGAGACCGCCTGCAAGTGGGAGGAGGCTCACCGCTCCGAGGGGCCAACGGTGAAAGATATGTATATGCACCTTCCTCGATAGATGGTCGGTTGCATTGGAAAGTGAGCAAGATTGTCGGCGCAGAGAAGCTTCCAGGCCATCGACGTCGGCGCAAGCATCAGCGATTAATGGTATAACCATAACATATACTTATATAAGAAATTCTATTAGTAATTTTACAAGAAAAGTGGAGGTAATATTTTTTTGATTTTAAAATAAACTGTAAAGAAAAAAGTGCATATTGCAAAGCAAAAGCTTTCAAGATTCATCGAGGGAGTGGCCACTGCGTCGGTAATTTTGGGGCAAGTCATTTCATATTGCCCATGTCCCATTTCACATACATATAGGTTATGATACCGCTAAACCCAAAAAATACTAAAGGAGTATTTTCCCCATAAACCACTTAAAAAGAAACATCGATAACCAGAAACATCATGTTCGCATGTTGCGCACAACACCAACAAATTAAGCAGTTTGCACCCGACACCAACACAGGAAATACTTATCTTTTATTCTTTTATGGCATAATCAACAACAGATGAAATCACTTATCCAAATATACCTAGATGTTGCGCACAACACCAACAAATTAAGCAGTTTGCACCCGACACCAACACAGGAAATACTTATCTTTTATTCTTTTATGGCATAATCAACAACAGATGAAATCACTTATCCAAATATACCTAGATGTTGCGCACAACACCAACAAAAGTATAAAAGCAGCCCAAAAAACACAAACAAGAGAGTTTTAACATCACACTCAAACAAGAGAGTTCTTTTAATATTGTTTTAAGTTTATTTAGATAATTTAATAAAGTTAACAGTTTAAATAATATTCAGTTGTTTTATTCAAAATCCACTTAATGAAAATACTTGACTGCATTCAAGTTCAGATCAAGTAAAGAAGGAATTAGCTCTTCTGATTGAATATCAGAAATACGCTTTGACAACAATAAAACAGGAACAAACTTAAAATTTATATAATCAATCAAAAAACACGAAAGAGGAAAGAGACAATAAGCCGATTGCACAGCTAAGAATCGAATCTATGTATTCATTCATTGTGTAGCAAGCAGCAGCGACGCATCGGCAGTCAATAAGCATACAGTATTTGAAAACAATTAAAAACAACAAATAGAAGAAAATTAAGCGAAATATTTCGGAAATAATTCGCAGGATTAATTATTTATTATTATATTTGGAAAGACTATCAATATTTGGAAAGACAAAGTGTGCACACTCAAGGAAAGATCAAATAAATATACAGGAAAGACAAAGGTAAGAAAGATACAGTCCACAAAACAAATAAAATTATGAAAAGTGCATTTATGTGTTGTGTTGTTGTGCGGAAAGAAAATAGTTGAGTTAATCAATATATCGGAAAGAATGTTTATGTGTCGGAAAGTAATTATTTTGCCTTTTTGATGCTATTCTTATTAGAAAATAAAGCAGGGAGTTTAATTAAAAATAAATGTGTGGAAAGTGAAAAAAGGGATGGCTTAATTGGAAAGAAGATATGAGAAAATTGTGTTGGATAGCTTGTTTTGTTTTCTTTTTTTGAATTGTGACGTTAACATGTGAAAGAGGGAGGAAGATGTCGTTTTTTTTTCCCTCTCTCTCGTTCATTGTCTACATTTATCTTGGGCTAGTTTTTTCCTCTCTCCTACGGAAAGAATTTGAAATGGCTGTTAAATGTCACAAGGAGGGAGAGGAATGGAAAGAGGAATTTTAGTAATTCAACAAGTGCAAGTTATTTTCCTATTGAGATTTTTGTTTATTTTATACGAAAGAAATTGTTGGATAGATTTTATGGAATGTTGGACATATTTTATACGAAAGAAATTGTTGGATAGATTTTATGGAATGTTGGACAGATTTTATACGAAAGAAATTGTTGGACAGATTTATACGAAAGAAATTGTTGGAAAGATTTTACGGATTGTTGGATAGACTTTTCTGAAAGAATTGTCAAATAGATTTTTCTGAAAAGATCGGTTGGATAGTGTATACATAAAAGAAAAAGGAAAGAAGATTTATTGACTGGGAAAGAGGAAAGGTATCTCAAATAATGAGATTATTTACGAAAGCTGGAAAGAAAACCAGGGACTCAAAGCATTGAATAATGCGTAGTCGCCATTAGCTGGAAAGAGAGTTTGCAAGCGGAAAGATCAGTCAATACAACAACACAACAATAGCACAAAATTACATTCGATTCGATGTGTCGACGGGCATATCTAGAGTCGAATTTGTTTTTTTTTTACTATTAATTTTTTCTCTTAGGTATATTATAGGTTCTACAAACACAACCACAGCACAAAATTACATTCGATTCGATGTGTCGACGGGCATATCTAGAGTCGAATTTGTTTTTTTTTTTTACTATTAATTTTTTCTCTTAGGTACATTATAGGTTCTACAAACACAACAACAGCACAAAATTACATTTGATTCGATGTGTCGACGGGCATATCTAGAGTCGAATTTGTTTTTTTTTTACTATTAATTTTTTCTCTTAGGTATATTAAAAATCTATAAAATCTACAATAATTCCTTTTTTAGTTTATTTAAAGGAAAGATTACGAAAGTTACAAAGATCCGAAAGACCATGGAGGGAAAGAATCCGGAATATGCGCTCCAGGCAGCAGTGCATGCAATCCAGCGCATGGTCGCCTTCACGAAGGAGACGAGGTTCACCGAAACCCCCGTTGAAGGAATCGAAGTACGCCAGGAAGCGCTGCTAGATGCTTGGGCCCAGGCCAAGATAGCCGAGGGACAGCTGACCGCGGCCAATGATCCATTGAAGATGGCCGAGGTGGAAAGAAAGATGGCTGTAGCTGAGGAACATTATTTCCTAGCCTCGGCCACACTCAAGCGCAGAAGGGCCGAATTACAACCTTCGGCTCCGGAAAGAAGAGACCAGCAGATCGAGGTGCAGGTGTCGATGCCATTCTCGCAACATGATGTCAAGAACACATGGGGCGAGTTTGACGGCACAATTACGAAATGGCAAGCCTTTCGAGACTGCTTTATGGCTGCAGTACACGACAACGACAGGATTGCGCCAGCTTACAAGTTTGCTTATTTGAGGCGCTCGCTGGTTGGAAAGGCCGCTCGTACTCTTGGCGAATGGCAGCTGACAGGGTCGAACTACATCGAGGCTTGGAAGCGAATGAATGAAGTTTACAACAGGCAGTATGCAACCTGTCGGGAGCTCCTCCGTAACTTCTTTCGGCTTATTTCGCTCCAAGGTCCGCCGAAGGCAAGCGACTTTGAAAGGATGTCGAATACGACGCACGAGACGTTGCGACAGTTAAAAGCGCAAGGTATCCCCACGGATGGGTGGGATATGATAATCGTGCATGTTCTACATGACAAGATGGATGCCGAGACCGCCTGCAAGTGGGAGGAGGCTCACCGCTCCGAGGGGCCAACGGTGAAAGATATGTATATGCACCTTCCTCGATAGATGGTCGGTTGCATTGGAAAGTGAGCAAGATTGTCGGCGCAGAGAAGCTTCCAGGCCATCGACGTCGGCGCAAGCATCAGCGATTAATGGTATAACCATAACATATACTTATATAAGAAATTCTATTAGTAATTTTACAAGAAAAGTGGAGGTAATATTTTTTTGATTTTAAAATAAACTGTAAAGAAAAAAGTGCATATTGCAAAGCAAAAGCTTTCAAGATTCATCGAGGGAGTGGCCACTGCGTCGGTAATTTTGGGGCAAGTCATTTCATGTTGCCCATGTCCCATTTGACATACATATATAATCAATCAAGCATTGCCCCCTTTTTCACTTTTACATTTACATTTTGTATATGAATTATTAAAAGATACTTTTATTATTGCTTTTAACATAATGTAAGTAAAATGAATTGAAATTAATGTTAGTCAACAACATAATGAAAATATTTGAATTACATTCAAATATAATTTTAAATGTTAAATTTTAATTTGCTTTAAAAAGGGGTAGATGAAAGGGTAAGAAGAAGGAGGAAAAAGGGAGGTATTAAAAGGGGTTGTTTAGCGAGGAAACAACCAGGTAGGGTTGGTCAAGATCATCTTGCGCATCATTACCAGCTAGATGTAAAGCCTGGCATTTTTTTTGCTAACGAGGAGGTTGAAGAATCCACTCCTGAGCTAGAGTGATATTTTGTGTGCCAGCAAGAACCTCAACGTAAAGTAACTCGTTACATGGTTCTTTATGGTGGTAAAGAATCTCGGCAGTTTGTGAGAAGACCCCCGCACATAGAGTATAAACATAGATACACCCCAAAAACTATTAAGCATGGGGGATCCAGTATAATGGTTTGGGGATGCTTCTCCTATTATGGAATTGACCCAATATACCATTGTTGTGCCTATCTTTGAATAATACCAATTTTACAACAAGTTATGGGCAAAAATCCATGTTCAAACTTAAAATGCGAATATCTCGTCTAATAGCGTTAAAATGCGAATATCTCGTATAATAGCGTTAAAAGTCGGCACCTAAAGGGCAATTTTTGAACTCCATTATTTCTCGATCTAGACCACCTAGAGCGCTGAAATTTCAGGATTGTGATCTAGGAATCCTTCCCTGTGCCTACCTTTGAATAAGACCAATTTTACAACAAGTTATGGGCAAAAATCCATGTTCAAACTTAAAATGCGAATATCTCGCTTAATATGCGTCTAAAAACGTTAAAAGTCGGCACCTAAAGGGACCACCTGTGGTCCACGCAGGGTAGAACGTGTTAAAATAATTTTGTATGCACTCTATATACAAACATCCAACTATCCTGTTAACAGAAATAAATCAATTAGAATTTTATACACTTTCCATGATGAAATGAAAACGGACAATTACCGCCCAACATTGAATGATGAGTTTTCATGTGAACAACCCACATTCAAGTCATTATCATGGTAAAGAATATGTTTATTTGCATTATTTGATAAGTTATTCAACTTGCTTGAATCAAAAGCATTTTGATTAGTTATAATTATAAGTTATAGAATATAAGTAATTCATTTATTTACATTAATTTACAAGAATTTTATACAAAATTTTGAATTTAAGTCCTATGGCTATGCGCCCCCGCCTCAGATGAGGCAACGAAGGAAGAGGTTGCCAACACCTCAAGAAGCCAAAACTCCACCACAACCGCCACCACCACCGCCGATACTATACAACAGGTGTCAGTGTTTAGCACCATGCGATCAATGGCGAGTAAACGGGTACTCGACCTCTTTCTGGTTAGACTGCTGCCAGGTAAGGTGGCCAGCGACATAGTTAATTTAAATTATCTTTTCAACTTAAGTTAAATGGGAAAAACCCAAGGGGAACATTGCAGCTCTCCAATGCAGGAGATGCCAAAAATTCGGCCATTTGGCCAAAAATTGCGCTAATCTTTACAGGTGTGTCAAATGTGAAAACGCTCACATGCCGGGCGAATGCAATGTCATTGCTACAAAAGGAGCCAAAGCTTTCTGCGTTAATTGTCATAAAGACCATCCCCCGAACTATAGAGGTTGTGAGGAATATACAAAATTCGAACTCGTAAGACGTAAAGTCTTCCAAAAAGCTAGAGAGGCAAAAATATTAAATAAAATTCCTTTACGTACCTCACAGCCAAATAAACTTTCCTCGAAAATTTCTTTTGCTAGTCTTTTGAGAGATGACGGAGACAAAACTCAAAACGCAGTAGGCTCGATTCCAGCAGTTTCAAACCATATTCCTTTTAAATTCCAATCTTTAACAAATCTGCCACGGTTTCCTAGGACATTTTTTTTTTTAAACAAATAAAATTATCAAACTCCCCATCAGGGATTTAAAACATTTCGTTTCTTTTAAAATTTTTAAGAAACATTTTCAGCTTCAGTGACGTTCTGAAGGACAAAATGGTAGTCGCGATTATCGACAAAAGCGACTTAGATGGCACGATCTCTTCCGAGAACTGGATATTGACCAAAGGAAAGCTGGCCTTCAGTTTTGTCGAGATCATGTCTGACAATCCGGGACCACCGCCTATCACAAAAGATGGTGGTTGGCATCAGGGACACATCAAGTTGATGGTCTGTGATGATCGGAGGTCGTGCGATTTACTGACGCTGGCGGTTAGCCGACTTGGGGAGGTCTGGCCTGGTGCTAAGCTGGAGGTTGTCGCAAAGGAAGACATTCCTTGCAGAGCAAGGGCTCGCATCACGGTTCCGGCCATATCCAAGGGAGCTGACCACGTCCTAAAAGTAATCAGGCTCTCCAATCCAACCCTTCCTACTCACAACTGGAAGGTTGCGAAACTAGAGAATCCAAAGGGACCCTACAAGGGTGCAATTGTTATCATCAATGCAAAGTCCCTTTCTCCTCTGGCGCGAAATTATCACGAAAGGTGTGATCGGGTTCGGGTTTGATGAAATACCGCTGAGGGTCTACAAAAAAGATGGGGCCCGGGTGACACCCTGGAGAGATTAACAGCTGAAGCGCAAAGGCTCAACATCGGCCTCATCATCGGAAGTGATGCTAAAGCCCACCATACAGTGTGGGGTAGCACGGATATAAACGACAGGGGTGAGTCTCTTTTCGACTATATTCTAAACACTAACCTACTCATAAGTAACGTTGGTAAAGAGCCAACCTTTATTACTAAAAATCGACAAGAAGTTATAGATACATCACAAAGACGTAGAATCCACCTTGGAGACTACTACTTCAACGATACCAGCGATCTAAAAAATTCTGACATTATTTGTCTCCTACGCTTCATTCGAAGCTCCAATTGGTTCAACGAGTTAAGCTGATCAACTGATCCATGTGGTATCACAACGGACCATACTTTAGCCTAAGTGTGTTGGACTTCCCAACCAACAGCCACTTTAACCTAACCTAACCTATCTTCGTACTTTAACTCCTACAACTAACACACATTATCCTAATTTTCTATATACAACTTATGCTCTATTTTTCCGATATATTTTACGTATCTAGCTGATAGTCCTGGTAACTAGGCTTTATACAAATATTATTATTGTAATTTATTTTACGTAATAATAAAGAAAAATAAAATAAAAATATTTTCTCTCTACTTTGTTCTTCTTTCGGTTGTGACAGCCCGTAGCCATTATCAAACTTAAATTTTTTTTTGTTTTAATTCTTTTCGATTGTTTCCTAAATAAATCCTGACAGTTAAATTCTATAATTTCATTCTTATTCTCGGTTGTGTTTAAAAGAAACAAATATTGCAACACCAGATGCAGCACTTACGAGTATGGTTGCAATGAAGTCACTCCTAATAAAATTTCTGCTTACTTTAGACAAGTTAACGCAAACAAAGTTCATTCCCCGAAAGAACTAACGTTGCCAACATTTCCAAGGAAAATCATTCAGGTGCAGTGCAATGATGGAAAAGAGAGCATCCAACAAATCCCACGATTCATTATGCTGACCTAGCGGCTGGATGAATATTACAACTGGCAAACCTAGGTTTCATTATTGTTAAGAAAATAAATATAGTTTAGTTTAAGTCCTACTTTGATAAAAGTAGAACTTAAACTAAAGGTCAAAAATATTTACGAGTTTCGCGATTTATTTCGCACCACACAATCAAGTGTCTAAAAAGTTAAATCCACGGAGTGGTAATGCAAAGGTATTTGTTAATTTTTCTGTGTCGAAAAAGGTAAATAAAGACTTAGAGCTAGAATGTCTAGGTATAATAAAAATAATAATTTTAGAGCAAACAATAATAGCGCTGGTAATCAAGATGGTTACAGTAACTGGAGGCAGCAGCCACCTCCACAATATTATCAACAGCAGCAGTATCAACAACCGACTGCTAATTATGAACGACCTCCTCCAAGGAGACCGTTCAATGCAGCACGAAGAGGTGGGATCTCTAGGCCAAAAGAGAATGTCCGAACACCTGTCATTGCTGTTGATTCTTTACCTACTGGTCAACATTTATCAAAGACCACTTCTGAACTTAAGAATGATCCGTTATATCTCGAGGCTTTCTTCCCCGCTCCTTCTGAAGAATTACGTCCCATAGCGGAAGAACTAAACCACTTTACGGGGTTCAGTGGTTTCCCTACTCTTGTAAAAGAAAGTTACGAGAATTTTTGTGCGCATAGTCTTAACTTTAAAAGATCAATAACATTATCTGCGTACAATTACTATTTAACAGTTCTCGCTTGGGCGAGAGCGTTGTATCTCAAGCGGATGAATAGGTATCGTCTGACAACCGAAGAGATCGAGTTTGTCGACATGATTTACGAGCAAGGAAATTTTATCCTTCCAAAGAGCTTCGCACTATATCTTTCTGGTTTTGGAAATTTCACAATTCCTTCTGGTCCAGAAAGTAAATTTAATACAAAAAATTATACTTATGATAACTTTGGATATTTTGTTGATTTTGATACACAATTTTTCTTAGCTACCGATTATCCCAACATTTCTATCGCTGCACAACGTATAATGCAGGATATACTATATACTGATGGCCCAGCTAATGCTTTACCAGATTGGGACCCAAATGGGATTGAACGAGATTGGACTAATCGATGTATAGGTTATGAACCTTCTGAAAGAATGCATCATCTCCAGGCTAAGGTATTTGAACATGCTGAAGTAACTGGAACAGTGTTTCCAAGTGATGTACATCGTTTCTTAGTTAACGTTAGATTAATGGGTGCAGTTCAGAAATATCTGCTAGAAATACCCAGTTTGGAATCCAGTCCCATTCCAACCAATCTGACCGGTTCACAAGGTCAGTTTGTTATTGAGGCATCTACTGATTTAGCCTCCTACATAAATAATTCAGTTGACTTAGGTTCAGTTAATTTTGTATCTGAATCTCCTTTGGTATGTCCAGGCTCATTAGCCTTTTTAGGAGGTAGCTTTTTATATCGTGTAAAGAAAAGTCTATCCCAGGCAAGAAGTTATAAGTTATACATAAGTTACTTATGTTATTCCGGAACCAACAGCGCAGCAGATTCAACTTTTAGATATTTTGAATGTTGGTTGGTCTCCTATATTCGACGATATAGTACATTTTACTAAAGTCGATTTTAAACCAGTTTTAAGTATAAAGAAAGTTTGTTCTATAGATGTTAAACAAGCCGCTTCATGATAGCGTTACTTATTATTATTTGAATTTATTTTATTTTATTTGGTCGAGTTGTGGTTAAGGACAGTATACCACTACGCGGTAAAGTACTTAGAACTTTACTCTGTCATTTATTAGTATTTTAGTTTGTTGAGAGAAAACTCGTTAAAACCCCGTGAAAAAAAAAGATGAGTTTTTTTTAATAAAAAATAATATAAATAAATTTAATTGACGCCCAACCAAGCAAGCATAAGTCGACGTCAAGAACCTCGCAGCGTGTGAAAAGTAACAAAAGTATAAGACGGCCGGCGCGCGTGAAGCACCTCGCCTCGTTTGTGAAAAAAGTAATAGTACTAATAAAGTGTAAGCCGACGCAGATCTGCCTCGACGCGTGTGTTAGTGTGTGAAAAAAAACTCTCAGCCAAAAACATTACATCAGCCATCATCCTTACAGAAATATCCCAGCATCTTTAATATCATGTAATGCGTAGACGCATTATTTTAAGAAGGGAGGAATTAACGCGAAGAAATCATAAATATTCTGCTATTTCTCTATTTTTAAATATTTACTAAATTGAACTACATCGCTTTAGGGAGTACAATAGCCCGCATTCCATGAATTGGAATAGAACACACTCGAGACCTTCCCCAGCGCTTTCATTCTCGATGGAAGAAACACAACTGAATTACTAACAAAGATAAGAGAGCAGATAGTCTGTTCAGAAAAATACATGAGACTACTACCCTACTACTAATTAAAAAAAAAAATAAACAAATAAAAGTATGTCATCAAAGTCAGGGTCCGTCTTATTTTCTGCCTTACCCCGGTATATCGGCTCTGCCGGGGCTGACCTCTTTTTTCCGACCTACTCGTGAGACCACATTCAACAAACTTAAACAAAATGGACGAACTAGACATGACAAACGAAGAACCATCTGCGAACGAAAGCTCTTGAAAAAGTTTCTATAGTTTTTAGTTTTAGTATTATTAAGAATCCCAAAAAGGATGGTAGCAGGAATACAAATTCGAATAAAGATGGATAGTGGTTTTTTTATATATTTTTCCACTCAAAAACTCGTTGTGTTTTGTTTCTTTTAATTCGGAAGGTTTCTTTAAATAAAAGGTAAGCTGGGCTATGAAACATTTGGTCCATGTAGAGCCGGATAAGTACCAGTGCGGGAAGGTATAAAGTTAAAAAAAAAAATCAAAACAAAAAAAGGGAAAAAGCAGAGTGTTGCTGTGCCAATTTTGCAGGGAAGGTGCTGGAAGGAAGTTTTGTACAAAGCTACAAAACATAATAAGGAATTTTATTGGTCACTGAATTTAAATATATATTGTATACCAAATTGGAAGGCAATTTGGTTTTATACAAAAAAGTACAGTCCACTAGCAGTCTTTTTGTGCATGGAGCGTTATATACGCTCACATAAGTATATTGGAATGATGAAAACGCTAATATTTTCTCCTTCCTTTGGTTTATTCTTAATTGAGCAGCATTGCAAAAACAATGTACGCCTGGAAAGTTTTCAGTTTGTTGAAACAACAGACACAAGCTCGAAAGAGCCACTGGCCTATGTGCCGTGGCTAAGGAGGAAGGAAGATGGCAATAGTCAGAGTGACTACCATCATAAATACATAAGTGATTATGTGCAAGCAGGTATATGAACTCTGAACTGGAATTTTGTTCAGTCTTCTCTTCAGTTGATGTTCATTAGTCAGTGCGCGAAGTCGTGTTATTGTTTAAATATATCTCAACAACAAAAAAAAAGTAGTAGTATTTTACACATACGTTAAATAGAAAAAAAGAAGGTATTTATGGTTTTCAACATTTTCTTTTCTTTTTATGCCGTGCTGTGCTGTCGTGGTGTGGTTATTTTTTTTCCGTTGCATAAAATTGTGTTGTGCATCAAATTGTGTTATGTATCTGCTTGTGCGGCGGGTTATTATTCATTTTTTTTCTTAGTTCCTTCTCTTCTCCTTCGCCAGGCACCAAGTAGATTGTGTGTAGTGTATATGGTTAGGTAGGCTGACGTGTGCATGAGCACATTGATGAGCGTAGTGTATACACGGTGAGCAGGATGCTGTCATATACAAAAATGGAGGGGTTCCAGGAGTCATCACAGGAGGAGCTCGAGGTAAGACTCGAGGCTCTGAAGGACGCATGGCAACAAATGCAGGCAAGTGAAGGGATGCTCGCTCAAAAGAACGACCTTCTGGTGAGCTTGGAAATAGAGAGGAAGAGCGTGGAAGCCGAGGTGGAATTCTTCCAAGCATCCTTTAACTTGAAGAGTAGGATTGGCCAGCTAGTCGCAGCCAAAGAAGGAGCAGAAGATGCGCTCCCTATCGCTGTGCAGGTAAACATGCCGTTTGCCCAGCACGACGTAAAGAATACGTGGGGTGAGTTTGACGGCAGCTACACAAAATGGCAGGGCTTCCGCGATCGGTTTGTCGCTGCTGTGCACGACAACGACAAGATCGCGCCAGCATATAAGTTCTCATACTTGAAGGCATCACTTACCGGCAGGGCGAAGAATGCGCTCGGAGAATGGCAGCTCTCCGACCAAAATTATTACGAGGCATGGAAGCGGATGGAAGAGCTGTACAACAAAAAGTATGCTACATGCAGTGAGCTTTTGAGGCAGTTCTTTCGGCTGCCCATGCTCGAAGGTACCCCGAAGGCAACGGAACTTCAAAGAATGTCGAACACCTGTCATGAAACAATGAGGCAGCTGGCAGCGCAGGGTGTCCCAACAGACAATTGGGACATGATCATTGTCCATGTTCTTCATGAGAAGCTGGACCAGGAGACGGCTTGCAAATGGGAAGAGTCGCGCACAACCGAGTTGCCGACCGCGAAGGAATTCTGCCTGTTCCTGGACAAGCGAGCTGAGGAAATAAATGGTTTTTCAGATGCATCCGAAAGAGCATACGGAGCAGTGATTAACGTAAGGACGATAGGTCCGAACGGACAAATTTCAGCTAGTCTTTTGACAGCAAAAACGCGTGTCGCACCTCTTAAGACAATAACCATTCCAAGATTGGAGCTAGGAGCGGCTGAGCTTCTAGGAAGGTTAGTAGTAGAGGTTATGAAATCAATGGAATGGAAAGATGAGTATAATCTCTGGACAGATTCACTGGTCACATTGCATTGGATTAATAAATTGCCATGTAATTTAAAAACATTTGTGGCAAATCGGGTTGCATCCATACAGGCTAATACGGAAGTCAAAAGGTGAAGGAGAACCCAGCAGATCTTTTGAGCAGGGGCGTTCCACCACATTTGTTGATCGACAACAATTTGTGGCTGCATGGTCCGGAGTGGCTTTCAAAGCAGCAATCATCCTGATCATCTGAAAAGTTTGTGCCAAATGTTGCAGATGCAGGGGGGAGGGATGAAATGAAGGTACACATGATAATGAGGTTCACAGAACCATTATCTATACACGTGAAGGGGTCAGGACAAGGGATTCCAATAATTAAGTATGCATCCTCTTTGGAAAAGGCACTTAATATAATAAGTTTTACATTTCGATTTATCCATGCTACTAGAGCAAAGATAGAGAAACGGAAGCAGGATGAAGGAAAACCGAGATACTCTCGACCGCAACTAGAAAAGAAGGTAGATTGCGCAGGAGTAGTGTATCAACCATCTTCTGAGGAGAAGATTGGAGCAATTGATTATCTACTAAAGAAGGAACAGGAAAAATATTATGGGAAGGAGATTTCTTGCATAAGGAAAGACAAATGCCTTTCTGAAAAGAGCAGGATCCAATCGTTAAAACCGATTTTGAATGGAAAAAAGATCTTAAGGGTCGGAGGAAGGTTGGATAGAGCAGAGATGGAATATGAAAGAAGACATCCTGCTATCGTACCGTGTGGTTCGCGATTAGCTTGGTTGATTATGGATAGTGCTCATAGAGCGACAAAACATGGTGGGTTGCAAGTTATGATGCTAGTTAACGAACACCCATTCCATTGAAGGTAATTAAAGTACATGACCAAATTATAATAACTAGCGCCATGGCACGATCGTCTCGATCATAAAATATCATTTTGAATATTTTGGACTCGTTGTTTTCCATATAAGTGATTCATTTATAATAAACCATAAGTTCTTTGTTTAAAGATATTTAATGACAGTTTACTTATAAGCAAAAATGTATTTCTTAGTTAAGTCTTAAGTTGGATTCTGACTAGATCAGTTGAGTTAAATAAATCTTTTTAAAAACTCAAAAACCCGACCGACTAATTTAATTGGCGACCGTGACAGGACACCATTCAAATATATTCATAAAACACAAAGTATGAATTGAATTGGTGCTCCCTTACTCCAAAGTGCTAAATCTTAAACTAAAAATTTGTGAAAAGGTGTTAACAGTTAACAACAATTTTTAAGTGTTAAATAAGTATCCTTCTAAGAAAGGAGAACTGTTGTGTGAAACACTATTCATGGTTTCACACCAAACCATAACCCACCTCAATTCATGTTCATGTTTCATGTTCAAGGCCAATGTCAGCACCAAAGTATTCGAAATGATAAACAAACATTCGATTGTTTGGTGCACGACATAAATCAAAACCAA
Source organism: Eupeodes luniger (assembly GCA_951509635.1). Classification (NCBI taxonomy): domain Eukaryota; kingdom Metazoa; phylum Arthropoda; class Insecta; order Diptera; family Syrphidae; genus Eupeodes; species Eupeodes luniger. The sequence goes on along the minus strand of OX608074.1, from coordinate 46,721,158 downwards.
CACCTGGTTGACGATTCAGTAACCCGTATACTGAAGCGTCATCAGAGTTTTGTAACAAAAAGATTGCGGCCAAATAATGAACTGAAATGAACTTTGCGAATGCACTAAATGCTGACGCAATATAAATAAAGTAAAAGAAAATAAAAAGAAATATGTGTGTCATATAAAATAAAATACAATAAAAAGAAATATAAATAATAAATATAATAAAGAAAATCAATAGGTAATAGGCAAATTGTTCTGATGAAATAGATTATGAAATTAACGATTAAGAAATTAATGTTAAGTGACATAGTTTTAATTTAGCAATGTAAGGTATTATTAGGTATAAATAGTTGGTAAGATTTAGCAGTAAGTCAATTGTGAATTTGAATTATCCCACCGCTGTCACCATTGTGAATTGTAAATTGTGAATTTGAATTTTCCCACCGCTGTCACCAAGAATAAACTATTAAACTGAATTGTGAGCACATAGTTCCAGAATAAAAAAGAGTAAACTTAAAGGTATAACTTTTATTATTTCATTCACCATCTTACTTTCAGGAAATCGGCGCTTTGACGCCTAGTCCTCTGGCTTGGGAAGCCTTTAAAATATCCCAACTATAGGAATATATATATAAAGAAATATCTCATTAAATGCATAACATAACAGAACAAATTTTAAAAGTATCCTTAACGAAAAGGAGAAAAGGAAAAAAAACAGAAAATAATTAAGTGATACCTTAAGCGGAACAAAAAGAGTAACAAAACTAAAAGTGTCCTTATCAAAAAAGGAAAAAATAATAAAAAAGGAACTAGTAAATAAAATGCCAAACGATTCTCCCGCGACCCGAACAACCCCTGTGACCCGAGCAGAAATAAGACTCTATTTATTAAAAGATCAATATCCAACTTACGCCAAGGATTTGAAAAACGCGATTAACCAGAGAATTCAGCGTAACACGCCAAGTGACAATAGGAGAAATTATGACCTTAAATAATAAATAAAGAATAATAGTATAAAAGAAATCTAAAAAAAAAAGAAAAAAAACACATTGCAGAAGTTATAAGTGTCAGCGAAGAACTTGGAAAAGATTATCAGAAGAAAGAGTTGCAGTACACCCCAAAGGAGGACAAGCAGTAAAATTTATGTAAGAATTTATATTTATTTATTATTAGTATTCCTATAATATAAAAATAAATATTAAAATTTTGTCGATGAAAAAATAAATTGAATTTGATTTACAAATAAAATTGTGAGTAAACAAAAGTTACAAGACTGGAGGTTATTTTAGAACAATTTCAAAACCTCAAGGTAATAGTCTCACAGAAGAGACAGTAGCTAGGCTCATAGCCAGTAGCACATCGTCTCTGAAAAATGAAATTAAAACATTAAGAGATGCCCTCGAGGTAATCACGAATAACACTCTAGTAACAGAGTACGAGTTACAAATAATTCACGAAAATATTCAATGTAACGAACCATTAGACGTTATCAAGTCTTTACCAGAATTTTCAGGTAATTCTATATCATATGTTAGTTGGCGTGAAGCGGCAAATAATTCCTAATCCCTTTACCTAAAAGGAAGCCGGAAATATTTCGTAGCTTTAACTATTGTAAGAAACAAAATAATAAACAATGCGAACGACATACTAACAAATCACGGAACAGTATTAAATTTTGACGCAATTATATCAAGACTCGACTTTGCATACGCGGACAAACGACTAGCCCATATTATAGAACAAGAATTAAGTGTTTTACGACAAGGTAATACCACTCTGATCGACTACTACAACTTGGTTAACCAGAAATTAACATTGTTAATTAATAAGACAATCATGACTCACGGTACAGATTCCGAAATTACTAAAGAACTAAATAAAGCTAACAGACGAAATGCGTTGAGAATATTCATTACAGGGTTGAATTCACCCCTTCGTTCTGCGAACGAAAGCTCTTGAAAACTTTTCTATAGTTTTTAGTTTTAGTATTATTAAGAATCGCAAAAAGGATGGTCGCAGGAATACAAATTCGAATAAATATGGATAGTGGTTTTTTTTATATATTTTTCCACTCAAAAAATCGTTGTGTTTTGTTTCTTTTAATTCGGAATTTTTCTTTAAATTAAAGGTAAGCTGGGCTATGAAACACTATTCATAGCACTCCTATACTTCCTTAACCGTATACAAAACCGAAACCCTCGAGTAGCAGTGCAACTCGAGGAACCAAAAAACTATCAGAAGGCGCTCTTCTCAGGAACCGCTTCAAAACGGCCTCTCACATTCTTGTCAAGATTGCCAAGAATGAAGAGACTGGAGTGATTCATGAGAGGGACGCCCAAGATAAAATAAAGTACCAGAAGGTTGTTGATGAATACAACAACCTAAGTGTGCTTCAGATAATCTGAGAGTTTTCCTTAGGGAGGAAAACTTCGACATTGGCGTTATCCAAGAACCGTGGATAAACGGCCTCAAGGTGCGAGGCCTCCAAGACAACCAATACGACCTCTTTTATAAAACCGCAGATCAAGACCAAGCACTCCCGATCTGACACTTGTCAGATTTGACGATAAGAATACACAGGGTTTGCTGTTGGCCTCTTTTTACTCTGCCCATAATGCACCATCACCTCCGGAGGAGGTGTGCAAAATCATAACCGAAGCTAAAATCAAAAAGGCAAACCTTCTGATCGGAGGCGACGCAAATGCTCGGCATACCCTTTGGGGAAGTTCTGAAATCAACAAACGAGGCCAAACGAATTTTGGTATCAAAACGGCGCACTACAGCGCTAATTGGATCTCAGGCTAGGTTGCCTTGAGATAGCCATTTCTACCTACCTACCTATGTCATCAAATTAAAAATGATTTTTAAAAAATGGTTGTTCATGCAAACCTGGAGAACTGTTGGTCCCTTTATAAAGAAATAACTTTTTTAAGTCAGTGTTTAAAAAAGAAATAAATAAAGACTCATGATCCTGTAGTGATAGCACTACATACCAACCTCCCAACATATACATTTTGCATATTGCCGCGCGTTTTTCCAAACACTTCAATCACCGATATATACACTATAAATTGACTCACAAACAAATCATCACAAGGTCATCATAATACTCACTCGTCATAGCTACATCAAAACCCATAAACTGCTATGAGTAATGAATATCCAATGTCAAACGGATTATAAACAAATCCAATGCACTAATTGCAGGCATTGAGGAATACCCATACTAAATAATGCTGAGAATGCATCGTAGCAAGGGTCGACACTATGAGTGAAGTGGGTATGTGTGAAATATGATGCGGCGGCACTTTTGTGACCAACAATTCGGAATATTATAAATTTATATAATATTTAAAATTCCAACTAGGTCTCAATTAATTATTGAATATTTTCAAGTGGGTCAATATTACCAAATAGAATCGATTGTGTAATCATCGGTTGGTTGGAAAAATGCGTGTGTATTGAAGAAAAATTGGTTAAAGAAAAAGTATAAAAAGACAGGAATAGTTTAAGAAAGACACAGAAAGATTTACCATAACATCCAACAAGGTCGCAGCCTAGCTAAAGACAGCGGGCCTTTGTTTTTAAAAAGAAAAATAATAATAAAATTAAAAAAAACTTAAACAAAGAATCTTTTATTGATCTATTCTTTCTGTCCGTATTCTCACTCTTCTCGCATCATAAAGCGAAAGCACGGTTGAGAACGTATTACAATCCAAGAAATCCGCTCAATAAAGTTGGCATTTCCCAATTTTACAAACAACGCCAATCTATTACCCAGAAATAAATCATTTGGAACAATTCTTTACGTTTTATGATGGAATTTTAAATAAATGCAACGCGACTATAAATTGCATATATGTATATAAAATCATGAATTTTATACGTTTTTTAAGAAGTGTAAAAAGAAATACATAACAGCAGAAAAAATAATGTTTGTAAAAAAGATTGGTAACATTAAGTTAAAGCCAATATACAAAACTAGCTTTAGAATTAGAGAGGAGCATGTAACACCAAACTCTCAACTCGAGCATGAAATTCGCTTCGTGTTTAGGCAACAACAAACGCTTTTCATTGGAACCGATCCCCTCAATCCACCAAACATACCCAAAATCAACACATCGAAACGAATAAGTCAGATCATTAGATATACACAGCTATCACACCATGATGTAAATAAGGAGAAGAAAAATTCCTCTTGATTTTTAAAAATAAAAAGTTGTAACAACCCTTCTTATATATTTTACTTTAAATATAAACTTCTTTATCTTTAATTTCAATTAAATAATAATTTTAATAATGAATAAAATAAATTACTTACTTTACTTAACATTACTTGCATTATATTTATTTTGTTTTATGAATATGTAAAATAATAACCTGGTCACTCTATAAAATATGTATAAAAAGTCAACTGAAGTTTCACTCAACTCAATTATAATAAAGCTCAAAAAGCACAAAGTAAAATAAAAACAAACAAAAGCTCAATGTAAAAATAAACTCAAACATGAACGAAAGCTCTCTGTCAAACCATATAAATAGCCCTGCTCAGATAATTATTTTTTTTTCTGATCTTATATCTTCAAGTGCGAAGTTTTTACAAAGCGTCCTATTGAAGGTATTAGTTAACAGGAGAAATAAGTATGGGCGTTGCTTATGCCATTTGTTTTATGCGAAGGTCCACGACCGTCCACGAACAATGGTATGAGCAGCCGAAGTATTTGTTCCTCTCTTTTCTACACTGCACACGTAGAATCATATATGTAGGTTACCTAGGCTATTCGTTCTGTGCGAAGGTCCCCGACCGTCCGCGGGAAAATGGCATAGGCAGCCGAAGTATTCGATTCTTTAGTGTAGCCTGTATGAACGCTGTACCGCTCATTCTGTGCGTAGGTCCACGACCGTCCACGGGAAAACGGTATGAACAGCAGAAGTATTGGTTTTTTTTTTCTTTAACAAAAACAGAGTTGCCACTTGTAAATTTAACTTTCTTTGATACAATAAAAATGACCAGAGTTGACATTAATGTAAATTAGAATAAGTATTTAAAATTTTAATAAAGTTTGTCACAGGTGATTACTTTAAAAATAACGAAAACTCTTTCTTCTTTTTTTAAATCTTCTATAAAATAAAATCATTTGCTTAGCTGCCCACTCAACGTGCACTGCGGTTCTCGGACAGCATGCGCGTGGTGGAGAGAAAAGCAAAGCGGCGCGGCGCGGCGTGCTAACAAATTTTGTTTCACCTCAGCTTTGATTAACCTACGGATACAATACAAACCTCCCCGAGTTACATTGGCGCCCAACTAGTGGACCAAACTAAGGAAAACTATATTCCCTGAAAATGACGCCATAAAGGGGTTTCCTCTTTTACTACAAGATGGCGCTGTCAACTGGTGGCAAGGCGTACAGGCAGAAGCTGAAACCTGGGCGGATGTAATTTCTCTACCCCGTATTACATTATGCTCCAACAACCAGTGAACCATCAGGCATACACTGCTACAAGTGCAAAGCTCCTGGGTTTGTGCGATCAAACTGCCCAAAGTGTAAAGAGCTACCTAAAGGCCCGTCAACAGCCTCTTTCAACTGTTTAAAAACAACTCTTGGTACCGATTTACCTACAATTAACATTCAATCACATGGAGATTCTGGAATAGCATACATTGATACAGCGGCAAGAACAAGTGTTGCAGGAAGACAACTCTTCCTTCACCTGCTACGAAATGGGACTAAATTTCGAAAAATTAATATGGGCGTCTCTTTTGCTGATGGACAAGCACGTCCACAAGAAGTATGCATAGCGGAAACCAACATAATTTTCGGCAACCGGTTGCGGCCGATTACGTTTATCGCCAACAGCTACCGATAATCGCACCCTAATTGGAATAGACTTCCTAGAAGAAAATGGTGTGGTCCTGGATTTAGGACAAAGAATTTGGTATTTCGCTGACCTAACAGAAAAGAAATTTGAATTTTACGATACCTCAGACACAAAAGTAATAAAGCCACGTCTTGTTACGAAGGTAGAAATTTTATACAAAAATGACAAAGAAAACGCAGAAAATAAGCCGGAAGGATCTCAGTCGGAAGCAAGCGCAGCGGAATGCATGCCACTTGTGACTGAATCTTCTCCATTGTCCAAAATAAACGCTTTTCTAACATGGTTCGACGAGCGGAAAACTATATCGCCACTTGCCGTAACACCAACGGAGTGCAATTTTAGCAGCTCGTCAACTTCACCATTCAAAAAACAGAAAATTATGCCCACTCCAAAAGATAACAAGTATTCGCCAGGATTCATACAAAATGTTTTTCAAGGCTCATTAAGAAGCACCGATATCACACCTGAGCGAAAACGTGATGACTTATTTCCCGCTCCAGTACGTCAAGAGGAATAAGTTTATCTCGAACCCTGGTTTACTGAAATCCTGTCTATAGATTTCAAATTAAGAGATAACGAAGCACGAGATCTAACTTTTGAAGAAAAACAGCATCTTAATCAACTCTTAGATAATGAAAAAGAAAAAGGTCCACGACCGTCCACGGGAAAACGGTATGAACAGCAGAAGTATTGGTTTTTTTTCTCTTTAACAAAAACAGAGTTGCCACTTGTAAATTTAACTTTCTTTGATACAATAAAAATGACCAGAGTTGACATTAATGTAAATTAGAATAAGTATTTAAAATTTTAATAAAGTTTGTCACAGGTGATTACTTTAAAAATAACGAAAACTCTTTCTTCTTTTTTTAAATCTTTTATAAAATAAAATCATTTGCTTAGCTGCCCACTCAACGTGCACTGCGGTTCTCGGACAGCATGCGCGTGGCGGAGAGAAAAGCAAAGCGGCGGCGTGCTAACAAATTTTGTTTCACCTCAGCTTTGATTAACCAACGGATACAATACAAACCTCCCCGTATTACAAATTAAAATATATGTACGTATTAAATGGACATAATTTTATAACCTCAAAAGTGTTAAAGTAAATCTGTGACAATAAAATTTACAAATATTGTGGTGGATATTAAATAAAATAAAACATTTTATAATTATTTTCCAAAATAAACTCGCATCGCGACTTTAAATCGTTTACGCGAACGCAACCACATACTTGTGTTTTAAACTTTAAGTTTTCATTTTCTGAACGCATACCAAAGCAACTTAACGAACATTAAAGTCAGCTGTCAATCGTGTTTTCTTAATAAATAATTTCTTCTGTCATACTCATTCGCTTTCTACTTCACCACTTGTTCGGTTCAATTTACAATATAAAATTTCAATTGTGTGCTGGTGCAATATTTGCTACCAAAGCGCACACAGGTGCTTAAGCAGGAACCGCCTAGCAACCGCTCGCCACAAAAGGTTTCGCTACTTGACACATTCGCTGCCAATCATCTCACACACTACAAAGGCGAGTTGCACGCGTGCTTAGTGCACATTTACAGTCGCAGTTACAGACGCTTGAAACAAGAGGTACAGTTTCCATACGGTAGTAGGCAAGGAACACAAGCTGTAACACAATATTTAAAAACTTTAAATCTATTAAATCTAAATTGCGATATAAAAATCGCAAGCAAATTGCATCTAAGCAATAATAACAGCAACGACAGCGACGTTTGAGGAAATAATTATTGAAGAAACATTGTATACAAAATTTTTCCTGTATGAAAAAAGTGAACAAATTAAAAAGAATTCAACATTATTAAGAATGTTTGGAGAGAAAGGTAAGTTGCATTGACTTATATTTTTTAAGCTATTGCATAGCTTCTATCGCGGGCCTTGAGCGCGGGAACCGAATCCAGAAATTCCGTATGAAAAAAAAAACCTACAGTGAATGGTAAAATTTGTGTATAGTGTTTTGAAAATGAATTAACAAAGTCCATTTATTAATGAAGAAAGTCACGAAAAACTAGTGAAAGAAAATGAGTGAGTACTCTATATGCATACATTTTATTACTATCACAAATGCAGTATGCAGAAAATATAATACTGCTATAAAGATAACCTAAATTTTTGATATTAAAATGAGCGATATTAAAAGTAGCCCTCTTTTATACACACAAACACACACACGCCTATAGTTTAAATTCTCAATTTAGATTCTCAATATGTATATATATACATATGTATATATATATACATTCATTCTTCATTATGTATATAACACAAACCATCAAACCAATCACGTGTTCTATTCAGTACCTTTGTTTTTGGTGTATAGATAATGCACATGAATGCCGCGCAGAGAAAGTATTATATGATATTATATCTATTTAATGTACATCGCGCGAAATTCGATAATCACTTCTTAATATCGATATTTTTGTTAAAATTTTTAAAATGAATAATTGTTTGGTGTGGCATTACACTATTTATACCTAATTATTTATACCTATTATTCATACCTAGATATTTTCGTTTTATAGAGAAGAAAAGCGTAAAGAGCTAAAAAGAAAAAAAAATAGTGCACTTCAAAGGGCATATTATCAGCGTCAGAAAGATTTGAAGAAAAATGAAGAAAAAATAATAAAGCAATAGCTTTACCGCGGCAGTCCCCGAGTCTTTTTTAATACCATACGAACACCCTGTCCTTTATTTTATTATTAACTCTTAAGTATGAAGAATATAAGTTTAAAAAAAAAGAGGGAAAATGGATTAGTTAACCAAAAAATTAAAAACTTTAAAATTTCCCTACGTTCGGAGGCAGTCATCCTTGTTTCGGTGGCATTTGTCGTTTCAACTATTTGGCGAAAAGTCTACGCGAAACCCCACATCCCGACGATTTTGTCTCTTAACTTACAAGCCACAGCATAATCATGACGTCACTCAGGATCCACGGGTCGTAGATTTTCAAAGGTGGAAGAGTTATCACCATCCATATCATACGGCTACGAAGAGGCATTGGCCTATGCCAATGCATGCCCCGGACATTTGAACCGCTATTGCAATATAATGGCGAATCAGCAGTTTGTACCGTGGGTCTGAAGGTAGATAACGAGAACTTAACATTCCGCTAGGCAGTTCTTCTTGAACCCTTAGCTTAACGACACCGTGTCTCATTTGTGAGATGTGATCAGTCGCCAAGTTACTTGCACTAAGAATTCTATTAGCCATAGCTTTAAAATATGAAATACCAATATATCAAATGGATGTAAAATGCGCCTTTTTAATTAGTTTCATTGATGAAGAAGTATATTTAGTTAAACCAGATGGCATGAAAAATTACTCAAAAGTATTAAAGTTAAATAAATCGTTGTATGGTTTAAAGAAATCACCCAAGTACTGGAAGAAAAAATTTAATAGCTTCACGACGAATCTAGGATTTGATCTAAGTAAATCCGATTACTGTCTATATTTTAAATCAGCAAGAAAAATGTTCGTGTTATTATACGTTGACGACCTGATAATAGTAGGAGAGCATGAAAGTGATGTCAAAAAGATAAAAGAAGAACTTTTAAAATGAAAGATTTAGGAAAAGTTTACAAGACAAATATAAAATAACTATTGATCAAAAGGATTACCTAAAAAACCTGCTTGTTAAATTCAATATGGAACATTGCAAAGCAGTTACAACACCAATCGATCCTAATACAACTATAACTAAAGAACCGTTTAATGATTCAGAACTAACATCCAGATGCAGGCAGTTAACAGGATATTTAATGGATTGTATGTTAACACGTAGACCTGATTTATCTTTTTCAATTAGCAACCTCAGCAGATATCAATCATCCGGCAACGAGTAGCTCTGTCAAGCACTTAAGATAGTCCTTCGCTATATTCAAGGTTCCTTGGACTTAAAATTGGTTTTTGAGAAGCGAACTTCTGAAACATTGGTGGGCTACGCAGATTCGGATTGGGCAGGTGACAAAAAAGATCGCAAATCAACATCGGGCTATGTGATGATGGTATATGGTTGCACAGTTTCTTGGTCATCGTCGAAACAGCAGTGCGTGGCACTATCATCAACAGAGGTCGAGTTTGTGGCATTGGCATTGGGCGCTATATTTGTTTCGAAAAATCCAGAAAATCATAAACGCCTTAAGCACATTGATATTAAATACCATTTTGTTAGAGATATAATTTTGAAAAATATTATTGATGTAAAATATATTGAAACTAATAACCAAGTTGCTGACGGACTCACTAAACCGTTAAATAAGAATTAATTAAACAAGTTTTGTACAATATTAAATCTAAAATAACTTTTAAGTGTTTAAACGTTTAATTGAGGAATGGTGTTGGTGATGCCGCCAGAAATAGCTCAGAACGCTACCCGATGTCTTTCGTCAAATAATTTATGTCATGTTTTATTATTATGTTTTATAAATAATGTGAAGAAACCGAAGGTGACAAAAAGGTCAAGAAGGAAATTTATTACTTCTATTCAAAAGAACAAATAGTGTGTTTCATTGTCTTCTGGTTTCATTATTTCATTTAGAATTTATATCAAAAAAAAAACTTACTTTTTTCGAATTAACTCAGAACATTTTGGTCCTTCGAGCCGGATTTGCAGATTTCCCATGTGTAGGGACAGACAACAGAATAATGCTGGGCAGAGACTGAGACCCATGTAAGCATTCGGGTCAGGGTTGCGGGTTCATGAGGGGTTGGATCAGTTTCTCCTCTAGAATGACAATGAGACGTATTTGTGCACTGAAATATTCATACATTGTATTGGGTGCAGATTCAGTAGAAGTAGCGAAAAAAAAAGTATCACCAAATCTCGAAGCTTTTATCATCTGCTGGATTTCATCTCCGCAAGTGGATGAGTAATAACGAAAAGTTTGCTTCAATACCAAAGGCAGATCAGGAAACAAAGGTGTCACTGACATTCGGAGCTTTAGATCACACAAAAACCCTTGGAATCAGTTGGTTCCCATCCACCGATTCCTTTTCATTTAAAAAAAAATCCCAATCGATGATGTAGTTTCAAAAAGAACGATACTTTCAACCATTGCTCGTCTCTTTGATCCGCTTGGATGGATAGCACCCTGTATCGTTAAAGCGAAAATCATAATGCAGCAATTGTGGTTGAAAGGTCTTTTGTGGGACGAAACCATTCCAGTGGAATTACTTCATGAATGGCTCTCCTTTCAAGAAGAGTTAGACATCTTAGAAGATATCCGTAATGTTAAATTAATAATGCACATCCATAACAAAGCAATCAAAAAGTTAACCCCTCTGCTGAGTTTTTATGATTTTAAAATTCTCAGCTACTTTTTCTTTCAACGATTTACTTCTTGTTTAACTTTTGTCACGCTTGGTATCTTCTTAGCGACACGGTCGGGTCCTTTCCACCGTTATCTGTAAATATATCGGATGTGGAGTTTGAGTTATACTCGAGTGTGAGTGTTCTTTTCGACGGTCGGGTACCCTTTCCACCGCCTTCAGAGCACACACACTTAGGCAACGTTTGTATCTTTTACTTTTATTTCATTAAATGTTAAGTCAACATTATTATCTATAATTTGTATGAATACAAACTTGAACATTTGTTAATCTTTTGTAAGAAAACCTTTGTCTTTTAATTTTATCTATGAGATAAACTATACCGATTCAAAACAACTCCATTTGCTTCATTGCCTGTTCAGCGTCTGCTATAGTCTTCGGACAGCACAGAAAGCGGCAGAGATTAGAGCAAAACTGCGTGTAGGTTAATAACACTTCTTTTCAGAGTTCCCGAACATACTACCCCTTGAGCTCACTATAAGACCTCATACTCAACCCCTTAGTTTATAATTTATACCTATTAACAAATTAAGCAAAATTATGTATAAAAGATAGTTGTCCTTGAAATTAAGAGTGATTTTGATATAATTTGTCCACTTTAACTTATTGTTGATTCCTTTATAAGGAAAGTTAATTTAATACAAGACATTTATCGGTTTCTTTAAGTGAGTGTTAGGAAATAAATAGAATAAAGAATTTTGGCTTTACACATATGCAGAAAAGGAAAACTACTCGATGCTACAGAAGAGTACGAAATTTACAAAGCTAACAAATTAGAACAAGACAACCTATTAAATGACAAATTAACATTAAAACCAAATCCATTATTTGACACAGCCATTAAAAAGTACAAAGAAAAAAGAAGATATCAATAGCAGAAACGGACTGAGTCCGAAACGCGTCGCCTCACAAAATAAAAAATATTTTTTTGTGAAAATTATTAAAAATAAAGTCTATTAAAAACTAAAAACTTCATATATTTTTATTTCAATTAATATATAGTCTTTTTGCATTTTAATGCAATCAGTTTTGGCTAAAGTTGATATTAGCTAATTTACGAACAACGTAAATCTATTACCCAGAAATAAATCATTTGGAACAATTCTTTACGTTTCATGATGGAATTTTAAATAAATTATTACCAAAATAAATCAATTGCAACGCGATATCAATATTATTTCATATTAATTATACATCGCATTATAAATTCTTAAAATCCTTACGTTGTATCGCTTATAGGGAAAATTTGGGCCAACAACAATGATTTGTATCTCCACGTGAGAAACACCATTTCAGTAGGACCGCCTGTCTTCAATTTGTACAGAAACCATTAAAGGTCTATTCAAATTGAAAAATCGAGTGAGAAGTGTAAAAACAAATGTTGGGGTTTAATCTATTGATTTGATTGTCCCACGGTTTCACAAATAAATTTAAACTTAATAATATTTCAGCTCAAATTTGAAAAAAAAAATTATTTTTATAAGAAAGATCGTGAAGTTCAATTTAAAGCCAATATACAAAACTGGGGCCGAATTACCGCATCAGTCATCGAGTGAGTAAATTCCATCAGTTACCGAACTACATTGGGATGATGGCATACGTAGTGGGACGTAACGTTTAGATTTTTATAATTGTAGTAGTTATAATCTGCTACATCGACTCTTCTTTAATTTTCATCGAGTCTCTATAGTTTTGACAGATAACATCTGTGTTTATGCGAATAGTGAATTGGTTAACAAAAAAAAAGAATAGTGATTCTGAAGGTGAGAATAAAAAAACCATTTGTAAATTATGTTTAACGAAACTTAATTATTTCAGACGATAAAAAGTACGAAGCAGTAGGCGCAGGCGCTTACGAGACAAAAGTGATCCATTGTCTCTGCCTAATTCAGGGTGAGTACAAATAAATTTGTATGTTAATAGATAATGCAACTATTTGTTTTAAAAAGTGTTCGGTCAATCACCATTGACCTCGAGATTTAGTGGTCAACGTCCGCGCTGATGCAGCAGAAAGTACTTGGCACCTCACTACACCCACCACCACCATCAGCCGGGCAGCATCATATCACACATTCCATACTGCCTCGCTATATGAGCAGTCGATTGACATCGAAATGTGTCGAATTAAATGTGCCATTGATTTGTGCTTCATTTCTTTGCCAGCCAAAGCAGATACCTACCCACAGCACAGGCACATATCTAAGTATATATAGAGCTATAGGTGGTGTCATCACCCACCGTATAGCAGATACACAGCGCATACCATGGGTATGCAATAGTAGAGCGGACACATAGCGCACACCATGGGTATGCATTAGCATGGCGGATACCTACAACATGATATGGTTATGGATAGGATGAAGCGGCTCGTAGTGTCGCTCACTCAACGACTGGACTGTGACATTCGACTCTTATTGTCGCCAGTCAATCATCGCTGCCCTATATTTATCTTGGATAAATACAGCAGAGTGCTGAGGGTTGCAAGACAGTTCTAGGAAGAACAAATAAACAACACCACGACGATGGCTTACCCTCAGATGACGCTCCCACGGATCTTCGCTATTGTTGCTGGCGTTGGCACATTCTTGGTTGTGTGTCGTTGGGTATCCAAGGCATGGGCCTGGTACCAGATTCTGGACTCGCTAAACCTGTGGGCGTTTTGGTGACGCTGCATTCTTGGACAACGGACTGGTGGTGGCTTAGTGACTGACTTGGTCGGTCTCTGCCTGTTCTCTTGGAGTCTTCAACACGGTCGGTCGACTGCTGCGCTATTAGTTATCACATATAATTTAATTGTAAAATTAGACTGAAATTTATAGTAATCAAATAAAGAAATTATCTTAGAAAAATTGGTGTTCGGCAAAGTGCCCTTTGAAAAAGCATTAAAGATCTCTCCCCTTCAAGTTGGAAGTATAATTCCCCAACAAAAAGTTTTATCAAAAGGTTTAGGCTCAGCAAAGAAGCCTTCGTTTTTGTGCTATCCAAGATAGAACTTAAAGGGCATATGTCAACGGCAGTTCCTGCTACATTGCAATTAGCTGCTGCCCTATCTCTCTTGGCAAGTGGAGGCTATCAACACTCAGTTGGTAAGTACCTACATTTGTTTGCACAATTTTTTAAATTATCTTATTAACAGGCAATGACTATCTTGTTGAAGTAGGCCAATCTACATTATCCAAGATATTAAAACATGTAGTAAACGAAATGGAGTCAAAACTTTGTCCAACCCACATAACATTTTCCGAAGAGAATTGGAGTAGGTGCAAGCAGTGGTTCTACAGCAAATACAAAATTCCAGGAGGTAAATTTATTCAAGTCTGTTTATTTTTAAATTCAATGAATTTTTGTTTGCAGTTATAGGCTGTGTTGATGGCACACACTTTGCCTTACAAAAACCAAGCCAAAATGAACATATGTTCTTCAACAGAAAGGGTTTTCATAGTTTAAACTCGATGATAGTGAGTTTGATTATATTAAGTATAAAATTTGTGTGTGCAATTAAAACATTATTGTTTTTTTAGATATGTGACCATGAGTAAAGGATTTTGGCTGTGGATTCTCATTATGGTGGAGCTGCTCACGACTCTTTTGTTTGGAAACATTCCAACGAAAGAAGATACTTGGAAAACAAGTATGATCCTACAAAAACAGAAAAATTTTGGGTTCTTGGTAATATTTTATTTATGAATACAAATTTAGAGAATTTGTATATGTGCATGTATGTTATATATAATCAATTTTGCCAAAAATGCCAAATTGACATAATTCAGTCACGTATTACTCGTCAACTGATGCGGTGATTCGGCCCCTGGCTTCAGAATTCTTTTTTGAAAGATTTGAAAACAAAACAAAAATAATCAGTGTGCTAATTGAAAAGTATTAGTTGTTCGGTTCGACCAAAAACAACGACCAGGACGTTGAGCTGATGGGGATTTTTGAATCCAACCCGTTTTTAAAAATATATTTTTTGGTTTAAGAAACATTGCGCCGGTGCTATTTAACCCATGATCGTTTTGTTATTAAAATTAATAATTTTGAACATGCGATCATCTTAATCAATAAGGACTCTGCGGCTTCTCTGGCGAGAGACAAGGGAGTGATAAGATACGGGTTCGAGACGATTACGCTCCGTATCTATAAAAAAGATGAGGTAGACGCTTCATGCGAGCCTCCACAACCAACTTCAGAAGCTGTGTCGCAAGACGTAGGGGGTCCCAGTGCTACTATTACCTTCCCATCCTTGGATGTGGATGATGATGTACCTGGGCCCTCTTCTGTCGCAGCACAGTCTTCTTCCGAAAATGTCAAAAGTTTATCCCTAATGGAAGGAGGAACATTCCGGCTGGCGTCGGCGTATCTCGGACACGACTACCTTGGCCCTTTCCCGGGTGACACCCAGGAGAGATTAACAGCTGAAGCGCAAAGGCTCAACATCGGCCTCATCATCGGAAGTGATGCTAACGCCCACCATACAGTGTGGGGTAGCACGGATATAAACGACAGGGGTGAGTCTCTTTTCGACTATATTCTAAACACTAACCTACTCATAAGTAACGTTGGTAAAGAGCCAACCTTTATTACTAAAAATCGACAAGAAGTTATAGATACATACATATATCACAAAGACGTAGAATCCACCTTGGAGACTACTACTTCAACGATAAACGATCTAAAAAATTCTGACATTATTTGTCTCCTACTGTTAGGTTCCTCTTCGTCTGATCTGGATGAGCTGGATTTAACAGTGGTGGAGGTTGATCTGCCTAGTTGTAGCCAAAATGCTGCAAATAGTACAGATTAATAGTTATGGTATCAACCACAACCCCTCATAATAATATCATTTAAAACAAAACAAAATAAATACATTTGTTTCATTGACAAAAATTAAAAATACAAAATAAATACATTTGTTTCATTTCTGTTAATCTCCAACACTCTATAAATGCTTCGGCCTCCTCCCTTCTTCTCCGCCTGTCAAAAACTGGGGAAGATGTCGTTCTCATCCAAGAGCCCTGGATCCTGGTTCGAGGATTGAGAACTCCTGGCTACTACGTGTTATATGTAACAGGAAAAGGTAACCCAAGGTCCTGCATACTAGTAAAACGTAGTCTAAATGTATTTTAACTCCCTAATTTCAGTGATAAAGACGTCACCAAAGCCAGTATGGTAATAGACAACCTTACCTTCTGGCTGGTATCAGCGTATTTGGGCCACGACCACCAGGGCCCACTGCCTGGTACCATTATGGTGAAGACGTTCGCTGAATCAACAAGACGTAAAACCAACCTAATTATCGGCTGTGACGCCAATGCGCACCATACTAAGTGGGGTAGTACCGATATAAATAACAGAGGTGAGTCTCTTTTTGATTATATTTTAACAACTTATCTGGTAGTAAGTAATGTAGGTAGTGAACCAACCTTCGTTACTAAAAATCGACAAGAAGTATTAGATATCACTCTTGTCTCTGACTTTGAACAAGGTCATTCTATACAGTCGAAGTATTCCTTTGTCCAATACAAAGCAAACAACTCAAAGGCACAAAGACCAGAGTCTAAGAGGGTACTATATCAGCGTATTTGGGCCACGACCACCAGGGCCCACTGACTGGTACCATTCTGGTGAAGACGGTCGCTGAATCAACAAGACGTAAAACCAACCTAATTATCGGCTGTGACGCCAATGCGCACCATACTAAGTGGGGTAGTACCGATATAAATAACAGAGGTGAGTCTCTTTTTGATTATATTTTAACAACTTATCTGGTAGTAAGTAATGTAGGTAGTGAACCAACCTTCGTTACTAAAAATCGACAAGAAGTATTAGATATCACTCTTGTCTCTGACTTTGAACAAGGTCATTCTATACAGTCGAAGTATTCCTTTGTCCAATACAAAGCAAACAACTCAAAGGCACAAAGACCAGAGTCTAAGAGGGTACTATATCAGCGTATTTGGGCCACGACCACCAGGGCCCACTGCCTGGTACCATTCTGGTGAAGACGGTCGCTGAATCAACAAGACGTAAAACCAACCTAATTATCGGCTGTGACGCCAATGCGCACCATACTAAGTGGGGTAGTACCGATATAAATAACAGAGGTGAGTCTCTTTTTGATTATATTTTAACAATTAATCTGGTAGTAAGTAATGTAGTGAAGTGAACCAACTTTCGTTACTAAAAATCGACAAGAAGTATTAGATATCACTCTTGTCTCTGACTTTGAACAAGGTCATTCTATACAGTCGAAGTATTCCTTTGTCCAATACAAAGCAAACAACTCAAAGGCACAAAGACCAGAGTCTAAGAGGGTACTATATCAGCGTATTTGGGCCACGACCACCAGGGCCCACTGCCTGGTACCATTCTGGTGGAGACGGTCGCTGAATCAACAAGACGTAAAACCAACCTAATTATCGGCTGTGACGCCAATGCGCACCATACTAAGTGGGGTAGTACCGATATAAATAACAGAGGTGAGTCTCTTTTTGATTATATTTTAACAACTTATCTGGTAGTAAGTAATGTAGGTAGTGAACCAACCTTTGTTACTAAAAATCGACAAGAAGTATTAGATATCACTCTTGTCTCTGACTTTGAACAAGGTCATTCTATACAGTCGAAGTATTCCTTTGTCCAATACAAAGCAAACAACTCAAAGGCACAAAGACCAGAGTCTAAGAGGGTACTATATCAGCGTATTTGGGCCACGACCACCAGGGCCCACTGCCTGGTACCATTCTGGTGAAGACGGTCGCTGAATCAACAAGACGTAAAACCAACCTAATTATCGGCTGTGACGCCAATGCGCACCATACTAAGTGGGGTAGTACCGATATAAATAACAGAGGTGAGTCTCTTTTGGATTATATTTTAACAACTAATCTGGTAGTAAGTAATGTAGGTAGTGAACCAACCTTCGTTACTAAAAATCGACAAGAAGTGTTAGGTATCACTCTTGTCTCTGACTTTGAACAAGGTCATTCTATACAGTCGAAGTATTCCTTTGTCCAATACAAAGGAAATAACTTAAAGGCACAAAGACCAGAGTCTAAGAGGGTACTATATGTCTATAAACGATAGAAGAAAAAAAAAGGATTTGAAAAAGAAAAAAGAAAGGGTGTCCAGTGAAGGAAGTGAAGAAACGTTCTTCAAATTTTTTTTTTTAATTAACTAATACATTTTTTTTTTTTTTTAATTCGGTTTAAATTTACATGAATAAGAAAAGTGATTTTAAAGGCTTGCCTAAAAGTACTCAAGTGTAATAAAGTCAGTGCTTGGCAAAATCCTCATTCAAACCCTCCAAGTGGGTGCCAGGCGGGCAATGATCACCACAGAAGTCCTGTGCGTTTTTGGCAGGATGGTGATTAGCTAAGGTTGAGTTTGGTAGCCGAATTGTTGTAACTCCTCAATAGTGCAACGTTCGGAAACCCAATTCAATCATAGTTTAGAGGTTCCTAATTTCAGTGGTGGTGTGAGCGTACTTGTACGAAAACCGTGCCGAAGAATGAAAGGCTGGGGGATAAACCAGTCATTAACGAGCTCTTTCGGATGCTGTGGCAAGGTCCGTCATATTTCTGCCTTACCCCGGCAAGCGGCTCTGCCGGGGCTGACCGTTTTTCCGCATTACTCGTGGGAACAAAATGAAAATGTCAAATAAAAAAATTATAAAAAACAAAAACAAAAATCGAATCATGGCTGCCAATGCGGTCACATCCACTGAAAAGGCTGTCGAGCCTACTCAGAGGTGTGAACGTGCTGTCAACCCTGTGGTTGCCACTACTAGCGGGAGTCCTTCTCCCTCTACTAGCCGCAACCTATACTTAAAGGAACCACCCGTCAGTAGAACAGCTGTGACGCTCGGCTGTCCCAAGGGCGGCAATTCCACAACCCACCCCCTCCCCGCTCCTGCAAGGACGTCGCAAGCGACCCCAAGAAGGGACACCCCATCCGGAGAGACAAAATCTGCGACATGTGAAATTGACTCAAAAGGTGAGGACACACCCCGATTGGTATCGGTAGCGACGAATTCTGATGGTGGACCCACATCTGTGTCACACGGACATGGCTCTGAGCCGGCCAGCAAGAAGTCCAAGAAGTCACTGGCCAAACGAGACCAACGCAATGCTGAGAGGATTCTAGCCGCAGTCGGTGTCATACCGGCGGCGGAAAGAACCCCGGAGCAAACGCGAAAACTCGAGTGGGCTAGTGGCTTTCTTAGCAATAACACCAAACCGACCTGCAGCGACTCAACGTCAAAGCGCAATAGGTCTTTCGAGGGCGACAAGCCTGAACCAAAAAGGCAGAAGGTGCATTCGAACAGCACAACAGCCTTCAATAAGGATCTTTCCTTTAGCGACGCGCTAAAAGATAAGATCATAGCAGCGGTCATTGACAGGGGTCATGTGGATGGTAACATCTCGCCGGATCAATGGGCAGACGTCAAGGCTCACCTCGGTTTCAGATTTTTATCTGTCATCGAGGAGAATCCGGGACCTCTCCCAGACACAGCCGATGCAGGATGGTACCAAAATCGTATCAAATTCATCGCCTGTGGTGATCAGAGATCTTTCGATCTATACAGGGCTGCTGTCAATGGCTTGCCAGAGGTCTGGCCGGGTGCCAAGCTCAAGGTTGTTGCAAGGGAGAATATTTCTTGCCGGCCAAGAGCACGTATAATGGTCCCGGCTCTACACAACTGCCCAGAGATGATCATGAAATTGATCAAAACCAGCAATCCAAACCTGCCTACGCACGACTGGAAAGTCCCAAAGGTTGAGAAGGAGACAGTGGGTCACTATAGATCAGCTCTCGTGTTGATCAATAGGGAATCACTGGCTCCACTGGCCACGACCAAAGGCGTGATTAGGTATGGTTTCGACGAAATCATGTTGCGCATCTATAAAAAAGACGAAGATTCGCTCAACACGCCCCCCACAGAAGCCCCTTCAGCGGAAGGGAACGCTTCACTGCCCCCAATAATAGAAGTCGATGAAATACCACAAGTGGAATCATCGACCTCCACAGCCCCAAACAAGCCATCCGACGTGGAGGCTAAACCTACTGTCGACAGTAACTCCGACATGGAGACTGAAGACGCCACCTTAGGCATCACTCTGAGTGAGGAAGACCTACTTCACTCCTCCTCAGACAATGAAAACGCCGATAAAACAGTGGTGGAGGTTAATCTGACTAATAGTAGCAATGCTGCGATTAGTACAGATTAATCTCCATCACGCCATCATGGCCACAAACAACCTAACACTCCGACTGCACACAAACAAGGATGACATCGTCTTGATACAGGAGCCGTGGGTCTCAAACTCCATCATCAGAGGCCTCCGGACTCCTGGTTATAAGCTACTGCATGCATCGGAGAAAGGTGAACCAAGGTCATGTATGTTAGTAAAAAATGACTTAAATGTATTTTTACTCCCCAATTACAGCGACAAGGACACAACCACCGCTGTCTTAACAACGGATAAAGCCACCTACTGGCTCATATCCTCCTATCTTGGCCACGACAGCCCAATTCCAGGTGACACCTTGAAGAAGGCAATTGCGGACGCGCAATCGAAAAAAGTTGGTCTCCTAATTGGATCAGACGCTAACGCTCATCACACGGTATGGGGTAGCTCGGACATAAATGAGAGAGGTGAGTCCTTATTTGATTACTTACTAAGCACTAACCTACTCATAAGTAATATTGGTAATGAACCCACTTTTGTAACCAAGAATAGGAAAGAGGTACTTGATATTACACTTACCTCTGACTCGATCCACAATCTGATTTCAAACTGACATGTCTCAAAAGAGAATTCCTTCTCTGACCACAAATACATTCAGTTTGAGCTCAAAGATGTGGCAAATATATCTACGGGTTTTCGCAATCACCGTAATACAAACTGGGAACGATATAGGGAGGTACTAACACAATCACTTGATTACAACCTTCTTAAAAGCTCCTCCAGTAAAGATGAACTAGACCTTTCTGTGAATCATCTCACTGAAGCCTTCAATGAATCAATGAGAATTTCATGCCCTGTAACCATTTTAAAGGGTAAAAAGAAACCTCGTTGGTGGAGTAAAGAACTAGAACCATTCAGAAAGAGCTGTCGCAAACTCTTCAATAGATCTAAGTACACTAGATCTCCTTCTGACTGGGACTTATACAAACAAGTTCTAAAGCAATATAAAAAAGAATTAAGGAAGAGTAAGAGGTCTTCTTGGAGAAACTTTTGTGGTAAAATAGAAAATACTTCAGAAGCCTCAAGACTCAGAAAAATTCTCTCAAAAAGTCCAACAATACCCAGTGCTTTAAAGACAGAAGCAGGCACGTGGACTATCACAGATGAAGAATCTCTTAATCTGTTATTAGACACCCACTTTCCAGGTAGCTCTAACATACTTAACGACTTAACATCAGAGTCTCAAGCTTCTACAAACGACTTAGTTGATCTAATAACGTGGGAAAAACTGCAATGGGCCATAGATAGCTTTGATCCATATAAATCTCCAGGACCAGACGGAATCATTCCGGTCGAACTACAAAAATGCGCAGACATGATCATCCCACCATTGGAAATCATTCTGACAAGCTGTTTAAGGTTGAGATATATTCCCAAAGCCTGGAGAATGGCAAAAGTAGTATTCATTCCTAAAGCAGGGAAACCCTCCCACGTTAACCCTAAAGATCTACGACCAATCAGCCTATCATCATTCCTTCTTAAAACCTTGGAAAGATTGATTGAAATTTACATCAGACATAACTTAAAACCATGTCTCACTTCCACAGCTCAACATGCTTACTCTAAGGGAAAATCAGTCAAAACAGCACTTCATTCGCTGGTACGTAGTATTGAATACAAAGAATATAACCTAGTAGCTTAGACTATACCACCCCAAAAATGGTATTCGGTAAAAGCTTCCATATGTCCATCCCTTCAAGATCCTCCTGGGAAGAAGAGAGACCCCTGGAAGACAATGCGGTACACTTCTATACAGACGGTTCAAATACCGATTACGGAGTTGGAAGTGGTATCCATTCGGAACAACTGAATCTCAGTCTATCATACAGACTTCCCAATCAATGTAGTGTATTCCAGGCAGAAGTAATGGCGATTAAAGAGGCATTATCCTGGCTCAAAGAAAACGTTATATCTTGCAAGGATATACGAATCTTCTCGGACAGCCAAGCCGCTCTTAAATCTCTCGCGTCTGTCTCCACACTCAACTTCAAACAAACTTCATAATCAAACATAGATAATCAAAAATTGAAAGGAATTATGGCGAACGCAGCACCACAATTGCCAGCATCTACTAGAATTGTATCTGTATCACAACAAAACAAGGTGATAAATGTTCGAGAGACTAGTCATACCACTCGATACACAACTAGCAACTGGGAAATCATCGTTGACTGTAAAAATGCGACTTGTTAACAACCGAATCACCCTTCCCCAAATTCGCACATCAATATTCCAATCATTGATAGCAGGCAATTTGCTAGTAAAAGGTGAATCTTTATCTCTACCTAAAGGCAAGTCAGGTTACAGGGACAGGGACTGTACAAGAGAATTGGATATCTTACCGTCAAACCATCGGGATGGCACGAGATGAAGTGAGTCCTTTAAACATTATTGATATAACTGAAGTGCATGATGATATAGCCGACTTGCGGGCTGGAACAGATCCCGGAGAGGATCAAGATTTATTTTTACTTTGTTATTTATTCTGTATTTACAGATATGCAAGAGCTAATACATAGACTCAAAGAACCAACTTAGGGACTAACATAGCAAATTTTTTAACTGGATTACCAGGTGGAGCAAGGAGAACCGATATAACTCTCTATCCAGGGACCAGTACAGTCGGTCAAAACTTCGAAACCGATGCGACATTTGTAGGTCTTGTAAGTGCATATGATATGTTTTTTATGAAATTTGATAAACATGAGTATGCCATGTCACGATATGGTTCTCAGCCTTCCAGACATAAGGACTGTGCTTCGTTACTGTTAGCGACACTGACCGACGATACAATAGGTTGGCATCACATTTTCTCATGGCACCACCAACTCCACCTGACAACAATCAACGAACACACCCGCCGCCAAAATACAAGAACGAAGATTCGTTAAGTGAATCTTCTAGAACGTAGAACGAGACTTTGGCCGCCAGAATGTATCTGAATCCCGTAGAGAAAGCAACTATAATTTTTAAAGTACTTTTTGGAACCAAAAAATTAACTAAATTCATTTATTTATGTTTTATCTGATATTTAATTCGTTCATTAAACAAAAATACTTATAACGATAGTTTTGTCTCGTATTTATTTCGATCGGATACATTCTCCTCAACAGTTACTCATATTCATTCAAACTCAAACTTATTTAGGTTTGAGAACACCTGGAGACCTTATGAAATGGGTCTTCACGGAAGAACTGGAGAAGGAAGTGTTCATACTGTATAAAGATGAAGAAGAATACGACAAGAATGATTCTTATTTTCCATATCAAGTTGAATTAGGATTAGTGGCGAAGTCACCGTACGTCCTGCTATTTATTTCTTTTGTGGAGCTGTGTTGGCAATTGAGTCTGAAACAAGAGGATTACATGCCAGACATTTATTAACGAGCAATGTAGCAAACACTTTAGCTAATGCGAAGATTTTAGCTTATGCTTTAGGAAAGTCCGTTAATCTGGGATTAAGAGTTGCAGAAGAGACTTAAGCAGCGGGATTAAGACGTGAAAACAATAATGAAGATGGGACAATCAATGATGTCATGGAGAAACCAACCACTAGATCTCCAGCGGACTGGATTGCTTACTACAGTATTAATCCTGATGCTGTGCGTGAGATTGAAAATCATGTTCGTGAAAGGATCCAAAGACAAACTGGATTGCGTCAAGGATCGATAGGACATTAAACTCTGAATTATTCCACGATTGCCGATCATCTCTGAATGAGATGACGGAACAATTTAATATTCACCTCATTTGGGTGCCGGGCCACAGAGACATTCCGGGAAATTGCAAAGCCGATAAGCTCGCCAAAAACGGAACACTTCTGCTTAATGTTAGACAAAAACATAACATAGGAACACCACTTGCTACATGCAAATATCTTCTCAAACAATATGCTCTAGAATCAACAAATGCTAGATGGTCAGAGAGTACCACCTGCCTAGCAACTTAGCAAATTTGGCCAAGCATAGACTTAAAACGGTCAAAAGGCTTGATATCCCTGAGCAGACAAAATATAAGCTCTACAATTGGAGTAATAACAGGACACTGCCTCATAGGAAGACATGCTCTGAGGCTAGGGGTCTACACAAATTACTTCTGTAGAAGCTGCATGGACGAGGAGGAAAAGGAAACAGTCCAACACCTTCTATGTACATGTCCAGCACTCTCCATTAGAAGGAATAACTTTCTCGGTAATCCCTTCTTCCCTTACCAGTGAACTGGCAACGATTGACATAAAATGTCTCTCTAACTTTATTAAAAGTACAAAATGGTTTGTTTAAGTTCATTACTCTACCATGAGTAACCTCGTTAGTGGTATCACAATGGACCCTTGAGGTCTAAGTGAGTCAATGACATCTGGACAGCCACTCCAACCTAACCTAGTTTATTATCATTTCCTTTTTTTTAATTTTCTTATTATAATTATTTTTTTGGTGAAGGTTTTTTTTTTTGATTATTTTCTTAGGTTTTTTATTTTTATTTTTTTAAAACTTAATTCGAAGCACCGATTTCTTGTTTCTCTGGGATATCGTCAAAGTTCTCCGAAGCATTCCCCCGTGGAAACCTGGCTGCTAACAATAATTCAATAATTAATGCACACAATTTCAAAAGAATGTGTCTATCCATTTAAAAAAGTAAAATCAAAATATTTAATACAAAAATTAATAAAACAGCATAACCGAAGAATGATTAATCAATGAGTAGTTATCGGAACAAGAACCAACAATGATTTACTCGCCCTGGGGTTCTCATAAAGCTTTTTAGGCTCGATGACCTACACGAATAGTTAACCGAATACAGAACTTATTTGAATAATCGACGCGATTTCCGCTGGATGAATTCTACTTGAAATTCATGGGTTATCTTCCAGAAATTGTGGCGCAGGACAATTGAGATTAGTAGAGTTATATGGCAATGGATTGGTCAAAACCTGAAGAAACCAAACAACGTGTACGACAATGTTAAAAGACCAATAACAGGGCTGTAAATAGAATATTTTGATCTTGCAGATCGTTTGTTGTTCAGATCGGGTTGTTAGCGCAGCGGCCCCCGGTTTCTGGGCTTCATAATATCTTCCCGACAGGTATACAAATAGTAAAGGGCAGAATGTGAATGTTAGTGACTCAAAACGTGCATTTGGATACAGATTATATTGAGGTGATGAGGATATTTTTCTCAATAACTGCAAATGTAAAATTATATAGAATTCAAATTTTAACAAAAACAATTAAATAAAAAGTCAATACAGAAGGAAAAAATGAACAACTGACGAATGATTGACAATAAGAAGACCTCTATATAAAAGACCTCTATATAAGTCGCGGGACCTAATTTAAGTGCATTAAACGATTCCTTAAATAAAGGGGAATGCAAAATTGTGCAGAAGGTTGTTTTAAATTTGGGGATTTAACAATTTGTTTACTTCAATCACTTTACAGTCAAATTCGTGCCTTTACGATTTTTTAAATTGATACGTACAAGTGTCACAATTCGATGCTTTAATATAACTAGATCTAAGAAAAAAAAAAAAACACATACAAAACGCGTCAGCAACACCATCTAAAGTGTCTATTGAACAAATTCTAGAATATTCTCTCAGTGAAATTTAAAATCATTAGATACATTTGCTTTGCTTGAATTTTGGAACACACAGGGTTATTGAAATACAAAAAGAAAACAAAATATCACGTATTCAATTGAAAATTTAAAAAAATAAATAAATATGGATATAAATAACAATAATTATTAATATAAAATAGCAGACCTACAAAATTTAAAATCTGTTACTATTCTATTCTACAGTATAAGCTGGTTGTTCTCGTCATCATCACTATCACTTGAATCAATGATATTCCGCAGGGTCAACAAATGGAAATCATTTAAAGTCTGTTCAAACAGATCAATTGTATGTTGATCTGCATTTGAGAGCGTATTAGAACTTACATCCAATAGCTCTTCGGCTACATTTAAAAGTTCACGATTACCTTGTGCATGTTGTGACGACGAAGATGGGGAGCTTTCGCCAATTATTGAGATGCTACCGATACCACTGCTACTGCTGCTGCTGTTATTGTTGCTGTTGTTGCCGTTGATGTTGCTATGGATTGGACTAATGCTCCTGTTACTATTACTATTGAGTTGTCTACTCGCATCTAGACGAGATATCTCGTCAGCATGAGCCAGAGTTGAGCCAATTATATCACTAGCAATTCGAATTGCTGCATCGGTTGCTGCTACTGTTGATATGAAATCACTAGCACTACTACTCGTTCCAACACCACCGCTACCAGGCATCGACAACTGCTGGCTTAAAGGACGATGCGATTGAGTATGTAAGTGCAGAAGATGATTTTCAAAATCACCAACACCAACACCACCACCGCCAATGCTGGGCACAGCAGCGGCCATTGCTCGATTTGCATCGTCTATGGAATTAAAGCCCATCTGACGACTATGGTACACTTGAGAGGCAAAATTTGTATCTGTGGCAACTGTGTTGCCTTCGATGCGTAATCCAGCAACACCCTTTTTAGGTATGGATGCGAGATCACGTTTCACGTGTCGTCGACGGGATGGTTCGTTTTGGCGTTGTTGGAGCATTCCTTCAAAATCAACAACATACACGTACCCGGCAACAAGTATTGTACATGATTTTTCTCCTTTCTTATAGGCTTCTTCGATATCCTGACTTGTACGATCATCATATTGCCACCAACCTTCAAAAAGAAAGAGAAATCTATCATTGAAAATTTATTCACTTTAACATACATACAATAAAATTGATTTGTAATAACACAGGTTCTTATAAATTTAAAATATAAACCTAAAAGAAAACCATTTTAATCTAGACACAAAACTTGTTCGAATGATATTTTGTGTATTTTTAAATTTCGAAAGAAAAAATACACTTTTCAGTAACTTTAATATTTTAACTTTAAGAATAAATTATTTATAACTTTATAACTAGCTGATACATTTATATTTAAGAAAAATGTATTATTACAACTTTGAAGCATTTTTACCTTTTTTTCAAAATAGAAACAGCTACCAGTTGTTTCTGTCTACAACTGTGTGTAACCAGTTTCAGGTTTTAGTAAGTACTAGCCACCCTTTGAAATAGCAACTTAAAGAAACACCCTTTTGTGGAAAGTGTACAGCTGCAGCATTTTTAACTTATACCAAGGGAAGCATCTTTAAGCACAGAATGCTCATGTTATAGGTAGGTGGTCCATCCCTGATTGCAAATTTTAGAATTTCTGTTGATGACACAATAATTTGCAAAGGGGTGTCTTTTCCTTACAATTCAACAAAGCCAAATTTTGGGGTTGTTATTTCATGTATGTACTTTTTCATCTCTCCGAAGGTTTACTTTATGTGAGACAAATACTTGTGTTATGCATTTCTAGAACCTTTTTATATACATTGTACATTATGTAGAGCATAAGGCTGGACACAACGCGTTGCATATAAATTTGCAACTGAATTCATACGAATCAATTCACACGTTAGTCAAAAAAGTGATTTTTTTTTAAATTTCGTATGCACTATGACA
Source organism: Eupeodes luniger (assembly GCA_951509635.1). NCBI lineage: Eukaryota > Metazoa > Arthropoda > Insecta > Diptera > Syrphidae > Eupeodes > Eupeodes luniger. The sequence goes on along the minus strand of OX608074.1, from coordinate 46,693,145 downwards.
AGGCCTTATTAGTACCCTCAACTTGTTTAAACCCAATGTGAGGGTTAGAAAAATAGAGAAGTATTTAAGGGGAGATACGATGCATTTCCATGGCCTTGAAAAGAAGGAACGTAAGTGCAATTGGAAAACAGTTAGAATAGGTCGAATAAATAATGTTTTGTATCAGCTCAGACGTGTAGAGTAGGACAGATGAAGAAGCTACGCCAAATTTGAAGAACATCTCTTTAGAACTATAAAAGGGATGTTTTTTGCTCCAGTCGATAGGTTCATTATCATGTTTTATAGGCCTTTTACAAATGCAGGAGTGCGAAAGAAAATACGTTCAATAAAATCGTTGACGCTCTCATGTACAGGAGGAGTCATGTCACTCTCTGGCAGCATAGAATTATAAGAGCGAGTAAACTGTGCTGCAACAAATTGGCTTTATCTATAGAGCTTACAAAAGGAATGTCATTCTAAACGAGAGTTGGAACCGAGGATGTTACGTATGTTTTTTTTTTACAAATTACCAGACATTTCTACTACCTTTGAGACATTGTAATTTCTAGTCATACAAAACTGTTATTCGTCGAATATGCCCATTTCATGTCTATTAAGCGTAGTAAAAACTAGTTCATATTCCCTAAGTTGGGTTGGCTTTTTAACAACGAAAACTTACATTTTGAGTTTCTATAACCTCTTTACAGCTGCAATCAAACCATGAGCTAAAATTTTTTGAATGGAGTCTTCTAGAGCATCAGATTCGTTAAAAGTTGATGATAATTTTGATTCATAATTTTTTGATGGAGTTTGCTAAGCTTTTTGGCATTGCTGACGAAAAATTTGTCATTTTTTTGAATAACAATTCTTACAATATTTGTTTGCATTTGAGTGCAATTTATTTTGATTACAGCAAATTGAATGTTATGTCTCCATAAAAAATCATCATTTGCTTGAAATACGTTTTTTTTTTTTTAACGTGGATACAAGAATAAAATAGACCAGCTTACATCCACGTCTGGCTTTTATGTGGAAGCCCTAATCTATAAAATAGTTAAGCCCTCTTAGTGAAAATAGCAAATTCAATTCAACCGACGAAATTCGAAAGGTCTTTTATAGGATTGTGGTAAAATTGTAAAGGAATTTAAAAAAAGAGTGGAAGAGTTAGTTAATGGACGATAAGCCGAAAACATTGCAGTTGTAAGTGCAAGCTTTGCTCATGAATCGAATTAATCGATTTTCTGGCTTGCGCAGCATTTGAAAGCTTGTGATTGAAGATCATAACATGGGCAATATGTGGTTCCAACAAGACGATGTAAAAAGTTACACAACACGACCAATTGCATGTTTTTCGTTTTAAGACTGATATTTAACAACAGTAATCGAAATTTTTAACACAAGTAGATTTTTTTTTGTCCTTTCTATGAAGAGCATCTTTTGTATACGTAGTTGTGCCACAAATTTTGTGCCAAACTTCACGACTTGATATAAAATATTTACATTAGAAAGCAATGAATAAATGTCAACTTGGTTTAAATTTCGCTTCTTTTACCATGGAATGAGGCACTAAAAAAATAGAATCGCAATAACATTAGTAAGGAATTAGTTCTTGTTTTAAAAACCACTGGGAAGCGATATAATGTTCCGTAATAGGTTTCTCCGCCAATTTGTTATATTTTCAAGATAAGATGACAGTCAAAAAAGTAGTCATGGGGTACATGAACGAATAACTCGTACACTATTCATGCCGCGTCTAAGCTCGTTTCTGATATCCAATGGAACAAGTCCAAGAAACAATGCACGGGTGCTGTTCTGGTTGATTTAGAGAAGGCCTTCGACACCGTATGGTTAGAAGGGTTGTACCTCAAACTCACCAGACTAGGCATCAGTAAACCATTATTGTATATGCTTTATGATATGCTCAACGGTAGAAAGTTTGTTGTCAAGAGTGGCAATGTAACTTCTACCACCACCTTTGAAATTAAAAACGGTCTTCAACAGGGAGCGGTGAACTCGCCGATCCTCTTCAGCATTTACACCAGCGATCTGATAGGTAGCTTAACTAACGCAATTGCGTATGCCGACGACCTGATTGCGTACAGAACGGCTCGAAAGGTTGAAGTTATTAGAATTCTCTTGCAGCGTGACTTCGAGAAGATTCAGCGATACTGCGACGATTGGAAACTGAAAATAAATGTCCAAAAGTCGGAGACAATCTTGTTCCGGACTCCGTTGGCTAAAGCCTCGCGAGATACGTGTAAGAATTGGCGCAAGATGGTCATTGTTGACCCGCACGGACAGGCATTGACGAGCAAAAGTGTAGTGAAGTACCTCGGTATCTGGTTGGACCAGTATCTATATTTCGACAGACATATGGATGCTGCTCTGACTAAGGCCAGAGGAGCCTTTGCTCTGACGAAACGGCTGTTTTACAGCAGTCAGCTTGACCCCAGAGTGAAGGTAATTTGCTACATGGCCCTCATACGGCCAATGATTGTTTATGGTTGTCCTGTGTGGTTCAACATTGCCCCTTCCCAAATGGAGAAGTTTCGGGTGTTCGAGAGACAGTGTCTTCGGCGCTGTCTCGGTTTGTATCGGACACCGGAATCTTCTTATCTGCATTATTATTCAAACGAGGTTCTATACAACGAGGCTCGAATTAATAGAATTGACAATTTCGTGATAAAACTTGTTCGGGGTCACATTGCGAGGGCTATGACTTCGACCAACAATTTGATTTTCGGGCCGTTCTATCCGAACGACAACTACTTCGACAATGCACGCTTGAGCGGCTTTATCCCACCAGAGGCATTCCTCTATCTAGACCAGTGCGGCATGATACAGGATAGATTGGCAGTACCGCTTATCTACCACGTCAGGCGAAAAACCGTAGACCGGCGGCTCCTGTATGAACGGGGCATCCTCGCTCGTGATGGAGCGGAGCTGCTTCGGTTCAGTAGGGCTGTGTCCGAAAAGGACCGCATTGATAGGGTGAAGCAGGAGAACCAGTTTTGGTGGCTTCAAACTGCAACTGATAATGGGTAATCTGGGGTATGGTATTTTTGCCTTGGCCGGCTTACATACTTGCTTTAGTCTTAAGTTTTAGGTTTAAGTAGAGCAGGAATGGTGGCACAATAAAATAAAAAAAAAAAAGGAATAAAAAACAAAATCTCATAAAATACAAAACAAAAAAAAAAGAAATCAAAAATACACAAAAAAAAAAAAAATGCAAACACGTATCACAGACAATATTATAAAAATCCTCGATGGAAGTACAAATAGAAGGACATAGTTGTTTTGCCGCTGTGGTTGTTCTAGTTTTAAGTAGTTTGTAGGTAGATTAGGTAATTTTAAGTTTTATTTTAAGGACTTTAGTATGTAAGTAAAAATCCCAAAAAATGATAATGATTTTAGTTTTTAAACTTTTCTAAAAAAAAAAAAACATAAATTGAAATAAATAAAACAATCTTAGTTCGTAGGCCGAAAGGCATTAATTTTAAGAATCATGAATTTCATAGAGCGCCCGATTAGGGCCAGTAAGTTATATTTAAGTAGAATTAATTAGGCTAGTTTCCCATTTTGTCTAGCATGTAAGTAGAGTTAAATGAATAAAAAAATGAATTTCGAAAAAAAAAAAAAAAAAAAAACGAATAACTCGACTGTAAAAAGTTATTGTGGAAAGAGTCAAGAGGCTTTTATTGTAGCACGCTAGAAATGAGCCTGAAATAATTCTTTTTTGCAAATGAAAAGATTATTGTTGTTCAAAAAAAAATTGTAACGAAGAAAACGATACAATTTGTGTAAATTGTCAAACGTAACCATTATCACTGTTAAAAGTCTCACTCCAAGTGTCACATTACGCCATTTTTGAGAACAATTTTGAAAACCGTTGACAACTTGTACCATATACCATACAGGTTTGGTAGAGGATTAGGTAAAAGGTGTGGTTCTTCTACAGGATTCTGGTGAGGCAGACAAAGCCAAGACAATACAGAAGTGCATTAGGGTCAATTTCGTAGGGAAGATCATATTTTAATTCAAGTTTTTTAACTTGGTATTCAAGGAAAATCATAGAATTTCCTCGAGTTTGAATTTCGACAGTTTAAATTTTTCAATTACAAAAAATTAAAGACTTTGAAAAAGTGTAATTTCATATTTTATCAACATGATAGTGAAGATGGCTTTGATTCCGATCGTGATAGCATAATTGATCCCAATATCAAATATTTCAGAGGATATTGAACCTTTTGCTGATTATGAAGAAAATACGAAAAATCAAAATGTTGAACCCATTGACTCAATTTTGACAAATCAGAAATGACAAAAACCAGCATTGAAATGAAAGAAAAAGAATCTTAGTCTAAACAACAAATAGGATTTACAGGGAATTATGCTTTATCGACCGGTTTATTAGGCCTCGATACACCTATCTTGTTTTGTTTGTTTAATTTTTCCCCAATAACACGTTTTATTTCAGAACAAACTAATCTCTACATAATTCAAATCAATCTTTTCAAGTCAATGATATCGAAATCCAGCAGTTCCTTGGAGCAAGTTTTATGATGACATTGATATATTTTCGAAGGGTAACCAGTAATTGGAAATAAATGGAAGAAATAATGTCTATTTCATTGATAATTCTAATTTTCCACCTCGAAATGCTTCTAATGACAGGCTCTTCAAAATTATACCTATTGTTGACAAATTGAATGAAACTTTTAGTGGAGTTCCCATTGAACAGATTTGTTCAACCTAAGCTAGAAGCAGTTTGAAGAGGTATAATATAAAGCAACCTCACAAATGGTGTATAAGATATTTTGTCTAATTGTCGTTTGAGGATTTGCTTATAAAATTGAACCTGAAACCGTACTTGAAAATGTTGTGCTTTCCGGGGAACCCAATAAAGGAGCATCATCAAACATTGTTGTGAGAATGGCGAGAAGAATGGAAATTATTTTACTTCTTTGTCCTTTGTACAGTACTTGGCTTGGGACAGTACGGCACAATAGAATTCCTGACTGCCAACTGAAAGAAGAAAAGACGTGGATTTTCCGTCGAATATGTGTCTTACGTTGATGGTTTTGATGTGTCGAATGTTATATGGAAGGAAAAAAAAGTTGTGATGCTCTTATCATCTTTTGCTGGTGAATTGATAATATCCGAGATCAGACGTTAAGATTAGGCTAACAAGAGACACATCAACACAACATTGCCAGACCTTTCGTTATTGAAGAGTATAATCGGCACATGGGTGGTGTAGACCTAATAGACATCATTATGGGATGGTACGAAATTATGATAGGAAGCGAAAAATTGCAAGTGCGAATGTTTTATCATCTTGGCTTTTATACAGAAGAATCAGATAGGAAAAAAATCTTACCGATAAACATACAGTGCTGTGCAAAACATTTGCAACTAGAATCTCCAACATTTTTCATTAAAAAAAAAATTGTTTAGAAAATCAAACAGGCAAATTCTTTCTTTAGTTTTCTAAACTGTTTTGATATTACGTTATAATTGTTGTTATTAACACTCTTCACTTAAACAAAAAATAAATCACTAAATACTTTAATAGTTGGAAAATTGTTGTGCAAAACATTTGCAACTTAGGCCTCACACCTAAATTTCAAACTATTTTCTTACTTTAAGGCAAGGAAATGTTAATATTTAATTGCGTATCCTTTATTTTTTATAACGGCTGTATATCTTCTGGACATCGAAGCTATAAATAACCGTTTTTGGAATGTCATTCCGCTGCCTCTGAATTTCAGCTAAAAGGTCACTTTTGTACTTAAAAATGTTGCTCCCAATTCTTCTCTTCACAATTTCCCACAGGTTCTCTATTGGGTTTAGGTCTGGGGATTGGGCTGGCCATGGTAAAACCTCAATCTTTTTTTCTGTAATCCACTTTGTGGCCAACTTCGACTTGTTTTTGTCATCATTGTCGTGTTCGAACGTCCATTTCCCAATGGGCATAAGGCAGCATGGTGTTACAAAGATGTCTACATAGTCTTCAGACTTTATTATGCCCTACACTTGTCGAATTTGCCCGATTCCTGAGCCAGAGAAGCAGCCCAAGACCAAAATTGAACCACCTCCATGTTTGACCATCCCTTTAGTGTTTTTTTGATTTATTCTTTCACCTCTTGGCCTCCTGACATGTTGTTTTCCACCCGATCCGTGCATATTGAACTTTGATTCGTCAGAAAACAAGACCGTTTCCCATTTTTGGGACTCCCATTGAGATGAGTTTTTGCAAAAGCCAAATGAGCTTTCACTTTTTTTTTTAAATAAATGGCTCTTTTGCTATCTGAAAACCTCGCAATCCGGCCTGCAGTGCGTGGCGTCTGATAGTTGATGTTTCAATTGGTAACCTAAGTTCAATCTTTGCTTCCCTGGATGATGCCTTGGGGTTTCTTCGGAAGAAATTTGTTATTTTTCAATCATCTTTTTCTGAGGTGCTTCGAGACCTTCCTCCTCTATGATGTCATAATACCTTTCCACTTTTGATGATTCTACAAATAGTTGATTTGTGAATGGAATATTTCTTTGAAATTTCTTCTTGTGATGCTACTTTTTTGAAATCACTCAAAATTCTGAATTTTACATCCGAGAATATTTATTTCCCGCCATTTTTAAAACAAAATCTTTTTTTTTATAATTTAAAAAGAATTTATTTAAAAAAAACCGTTTTATCGATCAAAGTCCGGGCAAAAACTAACTAAACAAATCAAGCTACACGTATAAACTTACCAACCTCAAAATAAATCAAATTAATCGTTATCAAAATGAGACGAAAAGAGAAATGGCCACTAGTTGCAAATGTTTTGCACAGCAGCAATCATTATTGTTTTTGTAAAAGCAGTGCATTTGTAGAATTTGCCTGTGAATCAGTGCTTTAAGATTATGAACAATAAGGTGATACATACAAAAGTCTAAAGCAATAAAAATAATTTCATTGGAACAACGTTTATACATACGAATGGTCGTTTTTTTTTAAAGGCGGTGACAGTTGCAAATGTTTTGCACAGTACTGTATGTCTTCAGCTGATTTTCGACTTCAGGTAGGCGAAACTTTATGCAAGCTGTGCCTGAAGCCAAATATAAAGAATTGAAAATCAATTGAAAATGATATTCAAGCCAAAAAACATAAGGGTCCCAAAGAGCATGTTCCTTGTTTGGCAGTACGCCAAAATCAAATCGGTTAGTAGCCAATTTGGATGGGAAAAAGGATACGATGCAAGTTTCCAAAATGCAACGGAGTGACACAAACAACTTGTGAAAAATGCGGTGTAGCATTGTAATAATAAAAAAAATAACTATTTTAGATCTTTCTAAACAACATAATAATTTTTTTTACTTTAATTTCAATGTTACACTAATGTCACACACTCTTAAATATTAAGATAAAGCGTCGCCCTAAAATTGGGTTGCCGTAAGCACCATTTCAATGTTTCTGGGAAATCAACCAACCACTGGGATTTTTTCATTATTTTTTTTACACGATATCCATATGGAAATCTTTATTCAAAAAATGTTATAAGATATTCTTAAACACTTTTAGTTTTTAAAATATTGAACATTTCTTAAAAAATGACTGCCGTATACAAAAACAACATTTTCTTCTATCCATGCACGTATGTACGTCAAAAAACGGACAATAATAAATTTAAAAAAAATGTCTTTATTCAAAATGAAGGAATTAAAATACAAGTTTTCATTTTTCAATAAAAGACATAGTTTTTGAGAAAATAAATGTATATTCCACATGTTTTCTAAGTAGTTTTCTAAGTACTTTGTTAATCAGTACCTACTTTATTAATAAGAAAAAAAATCACAGTGTTTTTCATACAGTCTCTCGTTAATAAAATAAATAAGACAAAATAATAATAAAAAGTAAAACTTAACGACTCCAAACATTTTATACATTTTTGTTTATAACAAGAAATAACAAATCAGTAAAAAAAAAATAACATAATTAGTAGAATTGTTATTTTAATTGTTTAAAAAGACCTTCAAAATATTTTGTATCCTCTGATAATATAAAAGGATACAAATTTTGTATATCATTCATTTTTTCGTTTGATATATTTTTTGTTTTGCGAATTGTATTAAGATTTTGATTATATAAGTTCTTCGGTGTTCCCAAAAATTCAATTATTGAAATCGATTTATAATTAACGTCTCTAGCATTTGTTTTGAAAGATAGCTCAAATAAGTGTGGATTTTCGTATTTAATACATTTTATTTTGGAAAAGGACATAGCCGAAAAATTTAAGTGACTTGCTTTGGCAGTGTATGCTTTGAAATCTGATGGTTGCATCTGTATTAGTTTTAGAGTCACCTTCTCATAGCGTATGTTCTAAATATTCTCAATATTCTCAATATTCTCAAGATTCTTGTCAATTGCACTATGAACAGAGTCAACCTCTTGCATAAGTGAGTGTCCTAGAACTGAACAGTTTTGAAATATGACTTTCAAGTTTGGTGACAGGTGGAGAAAAATATTGAATGCCATTGACATGATTTTGTTCTCATATTTTTTGGGACACATGAATCACTCCATAATGTCAAAACTTCGACAGGAGGATGTTCTGTCAAGACTTGATGCAGTATTTTTATTAGAGCACTGGCTATATCGTCACCAGAACATATGATTTAATACTAATAAATTGCATTTGGTATGCACGTTACACAAAGCAATACTAAATAAACATTTAAAATTTGATGGCGTACGTTGCAGGATAATAGGACATTCGTCAAAACAATTCTTAAAGAAAAGTTTGCATAAATTGTATCATCGCAAATTTGACGTAAGTTCCAAAATTTGGCGTTAAAGTCAAAACAACAGCCGAACTTGATGAATTTGATGGATATACGTCAAAACCATTCTGAATATCTCAGCCATGGAAAGAGATAGAGCAAACCGCATAAAAGATTTGGAACGAGCTACCCCGAAAACATAAAACTGCATACCGAGTCCAAAAAGTGAATTTTGGCGTTTACGGAAACCCAATTTTAGGGCGACGATAGTCAGAATTTCAAAATATTAGCTATTTGTCTGATATTATAGTAAATTAATAAATTAAATTATAACATAAATACATAGGTTAATAACACAAAATAAGTTTCAAATTTATATATAATATATGGATGAGCATCCTTTCTTGACCAATGGGTATAAACCCAATTCCGTCCATTTAAAAAAATAACTATATATTTGCAGTTTATGATTTTTCTTAATATTCGTTCTATTTCGTCCTCGAATTGAATATCTTTGATAAAACCATTGCTTTATTTCCCACTTTCCCTAGAAAGACTCTATTTTATCCACAAGGGACATAACTTCGCTTCTAAAATATTTGTTGCTTCCGAAACTATTTGGGATAATATGCTTTGTGCAAAACCGAGTCAAAAATCCATTAGTACTCTTCGCCACCCGAAGTCTCAATATTTACTGTAGATCTTGTTATTGGAGGTATATATGCAGATCTTGTTATTGGAGGTCTATATGCAGAACGACAACAGTCTGGCATGTTTATTGTTTCCAGTATCATTAAAAAGGCTTTTTTTAAACTCAAAAACGTTAAACAAATCTATAATTGTTGAAATTATTTTACAATAAGTAAGAAGGATTACTTATGTACATATTTATGAATTATATATAAAACAAAACTGCTTACATATTTGTTGAAAGAGATAGAGGGTTTGATTCATCTCTTACTTTTCTAATTTTCTTCGTAGTATTAATTGTTCTTTTTTTCGTTTTCATTTTCAATTTGTAACAAATTTAAAATACGCCAAAACATTTTTACTTCAATTTGCTTTATTTAACTATCGTGCAAACGCTATCGTTTTGACGATTATCCTCTTACGTGAAGTGCGACTATCGTCGAAACGCTATCGTTTGACGATAATCGTTTTACCGAATGACCCCCCTGTTTTTTTTCCGAGACCTATCGTTTTTCAAAATAAAATTAAAGCTGAGGTCGGTTATTTTGAGTGAAACTATTTTTTTAACTAAACTAATATTATTATAACCAAACCCAACAAAAATTAATATACATAAATTATTATATACATACAGTTGTGTTCAAAAAAATAGGAGTGCCTGTTCTTTTAAGATTAAATCATAACTCAAAAGTTGTATAATTTTTTTTAATTTATTTTTTCTTTTGTACAAAATAGGAAATCCAGTCTTTTATTAATTATGCTTAAAGACTACTTTGTTTAAAACAAATAAGGTAGTAAAAACATGACTTCTATCAAAATAAATCAAAAACGAATTGTTCAAAATAATAGGAGTACACAAAATAAAGTATAAAAAACTAAAGAAAATATTCAATATAAACATTTTTTCTCAGTATTTTGTGGAAAACCCTTTGTTTTTTATAATTGCTGCACATTTGCGTGACATAGAGTTCACAAGGGCCTGACAACGCTCAACTGGAATTTGGTTCCATGTTTCCTCGACTGCGTCCCACAACTGCCTCGAATTTAAGGGTCTACGTCGAGAAACACCCTTTTTCACATCTGCCCATACATTTTCTATGGGATTGAGGTCAGGCGACTGAGCTGGCCAGTCCATGACCTCAACCCCATTGACCCGAAACCATTCCTTGGCAGACTTACTGGTGTGTTTCGGGTCGTTGTCTTGTTGAAATACCCATTTAACCAGCATATTCCAACTCGCATAAGGCAGCATCACACTGGACATTATATCCACATAAACGCGCTGGTCCATCGTGCCAATGATTTGATGTATGGGGCCAACACCAGCATATGAGAAACTGCCCCATGCCATCACTTTAGCACCTCCATGCTTTACCGTCTTAATAGTGTACCGAGGCTTAAACTCGGAATTTTCTGGACGTCGGACGTATTGCCTAGAGCCAGTTCCACCGAATAAAACAATTTTGGGCTCGTCAGTCCACAAAATGTTTCGCCATTTCTCTGCAGGCCAGTTAACATGGCTTCTTGCAAATTTCAAACGAGCGGCTACATGTTTTTTTGTAAGCATCGGCACTTTTCGTGGACTGCGAGCGGAAAGATTGTGTTCATTTCGCAATTTTTTTTATGATTTCACGTTTTTCGTCGGTGCAGTGCTTTCCTCGGCCCACTAAATAACCAAACTTGTTTAGATATTCGATATTCTAACTATTTTATATTCCTAATTTAATTTAGATACTTACTGTTTATTTTTTTTAAGTTTTTGATTATTTATTTTTTTTTTTACGTACAAAATAACTCACACTCCTATTATTTTGAATAGCCTGATTGAGAGTGAAGATCATTTGATCTCTGGTTACAAATGTAAACGGTTATTAATTGCAAACCAGTTCATTGTTTTATCATCTTTAATGTCCCGTTATACTTACTGGTAGAGAAATGGGCTGATTACCAGTATACACATGGTAAAAAAAACACTTGAGCAAATTTTGTAAAAGCACTCCTATTATTTTGAACACAGCTGTATGCCTTATCTTTTTGTGTTTTATTCTTGCAACAGAATTTATTATGTAATTGATTAAAAAAAATATATATACATAAACTCACCATTTCGGCCTTCATAGAACCACTGATAGCCATCTTCTGTAGTTTTTGTTTTACAAATATCCTGTATTCCGTTTACGAGTTGAGGATGATCTAGGAACTCTGGTGGAATCTCACGTCTACACATTGCACAACGACGATTTTTGTACGCAACACCCTGAAAGAATATTAATAAAATGATGATATTAATTCAAACCAAACAAAAAAAAAAAACCGACAGCAATACACATTCAAATCTATTATACCTAATAAAACCTGGCTTAAAAGATACAAATTAGAAAATCTAAATCTGCTATTCAATTCTCGATTTTTCTATAAAAACGTTTTGTCGATGCTGATTTTTTGAGAAAATACCTGCTTAGCGGTCAGAAGACATGACAAATAATTCTCTATGTTGTGACTAGGAAAAGTACAGTTTATATTAATGAAACGGTTTAGTACAAAATCTCCACAATAAGTCAATAAATTTTGTTTAGTTATAGCGAAAATTCGGTTTCATTATGCACTCTAAGCTGCTTTCATCTGGAACGCTTTATAGCGTTTTCTTTTTTGGTGGAAACCGGTCTTTTTTTTACAAAAAAAGGAATGAGGGAGAAAAATATTTAATCAGTTTAAGACTGGAAAAATATATAATGCAGGTAGTTGATGATCAAAAGTCTTTATATTTTATAAAAATTGTATAAGTTTTCAATTGTTTCAGTGAACTTATGACATAGGATGGGGTGATTTAAGAGGATTTTAGATAAATAATCAAAAACAAAAATGTTCGTACACAAGTCTGGTGGAAGACTGATTAAGTTTCTTAAGTGATTTATCAAATTTAAAATAATTTTTTTTTATATATCGTATATTTCACTACAAATATTCAAAGTGTGAACAGCAAAACTTAAACTTTTTCAAATACATATCGAAATACAACAATGAACACATCACACTCAATATTTAAAAGGAATTATTTAGAAACAGACTAACTCCAAATGTTTAACAACACTGAGGAGGTATAGTGCATTTTTGGGGTGAACTCTCCACTTTGGCTTTATGTTTGCAGTTAGGGCGTGATTTAGCAACACATACATACAAAATATGTGCGTAACCAAAATTTCAATCTCTCTATCTATTAAAAAAAAGGAATGATTCTCTCAAATAATTTTTGGGGAAACAAATTATTTGAGAATAATAGTTACCTTGTCTCACTTCAACTTCATACGAAAAAATAAAACCCCATTTACAATAATCTTAACGCATAATTTGGTGTGTTTTTTTTTCAACTGAAGTTAGCTTATATCGTTGTTTAATAAAAAGAAGAAACTTTATGGACGCAGACGTTTTTTTTTTAATACTTATTTGGAATCTTACTCTGCTTGTGCAAACTAAAAGTTTTTGTTTCACGTCGAGGAATTGAAAAATCATCGAAGAGTAATTTTTGTCATGAAAAAGTGGTTTCCCAAATTAATCATTCGGACACTGTAGGTCCCATCCATCCCTAACATTACTCACACACAGGAATGGTCGGGAGTTGTAAGTGACTTGGAGCTGGTTCTCTACGATATCTTTTGCCACATAATTTATTAATACGACTAAAGCGTGATTTTGTTTTAGAATTAGCAAATTTGACCTGAAAAAGCGCGGGTACCAGCAATTTTTTCTACTTTTCAGACTCAGAACAATAATTTTGTCTCAAGTGAACACTTTCAGAAGGGTTTTGAGATTGTCAAATAAAAACAACTTAAGTGCCAAAAAAACGCCATTGGTAAAAATGGAACGATACAGTCTTCAATAACGCATTGGAATTGCGAATTCAATTGCAATTTTGCAAAAACCGTTCCCTGACCCTGTTTTTTATCGAAAAGTTCTTTGTATACAAAGATGCTTTGAAAATCCTTATACAAATTTAGTTTTTTGAGTTTTTGAGTGTTGACAGCATAAAAATCAATTTTGGCCACAACAATCAAATCAAAGCTTGTAAATTACTCTCGCCAGAACTTAAGATTCTTAGCTCTTAGTAGCCTATTAGGCTTCATCAAAACCTTTAAATGTCAGACACAAGACAACTCACAAATATTGTAGGTTTAATCACTCACTTTTAGTAAGTTCAATACTTTAGGATATCACAATGGATCTAATTGATCTTAGTGTTGCGATAACGTCATCATCAATGTCAGCCCATCAACCTAACCTAACTTCCTCATCAACATTCTCATTACAAAAAGTTTAATAACTACTTCATGTGCGCGTTGCAGTTCTTTAAATTTTCAATACTCAATAGATAAAGAATCGATTTTATAGGACATGGGAAATACTTGAAATAACAAATACTTTAATACCTGGAGTTTAAAGGTATTACCAGAGTAGTCGGGTATCGGTTAAATGGGGCAAGTATCGAGTACTCGGGTCTAAATAAATTTGGTTTAAATGGCTCATTCAGCCCTAACATAAGTTTCACCCGAAAAATCGTTCACCCGTTAATATTTTATTTTCCCGAATTTTAAAAAGCTATCAGGAGTTTCGCCCAAATAAGGTTTCACTTCGAATTTAGAGTTGACAGTTCGAAAAATATGTACATATGTTCAGAAAATAGCTCCCAAAAAATGTTCTTATCTTATGTCAGTTTTTCTCCGTTTTCAAGCAAGGTACCAATTCGTGTTCAGAAAATGAACGAATCTAACTATCTGAATTTTTGTGCAATGATTAAATAAAGCGACAAATATGTAAAACAATTTGGTTTTGTTGATATTTTTTTAGTGCTGCATAAAAGTGTAATTGGCGTTATCTGGAAATGTAAATGATGCAAAGCGTAACCATGTCGGACCTGTTGCTTAAGGAAGAAGAAGAAGGCGACACTGCGGAGAGATCATTCCAATTCGTTAGACTGTTGTTACCTCCATAGTTAAACTTTGCCGCAATATCAGTGTTTTCTTGTATTTTCAGCAAAAGCAATTTTATAAGAGTTCAGTGATTTGAAATTGAAAAAATAATAAATTTATGTTAATAACTAGCTGACCCGACAAACGTTGTTTTGTCATATAAATAATCTCTAGAGAATATTTTGATAGAAATAAATAACTTATTGTAAGTATGTGGTCTATAAGTGGGAGAGTTATAGAGCACTGTAAACGGTGACAAAATGTTAAAACAACAAATCACCAAACAATTTTTTTTTATTTATTAAAACTTATTCTTTAAAATTATATACATATCGCTAATTATGACTATACTACAACAAAAAACAATATCAATCCCTTAATGCAACAGAGTGTACAACCACTCGAAAGCACGCCACGTATAATTGTCCGTGTGAAAAACATGAAGTGCTCAAATCAAAGCCGCAGACAGACATCGTTTGTCCTTGAGATTTATTCATAGTCATTGCAAATGCCAATCTAATTGGAAATTGAAGGTGAATTGAATTGGCACATCTGTGGGTATAATAGGGATTCGCGGTAATAATATATTTTCGCCTCGGAATTCGCCATGTAGAATAATGGCTTCGATAACATTTTTCATTAATTTTTTAATTACTAATCGCGTGCCGTTGCACAACCGTGGTGGGTTCAAATTACGAAACAAAATTATGCGGTGGCATGCCTGGTTAATCCAATGAGTTCAAAAACTCAGTTGGATAATTTACAGCTTCGGTAGCATCACTGTATCAATAGATTTGTATGACACCAAGTCTCCAGGTAACAAATGTTGTATCTTGAGATTTAATTCGTTGGCATCCACATTTTTTGCTGCTAAAATTGGTCTTTCACTCATGACTTGTATATTGTCTGTGTATATCAGGAAATATCTAGTCAATGAGAGCATCTTGTGAATCAATAATCGTGCAGAAATCGACCGGTAATTTAATGCGTCCAGTTTCATCTGTAGTAACTTTTGAGTCGCCTATATCTAACAGTTGTTTTGAGAATGTTTCAGCGGATGGGTCTCGAAGCATTTGAACACGCATATTTACTTTCAGTTACAATGATTTTAAGCACACGTTAATCTCATCAGCGGAATAACGGGAAGTGTTTGTCTAAAATCACCTGAAAAGAGTGCCACCAAATGGTCTGTCGTTGTTTTTTATATCTTTCAATGTCCTGTTCAACGCATCAAGCGAATGTTTGTGTGCCATAGTGCATTCATCCCAGATGATAATTTTACACTGTTTCAGAACTGTGGCCATGGATGATAGTTTTTTTATATTGCCCACCGCATCTGGGTTATTTTGAATATTTAGTAGCAGTTTAAATACTGAATCAGCTGTTCTGCATCCATCCAACAAAGTTGCCGCAATGCCAGAAGATGCAACACCATTATTTGATCGTATTTTAGCAAGAATTAGCGAAATAAGGAATGTTTTGCCAGTTCCACCTGATGCATCGAAAAAAAGAATCCACCTTGTCCTGCCGAAACTGCGAGCATGATTTCATAAATGGTTCTTTGTTCTTCATTGATTTGTGGGACATTGCGAGCAACAATCGCTGCCATTTCTACAATATTGTATTGTAGTTCACGATTCAATTCATTGTCTATTAAATAAGATGCATTTCGATTTGGTGAATGCATACCGAAATGACTGAGTGGTAAGTTGGCAATGATAATGCAAAGATCCTCAATAGCAATCAATGCTTCAGATTGTACATAGCATCACTGAATACTATCTATCGCAAGATCGTTGCACTGTGTACGATGTTGATGCAATTAAACAATAGCACTTAGGAATATAAAAAATAGATAAAAATCTATTCTCAGACCTACCGAATGTATATGCAAAATTTCATTGAAATTGGTTAAGCCGTTTCGGAGGAGTATGGCCACTAACACTGTGACAGGAGAATTTTATAAATTAGATTAACAATTTCATAAAAAAAACTTAAATTTAAAGTATGTTTTCGAACTCTTCGCCTTCAAACTTTTAGCTGCCAAATATGTTACATTTCACCCTAATTGAATGCTCATGAATCTTTCTAACATAATTTGTTTTGGGTAAAATTCATTATAAGGGGAAAAAAGGGTATTTTTCGCGAGTAGATTGCGGTTCAGCGAAAATCTTTATAGGAATGATTTACTTATGTACATGAGCCTTGCTTGAGGTATTGTCTACTTTTACGTAAGTGATTGAATTCAACATTCAACCCCTTGTAGTTTATATTTTCAGTTACAACAACTCAAAAAAGGATAACAAATAATCTTAAAATACTTTAAAACGGTCAATTCTAAAAAAAACGTTGTAAATAATAAAATATTGATATTTTATTATTTAAATTTGTTGTAGATTGCGTCCCTATTTTTTTCTATAGCAAATTAAATTAATACGTTACCAGCGAACCTTGCTCGAACGTTTCTGTGATGGAGCCGACTGTTCGAGATATAAAGAAAAAATTGAGTAATTTAAGGGACCAATTCCGAAAAGAGTACACCAAGTGCAATAAAGCTAGAAGATCTGGTGTTGCGGTCGAAAAAAAGTCTTTTTGCGTTACGACGACTAACTTTTATTTTTAGCAAAACAAATTGCTACTAAATAAATGAAATAAGTAGTCCCAGCATCCGGAAACCTCAACAGAACCCAACCTGAGGTACCCAAGTCAAAACAACATAAAAAACCCTACGAAAAATCGGTGCCTAAAACTCAAAATCAATGTTTCACTTCTCAAAGATCTGGAAGGTTTAAGAATATCTTCAGATGGAAAAATTGTATGGGTTGTAATTTCAAATCTTCAAAAAGATGTTGGATTCACCCAGTTGTTTTCTTTGCATAAATATTTCATTAATCCATGCACAACGACAACTTCTCCTACGTTGATGCATTAAATGACGGTATGAATTTTCTAAAATATAATATAACTATATATTCGAAATCTTCCTTTGAAAAAAATATTATTTTTACATCTGTGGAGATTATTAGTAGAGTACCTTTAGACGACTTCGAAATAAAAGATATAAGTTACAATACTAAAGTCCACTTTATTTAACACAAAATATTTCTTAATTAAAGATGAATATTATAATAATATAATTTAGGATACTTATGAGACGTGTGTATCACACGAGGTCAGCCAAGAGAAGAAAGTTAAATTCAATCGTAACATTTTAAAATGTCTATTAGCCTTCCGGCATTTGGTATTCTAGTACATTTCTTTTATATTCAGTTGTATAGTTAAAACAAAATTATTTTTAGTTAAGAAATTAGAAAGTAGGGTTCGCCACACATCCAAGGTTCATTCAGACTCCAGACCGGTATAGTCCACGGTCGGAAGCAGTGTATGCAGTCGAACGTTCCGACCCGTTATCGGCCGATAATACGGATTTAGTGTACAAGAGTCGTTAGTCTTCAAATGCAAAAGAAACCTTGCATACGCCCAAAGTAGAGGCGTCTGTACGTCGTACTATCCATTAAAAAAAGTAAGTAAATTGAGTCAACAAACAATTTACAAAATAAGTAAGGTTAAAAACGAACATATTTTTTATGATTAATCGGTGTTTCCTGGCCGTAATATTTTTAAAGCTATTCTAAAGACCCTTAGCTCACTGTACACACAAAAAATCAAAACTCTACGCATGCGCCCTTAATGCAGTCTCCCCCCAAAAGATATTGACCATAGTAAATAAAAAAGTTGCAATTTTGAAAAGGGTTAGTTTTTTTTTTTTAAATGAGTGAAATTCAAATTAGGTATAAACTGCTTGTATTCAAAATGTAGGCAACACAATTAACACTTAATAGATTTAAAAATGTTTAACCGCAAGAGAATGAGAGCAGAAGATGCCTTCATAATTGACAAATTTCCATAATTCAAATTAAAAAAAAAAAAGAAACCTATACTAGTGCTTTATGAAGGAGAACCCGGAACCACTAATAAATTCTCATTCGAAGGTTGCACTAACATCACTACTAAGATTCACTACTGCTTCCGCCTTCAAAATTTTATCATGTGTTGAACAAGAAAAAAAACATAAATAATCGATGATGGTAGCGATGGAAGTCTTATTTACGATTCTAGGTCATTTTCTTTATATTCCTCTACTTTGCATCTACATAATGTATCTCTCCTTCAACACAGTTTTAAAAAAAGAAGAAAGAAAACAATCAAATCTATTCATAAAGATTATTTATGCCATTCACATATATTTTGTGTACTTACTTTTACGCAGAGAAAACAGAAAATATGACCACACGGGAGTCTTGCGGGATGTATGCACGTTTGTAGGCAAATCGGGCATTCAATGACAGCTTCTGGGAAAACGTCTAGACGTGAGAAGAATAAAAAGTTTACAATACACAATTTTCACAAGTTTTTTAAGGTGCATACCACTTTCTGAATGCTTTGGCAGTAGATTTGTTTCCGATGAAATTGAACTTGACGGACATGGACCAGAATCTCCGTCTCCACCATTAATAATTATAATATTATCATCGTCACTTTCATCTGATATCACATTTATATTATTTTCATCACTTCTTGTTGCCATTTTATCCTAATTTAACTTTTTCCTACTCTAGGTTAGGTTTTTACAAAACTATTTGCTTTTAATTTATAATTTGTTGGAGTTCTTAGTTTTTATTCGACTTGAAGCCGACTGGGTTTAGGGCAGGTGCTGATGCACAAAACAGAAACACCCATTTTTTAGAAAATAAATACAAACGCTAAAAACCCTTCTATAAATTCTTTTTGATTGGAACAAAAATTGAAGACCAAAATGGCGTTCACAAATTGCAAGAACTATATTGAATTGAATTTAAGTTGCTTTCCAAAGCAAAACACAGAATTTCAGTGTTTTCTAATTGTGTATTAACTAGGAAGGAACAGTTTTATGTAATTATTTCAAATAAACTTTTGTTCTGGCAAAATATAATTCACAAACAATTTTCGTTAAAAGACAGACACCCCACAAAAGAAAGGAATTAAAGCGATGTTTAGTGTAACATATGCTTTTTTATTGGACTGCTGAAAGCTAAATGCTAAAGCTAAAAATCAAACAAAAACAGATGTAGTCGAACGAAAAGCCAAAGCTGCTAGCCGTAAGCTAGTGAAGTAGGTTTGTTCGATGGCACAACTCAGCTCCAATTTGTTGCGCTGGACTCGTTCCGATAGATTTCGTTTGAAGTGTGTTCAGCAATCAATTCGTCGAGTATTATAGTACGTTTCCACCAACAAATAATCCGAGATTTAAGGCAAGTGATTTAAAATAAATCATGAGGTGTTTCCACCAAAGAAAAGGAGATTAATTTGACGTTTGGTTTATGTCATAACAACCAAACTTCAAATTATTCTCCTTTCGAAAAGAAAAAAAATATGTATTTATTCACTCATCATCTGTAAGTAATTAGTTTTATTATATTCTTGTACATATTTATTATTTTTGTATAGGTACTTACATTTTATTTCGTCTGTGATTTCTTGAAAGTTGTTTATTGTTTTGAATTTGAGTCATATGAAAGTGAGACAGATAGTTTTTGTTGACATTTCTGTACCCTCCCTGTTAAACCAATGAACACGGTCATCTAAAATTTCTGCTGCTGAACACACCCTGTAGGAATCCAATGAACCACCAGAGGGCAGAAGGCGTTTTTAGGCGGTACTCAAATTTGGCGGTTGAAAGAGACGAACGTGTTTTAGACTGGATTGAATAAAGTTATATGAACACTAAAATCTTTTGTATTTTATTGAATTTCAAAGTATCTTTTAAATTTCCATCTGTCAATATACGAAATTGGCGTTTAAATGGGTCGGTTCAACAATTATTATCCGAAAAAGAAGTTTGTTTGATTTGACAAACTAATGTTTCCAAGTAGATTTCAATGAGTTTTAATTGAAATCTTCATTTGAGGAGATTAAAATTTGTATGGTAAATCTTCGAGATTTCAAGGAGATTTGTGACAAATCTAGCTAAATCTCGGTTTAATGCCCGGTGGAAATGTAGTATAAGATTGTTCTGCTTCCAAAAAAAATTCGTGAGTATGTTCATCAAACTATACTAGATGATATTTTAAGAATGAGCAGAAATTGTGTAAGGATCATTTACAATAGCAGAGTTGATAACAGCTTGGAAGTTTTTCGTTATTTTAGTTAACACAAGTTTAGCTATGTATACACCATTGGAACATGCATCGGCTCAACTTTTCCATTACCGCAGCATGAATTTCGACACGCGTTTTTTTTATTTGATAGATATGTGCAAATAAATAATAATTAAAGCAATTTTAGATCGAGGAAACATTTATTTCTATTTTAAATTAATTTTCAAAGTTAACTTTTTCACATACAAAAAAATTGTTGATTTTGACATTTTTTTCCTGTTTTTTGTTCAGTATTGCCATACTCGATTTTGTTTTTGTTGTGGACTTCTTTGATTTTAGTGCTCAAATGCAAAAAGTACTTTGTATATACCCAAACTCGCACCCACCCCAAATTCTATATAGATCCCAAGCAGAGGGGGGTGCAGGGGGCAGCCCCTCACATACCTAGCTGTTAGTACGCCGTACTATCAATTCAAAAAAACTTGTTTTAGGCTTAAAAAACGAAATAAAAAAAGTAGAGTTAAGTCCGAAAAAGAAAATATTGTAATGTTTATACACTCTTTATCTCTTTTAATATCGTGTCATAGTAGAATAAGACGTACGTAGCAACCGTTTATTTGTAGTAATTAACACTTGTGCAGAACATTTAGAATAAGGGGCAACATCTAGTGATAAAGAGGAGAACTCACTTCGTTAAGCATCTAGTGATTAATAGGTGAACTCGCCCCGTTAAGCATCGAGAAACATCTAGTGGCTAAGAAGAGAACTGGCATCGTTAAGCATCTAGTGATTAATATGAGAACTCGCCTCGTTAAGCATCGAGAAACATCTAGTGGCTAAGAAGAGAACTAGCTTCGTTAAGCATCTAGTGATTAATATGAGAACTCGCCTCGTTAAGCATCGAGAAACATCTAGTGGCTAAGAGGAGAACTGGCTTCGTTAAGCATCTAGTGATTAATATGAAAACTCGCCTCGTTAAGCATCGAGAAACATCTAGTGGCTAAGAGGAGAACTCAATTCGAGAACATTCAGCGCCTACAAGAACCTAGTAGTTTCTCGAACCAATTTGAGGTATATAAATAGGCGCTCGGAAGCGAGGCGGTTTATTATTGGTTGTGAACTGCGAAAAAAAAGACTGTGTTTAAAAAGTAATAATTGAAAGTAAAGACTGTGTTTGAAAAGTAATAATTGAAAGTGTTCAATAAATAAGTTTGGAGCGATTTAAATAAAGTAAATTTGTGTTTTATTTACAAGTGTGAATAAGTTTTAATTATCGGACCAAGCCGAATATTATAATATCTTTTTATGACTTAAAGGTGTTTCCTCGCCAATATTTAAAACATGTTCTATTGAGACCCCTACCTAACTGTACAAAAAATGGAAAGTCGCCCCGGAACATCTTCCAATATTAGTCAAACTGTCAAAAGTCATCGAATAGCATCCAATTAAATGACAATTGTCAATTTTCTAGCAAAAGAAAATTGTCTGTTTATACAGATGGTTCATTTTATCCAAATATTACACAATTTTTTGGTAAAACATCGGCTGATAATTTTTTGTAAGTACAACAATTAAAAATTGTCTATTTATTCGATGGGGAAAATTCAGAAAACATAAACTTGTTAGACTCATTGGAGACAGTTTTCTTTACAGATGACGGAGAATATCAAAATTTATTTTAGAAATGGAAACAGCAGACCGTACAGAAACATTTATAAGTGAAGCAATAATAAACCAAAAATAATAATAATAGGAAGATGAGTTGGCACAGCATAGACGTAACAAATTTGGACAAAATATTGGGTAGCATGTCGCGTCGTAAGCAGGAAGGATTGGATACAAAATTGTTCGTCGAATTGTAAAGCGGGTAACAAAATCTGTATCCCGATTTCTTGCCTATGGGTTCAATCAATTTTACCACCTTCTTTTTTGAGTTACTGCATTTATCGTAAAGCAAAATACAAATATGCGTGAGAGTAAATTGAAGAACTTTATTTGTTTCTAAAAACAGCATCGACTAAAAGAATTTTGACCGATATATTGTCTCTCCTCCCCTGGCTGAATTTTCTTCGCATTTTGTCAAGGCTGAAATTGAAGTTTGACCAATTGGTTATACATACATTCGTTGACGGCCATCTCCATGGCATCCCCAACGTCTTATTCTCAGGTAGTTCTTACAACCTGCATCTCACATAAATCACCTAGTCTCGATCTCCTGGTTAAATTGTAAATTTTGTTCATGTTCATTATCCTTTTCAACTTTTCTTTGTATAACTTTTTGTTCGCTATGTTGCCAGATAGGAACATCTTATTTCTTTCCATTTTCGTAGAATGGAAATTATTTCAAAATTCTGTATTTGTTTTCTTTTTTTGTTGTTTCCTGTTCAAAACTTTCTTAAACATTTATTCAGTTAGTGGACAACCGTCCAAGTATTTCAAAATACAAAAAAATGGTATTTAGACGGACTCAAAACTATTGAAATAAGTCAGCCAATTTCAGTTGGACGATTGGCTGCCATATTTTTCTGTCGCTTTTGATATATAAAATTGGATATTTACATTGGTGATAGAAATTTTTTTTTCTTTTGCGAAAAATCTTTCAATATTTGAAGACCTTTTAGCTTTACATACAATTCAATTTAATTTGACAGTACCTCAAAAACGTACCGTTTTTTTCTTTAATTTGAATTTTTATAACAAAAGTAAACGTAAATTGTATTTGTTTCTTTTTTTATGATTGATCGATTGTAACATTTTTCCGCACCTCAACATCCACAAAGAAACTTGGAGTTCTCCAGATCAATCTATCGTCAACCAGATTGACCATATTGCGATCGACGCTAGACACGCTTCCAGCATCATGGATGTCTAAACTTTCCGGGGAGCTAACATCGACTCGGACCACTACCTCGTTGTAGCCAAGGTAGCACTTCGGGTTTCCCGACCCAAGGCAAAACACAGTCGAATGGCTACAATCGCAGGAGATCGCCAAATCCTTTTCCGACCGAGTTACAAGGAACCTCTATCGAAGTTCTCTGCCGCCAACACAATGTATCGAAAACCAGTGGCAACATTACCAAGATGCCATCAGAGAAGCCGCCTCTGACGTGCTGGGTTTCAAGAAGTCACCAACAAGGAACCCCTGGTTTGATGAGGAATGTCGGCAGGCAAATGCAGCCAAACAACAGGCACGCAAAGCGGCGCTGCATAAAAGGACGAGAGCTGCTCATGAGCTCTATGAGCAGAAGAGGCGAGAGGAACACCGACTTCTCAGAAGGAAAAAGAGAGAGCATGAGAAGCGTGCGGGCGAAGATGTTGAGAGGTTTAAAAGCAGGAATGAAGTTCGAAAGCTTTATGAACAGGTGAAACGAAATTCACAGTACATAAACCTAGAACCGAAGGCTGCAAAGACGAAAGTGGAAACATCATAGTGGAATCGCAGTCAATGCTGAGGATATGGAAGGACCACTTCTGCAGACTGTATAACGGCGACGACGAACCGAATTCCGCTGTCAGGCAGGATGATCCACTCAACATAGACGACGAAAGCCAACGTAACTTTGAGGTAGTCAAGGTCTTCGTCTACCTAGGCTCCGCTATTAACGCAGAAAACAACACCAGCGTTGAGATCAAACGAAGAATAACTCTTGCTAACCGCTGTTTCTTTGGGCTAAAAAAGCAATTGAGTAACAAAGTCCTCTCTCAAGGGTCCAAAGTGTCGCTATATAAGACCCTCAACATCCCCGTCCTGCTATACGGTGCAGAAGCATGGACTATGACAAAAGCGGATGAAAGCACCTTGGGTCAATACGAGAGAAAAGTTCTTCGTGTGATCTACGGTCCCGTATGCATAGAAAGGGAGTGGAGGAGAAGATGCAATTGAGTAGCAAAGTCCTCTCTCGAGGGACCAAAGTGTCGCTATATAAGACCCTCATCATCCCTGTCCTGCTACACGGTGCAGAAGTATGGACTATGACAAAAGCGGATGAAAGCACCTTGGGTCGTTTCGAGAGAAAAGTTATTCGTGTGATTTACGGTCCCGTATGCAACGAAGGGGAGTGGAGGAGAAGATGGAACGACGAGCTGTACGGGCTGTATAGCGACGTAGACTTAGCCAGAAGGGTAAAAGTCCTACGACTAAGATGGCTGAGTCACGTAGAGTGCATGGAAACCAAAGCTCCGGCCCGGAAAGTCTTCGAATCCACGCCCACAGGACAGCGCAGTAGAGGAAGACCGCGAATCAGGTGGCGCGCACAAGTGGAAAATGACCTCACCCAACTTGGAGCGCGAAACTGGAGACATCTAGCTAGGGAGCGAGCTAGATGGAGAAGTTTGTTGGGTGAGGCCCTAGTTCACACAGGGCTATAGCGCCACCTTAAGTAAGTAAGTAAATAAGATTGTAACAAGCAATACACAATACAATGACAGTTAAACGCTTTCAAATCATCTTATTGAGCTGAATGACGGATTGTTGCTTTATCGATTTGACACTTCAATACTAAGTTAAGAAACTTCATGTTGTTACGAATTGCTTAAATCGTCCACTTTAGGAACGATGAAAGTTACCGATTGTATCAACAATGTTTTACTGTCGTTAGAAGATTATACATATTCGGGATAGTTTGAATTCCTTTAATCCTGGCTTTATGAAGATTTAACGAAAGTTCAAGATCTGCATAATCTCCAAGATTAAGGAAATTAAATTGTATAGCTGATCCGTGAGAATTCAAGATCAGATGTCAGCTACATTGAATCTCGGTTTATTAGTAGTTTAAATCATAATGATTTTAAAGACTCACAAGGAATCTTGAAAAAAGTGAAGACATTAAGGCCGCATAGACCAATCAAGACATTAAACACTGTTGAACTACGCTAATAATATAGTAGAACACAATAAACTAGTTTAAAAATTGCAAGTAAATCGAGGTTTTATTTTTTTAATCAAAAATAACGACTACAGTAATTTTCAGAAAATGAAAATTAGTTTTCCTTCCTTTAGTTAACCAAACCGGTCTTAGAATCGATCCAGTCCAAGTAAGAGGTTACACGGGTGAAAACACCTGGCCAGCCAACTTCACAACCCAATGAGATACCGAATGAGGTAGCTCCGATCAAGATGTTCTCACCGTTTTCTTGGTAGACCAATGGACCACCAGAGTCACCGTTGCATGTTGAGCGTCCATCCTTTCCTGAGATGCAAATCATGTTGGGTGTGATCATGCCAAGGTAGTAAATGTTGCAGGTCTTTGAGCTGATGACGGTGGTGTCAATGAAGTTCAAGACAGGTGAAACAGAAGTTGCAGCTAAGGAAATGCAAGTTAAAAAAAATCCAAAATTTAAGGTTTTCACTCAAAACTTACAATCGCTGTCCTTGCCCCATCCTGAAGCAACAACGGTGTCTCCAACATAGGTTGAGTAAGAGGCACTCTTCTTTGGCAATTTGGCTGGTTGGATCAAGTCTGTGGGTGGAAGAATGAAGAATGTTAGGAATTTTCTTTAATTTCATCTAAAATGCTCTTCTACCATTGAATTCAACTGGAGCTGGTAATTTGATCAAAGCAATATCGTTGGTGATGGTCAAGCCATTGTATTCCTCATGGGTGAAGATTCCTGCTTTCGAAACGTAGATGCGCTCTTGGCCAGGCTCGTTAGCGTCCTTGATATTGAAAGCACCCAAGTAGACTTCGACAGCGTCGGCATCAACTGTGCAATGAGCAGCTGTGAGAACCCAACGGTCCGAAATCAAGGTACCACCGCACCATGCTGATTGTCCTCCCATTTGCAGGGAAAGACCAGCTTGGTATGGGAATTGTCCTTTCTTGGCAACTTCACCATTGGTGATACGGCTGCCATTGTCGGGAATGGTACCAGCAGCTGCGCAAGCAACCAACAAAGCCAAAGCAAATACAAGTTTCATTTTGATGAAAATTCAACTGATTTCGATGAGAATTGGTTTCGAGCTTATATAGGCAAACAAATTCGCAATCAGTATTGGGATATCAAGACTGGATAGTGGGTGATTGACATTTTTGACATTTTCAAGTAAGATTAAGTTTTTAGCATTGTTATAATCTTTTTCATCATAAGGTGATTTCTTGATTGCAAATATCAATATATATTATGTATTTTGAGAGTATAACACAAATTAAAGTTGTTTTTAAATCAACATTAACGATTTTTTTGTTGGTACAACAACTGTCAGAATATGATATGTAAGGATCTAAAGTGTTTCAAATTATGGACTGGGTTTTGTACTCAATAGATAGGAAAGTTGAATTCTATTCTTAGGTCTAAACTGGTGTGACCTTGAAAATTCGAAAAATTCCCATTATAGGAATTGCCTACTCCATTTTCAATGATATGCATAATCTCTTTGACAGCGGAATTGGATTTTGCATTACCATTCATTATTGGCAGCAATACTATTCATGGTAAAAACAGTGACTATATGGCCTTGTATGAAATGTACAATTTTATCTTCATTATCCTTGATACCTTTAGTTTTTAAACAATCAAATGTATACCATTCATATTTATTCTTTCCCGCACAAAGAAGCCACCAATAGTGCTTTAATATTTAAATTGTCATTATTATTATTTATTTTTCGGAGGGACCAATTAAATAATTCATTTAGTTTCTGGCATTTAATTAGGTAATGAAGTTTTTTTCGTAAAGCAAACCAATTTATTTTGTAAATTTATCTACCAACAAACCATTATTACAGTTTGTAGCATTCTATTTGGGAAAATAATTTTGATTTGTTTGGACTTAAAATCATATTTTCTTAAATTAATGAACCGCGATCTCTATTGTTACGCGTTGTTAAACTATAAACCTCTTCATGATGTCGAACTGTCAAATTCTGCTTTGTGATGACAAATGGAGGATGATTATAATGGGTTTTTCTATGGGTAAACTCAGATTTCCTTCAAAGCACAATTGGATCTGTTTTTTTGTTTGCCATTGTATTTTATCTTCGTATTGTATTAGTGTAGGTGCAAAGAGGGGCAAATCTGCCAAAAATCCACATCAATTTATTTTGACCCATGGAATGCATAAAGAGGGGAAATTTGTGTTTTGACTTATTTATTTTGATTTAGTTTGCCCATGGAAAACCCTATAAGATAAGAGGAACATTAAAACAGTGTTACCAACCCAAAAACAAACAAATGTCGATATTCTTAAAATGTGCGCTTCTTTTGGTACACGCTACACAAATGAAATAATAAATCCAATTTAAAAAAGCTTATAGCCGTGTTTTGTTGGTAAGTGAATACATACGCTACATCGCTTTATTTAGGACGGAAACAACAACAACGGTTAAGTAAATAAAAATAAGTCAATAGTCAAAAAATGTAGGAGGCAAGTAGGTGTTGCCAAAATAAATAAATATTTATTTTAGTGTGCGCTTCGTCTTTACTAGATTAAATATATGATGGTTTCCGCAAAACTTTTTTGTTATTTTATTACAAATACTTTTAATCAAATGTTGAAAACAAATAGAGAAAACAGGTTTTAATTCGACATAAAAACAAAACTTCTGAAGCCATCCATGCAAAATTGACGTGTACAATTGTACATGTGCTTTGTTAAAAATACCAGTGGTGCCAATAGTAAAAATTAAATTAAAAGTGAGTTGTTAATAATACGTGACTATAGCATTGGTCAGGTTCAGGCAACATAAGGGACTTCATTTGCACTTGCAGTCAACTTCATTCTTTGAACATAAATGTTGACCAAGCCAACTAGTTAGTTTTTCAAGTGTCATGAATTTCAAATTCAGAACTTTACTTTGCAAATCTCTACTTTAAGTTCATTGTACAAAAAGTACCAACAAAATTATTGTCTAAAAAAAAAAATCCTCAGACAAGCAACAAAGTCCATCACGATTTGTATTTTGTATATTGTTAAGAAATACTAGTTGTTTCTATTCCAAATTGACAAGGAAACCTTTTACAGAAAGCATTAAATAAAGTTGTACAGAAAATAAATAAATAATAGAGTAATAAAGTTCAGCTTTCAGTTGAATGAAAAAAACCATGATCAATTGACATTTTGATAGAAGTAGACTTGACTTATAGTAAGGGAGATTTTTCTTGACTAATTTTCCAGTCAAATTTTTATTAAAGTTGCCTTAATTGAAAATAATTTTTTGGCAGCTGGCCAATCAGGTACTAAAACTTGCCTAACTTTCAAGTCCCTTATGTCGTCTGAACCTGCCCATTCTCTTAGTACATGTACTGAACTTACTTTGTGGTACCAAAAAAAAACATGTCCAATATTAAAATAGACATCGGAATTTAGCAATGAAAATCCATGCTAGATATATGGTTAATAACGGTAGTGATAAGGTGAGTTTATTTTAATTCTGACACAGAAGTATAAAACATAAGCAGAATAATGGTGGATTTGCATGTATCAGCATTATTGCACGTCCTTTGGTCTCTGCGTCATAATAAATATAAGACTTACAAAATGTATGAAAAAAATTAAGAAGATTTTTAAGAAATGTGTTTGTTGAACCGACGATGATTACTTTTCGAAGATAGAGGGTTTTAACTGAGATTTATTACTAGTTAAG
The DNA here is from genome assembly GCA_951509635.1 of Eupeodes luniger. Classification (NCBI taxonomy): domain Eukaryota; kingdom Metazoa; phylum Arthropoda; class Insecta; order Diptera; family Syrphidae; genus Eupeodes; species Eupeodes luniger. Next base: position 46,664,030 of record OX608074.1, on the reverse strand, counting down.
ATGAATAGTACCGTGGCATGCTGGTTAGGGCGAAGGACTGTCATGCCAGAGGTCCATCCTTCATATTACTCCTAAGTCCTAACTCCTACACAATAATTGCTGAGAGTTGTAAGTCGCTATAGACCCTGAAAAATATGGCTTGATAAATTGAATGAAACCCTTAGCGTTTGATTTCATCAAACTTCAAACATTCTGTCAAACTTCACTTCACATTTGAATTTGACCGATGATTTACTACTCTGAAAAAAGACACAATTCCTGAGTTTTTAGGGGAAATTTCATGAATTAGAGGAGAAATTACACGCACACTAAGAAATACTTTATGAGGCCAGTTTCCGGTTTAGCTTGTAGGCAAACCAATATGGCTACCGAGGATTTATATCTTTACTAGAGTGTTTTTGGTACAAACTTAGTACTGGATTTATGTACATACACATAAATATCTGCATTCGCAAGATAAACAAGGTGTAAAAATCAGCGTTTGTTCAATAGAGACAGAAGATGAAAATGCTGAAATCAAACATATCACCTTATTGCAGAGTTAAGTCAATCTTTCAAACTTTTGGATTTTTGGAGTATATCAATCCCATTTTTCTTTTCAAAAAAGCAGATGGACATAGATAATAAAGTTCGTTTGAATACCTCTTTTATTCTTCCGAACTGGCTATCAATTAATTATGAATGATACCTTTGTATATAAAATCTATAGTATTCTCATGGATCTGTTTTTTGATACGTTCGCCAAAGCCTCAAGGTGGCGTTAGAAGTTTTATATACAAAGTTAAGTAAAAAAAACTGAAATACATAGCTAATGTCGCCGTAGCCCACTAGGTGCCGATCCCGTAAAAACCCACGATGATAGTACTATAGGTTTTATATACAATGATGACACACAAATAAATGTGTTCGTTTTCTTATAAAATAAATAAATTAGATGGCGCAACAGTCCGTTAAGATATGGGCCTAGTGACTTACAACTTTCAACCATTGCTGTGTGCGAGTAATGTTGTCAGGGATGGAGTAGACCTACAGTTTTAAGCCGAAACCCAACAGCTAATTTTTAAAGAATTGGAGGATTTATCAATTTCTGGCAAGAGGCAGGGATTGAACCCAAGACCTCTGACATGACAGTCCTACACCCTAACCATCACGGCAAGGGTACTTCGTATACTTTTTAGTAGTATAATAGTGGATCTACATTGTTCTCCAATTTCAAGTGGATTCAAAACATTGAAATAACGTTAGTTGGGTTGGGTTAGAGATCTTTATCATGTAAATGCAGATTTTGGAAATTGGAATGATGCAGATACGATGAAGAACATGTTTATCCTCGTGGGCTCACTCTTTCACATACGCGGTTTTCTGGGATCATGCAGATATACGTAAATTAGATCTATTAAATAAAAATAGTTGACCAAAAATGAAGAGATATTCATAAATGCTAGTTATAAAAAGTGCCATAATGTAATGTTTTTGGCATACATCTATCCCGCTCTACTTTTCAAATGCAGATAAATTCCATGAAGGTAAAAGGGCATTGTTTAAATGAATTAAAAGATAAACTAATCATAGAATTTTTGAAGGAAAAAACCACTTGTAAAAAAATGTGAAATGGTGATTCCAATCGAAGTATTAATTCTTTACCTAATCTTTTTAATACACGATTAATTTATTTGACATTAATGTCGATATAGAGTTGTTAATACAAACATACATATATACGTATGTTTGTATGTATATATGAATTGAAATATTTTCGAGACATTATTATAAATTAAGTTGATTTTGAATCAATTTTAAATTGATCACAGTTAATAAACCAAAGTCAATTTCACTCACAATTAAGTTTGATTGATTTATCAATATTGATTTTAGTAAATATTTATAATTAGTAGATATTTATATGATAAGTAAGTTCAAATCGGATTTTTAATACTACCATAATGAGGTTAAATTATGATTTTCAATTGAAATATAGCTATCTATATGTTTCAGCAGGGTGTTTCAACAAACACTTTAAGCCTTTTAAATGTGAAGTTCAAATAATAATTCATTTTGAAATTATTCTGAAGCTTAGTATAGCCAGTTGCATTCCTCCCCTCAAACAATTCAACCGTAATACTCGTTCTTTTAGGAATGCCCATCAGTTTACCCTTGAGCCCAATTTTGGACGTACTATAAAGTACAGAGATTCTTTTCTTAGTCGCACTACACGAATGTGGAATGCTTTACTAGACTCAATATTTCCCACGCATTACAATGTGCAGGCATTCAAAACCAATGTGCATCGGTATCTCCTTTCAAATCCTATCCTCCCTTCCTAATTACTCGCACTGTGTATTATCATTATAAAAAAAAACAAAAAAAAATACGATTGGAAGGTCTTTCAGAGGATGAGTTGCCAATTTTTCGTTTTTACTGACTTCTTTTTCGTTATTATGCCAAACGATGACTTCCTATTTCTTTACATTCTTTCATTCCTTTACACTTTTGTAGTTGGGTTCTGCTCAAAAATTGTCTGCCAATTAAAAATTAGATGATGTTGTTGGCAAGAAATCATCCAATATCCAATTAATTGACAATCGTCCAATTATTTGAAAATACAAATATAGTGGACGAGCTCAAACGATTGCAAGAAGTCGGAAAATTGTTTGATAGAAAATAATACGATTGGCTGCAAATTTTTTTCCTGACACTTGTGTGCTTACATGATTGATATAAAATTGGTTACTTATTTTTGCGCAAAATCTGTAAATATCGGAAGATCTGTAAATAGTGTACATTTAGAGGAGACACAATTTTAAGATTGATATAATTTTAAGATTCATGCCAGTGTCTTGGGTTCAGTCCCTGCCTGTGCCACCTAAAGCTATTTTCTTGTGAGCAATTGACAAATACTCGAAGAGTAAATCTTGTCATGAAAAGTGCTTTCTAAAATTAGCCGTTCGGATTCTGATTAAAACTGTAGGTCCCCTCCATCCCTTACATTACTCTTACACAGGAGTGGTTTAGGATTGTAAGTTACTAGGCTCTGGTTCTCTACGAGCCGTTGGGCCACCTAATTTTCTGTTTGCAGGAAATACCCAACGGAACTTTCTCCTTTGATTTTAGTGAATTGACACCTATCATACCGAGACTTAGGAAAATCAAAATGTATAATTTTAAGTAGTTTTTTGTTATCAGTTAATCAATTGGACAATTTATTTGTGTTATTAAATGAATACTTTAAGCTATAGGATCGCTTTCATTGAATAATAATATTGTTTGTTCTTTTATAAAATAGTCTTTCATTTAGCTAATCCTTATCAATATTCACTCCGGAAATATAAAAAAAAAAAACAGAGAAAATTGAAATAAAAAAAAAGATATTAAGACAACAAATATACCAAAGTTCATCTATTGAACTTCTATTAAAGCATTTTCTGATCCAATGACGCCTAACGCGCGTTCCTATCAAACACTTCAACATTCCAGAACCTTCACAAAAAATGATCGAGCAAATTGATTATGTACTGTACCTGTTCAAACGTCTGAAGATAAAGTAAATGTACTTACTCTAATTTCATGCTAAAAACTTATCATATACGAAGAAAATCTTAAACTTGTCAAATGCCAATCATCCGTTATCCAGTTTTGATAATAATCCTGATTGCAAAATCGACTATAAAAGCCCAAAACAAATTCAAATCGAAATTAGTTGAATTCCTCACAAAATGAAACTTGTATTCGCTTTGGCTTTGTTGGTTGCCTGCGCAGCTGCTGGAACCATTCCCGACGATGGCAGCCGTATCACCAATGGTGAAGTTGCCAAGAAAGGACAATTCCCATACCAAGCTGGTCTTTCCCTGCAAATGGGAGGACAATCAGCATGGTGCGGTGGTACCTTGATTTCGGACCGTTGGGTTCTCACAGCTGCTCATTGCACAGTTGATGCCGACGCTGTCGAAGTCTACTTGGGTGCTTTTAACATCAAGGACGCTAGCGAGCCCGGCCAAGAGCGCATCTACGTTTCGAAAGCAGGAATCTTCACTCACGAAGACTACGATGCTAATACTATCACCAACGATATTGCTTTGATCAAATTGCCAGCTCCAGTTGAATTCAATGGTAAGAACTCATATTACCTGAGGTTATAGAGTTCTAACGGTTATTGTTTTGCCCACAGACTTGATCCAACCAGCTCAACTACCAAAGAAGAGTGCCGCTTACTCAACCTATGTCGGAGACACCGTTGTTGCTTCAGGATGGGGCAAGGACAGCGATTGTAAGTTTTGAGTGAAAACCTTAAATTTTGGATTTTTTTTTAACTTGCATTTCCTTAGCTGCAACTTCTGTTTCACCTGTCTTGAACTTCATTGATACCACCGTCATCAGCTCAAAGACCTGCAACAAGTACTACCTTGGCATGATCACACCCAACATGATTTGCATCTCAGGAAAGGATGGACGCTCAACATGCAACGGTGACTCTGGTGGTCCATTGGTCTACCAAGAAAACGGTGAGAACATCTTGATCGGAGCTACCTCATTCGGTATTTCATTGGGTTGTGAAGTCGGCTTCCCTGGTGTATTCACCCGTATCACTTCCTACTTGGACTGGATCGATGCCAAGACTGGTCTTGTTGCATTGTAAAATCTAAGATCAATACCAAGTCAGATTTTAATTTAATAAAGTCTGAAATAACTACATTAAATGTTGTTTAATATTTCTTTTTAAGGTTTAACATAGTTAAAAAAAGTTGGCAAAACATTTAAAAGCAAGAATTGATAAAATAAGCCAGAAGATAATACGTGAGGTTGAGGACGTTTTTCCAATGATTAGATTGGATGTTTATGAAAAGTCTCACCATTTGAATGAAGGCTTCGCGTATTGAATCAAATGATTGAAAACATACTTAGCCGCCATTTATAGCTATCATTGGTTTTTATCATTGAAACCAATCATTGGAAATTTTTTGGCAGGTCGTTTATAGTTTTCATTAAAAATGTCTGCCATTGAAAATAATCCAGGTTAGGCGCCAGTTATAGCTCATTGAAATCGATCCGGAAAAATTTTTGAATCGATATTTGACGGTGTTTCTCTTTGATTAGAAATGAAAATTATATTTTTAATTTTTTTTTTCAATGTTTGAAGACCAATGGCGCCTTAGGCGCCAGTTATAGCTATCATTGAAATCGATCCGGAAAAATTTTTGAATCGATATTCGACGGTGTTTCTCTTTGATTAGAAATGAAAATTATATACTGATCGATCGGAAATCACACAAAGAATTTTTTTGGAGAAAAAAAAAGTTTAGTTGCACAATTATTTTTCTCTAAAAATGTATTTTTCTTTTTTCCGGAAGGAAATTCATTTTCCTGAACAGCTGATTCTTTTATGACCAAAAATGGAACAAATCGTTCCAATGATTTGTGTTTCAATTTCACTCAATTCCAATGACAGATTTCTGTCAGAAAAAGTTTTTCGGCTGCATTTCAATCAGGAAATTTTTTCCAATGACAGAAATTTTTAATGAAATCTATAAACGACCTGCCAAAAAAATCCAATGTTTGTTTTCAATGATGAAAACCAATGATAGCTATAACTGGCGCCTTAAAGTCCATCGACCTGTCATTGGAACTTTTTGAAATTGGAACACAAATCAGTAAAAACTTTCATTTCCGGATTGATTTCAATCTTTGTGTATATATGTATATTTACAAATATATACATATACAAGGTTTCAATGATAGCTATAACGATTTTCAATGAAGCGTTGAGCACTTGTATCAGTTCCGATGATATACGAAAAATATATGTCAAACAACAACAAGCCAAGAAGACGAATTCGAATGTGGACGAAAACATTGTTTGTGTACAATTTTCTTCGCTAGCCATAAAGGAGAAAATCATGCAGAAAAAAAAAACTGAGAAGATGAAATTAAATGCAGCTTTGTTTGCCGGTTGTAAGAAAAAAAGTATTTATTTAAATGATTCTTTAACTAAATATAATAGAGCTTTATATATGTCTGTTAAGAAGTTTAGAGTTGAATATAAATTTAAATATCTTTGGTTCAAAAATTCAAGAATAATGCTGAGAAAGGTTGATAAAGGTGAGATAATTATTATAAGATCTTTTGAAGACTTACATAATATACAAGCTAGTTACTCATGTTAAATTCCTTAAATAATTTTGATCTTAGTAATAATAATCTCACCACATCAACTATTCATAATAAATTTGATTGTATTCTTAATTTTGATTCTATTAACCAAAAATCTATTTACGCTGTACATCAAAATATACGTAGTTTGCGAAGTAATTTTGATTTGCTAACTTGTAACCTTGAAGCCTTTGAAAAAAAACCTGATTTTATATTTGTTTCGGAGATATGGATATTTTCTTATGAAATTGAAGATTTTAGTTTACCAAATTATAACTTTTTAGCCAATACAAATGATTCGTATGCTGCTGGTGGAGTTGGAGTATTTGTGCGTGATTCGTATGAATGTGAGCTTAAGATTTATAGTTTGACAAGTGCAGACATTATGAAAATTACTGTTTTTATTTGTGATGAAATGTTTAGTTTTATTTGCATTTATAGACTTCACTGTAAAACTATACAAGTATTTATTGAAGAATTCTCTGTTCTGTTAAAAAGTGAGCGAGCAGCTAACCTAATAATCTCAGGTGACTTTAATTTAGACCTGCTTACATACAACCCCAACCTAGATGCATATAATTTATTAATTTCAGAGCATGGACTTACATCATTTGTCAATGAACCTACAAGACCTGTTGCAGGTTCCTGTCTTGACCACATCTTCGGTCGGTTTTCAAAAATTGATCTTAACGATTGTGCCGGAGTAGTCTTTGATCTTGGTATTTCTGATCATTGCATGACGGGTATTGTCTTCAAGGTTTTAAAAAATGTTGAGCAAACAAACGTTAAACGTAATCATAGGCAATCTAAAATCGATTTTGGAAAGTTAATTCAGTATTTAACGTTAGAGAGTTGGGAAGAGGTTTATATGGAAGAGGACCCTTCAAAAGCTTATAGTTTATTTTTGAATCGTTTTAAACAGCTAATCAACAATTCGTACTATGTTATCAAAAAAAGGACAAATATAAAATTAAAGCCATGGATAAATAAATTGCTCTTAAAATCCATACATTTTAAAAATAAATTATATAAAAAATGTCGAAAACATCCGCTTAATACAAATTTAAAATTACGCTTTAAAAAAATTAGCAAGGAAGTTAATAATAAAATTCATCAGAGTCGCGATAGTTATTATAACAACAAAATAATAAATGCAAAGAATAATCCAAGAGAAGAATGGAAAGTCGTAAATGAAATTATAAACAGAAAACAAAATAGTCAGTCAAATTCTATGACAGTTGAATATGGAGATACATGTATCTCAAATCCAAAAGAAATTGCAAATCTTTTCAACAATTATTTGACTAATGTTGGTAAAACTTCTTTTCCTCGTGATATCACAAACTCTTGTGAATGTTGTAATAGCTTCAGCTCTTCAAATGTGGTGCATAGTGGAAATAGTTTCTTCTTCGAAACAATAAATGGCCTTGAAGTACTGAAAACTATAAATACACTGAATAAATCAACCTCAGTTGGCGTTGATGGCGTTTCTAATACAATGTTAAAAAAAACTGCTTTATATTTAGTGGATGTTCTGACGCATGTTTTTAATAAAAGTGTTTTTTCAGGTGTCTTCCCAAAAGACTTAAAATCTGCTTTTGTTATACCCATTTTCAAAAAAGGGAGCAAAAAAGATGTAAAGAACTACAGACCTATTTCATTATTACCATCAATTTCAAAAATTTTTGAAAAAATTATAAAAAGTAGAATTTTACGTTATCTCACAAGCAAGAATTACTTTAGCCCCTCACAGTTTGGATTTAGATCGGGTATGTCAACAGAAGATGCTTTATTAAATTTCTGCTGTTCAATACAACAAGGAGTGGACAAAAAAATGAAATGTGCTGCGCTTTTTGTTGACATTACAAAAGCCTTTGATATGGTAAGTCATTCTATCCTTTTGAAAAAATTGCATGATGTTGGTTTCCGAGGATTCATCTACAATTGGTTTAAATCCTACCTGAGTAAAAGGTCTCAGATAGTCAAAGTAAGTAATGTTCTAAGTGATTCCATGGATATTAACTTGGGTGTCCCACAAGGGTCAGTTCTCGGGCCCATTCTTTTCTTGGTTTATATAAATTCCATCTTCAATCTACCATTCTTAGGGAAAGTTAATGCATTTGCTGATGATATAGCAATTGGATACAATTCACTTAGTCCATTAAATTTGGTTTCAGATATAAACCATGATGTACACTTATTAAGACTATGGTTTGCGGACCATAAACTTTTAGTCAGTAACAAAACCAAACTTATGATGTTCAGCAATGAACTTCATGGACTAAATGACATTAAATTCTTGTTCCATGCTCCGTCTTGTTCTAGTTTTAAACTCTTCAATAGCAAATGTCTAATATCTCATTTAATAAATAGCTTCAATTCTGAAGTAAACTGCTGCAGTACATGCTTCAATATAGAAATAGTGAAAGATTTTAAGTATTTAGGTGTCAAAATTGACCAACATTTAAAATGGTCTGAGCACATTACGGATTTAAAGCAATATCTTCTTTCAACCGTAAGATGCTTTTATCGGTTAAAAAAGTATTGTTCATTCTCCACGTTAAAAAAGGTTTACTATGGTATTTTCCACTCGAAGTTACAATATGGTATCAGTTGTTGGGGAGGTGCATACTTAAACAAAATCCAACAATTAACAGTTCTTCAAAAATGTGTCCTAAGAAAAATATGCAATGCTGCCCGTCTCGCTCACTCTGCAGATTTATTTAGACAAACAGGTATTCTACCAGTAAGACACTTGTTTTATTTTAAGGTTTTGAAGATATTTTTTATGAGGAGTGGTTATTTGGAAAGCCCTATAAGTAATACATATAACATGAGAAATTCGAACTCGGTACGATTAAACATTTTTCGAACTACACTTTTTAGGAATTCTTACACTATCGTCTCTCGCAAATTATACAACAGTCTTCCAGCTGAATTACGTAGCATTAGAAACCGTCCACAGTTCTTAAAATCCGTTAAATTATGGCTTCTTAATTTCGATACTTATAACATTGAATCTTTGTTAAACTACGTCATTTGATGCAGTTCAAATCAATCATAGTTGATACAATTCATAAAAACTTTTTTTTTCTTTTTTTGTTCCTTTATATTACGTTATTTATAATATGTCCACCCCACAATATAAAAATTTGTAAATGTGGCATTAATTCAATTTTAACTTAAAATTCAAATGCTACAAACTATTCTCTCTAATTAATTGTACAAAATACATATATTATTAAATTAGAAATAAGATATCTAAAAATTGTTAGGAGAATATGATATTAATAAATAAATAATAAAAAAAAACTGGTTCCTTATACTACGTTTCCACCAAAAAATAATCCGAGATTTAAGGCAAGTGATTTAAAATAAATCTTGAGGTGTTTCCACCAAAGAAAAGGAGATTAATTTGACGTTTGGCAACGGCCTAGTCACTGATAAAGCATCGGTTCATCGATCACCGAAATCAAGCATCAGTGAGCGTGGTTAGTAGAAAGATGGGGGACCGACTCGAAACCTACCGCGTGCTGTTTTCATGTGTTCTTTCTGTTTGTTCTTTCTTTCTGTCTTGTATTAATGTCTTGTGTTGTTATCACCTTATATAGTCTAGTCGCTCAAGGTGCTGTGTTCTCTACTCTGTACATTTATGTGCTGAGTAGTGTGAAATGTAATGTAATGTAATATATGTACGTCCAAGTACTTTTTGGGAAGAGGATGTTATTAAGAACGACGATGAATTCTTTAAAGAATTAAAGAAATAAATGGAAGTGAGACAGATAGTTTTTGTTGACATTTCCATCTGTCAATAAACGAAATTGGCGTTTAAATGGGTCGGTTCAACAATTATTCTCCGAAATAAAGTTTGTTTGATTTGCCAAACTAATGTTTCCAAGTAGATTTCAATGAGATTTATTTGAAATCTTCATTTGAGGAGATTAAAATTTGTATGGTAAATCTTCGAGATTTCAAGGAGATTTGTGACAAATCTAGCTAAATCTCGGTTTAGTGCCCGGTGGAAACGTAGTATTAAGCTGTTAAGTCTTATATTGCCAAATTGGATGCATACAAAATCAAGTTAATTTGACGTGCAGTTTTTTAAGCTCTGTGCAGGCCGATCTGATAGGATATGACCAATGTAAATACAAAGGGATAAGTGTAACAGCGAAAATGGAACAGTAATGGATAATCTGTCAAATCAACCCCGAATCTCGACTCGAATCGAACTCAACTTAACTTTCTTTATCAAGTTAACAAAGGATCTGTGCTGCTGCCATTTTATGGGGCTTAGAAGGCATTTAATGGATGATCAATTTGCAAAGAAACCTGTCCAACAGAGATGTGTTTTTATAATTGATGTCCAGCGACACTTTTTGACAAAAGGTTCACTTTAATCGAATGTCACATCCCGCGGGAATACGTTTTTTTTATAACGAAATAATCGAACTATATCTTCAAAGCCAATAATATTTGAATACTAGGGACAATTTGTAAGTTCTAAGTATTTAAATATAAAAAATAATAACTACACATAAGTCATTATAACATTTCGTGTTTTTTTTTAATGCTATTGAATCAAATCTGAAGTTGAAATTGTCTGAGATTTATCAAACACTGATTTTACCTACTGATAGGACCCAGAGAACTTAATTCTTACGTTTTAACGCCTCTGGCCACTTCAAAGCTGCATACGTACATACACAATATGGGAAAGTATTTTATTACCTATGGCGTACGTTACTATAATAATAAATTGTTAAAACTAAATCACTGCAACTGAAACAAAACTTCAATAAGGCATTAAAAGAGATTAATTTTAAACCCTTAGCAAATAATATTGGTTGATAAAACAATGGGCACTTAAATTGCGTTCACATTTGAAAGGAAATTTCCTATAAAACCCGCTTATAATTTGAAAAATTGATCATAATACAAGTTTGTTTGGTGTTTGGAAAACAACCATCAGTTGTAACCATGAAAATCATTTTTGCTTTGATTATGGCACTGGCCTCATCGGTTTCTGCCTTTGAGACTTTTGTTGACATGGAACCTGCCATTCCGGAGTTCTATATGGAGTCACGTATTACCAATGGAAAAGCAGTCAGCATTAACGATCATCCATACCAAGTTGGTCTAAATGTGAATGGAGGCTGGTGTGGTGGATCCTTGATTTCCCCAACATATGTTCTTACTGCTGCTCATTGTGTTGACGGGTAATATAAATTACATAAATATATTCTTGAAATATTTGTATAACATTCTTCCAATAATTTTGTTTTGTTTTTAGTATTGGAGCTGGAAGTATTACTGTGTTTATGGGAAGTGCACAAAGGCAAGGAGGAACTCGTAGGGCCGCCAAGCGCACTATAGTTCATTCCGGTTGGAATAGGTACACTCTGCTTAATGACATCGCCTTGATCCAAATCGATGCCGTCAGTTATTCGAATACAATCAGACCTGTCGCTCTTCCAGCCATTTCCAGCTCATATTCCACATATAATGGCAATTCTGTTATTGCTACTGGATGGGGAAAGACAAGTGATTGTAAGTTTTTGGACAGAAAAAAGTCGGGGGTAATGTAAACAAACAGCACTATTTAACTCCCAATGGAAATCATTTTACTTTAGTGTTTAATTTTTTGTTATGTTCGATTAGGACTGTTTGTTTTAATGACAACTTCTCAAAACTTCTCGCTACATGATTTCCTTCTAAGTTTTTATTTTTATTTGCAGCAAGTGGAGTTGCAAGTACTCTCCAAGGTGCTACCCTGACTGTTATCACTAACTCCGCTTGTGCCAATACTTATGGATCGACAATCAAAGGATCAAATATTTGTGTATCTACTCCTGGTGGAACTTCAACATGCAACGGTGATTCCGGTGGTCCACTTGTTCTAAAGAGTAACAAGGTTTTGATTGGTCTTACATCTTTCGGTTCATCCGCGGGTTGTACTAAAGGCTTGCCAGCCGCTTTTACTCGAGTTACCAGCTATAGGCAATGGATCAAGGAAAAAGCTGGAGTTTAAATTGATTACTTTGTTAAATTTATTTAAAGTTTATAAGAAATGATATTTGTCATGAAATTATAAATTAATCAATCTTGCACCTTAATTGAAATGAGTGTCCTTATTATGTTCTTTCTGATTATTAGAAAACGACAACAACGAAACTTTCATCTGTCAAAACAAAGCTATGTTGAGTTTAAATGAATTTGATTTAGATTTGAATCGAAGAATGGATTTAACATTAAATTTATCCTTAAAACATTAATAATAATAAATATAATTCGAAATTAATATTTTTACCACATTGCTGTTAACTCAACACCATTTCAACTGAACTCAATATGAAATTTTCAAATAAATTTGCTAAGAAACTCGAGATTAAAATTTGATCCTATTTCAGCTCAAGTTTTTATTTGTGAATAAGTTTATATGTAAAGTAAACAAAGCTTCTCCAAGCCCACAGAACACAAAGCACAAAGTATTGTATTTATCATGTTGTCAAAACTGGATTTGTCAAACATTAATTGAATTGACTCTGATGTGAGAGTTATACAAAAACTAAATTCAATGAAATATATCATGTGAACTGACACTGGACCTGTTAATAATACTACTTTTAAACAAACTACAGCTTAAAGCTTGATAGTGGACGGCAGGTCAAAGATTTGATGCCAGCTTAAAGCTTCTAAATAACCGTTATAGTACTTCAAACCTGGGGACATCTAGCTAGGGACCGAGCTAGAAAGTGAAGTTTGTTGGGTGAGGTCAACATTGCATTCAAGGTGAACGTACAAAAAATTAAGAATAAGCCTCAGTGAGTTTGAGAGAGCCGGATAATGAAATAAAGGTTGGTTAAATTTAACGTCAAGTTTTTCCTGCATTTTATTTGACATTTCGCAATTTCAGACTAATTCTCATAGAGAAATATACTTACCAAGAGAACCGACCGGTATCCGTATTGCCTGAAACACCCTCAAATTTTATTTGATGTGAACTCTCTTAAATTCCTTTTCGGTGAATACCTACATGTGAGTGGTGAAAAAAAGGCTATATGTCAGATTGTACGACAAGAACAATTTATGGAATTAATTAATATTTGTTATTGAAATTGTTTTACCTTCACTTGCATTACTGGGAATGAATTTTGTTTTGTTTACATTTTCATAGAATTGTCAAAATATACTCACCTCACTGTTAATCTGTCAAAACTGGGCTTAACTCAAATTGGGCCACGTTCGCATTGTAGTTCTAGGGTGCACCTATACTTTCTGCATGATTTTTTTTGTTTTTAGCGAAACTTTTTATAAAAATTATAGAATTTGTATGCCAAAAGCAGTCAAATATTATTTTTAACACAGTTTTCATTGAAAAGAAGTTGCACAATTCATTTTTCCTAAAATGTTGCATTAATTTTTTAATTTTTGAAATCAACGGATCTCTTTTTTGAACGGCTGAGTTCACCTCACATTGTTTTCCCCATACTGATCCCAAAAGCCCATAACAACTACATAGATTCTGGATTTTTCCATAAGAAATGCACGGGACAACTAACACATGCTTATGCTAACGGGCAAAATCCTCTCAGTGCAGTTTATAGGTCGAAAGAGAGCAAACCCCATACGTCGGTTCTCTTGGTAGATATATTTATCTATGCTTATCCTTCAGGCTGAAAGTTCTTTAGCCTTATTATAAAAATGAGCGTTGAAATCAAAATGTACATATGTATGTCGTGCACTTCGTCATTTGTTCGGTCAATTTAATCGCCCAAATGTGCCTACAATCGGAAAAATTGTGCGAAAATTTGAGCAAACCAGGTCTGTAGGAGTGACAAATATCAATTGGCCGCCAAGATCATGTGATTTGACACCGTTGGACTTCTTTCTTTGGGGTTATTTGAAAGAAAAGGTGCCCTTTAAATTTAACCACCCTTTACAAAATGTACTATTCATCTCACCTAACAATACAATTAAATTTGCATTTATTATCTTCCTTTTTGAATTGTGTGATAAAGAATACGTATCAAATCGAATTAAAGTTCTTATAGCATAAACGAATTGAAATCTTAGAAATATGAAAATGGTTAGTTAAACAAAACTGAATACATTTAAGAATGCCAAGTAAACAGCTTCTACCATTTTTTGGATTTTGACGGTTACAAAATAATGATACAAAAATTAAAACCCCATTAATGTATGAGTACGTATCTCGTAAATATCTGATTGATTCTTAAATGTGGCACTTTAATATTTGTAATTCTCGGTTTCATTTCATAATAATTGACAGTTTTCAGTAGTGTCCATGCTATTGGTCAATTGTGAATATTAATCCAGAAGCACTTCCTCTTCTATCGACAACTGTCAGTTTTTGAAGGCCTCTAGACAATCAAGTGCAATTGCAAAGCCAACGTCATTAAAAGTTGTCATGTATCACTAGAATTACTCTTATCGATTGAATTATAAATCGAGTTCATTTTTATGACACAACTGATTAAAAATTTTGTCAGACGAAAGAAGTTAGTTATGCTTGTGATTCATCAAACAGTCAATACTTTACTCACATCACAATTTAATAAATTTTTGCAGCCAAAGAACATACAATTCAAAAATATCAGGAATAGAATTTGAACTTTAATATAGAAACAATATAAAACAAAAAAAGAAATAAAAAGATTAGACCAATAAAATGAATAGGAGAACTTCTATACATTTTATATCAAAATCAAGATCAAAAGTACTAGATAACATACTTGAAAATCCATAATCATTTACTTCCATTTTTGTATATAAATTAAAATCTTAACATAAGATGGAGGTTATTAGTTTGAAGCAGGTATAAGGTAGTAATACTATGGACGGTTTGTTTTTTGTGTTACTTTTGGGGGTTGCCTCAATTTCCGGTTATGACTTGACGAACAATACCGCTCCTTATAACCCCGAGGTACATATTACTAATGGACTGACTGCCGAGGATGATCAATTTAATTTCCAAGTGGGACTAAGTATACGGATGAGTCTTTTGACATTTCAATGGTGCGGAGGATCTTTGATTTCACCCAAATGGATTTTAACCGCTGCTCACTGTACTGATGGGTAAGAACATCTTGACGTAAACTGGGGAACAAACATAACATACTTTATTATGCCAATTTGTATAGGGCTAAATCTATCACTGCTTATTAGTTATATAGTTAAGGTTTTAAAAACAATCATTCACAACGGATGGAATAGAACGGAAGCTGTCAATGACATATCAGTTCTACGCATTTTCCGAGTCAAATTAGGATCTAGTATTAATGTTGTCAACTTGCCTGCGCTATCGAGTTCAAGTATATATCCCGAATATTTAAACGAGAATGTCATTGCTTCCGGGTGGGGTTACATAAATGACGGTAAGGCTTTGCAACAATAATGCTATTAGCATTATAATAAATTATTGTTTTAATGCAGAAAGAGAGACCAGTAAAGATCTACAATACGCCTTATTAAAAATAACATCGAATTCAGAGTGTTCGGAACTTTACAGAGATTATACTAGCAAAGATGTCAGCTCTGGCATTATTTGCGCCAAAGGACCAATAGGAACTTCAACATGTTCAGGAGATTCTGGCGGTCCACTTATTACTGAATCTGATAAAATACTTGTTGGAATTACGTCGTTTGGTGCTACGAAATGCACTCTTGGATCTCCAACGGCTTTTACTCGAATAACTAGCTACAGATCGTGGATCTTAGACAAAACTGGAATTTAGAACTGATTTTTTAGCTTCATATGTACATGATACACAATAATAAATAAATATCTGCTTCGAAAATATACTTCTAATTGTGGAGTAGAATTTAAAATATTTGTACTCATGCATTACCTCATAATGCAGAATTATAGTTTTTGAATCAATTGTACCAGCAATAGCATGTTTGCACGCTCAGTCTTAAATTCCTACTGCTTGTCCACTGCAGGCACATTTCATACGTTCTATATTATAATATATGCATGAGCAGATTCACACATCACAGGGGACTTCATTTGCAGTCAACTACATTCTTTTAAACTTTTGCCCGAGCTCTTTAAACACAAATTTATACTTAGGCAACTAAAAATTTACTTTTACAAAGCTGTCACTCTGGTCTCCCTACAAACTGAAATGTCAATTTACACGCATACATGAAATGTTTGGATCAATTTACTATACACAACGAAAGTTGGAACGGATTTATCAAAAATTCATGACAGTGTTCAAAAAGTATGAAAATGAGAACAACAAGTTTTAAAGTGCTTACCTGACCTTAAATGGACAAATTTTATGTAAAAGTTGGTTTATAAGGCCGTGTGTGAATTGCGTTAAAATTTGCGTTAAAACTTCTACCACGATTAAAATTTGACGTCTTCTTTGAGTTGGGATCAAATTTAGCCATTTGCTGTGTGAATTGCGTTAAAACAATTATTTTAACCAAGATTTCTGCGCAGGTTAAAAAAATTTCCTCGATAATTTAAGAAATTTCCCTGAACAAAAATTGGTTTTCTTTTTCGCGGAAAAATAATTTCTCTTACAAAACATATTTTTAAGAAAACAGGGTTAATAAAAAGTCTCTAAAACTAAAAAAAATCTTTTTTATTTATTGTTCTCGATTCTAATGTCAACAGTCAAAAATATTCAAACAAAATTCCCATTTTGATTAATTGATTTATTCGGTGTGGTAACACTGAAAAATTGAATGCAAAAACAAGAGCAAATTTCTATATCAATAGATACGTCAAATTTTAACACACTTTAACCTGCTCCACAGCTCAATAAATTTTAACCCATTTTATTCACCTCATTAGTGTCAAATTTTAACGCTGGTTAAATTTTAACACACATTTTAACGCAATTCACACACGGCCTAAAGGAAAATGTATTAAATATGATGAAGAATTTGAACGTATCGGATAAAATGGGAAGAGTTTAAATTGTATGTTTCATTTTATGTAAGTGAAGTTTGTTTTTCCATTATGTTTCTCTAGGTTTTCTTTTCTTTTTGTAGAAACGTAATATTTAAGTAAATTCCGGACAAATACGAATTAACTTTAAAAGATGAAATACATAAATATAAGTGGATGATTACAATCACAAGGAAGTTAACTTATGTATTCAATTTGATCGGAATAATTTTCAGTTGATTTAAGCCTTTATTCCTCTGAACAGTTTATGCATACATTGACTTACTTTTGACTCACTAATTTTGACACAACAAAAATGTTAATGCTATTTTCGAAGGTATAAGACGTTTTTTTCGCAATAAGAATGGAGCTACCAATCGTATTACAAAATGACAGTTCTTCTAGTTTTCAATTCCAAATCGACCAGAAGCGTTGTAAGGAATTGTTAGCCATTGGATTAAATTTGATCTGATAAAATATTATAGCTACTGATTACATAAGTAATTTGCAGGAAAAACAAGATTTAACACTCTTATTGACAATCTGTCACAAAACTCAATTGGAAAATGATTTAAGAGAACCATCAACTAGATTTTGACATTGTAGCCGAGTGACCTTCAAAAAAGCTTTTTAACTTAATATTGTGTTTTTTTTGCGATTACTTCAGTTTAGTACGAAATAAATATCATATACATTACCTTTATATGATATTGACCAAAATTTTGTTAAAGATATTAACTGAAATAACAATTTTTTTCCTGGCTGCAAGAGGTGGGTCTGCGGAGCAAATATACCCCCATGCCCCATATGTTATTTAATTCATATTGGTAGCAAACGAACAATACCGGGTTGCCTAATCAGAAGTATTATAAACCAGGTTTGCCTACATTTGAAGTGTTAAATCTTTGCTGAATGAAGAAAATTGATCCCATGTGTTATTTAATTGGTTTTTGGTTTAAATAAAAGGTTATTAAATTATCTGTCTAATAGCAAACGGTTGCCTAACCAAGAGTTGCATAACGTATGATTGCTTGCATTTCTAATTTTAGCTCTTTGGTAAGAATAGAAAATTGATCTTTTATTTCATTGAGTCGGTTTTTGTTTTGAAAATTGAAAGCGCATTAAAATATCCGTTTAATAGCATAGGGTTGCCTAACCAAAAATTGGTCCAACCCAGGGTTGCCTGCATTTTAGAACCGAAGCCTTTGGTAGTTAATTTTAGTTAGTTTTACTGTCATATGAAAGAGTATTTAATTCTTCATTAATACAATCGTAAACAGTTGGAAAACTGTAGTAGTTAAGGAAGTTAAAAAACAAAATTAAAATGAAGAATTGTTTTGTGATTTGGAGGATTAATGGCTGAATCACATACACGCTTCAGCTTCGGCTTCGCCTGACGTTTACGAGTTCAGCCATAGGAATTCAATGCATGCTATCACAATGGAGCTTCGACCTCACGTTTCGTTTGGCAATCGTAAGAAAAAGAACGTAATGTGACTCTAAACGGAAGCTCTAGTTCAATTTTCTGAACATTTGCTTCGTCTGACAGCTCAACAGATGTAAAAAAATGTAAACAAACAAAATATTTGCTCTTTGGAGGGATGAAATAATAGAAATGTCACTCAAAGCAACCTCGAAGCATGCCTAACGTAACGCAGACGAAGCCGAAGCTGAAGCGTGTATGTGATTCAGCCATAAGTCATAATATTTAACAATTAATCTTTAAAAAGTCATGCTTCAGTGATAAGAGCCTCAATATCTGGGCATTCTCATAGTCAACCACGCTTGTCTAAAAGAGGTATATTTTGGCCACCATTTTTCGAAACAGTTCGATCCGAAACCTGTTTGATTTGGTTTCAAGAACTGGATGCTGACGAGTAGTTGTGGCTACCTTTATAACTTTGATTCTTATTGTGGCAGAAAAAATGTAAACGCTGATGTATTAAATACAATTATTCAGTCAGGAGTTAAATTAGGTTTTTATTTCTTTCCTTCATATTTAAAAGCTGCGATAGAGAATTGAGAAATCGAATTCTTAAAATTCTACTCTCAGAGGTTTAATGGCTGAATCACATACACGCTTCAGCTTCGGCTTCGTCTGCGTTACGTTGGGCATGCTTCGAGGTTGCTTTGAATGACATTTCTATTATTTCATCCCTCCAAAGAGCAAATATTTTGTTTGTTTACATTTTTTTACATCTGTTGAGCTGTCAGACGAAGCAAATGTTCAGAAAATTTAGAGTCACATTACGTTACATTACGTTCTTTTCCTTACGATTGCCAAACGAAAGGTGAGGTCGAAGCTCCATTGTGAAAGCATGCATTGAATTCCTATGGCTGAACTCGTAAACGTCAGGCGAAGCCGAAGCTGAAGCGTGTATGTGATTCAGCCATAAATGCCACCGGGATCTCGAGTTTCTAGAAAAAATTCCATTTCCTTCTGACCACATTATATATTTTGACAACTATGTCAATGACAAGGAGCTTTTACGATTGTTGAAAAAGAAAGGTTTTAGAACTACAGGGACAGCAAAAAAATCGAACAAAAAAATGCCCATATAAGCTGAAAAAAGGAATTCAAGAAGGAGAAAAGAGGGCATTTTGAGCACGTAATATAACTTAAACAATAATATTCAAACGATCTGTGTGTCAATGTGCATAAAATAAAAATTCGAGACAAAAAGTGGCGGTGGCCACCACATTGGTGAACGCTTAGAAACTTTAAAAAGTCGCAGATGATTCCAAAAATGACTTGCTATCGTTTCAAAGATAATTGCTAATTATTATCTTAGAATATATAAAATTCTAAAATTCTGATGTCTCCAAACTTCGACATCAAAACGCTCCATATCTTCGAGTGTTGATTTACCTGAAGGTCACCATTTTCAAAGAGAATTGAAAAGCCTCTTAGATGCAGAGTATGCCACATGCGAATCAGATGGGTTTGTGAGTTCTGCGACATAGTTCGAAAAAGAATGCTTTAAGAAATTTCATTCACATAATTAGCAACCTTATGTTCCCTTTGTACCTGCTTGAATACAGCCTAAAAACCACACTTCCTACTTTAAAAAAAAAATATTTTTGTAATCCTTTGACACTATTTAATAAAGTTACGATGTAAAAATTTTAATTTTAAATGTGTTTGGTAATAAATGGGTTAATATCAGTGTTTCTTACAAAAATCAAAATCCTTCCAAAAGTTCTAATATATTGATTTAAATTCGCGTACAGAAAAAAACTTAAACATTTAGCAGGCACCAATGGGAAGCTCTCAGTGTGGGTTGCATTTCATCCACTTTTTGGGATATGTATTACAGTTGGACCCAACGGCGATTTTTTTTTTTGAAAAAGTGACTATAAGCTAAAGTCTGATTTTATCTATGCATTAATATGTAGAATATATAAATGAGCATAATAATGCATTTTTGTTGAAAAGAAATTGTACATACAAACATTTTCTAAAACACAATTTTATTACATGTTTGTGTTCAATTGTTCACTATGGTGTATTTCTACTATTTTTATTGAATGAATGAAAGCCAGCGTATTGATTAAACAACGAGATATTATGAATTTTCTACACTTACTGAAAACTTAAAATCTAAAGTTTAGGTATCCTTGGCCTGTGCAATTTTTTAGTTGGGCAGCCATATACAGAGAAATAAATACTTTTGCATATATCACCAAAACCAACTAAATGACAATGAACGCCAATAAATAACCGTTATCAAAACTCAATTACCTTTTCTCCTTTAATGGTGTTTACACTTATTTCAATGCATACTTTTAGGTAGATAAGTTTGTTTCGTTTATTCAAAATTCTATCCCTATCAAAAAAATGCTTAGTTCAACTTTATTCCACGGGCTTAATAAACCATGGAATACAAATTAATCCTTGGATTAAAAAGTTGCATTAATATTGACAAAATCTTCATTTGTTAGTAAAGTTAAGCATAACTCTCTGGTTTGATAGCTCCAATTGATCACTAAGTTTCGACAACTTTGGAATTTTTTAGATGGGACTTTAAAGAAAGTTTCTGGTTACGATTAACAAAAACACCCAATAACTGAAAACCAAATCATCTTTGTTGTAAAGTACAGGTGCAACTCCTTTGTACCAGTAGGTGAACTTTTCCTTTTTGCCTCTGAATTCCATTTAAATACCTTATTTTATTTTAAAAGAAAATACAAACGAAACCTTCAACGCAAATCGAGCGGGTACATTTTGACTCAAATAAAATTAAGATTTCTAAACTTTTGTAAAGGGTTTTTTAATTGGCGCGGGTAGATTTTGGCGCCCCGTGGTTGCCATTTCGTTTTGGTGACATCTGTCAAAACTTTTGTGTATTATTGGGCGCATTCATAAAGCTAGTGACTACGTAGTCGAATTTCAACTAGATTTGTGAATGCAAAACTTCACTACAAAGCTAGTCAATCCGAAACTGTCATATCAATGACAAATGCAAATATATAATACAGGAAACATTTGTATTTTTAGTACTTTAAATAGTTTGTTTTGTTTTTATATTCAATAAGACCGAATATAAGATACATATAATATGAGTGATTTTTATTTGTATTTAAATACTAAATGAATTATTTCATTTTGAATCTTTGTGTCCTTACCGAGCAGCTGATTGTGAAACGTCAAAACCAGTGTGCACTAATTTTGTAGCCGAAAATTTTACACTACGTCGGAAGGGAAATTTCAACTGCTTTTGTAGTTAGATTTAGCCAATCAGAATCCCTTGACTACGTAGGCACTAGCTTTCTGAATGCGACCATTCAGTTGCTTAGGGGCCGGTTATAGCTATCATTAAAATTCATCAGTAAAATTTGAAACAGGAGGAATCTGAAATGTTTTACTGATGAGCGTTTATAGCAATCAGTAAATTTACGTCATTAAATTGTTGTTTTCTTTTGATCATAACATCGAGCTTCGCGCCTCAAACAATTTTTTGACTGTTGCTTTCATCAGTAAAATTTTTAATGATGTGATCGGAAAAGTAAAAAATTGTTACACCAACAGTAAAACGAAATGGAGTTTTTTTTGGCTTTTGGTATTCAGCTGTTCAGTAAAATGAAATTTCATCATTAAAAAAATTAAAATGAATTTATAAATTACATAAAACTTTAAATGCATTGTTTCTTTTTGAAAAAAATACTTGAATATACGATTCATCTTATTGCATCAATCTTTTGCTAGAAATAAATCTGTAACATGTTCAAAAACTAAAAACAAAAATTTTACTGATGGATTTTACTGATAGCTATAACCGGGCCCCTTATGCCAAATCATCATGGCAAGTTACACGATTGAACGGCATCTTCAAATGATAAAACTTTATCATCAAAATGAGTGTTCGTTCACGCAAACGTCCATTTTACGGTAGACGTGGTGGCCCTTCACAGTCGACTCTTCAACGTTTGGTGGCCAAATTTGAGACGTCCAATTCAGTAAACAATCAGCCAACACCCGTACGTTCGAGGAGCGCAAGATCAGCAAATAAATAAAATAAATAAATTAGGTGGCGCAACAGTCCGTTGAGAACTAGGGCCTAGCGACTTACAACTCTCAACCATTCCTGTGTGCGAGTACTGTTGTCAGGGATGAAGGGGACCTACAGTTTGAAGCCGAATCCGAACAGACAATTAAAGATGATTTTGCCGCCAAAATTGGGGTCCTCTTCAGTGATCAAACAGCGTTGTCTATATGGTCATGAACTTTGAGCTCCTGGGTCAGTTGATCTTGTACGGCTTTAGGCCCGACGCAAAATTCGCCAAGTTGAAGTCTGCGAAAGGCCGAGTTCTTGTGCACGGCGAGGAATAGGCTGCCTCGGGGTCTGCTGTACACTTTCACGGACCGCGGCGATATTCTCAGACGATTTTGCGTTCCTTGAACGTACGGATGTTGGCTGATTGTTTACTGAACCGGTCGTCTCAAATTTGGCCACCAACCGTTGAAGAGTCGACTGTGAAGGGCCACCATGTTTACCGTAAAATGGGCGCAATGCTAGCAACGTTTGCGTTAACGAACACTCATTTTGATAATAAAGTTTTATCATTTGAACGTGCTGTTCAATGGTCTAACTTGCCATGATGATTTGGCATAAGCAACTGAATAATAAACAAAAGATTTGACAAATGTCGCCAAAACAAAATGGCCGCCACTGGTCGCCAAAATCTACCCGCACCAATTGATAAACCCTTTCTATTCAGGTAAGAAACGAAGCTTATCTTTTTTATTTAAAGAAGTGTTTAATGCGCTTACTTAATACACTAAGAAACAAATAATAATTTGTAACTGAAAAACTTATTAATTAATAAACAAATATGAATATTGTAGTATTGTGGTAGTAGGGAATTGTTTCATTTATTTTCTTTGTCAGCTTCAAACAGCCTTTAACTTTAAAAGTTAAAAATAGCTTCATTAAATTAAATCTACATATAATTAAATAACCAAAGCACACTTTACGTATGTACCTAGTTAATTTACCTACTTAATCAACACAATTTATTTGTTATCTGTTAGGTCTGCTTTAAAGGTTTTTTTTAAAATAACTTTCAGTAGCCTATAAATACTTTCAATTCAATACGAATGACTTAGTTTCAGTTTAAAATTTAATATGAACTTAATCTGTGTCTTAACGTATTTAGTTGCCGTTGCACTATCAGTTTGTGCTAACGATGAAGCAGCTGTATCTTACCATGAAGTTCAACTTGAACCCAATGGGGAGATTTCTCCTAAACTTAAGATAGGAAACCGAAGCGAGGTAATACCAAAAGCTTCTCCTAAAAACCCTATGTTTGGCGTAAGTCGTATTAAAAAAGGAAATATTGCCATGGCAGGACAATATCCTTATCATGCTTCGATTATTGTTGGTTTCGGAGATGGTTTGTATGCTTTTTGTGGTGCAACACTCATCGGGAATGAATGGATAGTAACTGCTGCACATTGTACTAGCGGGTAAATAACTAAAATTTTATAAATAAGTTCAAAAAAATACCACGTAATGTTAATAACATATATTTCCTATAGAGCTAAAACAATCGAGGTGCGCCTGGGAAGTGTTAAATTTGATTCACCCTTAAGGGTAACCTGGGGCTATCAAACCCATATTCATCCTAACTATGGCAAGCAAAATGGTGACATTGCATTGGTTAAGATACAATGGGTGGATTATAACGTCAATATGGCACCAGCCTCCCTGCCATCTTTGAATGGCTATCAGCAATTGTGGACAGGTGCCCGAGTTGTTGCTACAGGATGGGACGGAAATTTAATGAAGTACACCATTATGTCAGTTATCGACCCACAAGATTGCGCAAATGTTTATGGATCAAATGCCAAGGACCCTTCAATTATGTGTACAAGTACAAAGAATACTGGAGCTACGTGCTCTGGTGATTCTGGAGGACCGTTGGTTTTAGAAAACAACCGACTACTGCTTGGTGTTACTACATTTGGAGCTGGCGACTGTGAGGCTGGTCTTCCTGACGGTTTCTCAAGAATAACTTTCTATCTTAGTTGGATAAAAGATATTTCAGGAATATCTTGGTAAAACGAAATACAACTAATTAAAACCTTTACTGTGAAAACAACAATATGTATGTAAAATAAAAAACATTGAGCATTATATCAATACTTTTGTCGTTTTTGAAGCTGATTGAGATTCCTCATTATTTGGATGTTTGGAAATATGTTATAAATGTAAACGAACAATGGTATTTGTCAGGGTCAAACAACATAAGGGACTTCATTTGCAGTCAACTGCGTTCTTTAAAAGTACATTTTGACCAATGCAACTAGTTGGTTTTTCGAGTGTCATACATTTCAAACTTGGAACTTTACTTCACTAACCTTAAGTTCATCGTACAAAAACTATCAAAAACTTGACTGTCTACAAAACACTCCTCAGGCAAGCTACAAGTCCATCACGATTTGTATTTTGTAGTGTAAAGAAATATTACTTATTTCTTTTCCAATTTGACAAGGAACCCTTTTACACAAAACAGTAAATGGAATTGTTCAGAAAATAAATGAGCCAATGAGTAATAAAGTTCAGCTTTCAGTTGAATGAAAAAACAGAATCAATTCGCATTTTGACATAAGTAGACTTGACTTGATAGTTTGGGAGATTTTTCTTGACTAACTTTCCAGTCAACTTTCCAACAAAGTTGCCTTAATTGGAAGGCACTTTTTTGGCAGCTGGCCAATCAGATGCTAAAAACTTACCTTACCTTACTTTAAAGTCCCTTATGTCGCCTGAACCTGCCCATTTTCACCTTCTGTCGTTTATATCAGTTTATTTACATTACCAATTGGATTCGTTGTTGCATTTAAGTTCAAAATAAATTTTTAGATATGCATTTTCAATTTCACTTTTTTATTTCAAAATTTGAACCAATTCTGTACATGAAAATCTTTGTTCATCATGTCTAAACACCAGTTTGCTCCAAGATCCACGATCTGTAGCTGCTGATGCGAGTGAAAGCCTCTGGCAAACCAAGAGTGCAACCCATAGCAGCACCAAAGGAAGTTAGACCAATAAGTGTGTTAGTTGATTCGGTAACAAGTGGGCCACCTGAATCTCCTGAGCATGTAGATGTTCCAATTGGTCCTTGGGCGCAAATGTTTGAAGATTTAATAGCATAACCATAATAACGAAGGCACACGGAGTTAGGTACGATTTCCATTTCGGCGTACTGCAACTCCTCACTTGAATCTCCCTCTGTATATTTTCAAAATTTGATAAAAAGGCTAAATGAAAAATCTGATAATAATGAAAGAAAAGAAAACTTACCGTCGTTAATCATACCCCAACCGGAAGCAATGACCTTCTCGTTCACGTATTTGTTGGTAAAGAAGCTATTGGATACAGCAGGCAATTTGACGGTGTTAATTGTTGGCCCTAAAGTGACAGGTTCAATGCGCAAAAGGGAAATGTCGTTGGAAACTGTGGTTTCATTCCATCCGCTATGGATGATTGTTTCTAAGACCTTAACTTTCAAGCCCGATCGCTGATGGGTGCTTCCTAAATAAGCTTTAATAGATTTAGCCCTAAATAAAAGATGTTAATATCAATATGAGATTTTTTTGTCGTTTCAGGATGAATATATATTCTTACCCATCAGTACAATGAGCAGCAGTTACTATCCATTCGGGAGAGATCAAGGATCCTCCACACCATTGGATAGTCAAAAGGCTCATCCTCATTTCCAAACCAACTTGGAAGTTAAATTGGCCTGTTTTGGCTGTAAGGCCATTGGTGATGCGAGGTTTGGGATTAGCAGCTCCTGCAGATGATAGGGCAACAGCCAAAAGTACTACGAAAATGAAGCCTTTCATATTGGTTTAGTTAACTATTATTGCGTAGACAACTTAAACTGACCACTTCTGAGGCTCAGTTTTTGGTTTATATACCAAAAATCATAACAAATATTGATTACCTATTACTTAATAAAGAAGGTACATAGTACATATTTGGAAAAACCGTTTTGATTAGACAATATCAATCATTGATTCTCCATATCGTTTCTTAAATTTGTGTTCTTAAACTGATAATTTGATCTTGATATATTTTTTAAACAATTAATTTGATTTTTTGTGTATGGGACTCAAAGCTCGGAATGAGTCCACATTTTTATTTAATCTAGTTTTGCGTGAGTTTTTCTTTTTTTTTAAATAACTTAATTTTTGTTTTTGTAGTACCACTTGAGATGAAGGCTTTATCTTTGTAGTTTTATAAGCTTAAAGACTTGAATATTAGAATAATCAGTAGAGAACTGGAACATCTAGGAGATAAGCGATAATCCAATGTTTAACGGTCATTTTTTTAACATTAACTGAATTTTATCCCTACGTTAGAGATAAAGCTCGTAAATCCCTCTTTGAAAAGTCCGCGTTTATCTTAAAATTCCCATTATTCAACTTTATATAACCTTCATAAATAACATTGCGATGTTAAGAATCATTACAACTTTAAGCTCCATACGTATTATGCATAAATACTTTCGTTTGTACCTTTCTTATGGGGTTAATTTGGATTTTATTTATTTCGCTACTGTCTAAGGAGAAGAAGGGAACAAGTTTTGAAAATTTAAATTACGAAAAGACTCTTAGCAACCTTATTTTAGGAAAAACTGCAAGCTCACACTCTACGAATAAAATTAGTACCTAACCCATCAATTGTATAAAAGTCTTAATAATTTAAATTCTTTGCTAAGTTCTTAAAACCTTATTTGTTTTGTTTTTTAACGTCCAAATTATTTTTTTCATCTTCATTAATAAAATTAAGTTAATTTTCATGAAGACAATCTTGAAAATATATACATATGTATATGTACATATGTATGTACTGGGTCTATGAAATAACTCCCACGAAATAAGTCCCACTTTTAAAAAGGAAATAAGTCCCACCAAAAATTGCTATTTTGAAAGTGGGAGTTATTTCGTTTTTAAAAGTGGGACTTATTTCGTCAATTGGTGGGACTTATTTCGTTACGCGTTTTTATTTTAAGTGGGACTTATTTCGTTTTGAGTGGGAATAAATTCGTTTTGTAAAGTGGGAGTTATTTCATACCCCTAAATTTATATTTTAGTGGGATTTATTTCGTTTTAAGTGGGACTTATTTCATTTTCATAATTCTGCATTTTAAGTGAATGCTTAATAATTTTTGCCGTTATTTGTTGCTCTTCACGTTGTTTCTCATTGAATTTCATAATGTTCTTTTTGTTGCTTTTTAAAAAAAATGTATTGTATTGTAGAATATGCTTTCGAAAAGTTCCGTTATTTCTTGCTCTTTACGAAATGAATGGTATTGTTTGAAATTTGTTGTTAAGTGTGCTAATTTACAAGACCTTATCATTATATTGATTAGTTAAGTTTGTGAATTTCAATAGTGAACATGAGTGTGACATACGAAATAATTGCAGGAAAGAGGAATAACAGCAAGCTTCTTTATATTTTTTTTGAGAAACAATTATATATAGGGTGTGTAAAGTCACCAGGCAGGCGCCTATATCAACAAATTCTTTTAATAAAAGCACCTGTGGGTGGCCCACTTCACGGGATCTCAGGATTTTAAATCCCTTTTTCGGGGTCACACCCGCTCACGCAACTCCGTTGCTCCGCTTAGGGTATGTAAAGTCGCCAGGTAGGCGCCTATATCAACAACTTCTTTCAATAAAAGCACTCGTGGGTGGCCCGCTTCGCGGGATCTCAGGATTTAAACTCCACTTTTCGGGGTTCACACCCACTCACGCAACTCCGTTGCTCCGCTTAGGGTATGTAAAGTCGCCAGGCAGGCGCCAATATCAACAGCTTTTTTGAATAAAAGGCCATTATGGCTTTATTTCTCATTTTTTTCTTATGCAAAAAGTTATATATTGGACATTTCGTAAAAGGGACAACCATAATTTTTGTCCTTATCTCTCATGGTTCTTCTTTTTTTGTTTTTAATTACTTTATGCTTACTATAATAAAAAAACTTTAAAGAAATGTGTACAAATAGGTACCGAACTTAACTACTGGAAAAACAATATTAAAAAAAATTGTTGACGTAATTACGTAAGTAAGTGTTTTATTATATTTTTAGTAGGAAATTGGAATTCGTGTTCCATGTAATATCACCATTACAAAATAAAACTAATCCCAATGCCACGTTAAAACTATAATACCATCTACCATGCACTGGATCTTCAAGCCATTTATAAAGGTCGATAATTTTAATCTGATGGTCCTTCCGGCACGGTTTCCATCTTAATAATAAGAACAATTGATCTGTGCTTAATCCATTTACGAATCCAAACGTTGTTACTAGTGGGACTTATTTCGTTTATGAAAGTGGGACTTAATTCATTTAAGAAATATATTATTCAAGGGGGAGTTATTTCATTTTGAGTGGGAGTTATTTCATTTCAAGTAAATTTTTAAATCATTTCATTTTGGTGGGACTTATTTCGTTTTCAAAAGTGGGACTTATTTCGTGGGAGTTATTTCATTTTTTTAAGCAATTTTTGGTGGGACTTATTTCGTTTTTAAAAGTGGGACTTATTTCGTGGGAGTTATTTCATAGACCCGTATGTACTATATCGTTTTTGAGTAGGTATATGTATTTCATTTAAAGTTTGGATAAAAGGACAACTTAACTATCCACCAAGTGAGATGTCTCTACCTATTCTCTGAAAAAATGTTTGGAATACTTGAAATGCATCGATTTTTTTCAAAAATCAAACAACTTCGCCGCCAAAATGGCTATGTCAACGATGTTTAACGCCTTTGCCATTTTTTTCTCATTAAATTGTAGCTATTCATTTCTAGCCCGTATCGCCCAACCACAGATTGTTCAACAAAAGCAATAACAATAATTAATTTTTCATATGCGAGGAAAGTGTGAATGAAAATAAGATAAGTAGCTTATGTTAAACAAAATAAACAACTTTTTTTTTATAAAAAAAAGGGTAAAACACAATCAGCAAATGTTCACAAGAACAGATAACTTATCTATAATTAAATTAGTTACTAAACTAAGTCTGTACACAGATGATAGTGAAATAGCGATCATATCAATTTTATACGACTGCTATAGAAAGGTTAAAATGTCATAAATAATAAGTCTGTCAGATTAATAAACAAATAATAAATATTAATACACAAAACATAGTAAAAGAACTACCGTTTATCTTTCAGAAATTCTAATATATAAAATATTCCTGTCACAGTGTTAGTTGCCATACTCCTCCGAAACGGCTTAACCAATTTCAATGAAATTTTGCATATACATTCGGTAGGTCTGAGAATAGGTTTTTATCTAATTTTTGTATTCCTAATTGTTATGGTTTAATTGCATCAACATCGTACACGGTGCAACGATCTTACGATAGTATTCAGTGACGCTATATGTACAATGAAGCATTGATTGCTATTGAGGATCTTTGCATTATCATTACCAACTTACCACTCAGTCATTTCGGTATGCATTCACCAACAAAAAAAAAAAACAAAAAAAAAAAAATCGCAACTGAAAGTAAATATGCGTGTTCAAATGCTTCAAGATCCATCCGCTGAAACGTTCTCAAAACAACTGTTGATAGATATATGCGACGGAAAAGTTACTACAGATGAAACTGGATGCATAAAATTACCGGTCGATTTCTGCTAGATTATTGATTCACAAGATGTTCTCATTGACCAGATATTTTCCGATGTACAGAGAAAATATATAAATCATGAGTGGCCGGCAGAAAGAACAATTTTAGCAGCAAAAAATGTGAATGTCAACGAATTAAATCTCAAGATACAATATTTGTTACCAGGAGACTTGGGATCATAGAAATCTATTGAAACAGTTTGTGATACTCCCGAAGCTGTAAAATATCTAGCTGAGTTTTTGAACTCATTAGATTTAACAGGCATGCCACCGCAAAATTTACAACTGAAGGTTGGATCTCCGGTAATTTTTTTGTCATTTGAACCCACCACGGTTGTGCAACGGCACGCGATTATTAATTAAAAATGTTATCGAAGCCATAATTCTAAATGGCAAATTCCGATTCCACAGATGTGCCAATTCAATTCAAACGCCTTCAATTTCCAATTATTGGCATTTGCAATAACTATCAATAAGTCTCAAGGCCAAACGATGTCTGTCTGCGGCTTACATTTGAGCACTTCATGTTTTAAAAACGGACAATTATACGTGGCGTGCTCTAAAGCAGGCAAACCATCCAGTTTGTTTGTATTGGCGAAAGATGGCATCACAAAAAATATTGTACACTCTGTTGCATTAAAGAATTGATATTGTTTTTTTGTAGTATTGTCATAATTAGCGATATGTATATAATTTTAAAGAATTAATTTTCTTAAATTAAAAAAATTTGTTTGGTGATTTTTTATTTTAATATTTTATCACCTTTTACAGTGCTCTATACCTCTCCCACTTATGTATATACCACATCCTTACACACTTACAATAAGTTATTTATTTCCAGCAAAATATTTTCTAGAAATTATTTATATGACAACACAACGTTTGTCGGGTCAGCTAGTAATAATATAATAAATCTATAAAAAACAACTTGTTTAATATATCCTTTCACAACACTTATTTAGTTTTTGCTTAAAGGACAATTAGGATAGCCTTTTCTATTTAAGCTCTTTCGTTAGATATGATTGGACTAGACACAACTTCAATCGGCAATTGGTTAGAGCATTTTTTTGTGTAAATCTACCCAAAAGGAAAAGAAGTCTATTTTCGGTTTCAAATCAAATCGTGCAAAAAAGTCCTAACACCTCGTTTAGCCGGGGGCAAGAGCTTTATAATAACTTTTCTGATGGTCTGACCAGTTGCTGCACCTTTAAAAAATCCATTAAACATGCGGCGTTGTTATTAACGTCTTGTAAATTGCCCGCTTTTTTAATCAGTAGTAAATCTTTAATTGCTATGAAATTGGAATGTGGAAAAAAGGGATGATCATCAAATTGTCAAAAAGATATTGCGACAACTGGAGATGTCTCTGTGTCCTTCCTGCAGTGACTAAGATAATGGTCAAAATATTTTAGTAACGAATCAAGGAACATCTGGTTTTAACTTTCGATAAAGATCAAATGGGAATACGGAACGGCTCTTTCTCCATCGATCATACCTTAATGATCATAATCTAAAAAGTGGAGCGCTTTTTACCTTTTCATTGATTATTATTAATTGAAAAGACAGTCGGGTCTGAATCGAAATTTTATTTGGTTACCTTGGCACATGGGAGATACATATGTATGTATATCAGAGAAGCTTATCGCCATTATCAAAACTACCTCCGAGGGTGCAGCTCGCCAAGTCTTGCACAATGGAAAAATATCTAAAGACTTCGAAATCAATGTTGGAGTTCGACAGGGGTGTTTACTATCACCTTTATTATTCCCGATAGTTATTACGAAGAATACGCATTATTCCTGATCGTAAATTATTACGAGAAAGGGAACAAATTCGAGCAAAGGATAAACAATAGGAAAACAAAGATCCTCAGCATTACAGGCCAGCTGGTTGAAGCATTGGAAAGCTTTCTGTACCTAGGAAGTGTTGTCTCAGAAGAAGGTGCAAACCAAAAGCTTCTGCGAGCTCTCGTTTCGGAAACATTGGTGAAAAAGTAAAGTTACAGAATTTCGACCCAGCCTATCACAAATTATCTTTCGATTAATGTATTTCCTCAACCAAGCCTCGAAACAAGATGCGGTTTTCACTATAATACCTGCAGAGCATCGACCCACCTTTCAATTGATGAATGACTCTGTCTCACATAAAGGGGGGGTCTGATTATGAGGTTCGCGGCGGATCGTTTCCAATTCGACTCGCGTCGTATTTCTTTTATAAACGAATTCGCGGCGAAGCGAAAATAGTTCTTCCTATATTCCAGTGATTTGACATTTTTGGTTTGACTTTTTCTTCCTATATTCCAGTGATTTGACAGCTTTCCACAAATTTTGTTTTGTTTTGATTGAATTTATGAAATTTGTGGTTATTCAATTTTTTTTTTTTATTGTGTATAAATTATAAGAAAATTAAAATAAAGCTTACTCACATTTTTATATAATTACAATCAAGAAAGAATCCACGAAACCAAACAGTGAATAATAATAAACACTCTTTCGCCTGTGAATTCGCCAAAAAAAGCTGTCGGATTTCAACTCGCCAACAAACATTATGACATTTCAAATTCGCCTTCGAATTCGTTAATTGGTCGAATTCAAAACGAAGAAGGCGAAATCGAAAGCAATAATTGAAAAATGGCAAACACGCTAGCAAAATGATTCGGCGCTAATCCCATAATCAGGCCCCTGCAATTTTTTGTGAAAAGATGCCTTAAGATTTTCTTGACGAATGTGATCCCCATCCCCAACCAAGAACTCCATCGGAAATGGTCAAATTTCTATTTACATCATTATCATCAAGAGAAAGTCGTAGTGGATTGGTCACATCTATCGCGAGACATGCAATGGAATGAAATTTTTTTTTATTCAGGATGGCATAAGATCCGGGGCCCCAGAAAAACTTGCACATAACAGTCAAGAAGAAATCTTAGAAGGTTACAAAAAAAGAGCTAACAAATTTCCGGAAGCATAACCTGACCTGACGAGTTGATGTTTAAATAGGGAAGTAAGGTAAAAACACTTTTTGTTTTCTTAATTTTTTTTTATTAAATCTTTAAATATTCAATATAATATTATCCACCATTTATTTTATTTTATATTTTATTTTTTCTTGGAATTTTTCATTTCATATTATTTTAATTTATTAAAGATAATATTATACATACATAAAAATTACTTTTATTGTTGTCATGTATATCGTAAATTGTTCATTTTCATGCCTGTCTCTTTTTGTATTTATTTTGAAAAATGCAATATGGTTATTATTAAAATTAAATGTTGTTTGATATTGTTTAACAAGAATGTATTCTTTTGTTTTATGGACATTTGACATTAGATTTTAAATGAAAAAAATGCGTTTTATTTTCACGTTGTTTTTGATGTTTTTTTATTAACAAAAAAACAAATCTTATTAAAATATTAAATATTTATATTAATTTTTTTTTTAACGAAGCCAGTCTCAAATTTCATTAAAGTTATAAAAGTTTTTGCCTCCGTTATACACATATATCGTTTTCTTTTTAATTAAAAAAAAAAAGATTAATTTGTTTTATTTAATTTTTAACTAATAATATTTTGTTTAAACATTTCACTGTTTTGTTTTTTTATTATTATTTTAATTTTTTTATACACTTTAGTCAACCATTTATTATTTTTAAAAATTTTAAATAGAACGACAAATTTTTATACCACGTATATAAAAAAAAAACTAAAATCTAAGAAACTATAAAAGTAAAAAACCTTAATTAAATATAAATACATAAAAAGTTTAAATACAGTTTCAAAATGCTAATATTTAGTATAAAATATTTTGTTTTCTTTTTTTGTGTCCGTACGATTTTTTTGGATTTTATATATATTTTTTTTTAATATTTAATAAATTTAAAAATTATTTTTTTAAAGAGAGCCTAATGAGAGCGGGATAGAAGAGAGTTGAGGAAGAGAACATTATTGTGAAAATGTCTAATCGATTCGCGCATACCGCGGCACTATATCGTGGCTGATCCAGAAATTGCAATTAGGGTAGTCCTCCTGTGAGAGGGGGTCCTGTCCCATATTCAACACTCGCTTTCCTTGATTATATTGCGGGATCTCACCATGTGAGACATAATAATAGAAAAGCTGTTGCATGGATGAGACATACCTTCGCTGTTCAACTGTATGTGGCTCATAGCGTCCTAAGATCGCTTGAACATCGACATCAACTTTTGCCAGGCCATCAGGACCCTCTCCTTGTGTTGCAACATAGAATGGTACGGTGGGCTGGAGTCGGGCATTAGTTAATAGGGGACAAATTGTTCGGATGTCCGAGATCATTGCAACAAGACCTTGATAGGTGGCATTGTATCGTTTAATAGCTTCGTCAGTAAGATTCAGGGCCCCAATTTTGGTGTTTGCGATGAAATTGCGCACTTCTTCTTCTGTCCAGTTCGAGTGACGCATGCGGAGCTTTTCGGTGTGACTTTCATGTGCAGTTGTTCCCATGACGAGTTTTGGTTTTCCGGAAATTTGTTCTTTCCAAATGTCAGCTGGATGTTGCTGGAGAATGTTTCCGTCAAGAACAAGCCACTCATGACGGGCGGTGGTATTTTCATCCTTGCCAGGAAGATCAGCGGGGAAGTGCAACCAGGTATCTGGAGTAGCTTGCCATATTTCGTTGACAGTAGCATTTTGCAGACATTTGATCTCAGTGCATTGAATTTGATTTAAGAAGTCCTGATTGCGTCGTTCGGATTCCATAAGACCACGACCCGGCATTACCGCCGAACCAGATGTTACCCAGGCGCGAGTGTACAAATTCTTTACTTTACGAGACGTAACCAACGCAGATACCATCGTTGCTCCAGCTCGATGTCCGAACAGTGTCACAGACTTTGGATCGCCACCAAAGTGAGCAATGTTCAGTTTAATCCAATTAAGAGCAGCGACAATATCAGTAAGGGCATAATTTCCCGACGTCCTTGGGTACGCGTCTTTAGTGAGCACATCCAGAGCTAGGAAACCAAATACGCCCATTCGGAAGTTTGGTCGAACAAAAATGACATCATGTGAGCGGGCATACCTTGCAGATGGTCTAAGAATTCCTGGTGAACCACCAGTAAATGAATCAGCACCAATGAGCACAACTACTGGCAGAGGATTGTCATAGCGAATGTGAGGCGTGATTACATCCAATGTCAAACAGTCTTCTACACCAACGATTGTTGAATTGCTGAGCATTTGGGAGCAAACTTCTGTGGCATTGTGGGCTTTTAATGTTCCATTCCAGCAATCGTCGATACCCTCGATAAGTTGGGCAGGTTTGAATCGGTTCTCGCCAATCGGTGGCAATGCGTAGGGAATACCTCGGAAGGCGAATGCTCCGTCTTCTTTCAAGCCCTCAACCATGCCACATCCTGTGACAGCGTCGATATAGCGGCCCTCTCTTAGAGGTGGAGAAGATTGTGAGTCACTGGAGAGTACATAGCCTATGACGGCAAGCATAACCACAATGAGCAGGATTCCCAGTGTTATAAGAGCATCATCTACGGAGCAACGATATGACCGAATACGATCAAAGCATGAGATAACTTCTTCTTCCTCTTCGGATTTCTGGAAAATAAATTAAACAATATTGAAAGTTAAGATCTTTCTATTTTCTTTTGTTATGATGCTTGACTTACCTCAGTTTTAATCTCTTGGCTTCCCTTCATTTTGCTAACATCGTCGTCTCTCTTTGTTGGTGCTTTATCGACGGTATCTTGGTCTTTCAACGAATCATCTAAAGTTTCCATTGAAGCTAGTCCAGCTTTGGTGCCTGGACCATTGCCGAGTTCGACATCGTCGTCAGTCTTTTTCTTTGGAATCATATTGGCAATTGGGAGTTTGATTGCATTCAAAAGTCCGCGCTTTTGCGGTGGTCCATTATTTTCATCAGCTGCTTCAGCAGTTAAATCTGAAAACAAACAATCATATTTTTAAAACACGTCCAGCGAGACAATGCAAACCTCTCAATAACTTACCACTTTTGGCTGTGTCATCAGCGGATGGCTTAGGTTTTCGCACAAAGAAACTTCTAATTCTGTCACCCAAACCGGGTCTTTGTTTCTCATCGCTCTTGATGGGTTTCTCTTCAATCGTTGGCGATGTCTCCTTGGGCTCCTTTTCTAATAGCTCGCCTTCAGCACCATCCCCATCACCACGTGGCTTTGCTTTTGTAAAAAATCCTGGCATTTTGATGCCACCGATAGGGATTTTCTTTGGTTTCACTTCTCGGCCCTCTTTTGTGACTGGATTTAGTTTATTATTTTCGATGTCATTTGAAGAATTATTTGTTTTATCATCTCCGCCGCCACCTCCCGCTCCTGCTGCTCCCTCGGGTATATTGATTATTTCCTCGCCATTGGGAGTCTTCTTTTCTTTTTCTGGTGTGGGACTTCTCCGTTTTGTCAACGCATCTTCTATTGCAATTTTTGTGTTTTTTTGTTCGAGCATTTTGTCAGTTTCTTTAGGTTCTTCAGCTTCGGGATGATGATCATGTGATTGTGGTTCTGCTGGGGGTGTTTCTTTTTCTTCTAATTCACCCATCGCCTAAATATTTATCTGTTATTTGTAGATATATTTTGTTTCTGAAGAAATTCTGAAATTGCAAAAGTAAAAAAAAAAAATGGAATTCGTTAGATTGCTTTCTAAACAAGTAAAAGACAATTATTGTAAGAACCTTAATAGCTATGTATGGATCTAGGATCTTTCTTTGGCACAGTTTGAACTAGTTCTGAAAGATTTTTCGAAAAAGGACGACATATTTATACAGAATGTGAAAGCAAAGCAATCAGGTAAATTTATCCTTTTTAAACGGGAGAAAAAAGCAATAAAAACACGTTTACGCCTCCCAAAGACTTTTACCTGAATCAATAAAGAAATTTAAAAACACGGTCAGCAGGTAGAAGTTGAGGATGAATTTGATAGTTTGTGCAAACATTATAATTTTCTTGGACGAAGATTGGGTTTTAGGATTATAGAAAACAAAAATTCCAGTTTATAAGTTTGTTCTAAGAAAAACAGTACATGTAGAAAATTAAGAAGCATGTTTTTACCACATGTAATGGAATTTTGACACAAATTCGTCCTTTTTCTTCTTGAATTTAAATGAAATAGAAATGAGATTTAAATGAAATAGTATTTCTATTGTTTGGCTATAGCTTCATCATTATTTCTTTTTTTTTAATATGAACACTATTTTAAAGTTGACTTTCAACTCATTTATCGTTCCAAGGAAAACGTTTAAGTAAATATATCCAGCATTTCTTTGAATATCCTGAGAATCCAAACGATTTAGTTTTATAGTCTATAGAAGTATAAACCTACAACTGGAGGAGAGGAGACAAATCAAAGAAGTATGTTAAACATGGAGATTTTGCAAAGTTGGTATTTTCTTATGAAGGTTTGATTATTCAAATTTAGTATTCTTAGGATGTGAAATTGTCAATAGAATAAAAGATTTCGAATTATGGGAAGTCGAACAATGTTTACAGTATAATATAAACAGAAGCTCCTTTTTTATCAATACAGAATTTTTAGTGAATAAATATATTTGCTTTACTTAAGAATTTGAAAAAGGCCTTGGATGATACTTTTAACAGTGGCGAGTTGCATTTCTGTTAATGTTTAATCTCGCAGTTAAAACGTTCATTTGGAGGGTTGTTAGATATAATCGTTTCGAACCAGATATCTATATTTTTTAATCCAAAAGCAATAAAATATATCAATAATTACTAAAGGGGACAAGATCTGAGCCGTTTAAAATATGAGTCGTGACAGTAGCATATTGAGCATCTGAAAACTTCATGGTGGGCTTAAGTTTTCAACAGTATCTTTAGGATTTTATTTAATGGTCTGTGTTTTTATCTTAAGCTGTTTTGAAAATATTCTTTTCCTCCAACATCATAATGTACATATTTTCAATTAAAAAACACTCAAAAGTATCTAGTATTTCTCCAAGCCTACGTACAGCTTATATACCTCCAACAAAGTCATTACCATAACAACATCATTGTCATGGTAGAATCTCACAGTTAATCCTCCTGCTCTTGATGTTATTTTTCTTTTTTCAGTTTTAGTTTTCAAATGAAAAATATCTAAGAAGTGCAATAAACTTTCAAGTAGCACTCTATCTTCACTAAGCTGTGAAATGATTTTTTTTTTAAATGACAGTTTTTTGAAAGTACCACACACTCAGCTCAGAAACCTTCCCGTATATACATATGTACATACTTATATATAGACTACATAATGTGAATAGTAAAGCATCTAAACAGTTAATACATCCTCCGTCTACTCTCCAATCCAATGCAATCAAGTGCCAGAATATAATTGCGTTTTGAACAAAAGTAGATATAAATCTTTTATCTTATATCTTCTCTGTGTCTGCATGCCGTAGCCGAATAGGCCTTGAGCTCTCTACAATACGACAAACGACATACGGAATACGAGTATCTACTAATAATGACAGTTTAAATACAGAACTAATGTAACAATCGACGACACTCTAGGATTTATTATCAACTCTGGCGCCGAATAGCAGTACAACAACAAAAAATAATAACAAAATGCGAATTTGTGTTCCATCATTGAAAATAGATTTCCTGTGCAATTAAGCGCATTGTAAGTATCCACTGGATGTAACAATGACACGCAGGTTTATTGCACACCTTTTTTACCTTGTTTCTTTTTTTTTTTTTTAAATTTTATTTTGCACTATTCTTGGTGTTATTGTTGTTTGCAAATGATTCAGCATAAAAGGAAGGAAGTGCAGCAAACTTCAACTTCTGATGGATGGTTGAGCTGGATAATGGTAATTTTAATGTTAATGTAATGATGATGATGACTCTTAGAAGTTCGTGTGTCTAATGTACATACATATTTCCTTTCGCTGAATTAACAAAATACAAATGTTAAAAGAGTCATTATGCCTAAGTTGGATTTGGAGTTTTACCTGAAATCTTCAGATGGTAGGTAATGTCCGATCGAAAATTTGAATTTAAGAAATTAAAAAGTTATGTATTTTGAAAGAAGTGACTAGAAATAAGAATTAAGGCATCGAACAGTAAAAAAAATTAAAAGTGAGACAAAGGCTGAGTTCTTAATTGTAAAACTTCGCAGTGCTGCTTAAATTGCGTTCATTAAAGTAACCAAACAGTATGAATTCTGAGTGAGCATGGCAACAATTGTGTTCATAAAGGCTTTATTATGAATCAATTTTTTTATCATAGGGCTGAAACTGATTCCAAACTGTCATGAATAAAAAGGAGCCTACTTTAATAGTTTTGAGTTTTGAAAAATCCCATCTGAAAATTCCTTGAGGAAATTCTTTAAAGAACATTTTTAATTTTTGGAATAAAATAAATAAATTAGGTGGCGCAACAGTCCATGAAGAACCAGGGCCTAGTGACTTACAACTCTCAACCATTCCTGTGTGCGAGTAATGTTGTCAGAGATGGAATGGACCTACAGTTTATATGCCGAATACGAACGGCTAATTTGAGAAAGCACTTTTCATGACTTAGAATTACTCTTGGAGGATTTGTCAATTCCTCGCAAGAGGCAGTACCCATGAAAAAAGTTAGGTGGCACAGGCAGGGATTGAACCCAAGACCTCTGGCATGACAGTCCAACGCACTAACCATCACGCCACGGGTCAAAACAAGAGCAACTTTTTATTGTTATCTCTCTTTTTCTTATATCTGGTTAGATCAGTATTTATATTTCGACAGAGATATAAATGCTGCTCTGACCAGGGCCAGAGGAGCCTTCGCTCTGACGAAACGGCTGTTTTTTAGCAGTCGGCTTGACCCTAGAGTGAAGGTAATTTGCTACATGGCCTTCATACGGCCGATGATCTTTTATAGTTGTCCTGTGTGGTTCAACGTTGCCCCTTCCCAGATGGAGAAGTTTCGGGTGTTCGAGCGGCAGTGTTTACGACGCTGTACCGGCTTATATCGAACAGCCGAATCTTCTTACGTGCATTACTATTCCAACGAGGTCCTATACAACGGGGCTCGAATCAACAGAATTGACAATTTCGTGATAAAACTCGTTCGGGGTCACATTGCAAGAGCTATGTCTTCGACCAACAATTTAATTTTCGGGGCGTTCTATCCGAACGACGAGTATTTTGAGAGTGCACGCTTGAGCGGCTTCATTCCACCAGATGCATTCCTCTTTTTAGACAGATGCGGTCTGATACAGGATAGATTGGCAGTTCCGCTAATCTACCACGTCAGACGACGAACCGTGGATAGGCGACTCCTGTATAATCGGGACGTCATGGCACAAGGCGGAGCAGAGCTCCTTCGGTTCAGTAGGGCTGTATCCAAACGGGACCGAACTGATAGGGTGAAGCAGGAGAACCAGTTTTGGTGGCTTCAATCGGCACTTGATAGTGAGTAGTCGGGATGGGGTTTAAAGCCTTGGCCGGCTTACATACTTGTTTTATAGTTTTAGGGTTTAGTTTTAAGTAGAATAGGCATGGTGGCACAAAAAAAATACAAAAAAAAAACAAAAAAAAAACAAAAAAAAAAGTAGTTTATAGGTAGAATAGGTAGTTTTAGTTACCTTTAAGTTTTATAGTAAGGACCTTATTTTAAGTAGTTTTTAAGTAAAAATAAAAAAAGGATATTGATATTAGTTTTTTTGAAATTTTCTAATGAATAAATCTCTTTTTCTTATTAACAGAGAAAAGTTAGTACGTTAACTACAAAATCCATTGCTCATATTAAAGCTGTTGGCAAACTAGTGCAATTGAAGCTAATTATTAGGTGTTATTCAGTTCACGGGCAAGCTAATCAGTGTTCTTAGCCAACTTTTGTAAAATGGTCGGAAATAAATCTTAACGAAATAAAAGAAAAAATCATAAAGGAATATAAAAGTTGAATGAATCAAATTTAAAATATCGGAAAAATATTCCATTCCAAAATCATTGATTTGCCGATTCATAAAATCTTACAAATCTAAAGTCATTTCAAACAGTTAATCGAGGGGGCAGACCAAGAAAAACACAAAACGAGAGGATTCTGCAATAATAAAATCAAAATAAAAAAGACCCAACTCGACCTGAACGTAAGCGCGAGAACAATTCGGAGACCAGCTGTTGATGGTGGACTAAAATCTATCAAAGCTGTAAAAAAGCCTTTTATTTCAACCAAAACAAGCTGCCGAGATTAAAATTTGCTCATGGCCATATCAACTGGACCGTTAGAAAATTGAGGGGAACGTACTCTTTTTGGACAAGTCCAAATTCAATTTCAAGGGTTCCAATGGTTTCCGTCGTGTTCGCAGACCAGCCAATTCACGTCACACCAAAGCTACTGTGAAACACGGAGATGGTAAGGTAACGATGTGGGGATGTTTTCCAAGGCATGTACTAGGACAGATTCTTCAAATAGAGGGTACAAGGGATCGTTTTATGTTCAGTGGTGACATTTTGCAAAATGTAATGCTGCCACACGCTAAGGATCAGTTGCCTCTGAAATGGATATTTCAGCAGGACAACGACCCAAAGCACACGTTCAATACGGTTAAGACGTGGTTTTAAGAAAAACATATTTACATGTTACAATTGCCAGCACAGTCCCCAGATCTCAACCCCATAGAAAATCAATGGGAAATTGTAGATCGACGAATTGTAAGGACTAATTGCAAAAAACAAAATGATCTGTTTGATCAAATTAAATTGGCTTCGGAAAATATTCCAAGCAATTTAGTTGACTTTGGGCACACTTTTTTTTTTTTTAATTATATATTGCACTCGAAAACTTAAGTAATAAGTAATATTATATTACAAAATAATTTCTATTTCCAAAGTGATATCTCTGTAGAGTGTATTTTTACTGACATTAAAGACATGGAATTGGATGACTTTCGATTCATGCAGAATGACGCACCATGAGACAATCTAATCACCAGCCTTTGCGATATTAATTTACAACCTCGATTGTATGGAGGCGGCCACATAAACCCTAAGCGACTGAGCGATTTATTAAGCGACAGAGCGACGTCGCTCTGTAATCAAATCTGTTTTAATTTTTCAATCGATCGCTGAGCGACGTAGAAAAAAGATGTGTACAATAAACACTGAAAGTCTAATTTCAGCTGTCCAAAAGCTGTTCGATTTTTCTCAAAATTTTACCAGATGTTGAAAACGTTATTCTTCGTTATACAAAATTGTTTTTGAGATAAAATCATTTTTGTTCATAAAATTTTCGAGGTGACACATTTTTTTTCAGTTTTTTTTTTGATTTAAAAAAAACTGTTTATTGAAATATTTTCCAAAAATTTATTTGTTTGGTATCACGTTACAATAAATAATACAAAATTGATTTCAAGGGTTAACCAAAATGTTCACCTTTTTTTTTAAATTGCTATGGTAAGAAAACCACCAACGCAATTTTCTTGAGAGCCCTTTCTGCATCTTTCTGCCCTATTATCTGTATAACAAAATTTATTTGAAGTCGATATCTCTACTATT
The DNA here is from genome assembly GCA_951509635.1 of Eupeodes luniger. Lineage (NCBI taxonomy): Eukaryota > Metazoa > Arthropoda > Insecta > Diptera > Syrphidae > Eupeodes > Eupeodes luniger. Next base: position 46,621,312 of record OX608074.1, on the reverse strand, counting down.
TCTTGAGCTATGGACGACGAAAAAAACGTCGCGAACGTACGGACGTACAAACGTACGTACACACACAGACATCTCTATTAAAATCTTTTAGACTCTAGGGACCTTGAAACGTCGAGAAATGTCAAAACTTTTAATTCGACAAATCGGACCGATTACAATAACTTTCTATGGGAATATACAAATGTCACCGATAAAGAGTGGGAAAAAGTTGGACAAATTTGTAATTGTTTTGTTAAGTTTTTAGTGTTTTTTGTTCAAAAGATGGTACTGACATACGACAATATTGCAAAATCGATCTGGAAATCTGCGAAGATTCAGAAATAAATGATGAAATTCACCATAATTTTCCCTTTCACGATTTATGGGGTGTACACCAAATCTACGGAACCTCGATCTTATTACAGATCTATTTTTTCCAACTAATCGCTCAGCGACGTGTCGTTTAGTAAATGGCCACCCATCGCTCAGATTAGACGCTCAGCGACTCGCCGCTCGGTCGCTCAGTCGCTCGTCGCTCATTGCGTGGCCGGACCCTAAGTCTTATTTGTTTTGTAATTAACTGGCACTTAAGAGGTTATTAATACTTTAAATTGGTTAAAGTTTAAACACAGTGCGAGCTTCAGGAAAATAGGAAAGGATAATGGATTGGTCTTAAGGTTTTGAATATCAAAATGAGAGGGACAAACTGAGTTGAATAAAGCATTCCACATTCTAGATGTGCGGTTAAGGCCGTGTGTGAATTGCGTTAAAATGTGTGTTAAAATTTAACCAGCGTTAAAATTTGACACTAATGAGGTGAATAAAATGGGTTAAAATTTATTGAGCTGTGGAGCAGGTTAAAGTGTGATAAAATTTGACGTTTCTATTGATAGAGAAATGTGCTCTTGCTTTTGCATTCAATTTTTCAGTGTTACCACACCGAATAAATCAATTAATCAAAATGGGAATTTTGTTTGAATATTTTTGACTGTTGTTTTAAAATATGACATTAGAATCGAGAACAATAAATAAAAAAGATTTTTTTTAGTTTTAGAGACTTTTTATTAACCCTGTTTTCTTAAAAATATGTTTTGAAAGAGAAATTATTTTTCCGCGAAAAAGAAAACCAATTTTTGTTCAGGGAAATTTCTTAAATTATCGAGGGAAATTTTTTTAACCTGCGCAGAAATCTTGGTTAAAATAATTATTTTAACGCAATTCACACAGCAAATGGCTAAATTTGATCCCACCTCAAAGAAGACGTCAAATTTTAATCGTGGTAAAAGTTTTAACGCAATTCACACACGGCCTAAAAAAAGAATTTTTTATACTTGACAGTACGTCCAAAATTGAGCTCAAGGGTAATCTGATGAGTATTTTTAGAAGTACGAGTATTACGTCATGAAGGGTGTGTTACATTCTACACGGTTAATAATTCCGCATTTGACACCGCTGTCGAGATCGAATTCCAAGGAGCTAATCATACGATACCGTTGAAGTTTCACATCCGATGGACAAGGATTTGAATCTTGAAACGAGCTGAGGGCACATCATCAATAAAAATGTTTGGATCAAGGTGATCAATATGTGCAATGCAATGTGTTGTTGTTGTGAGAATGTTAGTTAGAATTTAGATTAATAAAATTTCAACAAACTTTGGCCTAAATCAAAAAACATGGGTTACATTAATCATCATCATTGCTCGTGTCTCTCATCTTCATGTTTCCCTTAAACAAATCAATGTAAAACATAGGGTACATTATTTTATCGACAACAATATGAAAGTTTTGCCTGTTTTCGATTTTTCAAAAAACAAGTGAAATTGTTTATTTTATTGTTGCAAGAGGAAAACATTTATAATTTCTAAACAAATTTGATTGCATGCAGCCGAAATTTCTAAATCAAAACGAAAAAAAGAAAGAAAAACAAACAATATATAAACTTTCCGTCTGGGCACGTTTTTAAAACAGAATCAAAATCATGTGAATAACTATCTATTGCACTTTATTTTTTTGTTTGTGTTTTGTAAACAATATTATAATTTTTGTTTTATATACATATCTATTTTAAAAACAACACAATTTCTATGTTTTGTGTGAATTAAGTGTGCGTTTGCCATGGGGTGGTAATTTCCTTGATTTAGACAGATCAGAAAAAACACGCAAACCCATTGTAATTATAAAACCACTAAAAGAAGCCCTCTCAACAAAGTTGAGAATGATATAATAAAGCCTGACTAGACTTTAATATACAACTGTTTACTGTTTTCATATAAATTACTGCTTTTCTCTCTCTCTCTCTCTCTCTTTACCACAAACGTACTATCAAATTGAATTAATCTTTCAAATAAAAGCTGGACAGAAAAAATAAATGTCTACAGAGGGGTACTTTTTTTTACTTTTACTCTATTAAGAAGTTATGACAAGTGTCCATGCATGCGGCTGTCCTATATGCAATGTTCTTGATTCATTGCGTGTTAATCAAAACGACGATCAAATAATATATTATGGTTAAACATTACCAAGAGTGTATGCTATGATTTTATGAGAGACCTTTAACAACTTAGGTATTCCCTTAATGGCATAAAGTTTTGCTTTTATATACTAAATTTAGAAGTAGATACCTTAAATTCACATAAGTGTTATATGACGGACGGTTAATTCCAATCTACCCCTGAACACGCAAATGACATTAAATTTTCCTTAATTGAGCTGCAAATGATAAGAATCAACTAAAAACTGCATTTTAAGGGTTAAAAAACGCCCCCAGCAACTACTATTACACAGGTAAAATTCCTGGATCAAGTTTCATATAACTACTTTCTTTATTAATATGCCCAAAAACCAAGTAAAGTGCAGGTCAATGTGCTAAGAAAGCAGAAGCCAATAATTCACTTGATGGTTTTCATTTTAAAAAATATACATATATATAAGTTAAGCCTTAGTCGATATAATTATGTTCATACAGAGGGACTTATCTGCTTGGAAAAAAATAAAATAAAAAAGGGGTTTACAATTTTGTTTAGTGTCTTATGAAAAAAAACTGTCGTGCCTCATCTAATCTTTGGACAAATTGCTAATGCAAGTCATCATCATCATCAGTAGTTGACAGTGACAGATCGATAATACGAGTTTGAGTTCCAATTAAAAAGAAAACAAAAAGTGGAAGTAGGAAAACATAGAAAAGAGTAGGAGGTGTTTCCGTGTCGGAAATGTAATTACGTCTTTTTTTACCCTCGCACTCTGCTATACACTACTATGTCAAAACTATGCTCCATTGATCGTAAGGCTATATAATTTCTATTGTACAATGTGTACAACTAATGTTTTTGTTCTATAAATTGCATCTGTTGTATTTTTTTAATTAATTGGTCGGGCTACCGACCGATGGTGACCCTTATTGCGGTCAGATGCGTATTAAATCGAAATGGACTGTGTTCGGTCTAATTTTAAAATTTGTTTCGCTTTTCCGATTCCGATTGTTAATACCATTGGTACGTGTATTTCTCTTGCTCTTGGTGTGCTAGATGATAAGTTATTTATAGAAAATAATTATTTCAAGTTATTAATTGATCCATATATTTATGTAGAAAGGATGGAACTAGAGTATAAGCCATATTTTGATAAGGCAAACGTTTTGGAGGCAGATGTTTTGAATTTGTATTCAATTGTTGTGCTTTTGTTTGGTTTTCCATTGATAAATTTTAATCAAAATGAAATAACATTTGAAGTGTTTCGATGAAGAAGGGGGTAAGTGAAATTTGCAACATAGAAAAAACAGAAACGAAAAACTGTCACTTGCCCCATTTTTTTCCAGGTCCCGTCATAATATAAAGGGTGATTTTTTTAGCTATTATTTGTTTGGCAACACTGGTTTAAACAGTTGACGCATGTTTCGTGTTTTGTTTTACTGTCAAACATCTTCAGTTTGGTCTATAATTTAAACATGAATCGTCTTACAAACAAACAACGCTTGCAAATGATTGAATTTCATTATCAAAATGCGTGTTCTATTAAGAAAGTTCATCGCGCGCTTCCTCCATTTTAAAGTGAGTTTAATCGACCCACTGCTGCTATTCGGGCTATTGTGACTAAATTTCGCACCAAATGTAGAGTGCGAACTGAAGAAAATATCGCTGCTGTATCGGCCAGTGTTAATGATGACCATACATTTTTGATTCGTCGATATTCGCAGCAATTGGGCCTCTGTTACTCAACAACGTGCAAGATTTTGCGGAAGGATTTAAGTGTGATGCCTTTCAAAATACAGCTGGTGCAAGAATTGAAGCCGAACGACCTACTGCAGCGTAACATTTTTGGTCAATGGGCTCTTAGAAAGTTGGCCGAAGATCCACTTTTTTTTTACCGAAAAATTGTGTTCAGCGACGAAGCTCATGGGTACGTAAATAAGCAGAATTGTCGATTTTGGAGTGAATATCAGCCAGAAGCTTTGCAAGAGCTACCAATGCATCCAGAAAAAGTCATAGTTTGGTGCGGTTTATGGGCTGGTGACATCATTGGACCGTTCTTCTTTTTAAAGATGATGCGAATCGTAACGTAACTGTGAATGGTGAGCGCTACCGTGAGATGATATCCAACTTTTTTTTGCCCAAAATGCAAGAGCTTGACTTGCATGACATGTGGTTTCAACAAGACGGTGCCACATGCCACACAGCACGCGCAACAATAGACTTATTGAGAGGCGAGTTCGGTGAACATTTGCGGTCAATTGGCCGCCTAGATCGTGCAATTTAACGCATTTAGACTATTTTTTGTGGGGCTATGTTAAAGTTCATGTCCATACAGACAATCCCGCTTCTATTGATGCATTGGAAGACAACATTGAAGCATTTATTCGTGAGATACCGGCCGAAATGTTGGAAAGAGTATGCCAAAATTGGACTTAGCGGATGGACCATTTGAGGCGCAGTCAAGGTCAACAGTTGCATGAAATAATCTTCAAACATATCGATTCAAATAAAGATTTCATGCATTATTCTGCATTTTTTTTTTTTTTTTTTTTGAAAAATATCCTACAGCTTTTAAAAAATCACCCTTTATTTCTTGATGTTTTTTTTTACTCTGTACGAAATGAGTAAGAACTCCAAGAAATTCTGACGTATCCTTTAGATAAGTATTGTACCACGGTAGAGAACACTCTACGTGCAGCTTTTTTAAATGTGACTTATGTCACCATTTGCATCAGTTTCATTACCACTAAACAAGTTGTCTTTTAGTTTGCCAACAGCTTCAAAAAGTATAACGGAAAAGACTTAATCGGAAATACTTTCTAGCGATAAAAACAGAATAATAATCAAAATTTTGTATAAACAAAATATTCAAAACGCCAACGGATAAACAATTGATTTCTTTGGAAAAGATATAGGAACATACATATGTACATACAAGCATTAATCAAGATCTAGTTGTTTATTAATTTATTGTTTATACAATAATAAATCTAGCTCTTGAGTGAGAGGTTGACAGTTTTTAATGCATTCTCTAATTAACCACTTCCTAAACCTATAACTTCAAGTTGGTTCAAAATGGTTTACGATTGACTGAACCTAGGTACATACATACATATATTTTTGTTTCGTCAATTTAAGTTTTGTGCGTCGTCGTCGGTCCCCTGTTTAAAAAAAAAAAAAAAAAACTTAAGTCCCATCAAATGAACACCTAATGAGTCTCAACAAATAACCCTCGAATCGAATTCGATGACACTAATGTGACTGTTAAGTGTTTGCATAGTGCATGAAGTTGTTAAAAAAAAGAAAACCAAATTGATATAATATGCTCTCGTGCCGCTCAATTGATTACTTGGGCAGACATACATTTCCAAAACCTCTAAAAATGGATTTGCTGGCGGCATGCTGCACATTTTGTGGTTATATGACCATGAATTTTCTTACTTTCCTTCAACAAACATAATTACACATAATTTAATTTTATGAAAACATTAAAAAATCCCCTAAAACAAATTAACAAACGACAAAAATAACCGAAAAAAAGTGTAAACAAATCCTTATCGACGGGATCTCGTTGTAGGTGTACTGTACAGAGGTTGTAAATGTCAAATGTGAAAGATGAATCGGTTGAAAAAAATGGAGGTTCGTATAATGTTACACTGTAAACAACAACAAAATTATATCCCTGTGTCGTTTTCGTCGGCATCGGCATCGCAATGTCAAAAACAAATTCGTTATTTTTGTGATTCCCTTGAAGTGCCCTAAACAAATACACAAATGGAACATAAATTAGAGTTTGTGGAGGATAAAAATAAAGAAAACGAAGACTCGAATCGAATCGAATTTCCCCCTCTCAAAATATTAATCATCAATTTTATTCCAATTTTAACTTGTTTATTTTGTTTGGATTCACTTTTCACCACAGGAAGTGACAGACGAATTCGAGAGATGAATTTTGTCGAAATGAAACATCCATGATGGGAGTTTGAGTTTGGATAAAGTACACACTTGACCTACAAAAATAGGTGTAATCTTGTTTACATCGTTTTCGTTATGTATCCGTCCGTGTCGCAGCGCTGCCGCACCGTTGACGCCAACACGCACCGCCACCGCCACCTATCGTCGTTCGATACATTTTAAATCCATTTTTATATTTTTGTTTCTATAATTTTAATAAACAATTGATTCTCATTTAACACCTCATTTTGGGACATGAGGAAGATCATATTTTCGTTGTTTTGTTTATAAAATGCTGACAGAGGGGACGCGTCGCACGACATGGAACTTATTGCGTAATTTAACCCCTCCAAAAAAAGGGGTTTCAGTGTTTTTTTTTTTCATAGAGGGGTTTCTTACTTTTTTGAAAATTTAAAGAAAGAGCAGATGTACCTATGACTGTTCTTCCTTTGAGCACTCAGGCTTAAACGCTTATGGATATACATTATACATACATAAATACGAGGGTTAGAAGATAAACAAATGAAGTGAAAAGAAGTAATTTGATGTTCCGCAAAGAAAAAAACTATAAACACTGTATATGGTTAGTTTTTGAGTCGAAATGGGTGTTGTTGTTTTTTGAAAATTATAGTGTTTTCTTTATGGGATGAATGTTTTTATTTCTTTATAAAGCGTGTATATAACACGTTTCTAGGAAAACAAGGTGGAAAAGGGGATTCGATATCATTTTGTGTAAATAATTGCAGGTTACGTTAGTAAATACATTTGTTGAAAATATCTAGGAAGGGTTTTCTCACTTGAAGTAGCTATTTTTTTCTTTTATATTTGAAAAGTTAGAGTTTATATGGAAGTTAACTGCACAGTAGCAGAAAGCTGCAGGCGCAATATCTGTCAACTTGTAGTTTTCACTGCTTCAATTCAAAAATATATGTACAATGTACATATCGTCCCCTCAGAAGCAAACTGTCGTAACTCAAAAATTTGCGATTTTGAGTTAAGTATACAGAAAAAATCAGTAAAAAATGCTATCTTTTGGTCAAACTGTCATAAAAATACTTCTTGAACTGAAGGCGTGAGGGCGAAAGTGTCGTTGTGCATTTTTAATAACGTCCCTGAACTATTCATCAGTAAAATGACATTTTCAGTTTCATGTCAGCCGTCATAGTGAGTTGTTGTGTCGTTTGTTGCAGAAAAAGTTTTTATCGGAAAATGTCGGACTACACTGAAACGAAGAGAAGTTTTATTTTCGACACTTTTTTATTTGGAGCACTTATCTTATAAAAATATTATTGAAGTATGATAATTAATTTTTAGGAAAAGTGACACTTTGTTATTTGTGACACTTATCTAAAAAAATATTATTGAAGTATGAAAATTAAGTTTTATCAAAAGTGACACTTTTCGCTATACGTCATTTCCCACACCAAAACCGTAATTATTTTTAATCCAAACGTCATAAGTCTTGCAATTTTTTGTTTTTTTAAAAGATTTTTAAAAATTTAATTATACCATTTGATAGAGGACAAAAAATTAAATTTTTTTTGTTCTACCATTTTAAGCTCCTCAGATAAAATCCAGATAAAAAATCATTTTTTAAGATTCAAAATTATTCAAATCGCTTTTCTGGAAAACTTAGAATTTTGAGTTACGACAGTTTGCTTCTGAGGGGACGATATGTCGCCTAACCTAACCTAACCTATGTGTATACTTTATTCATCTATTTTACTGTCGAAAACTTCATAATTCGAAAATTGAACATTTTGATAGAAAAACGCCTGTACTTTCTGTCAAACAGTGGTTTCAGCCAAATTTAAGACGCAATTTTATTTTGGTAAATCTTGATATTTAGGAAATAAAAACACTGAAGTGAAAAAGGAAGTATGTAGTAAGAGAACTGCGCGGGAGCGAAATAAAGTGACCAGGCTTTAAAATCAAATGTCTGAGGACAGGCTTATCAGAGAATGGTGAAAATAAAATTAAAGTCATAGGGCGATTTCAAAATATTTAATTTTATGTTTGTACATACATATGTATTTAGATATTGAAATTTTAAAGTAATTTTTGTATTGATATTCCATTTTAGTGTTCTGGCTATACCTTCAGTGATAAGACCAAACGGCAATTTCAAATTCAAACGCTATAATAAATGTAGATCCCGAAAACTTGAAAAATTAAGTTATTGGGTGGTATGCGGCATCCAATCAGTCTCACGAGACTAAGCTCTGAGAATAATATATGAATATTTTTTTTGTGTTAGCAAACAAACTAACATTTTTCGTGTCAGTTGTATTTAATAAAAATATGGTTATACAGTTTACGGGAAAAGTCAAAGAACATTTGATAATTCATGAAGTTAATCTAGAGTACCGTGATTTGCTGAAACTTCTGTCTAAATTTACATAATAAAATAAAAACAAGTATTTCTCAGAAGTCTCCGAGTTAAAAAAAATAAAGGAATAAAGTAAGTTAATATTAATTGCACCAACGCAGGATGCATCGAATGTATTTTTCGGCATTTTTTTTTTCTGTCGTAGTTGGGAACATAATACAATCCTCTTTTTTATTTACAATTTTTTCAGTAACTTCGATTGTGATCTTTGAAACCGATCTTTGATTGATGCCAAAATCTTCAGGAATTCTGCTTTGAAAACTAGGATTACGACTATCCCGAAAAACATGACTTTTGTATTTTTTTGTTTGTTAAAGCCACAACTTGGGTTGAGGAATACCTATACCTATAAATGATTTAATAATCTCATGTTTACTCACAGGTAAAAATATATAAATATTCAGCCATTTCGATTCCTAAGACAAAAAATTTATAATCTCAAAATTTTACGAGATCTACCTCAATTAAATTAAATGTAGCTTTTTTCTACATATGGACATTTCCTATGAGATCGATATCATTTTTGTGAGATTTGTCTCAAAAACCTATTTTGTATATGAATACTAGAAAAAACGCAAAATATTGAGTTTTGAAACAGTACAACAATTGAAATTTTAACGTTTAACACACTGATACAAAACAAAAAGCTGCAGGCGCAATATCTGTCAACTTGTAGTTTTCACTGCTTCAATTCAAAAATATATGTACAATGTACATATCGTCCCCTCAGAAGCAAACTGTCGTAACTCAAAAATTTGCGATTTTGAGTTAAGTATACAGAAAAAATCAGTAAAAAATGCTATCTTTTGGTCAAACTGTCATAAAAATACTTCTTGAACTGAAGGCGTGAGGGCGAAAGTGTCGTTGTGCATTTTTAATAACGTCCCTGAACTATTCATCAGTAAAATGACATTTTCAGTTTCATGTCAGCCGTCATAGTGAGTTGTTGTGTCGTTTGTTGCAGAAAAAGTTTTTATCGGAAAATGTCGGACTACACTGAAACGAAGAGAAGTTTTATTTTCGACACTTTTTTATTTGGAGCACTTATCTTATAAAAATATTATTGAAGTATGATAATTAATTTTTAGGAAAAGTGACACTTTGTTATTTGTGACACTTATCTAAAAAAATATTATTGAAGTATGAAAATTAAGTTTTATCAAAAGTGACACTTTTCGCTATACGTCATTTCCCACACCAAAACCGTAATTATTTTTAATCCAAACGTCATAAGTCTTGCAATTTTTTGTTTTTTTAAAAGATTTTTAAAAATTTAATTATACCATTTGATAGAGGACAAAAAATTAAATTTTTTTTGTTCTACCATTTTAAGCTCCTCAGATAAAATCCAGATAAAAAATCATTTTTTAAGATTCAAAATTATTCAAATCGCTTTTCTGGAAAACTTAGAATTTTGAGTTACGACAGTTTGCTTCTGAGGGGACGATATGTCGCCTAACCTAACCTAACCTATGTGTATACTTTATTCATCTATTTTACTGTCGAAAACTTCATAATTCGAAAATTGAACATTTTGATAGAAAAACGCCTGTACTTTCTGTCAAACAGTGGTTTCAGCCAAATTTAAGACGCAATTTTATTTTGGTAAATCTTGATATTTAGGAAATAAAAACACTGAAGTGAAAAAGGAAGTATGTAGTAAGAGAACTGCGCGGGAGCGAAATAAAGTGACCAGGCTTTAAAATCAAATGTCTGAGGACAGGCTTATCAGAGAATGGTGAAAATAAAATTAAAGTCATAGGGCGATTTCAAAATATTTAATTTTATGTTTGTACATACATATGTATTTAGATATTGAAATTTTAAAGTAATTTTTGTATTGATATTCCATTTTAGTGTTCTGGCTATACCTTCAGTGATAAGACCAAACGGCAATTTCAAATTCAAACGCTATAATAAATGTAGATCCCGAAAACTTGAAAAATTAAGTTATTGGGTGGTATGCGGCATCCAATCAGTCTCACGAGACTAAGCTCTGAGAATAATATATGAATATTTTTTTTGTGTTAGCAAACAAACTAACATTTTTCGTGTCAGTTGTATTTAATAAAAATATGGTTATACAGTTTACGGGAAAAGTCAAAGAACATTTGATAATTCATGAAGTTAATCTAGAGTACCGTGATTTGCTGAAACTTCTGTCTAAATTTACATAATAAAATAAAAACAAGTATTTCTCAGAAGTCTCCGAGTTAAAAAAAATAAAGGAATAAAGTAAGTTAATATTAATTGCACCAACGCAGGATGCATCGAATGTATTTTTCGGCATTTTTTTTTTCTGTCGTAGTTGGGAACATAATACAATCCTCTTTTTTATTTACAATTTTTTCAGTAACTTCGATTGTGATCTTTGAAACCGATCTTTGATTGATGCCAAAATCTTCAGGAATTCTGCTTTGAAAACTAGGATTACGACTATCCCGAAAAACATGACTTTTGTATTTTTTTGTTTGTTAAAGCCACAACTTGGGTTGAGGAATACCTATACCTATAAATGATTTAATAATCTCATGTTTACTCACAGGTAAAAATATATAAATATTCAGCCATTTCGATTCCTAAGACAAAAAATTTATAATCTCAAAATTTTACGAGATCTACCTCAATTAAATTAAATGTAGCTTTTTTCTACATATGGACATTTCCTATGAGATCGATATCATTTTTGTGAGATTTGTCTCAAAAACCTATTTTGTATATGAATACTAGAAAAAACGCAAAATATTGAGTTTTGAAACAGTACAACAATTGAAATTTTAACGTTTAACACACTGATACAAAACAAAAAAGACTTAATAGACATAATCTTCTCAATCGAATTAGGGTCTTTAACTTTCGATATAATTTTGACAGCTAACTTAATTTTTAAATCTCGGAGATTCCCGTGTTCTCAGATATTATGTACGTATAATACAAATTTCTCATACCCTTTTTTAATAATTTTGCTGACAGAAATTTGAGAACAGAATTTTTGTGATTTGATTTCTCAAGAAGTTTCTATCGCTCAATTCAAAAAGGACGAAAAGAAATGCAAGGTTAAATGTATTATTAGATGCGAATGAATAGTGAATTGTGTTTGTAAACTTTACGTTAGCATTTAGCTCTTGCATTCCGGCTGAGTAAATTCTCACACATTTTAGAAATATAAACTGGGCAAATGCTCTTCTCATGATAAAGTCCTTTTGACATTTCAAAATTAAATGTTAAGCTCAATAGAGACTTAAAAGTCAAATAACATGTCATCAAGATTTTAAATTTTGCAATTTTTATGATTCCAATATCGAAAAACTTTCACCAATTATTTTTAGTCTCACTTCACTAAACAAAAACCTTTTTATTTTCACCCAATTCAATGACTCATTTAATTTTCTGTACATTTTAATAGGGCGGTGCGCGGTACGGTACGATAAATAATATCTAACAAAAAAATAACGACGAGCAAGAAAAAAAAAATCGTGATAAAACAAAATCACGTGCGCCATAACCCTTTCTCTTAAATGTTTTGTGTATGCCTTTTTAATGCACCACCAGATTTATTTTTCAGTTTTTCATTTTTTGTGAATTCGATTGTTAACTGTGCAAAAAGAAGGGGGCTACACTTCCTTTCTATATATTGAAGCACCTGCAAACATATACCAGAATAGCCTAGGCACACTTTCCTCTCTTTCACTCTATTAGAGTTCAGAGAGTTTCTACTATCCATAGCTTATGCTGGTCTATCAAAACACTTAATCTAACCATGACGCGACGCAGGAGGCACAAGAAGGAAGGTGCTATACTGCCATCACATGCATCCGAATGCACAACCTCATGCCCGCCCCATAATAATTTCATACAATAATTTCCAACGTTTGCTTTTCCTCCTCGATGAACGACGACGAACGACGACGTCAACGACGTTCGTCGTGGTCGTTGATGGTTGCTCTGAAACAAAGACTTAACCAAACCAAACGTTCTTCGTTCCTTTAGTTATTGCTCTTAGGCCCAACCAGCTATGGGGGGAATATGTGGAAAGACTTCTAGTGCTCCTTCTGCCTCACAATCTATTGCTGGCAATTATATATCGGCTGTCCGATGTCGTGAGTCAGTGTTGGGTGTTTGCTCGGTGTTCCATCACCATTCCAGCCGAACACAGCTGAATCTTGCAACGCTGACGACGACGACGACGACGAAGTCTCTACTTTAGCGAACTCCTTTAGGTTGATTTTCTCGACGACCGACCATGGATGGGGCTACAATTTATAATCCAATTCGGGAGTGAGAGCTGCAGTTGAGTGTGTATATATTTATGCATGTACATATACATTCACAGAGGGAATGGAGGAGCTTCTTCAATTCAAAATGGGGGAAACCATCACTATGTAGGAAGATTTAAAGCAAAAGAAGTAGCAGAATAGTGCAGTATTTGGCCTCACCTCACCTTAAAACTACACAAACTCAGACAACAAGCAAATACTGCTGGCTCTGCCTTGCGCTGGTGGTGGTGACTATAAGGAGCATATGGTTGTTAGATTCTGCTGGATCTTCGGTGATGACCCGGTGAACGTTAACCCTTCTTTACTCAATTTCTTGTCGTACTCCCTTCTTCCCTGCCTTCATCATGAAAGTGGCTTCTTCTATTCGTTCTTCTTCCCGGGGGTTTGGTTAAGTTGTTATCGATTTCACTATACCTACCACATCCCTTAAAGAAAAAGTAGCAAAAAGTCCCAAAGAAGGAAACCTCTCAAAAATAAACTTCATTTCATGATCCGATTAAATTTTCATTCCTCATTTTGACTTTGTATTTGGTGTCATCATTTATGTCCATTGGTTATTGTAAGTTGTTGACAAGTAGAGGCGCGACAGAGGGAATTGTCAAGTCACACAGGAGCACCCATGCACCCTCTCGAAACATGAATTAAAATATATGTACCTAAGGTGACTACCTACAACTATGGTCAATGTGTGTTATATTGGAATTTTAGAATAACAATTTTGTACATGCACTTTCACAACGCATGAACTGGCCAGCGAAATTAAATTAATGACGAATCTATAGGATTATGTACCAAGCTGCCAGCATGTGGGACAACAAGTTGCACAAAGAACTTACAACAAACTTATATACCAACTGATGCATTCTCTATTATAAAGGCGGTAAGAAAGAATTTAATGTTGTAATAGAAAAAGAAAATAGAGCAACTTTAATAGCCATAGCGGAAATGTATGTTTACGGTATTTGGTATAGTACCGACTTTTGAATATCGATGGAAAATAATTTTTTGTTCGTACTTTAATAGGTACCGTACCTACACACTTGACTTGCAGCTTAAGTTGTTTGGCTTGAATGTAATTCAGATAGGAAAAATTACGCGAAGTTTTCTTTTTAATTTATAGCACTGTAGGTTTATGAACGTATCGAACAATTTGAGCAAACTTTAAATTTGTATTTACATTTCATTACATTTTAGCCGGTAAGTTAGAAGTTTTTAGAAATTGACAATTCCAAAGGGTACTATATATTTATTATATTGTATGCATATACTATAACTGTTCTTCTATCAACTATCTATTGTATTCTATTCTATTCTATTCTATTCTATTCTATTCTATTCTATTCTATTCTATTCTATTCTATTGTATTCTATTCTATTCTATTCTATTCTATTCTATTCTATTCTATTCTATTCTATTCTATTCTATTCTATTCTATTCTATTCTATTCTATTCTATTCTATTCTATTCTATTCTATTCTATTCTATTCTATTCTATTCTATTCTATTCTATTCTATTCTATTCTATTCTATTCTATTCTATTCTATTCTATTCTATTCTATTCTATTCTATTCTATTCTATTCTATTCTATTCTATTCTATTCTATTCTATTCTATTCTATTCTATTCTATTCTATTCTATTCTATTCTATTCTATTCTATTCTATTCTATTCTATTCTATTCTATTCTATTCTATTCTATTCTATTCTATTCTATTCTATTCTATTCTATTCTATTCTGTTCTATTCTATTACATTCTGTTACATTTTATTACTTCTCTATTACATTCTATTACATTCTATTACATTGTATTACATTATATTACATTCTGTTACATTCTATTTTTCACTCCTTGATTCTCTTTTTGGAATCTAGGGGGACTCCTTAATATTGGAGTTGGTTTTGGTTGATTACGGCAAACAACCACAGATTGGGGTAAGACTGTTTCAATCCAAGCAGAAAAAACACAAATTAACTTTACAATAACACTAGAGCATTCCTCTTGAATGCGAGTACAAGTGCCAGAGTGATGTTTAACAGCTTGAATGAAACGTCTGGTGAATACTTCAAATTACAGACTTTACAAAGAAGGGAAGGTTATATGTATACCTCCATTACCATGGACCACTTATACTGATTGCAAGTTCATCTTCTTCTACATTTTATACAAACCAACAGAAAAAAAAGATGTCGCATATCCTCTTGGAAGTCTCAATAGGGTGTCATTGTTCGCACATTATCAAATTATAAGAGAGAGAGACATTTTCACTTTTCATTGACTCGTTGCTTAAAAGAAGAATATGCATACAAGTTTCACATTCTCGACCTCCATCAGTTACGAAAAGGAGAGATGTTGCACCCCAAGCTGATACTTTAATGATATCTTGTTGTATGTAGTTGTTTTATTCATTTTTGTATACATATATAGTGGAAGTGCATTGTTCGATGAGTACAAATTGAATTACAAAAGCCCCAAGACCCACCATTCATTTAGCAAAACCGAGTCGGCATTGCATGCATCGCCACTAAGAAGACTGACGTGTGAAAATTTGCTGATGAAAGAAATTAAACGACCCCCATATTGTATTGAATTTAAAAGAATTAGTCATCGTCATCGGTCGTATTGAATTGGACAAACAAAAAACGCAAGGCGAACACGAAACGACCCACCGACCAAATTGAAAAACAGAACAAGAAGAAGAAAACTCATGCGTGTGCCCTCGATTATCATGAAGCTTGATGAATTAAAAACAACAACAAAAAAAACACCAACCATCCTCACGCACGACGCACAAGTGAATCGAATCAAATAGAATCGAACAGATGCACAATCGATTTTCGTATTCAAATCATGTTCGAATGCGTTCCCTCTGGCCGATCCTCTTTCTATCCGATTACGCGACTAAGTCCATAGTACGTGCGTCGTAACTTTGTCGACGACAGTGAGTTTCGGATCAATGACGACGACGTCAAACTCACTAACTAAACGCGAGGAATCAAGTGTCAAAATACCAACAAAAAAAATTAGGTTCCGCCGACTACAACGTTCAAGTGACATTTATGGCAAACGTGCCCGAAGCACATTCAGTGCTTGCATTCAAAATGCACAAGGACTTATATGTATACCATAGAAGTTCCCTTTTTTTATTGATGATTTTCCCCGAGTATATCTGATGGCACAACATTTGGGTTTTGGATAAGAATTAATGAAATGAATATTCATTAATCGCGTTATATAGAAAACCAAACCGGAAACTTATGTCATTTCAATGTCAAGTGAAATTTGTCTTTTCCCAAGAATCACTCCGTATATAGAAGCAGTGTGTGTAAATGATTGGTGAGTAATGAAACTCGATCAAAATACTACTTCCGATGGGTGTTAGTGAACAGAGGAAAGGCTTCTTCTTCACAACAACAATGAAGGTGTTTCGACTTTTAAGTTCTCTAAAGTCACATAGCTTTGTTTATTGATTAAGGGATTCCATTTAAAAAAAACTTGGAAATTTGGTTTAGGGGCATAAGTTTATGTGGTATAGTTTTAATTATTATTATTTTTAAATGAGACATATGAACGACAGTGTGCGTTAATGAGGTTGTCAGCGTGGTGTCAGTGTTAGATCTAGCTGTCAAATGAAAATTAGAAACTAGAGTAAGAGGCACATATTTTAAACTTCTTTGAAAATACTGATATGACATTTATATATGACAAACTATAGGGCTAGAGTGGGTGAAAAAATAAAGAATTACAAGAAGGAAGCAAGCACGAAAGATACTTTATGAGCTGCCAATAACCGTAGTGAACTGTGTCATATCTGTCAATATCATCTTAAGTGTTAAGTGATTGTCATATTTTTGACAGCCATATGTGAATGCAAAGGATTTTCATCTTTGTATCGTTATTCAACACAGTTCAATGATAACTGTCAGAATAATGGTTGCCATGGTGATTTTTTAAATGGTTTCCATAAAACATCAAAATAGAAAAATTAAGTTCCTTATTTCCTTCGAAACTCGTACACAATTTTAGTCAAAAGAATATTTAAAGGAATGAAAGGATTTCCTCTGGAATCTCTATTCTATTCATATTGCAAATAAACCCTCAAATTCGTTGAAAGATGATAGTCAATTATTTAGCTATCATACTGTGTCGTCCGATAAAACTTTCATATATTTTCTTCAAAGGAACAAGTAACGAATGAACTTATGTTAACTTTTAAGTACGCATTCATGTTAATTGCCAATCTGAATCTATGCAACGTCGATAACATATTAACAATCTTCGAGCACTTGATAAGTTGGTTCAGCCCTCGCACTTCGAGCGTTAAAACATATATTATTTTATTTGCTCTGTAATCTAATGTGCATCAGCAAATAGAAAAGATAAAACCTTTCTATTCTTAACGCTTGGGTACTTTGTTTCTAAAACTACAGCACGAGCCGAGGGTAAACTACAACAAACACTTCGCCCACATTTATTCCCAATTTTAACGTTTTTAAAACCCATTATATCTTTGCGAATGTTCAAACAAATTCGATTGTCCCTTCAGATAAATATTGACTCAGTCGGTAGAAGTTAGTTGCTTATGTCAAACACGTGTATGCATTTTCTGATTTACACGCTTGCCATAATGATGCACTACTCACATGCAAGCCAAAGCAGGGATATTCTATCTTTAGTTTTCGCGCAAAAGAAAAACAACACCACACGCAGACATCCAAAAAGTAATTCTTCCAGGACTGAAAACTGAAAGGGAAAAAAATAAGTGGTGAAAATCCCGCGTGCATCATCATATCCCATTCCCAACATTCCGTCGACAGATGTTGAGAAAGTCCATCATCCGCGTAAAACGCATTTATAAAATTCGGATTCAAATTCACGAATTTGTGTTCCAGAGACCAGAGGGCTCTCCTCTGATGCTGTCCTGGGAAATCATCATAGTCAGTCCATTTATTATGAGATTTGCGCGTAGTATTCCATCTCTTTTTCACCAACTTATCAATCGGGATTTTATGTATTCGATGATCGTTAAGTACGAGTAAGATTTATACTCAAAAGTTTTGTTGCGCTGCTGTATGCATAGCGCAACGCCACCGTATAAAAGGACCGAATACAACACCAAACTATGAAATTGAAATGAAAGAAGGAAACAATGCCCTTGTGAAAGGACGCGCACGTAGCAAACCAAAAAATACGTGACAAGGGCACGTTCGTAGGGAAAGGGGCGAGCGAGGAGAGGTTATATTTCATTATTTTAAGTCATGTGTCGCCCCTTTTGTAATGCATCTCATTGAATTGACGATGCACGGGGAGGGTACGGTACTGTGTCGAATGCAGGGATTTTGGAAAACATCTGCTTTTTGCTTATACTATAAATGACTGAACGATCAACTGCCGACGAACAACGAAACAGCAGATAAAATTTCTATAAAACTTATCACATACAATATTTAACAATGATAGAAAAATGTCGATTAGAAATAGTTCGATTTGGTTATGGGGTTGAGGTCTTCAAGGATTGAAATTCAATTCAGAAAACTAAATCTGATTTACTGTTTTTGTCACATAGCATTCAATTTGAAAAAAGGTATGAGAATCTACAAAAAATACATGTGACACCATTATAAATAGTAGCGACGTGAAAGTGTAGCTTTATGTTTCTATTTTTATGTCCTTTAGTGAATATCAATTGACAAGAACTGTCAAAACAATAAAATTTGATATCACTCTACTATTTTATTTGCTCTAGCTCTAACTGAAACAAATCTCTTTTAAATGTCAAAACGTTTTAAAGTTAAAGTTTTAAAGCATCTTGCATATGAGCAACGAACTGCGAACTGCGAACTGTGGATGTTCGCATATTTTGACTTTTCTTTCACATGAGCTTTTATTTCTATTCGCAGGTAGCGACGAATTGTCAACCCTTTTCTCCATATTTTCCTCAGCCTTGATCTTTCACACAAAAACAAAACAAGAGTGGTATAATTTTGAGGTTAAGTTGAGCGCGAACAATTTATTCGTTGCAGTGTGGATGGTATGTGGAACGCGAATAGAGTTTGACAGTTCGCAGCAACCACACTGCGATTCGTTACTACCAAATTGTTTTTACAAAATTCTCTTGTTTTAGAGAACAAAATGCAAATTTTATTATCCTAATATTAGTGTCAATTGGTTTCTTATAATTTAAATGTGTTTTTGTGTGGAATTGACTTTTTGAAATGTGTAAAATCACGTTTGTTCGTCCATTCGCAGTTCGCAGTTCGTTGCTCATGTGCAAGGCACTTAACGGTACAATAAAACCTATGTGAAGCAAATGTCATAAATAAGGTAGGGGTCATATTTTAAATGAGGCGTAGGTTCATCCTAATGCTTTATTTCCATTTACATGTCTTCGAAAAATGACCGAATTAATACCAAATTTTTGGAAAACTTTAATAAATAATCAAAAAGAAGGATTGATATCAAAGTGATGTTCGATACTGAACTCGAACATAAATGAACTTTATACATACATATGTACTTAATTATGTCTTTGAAACAGAAACAATTTATTAAAATTTATATCATTCACTTGCACAATTTAGATAAGTAGGTAAGATTGAGGTAAAACCAAACAATACAGATTAATATAAACTTTAAATAAAAATTTAAAAAAACCATATGTATGATTTTTTGACAGTTATTTGGGATATAGTTTCTATTATTGTTCTCAGTCAGTCATGGTAGGGTTGATCTACACACCTCATTTTGACGTCTCTTAATTGAACTTCACCAAATCGTGAGAATTATTATGCACTACATATGTACATACTTAAATGAAATTGATTTTTCACGTAAATGTGACAACAGAAAACATGTTTTATTTCACTCCAAGTTCATGATACTATTAAATGTATATGAATATGGTTTTTTATCTACCTCATTTATATTTTTCACCATGAGGTGGATGTTATCGAGTAAGCATTGTAGTACAAACAACGTTGCGTTATTAAAATCCTTTCTAAGGCCGTGTGTGAATTGCGTTAAAATTTGCGTTAAAACTTCTACCACGATTAAAATTTGACGTCTTCTTTGAGGTGGGATCAAATTTAGCCATTTGCTGTGTGAATTGCGTTAAAACAATTATTTTAACCAAGATTTCTGCGCAGGTTAAAAAAATTTCCCTCGATAATTTAAGAAATTTCCCTGAACAAAAATTGGTTTTCTTTTTCGAGGAAAAATAATTTCTCTTACAAAACATATTTTTAAGAAAACAGGGTTAATAAAAAGTCTCTGAAACTAAAAAAAAATCGTTTTTATTTATTGTTCTCGATTCTAATGTCATATTTTAAAACAACAGTCAAAAATATTCAAACAAAATTCCCATTTTGATTAATTGATTTATTCGGTGTGGTAACACTAAAAAATTGAATGCAAAAGCAAGAGCACATTTCTCTATCAATAGAAACGTCAAATTTTAACACACTTTAACCTGCTCCACAGCTCAATAAATTTTAACCCATTTTATTCACCTCATTAGTGTCAAATTTTAACGCTGGTTAAATTTTAACACACATTTTAACGCAATTCACACAAGGCCTAAAGCACATTTTTCTATTCAGAATGTGATGACTTACAATATAAACTATCGACAATAATTTTTGTTTGTCCCTGGAACTAAAGCCAAATATTATCTCAGCCTTTATAAAAATGCATCAATTCATTTAATTTGGCAACAAAAAAAAGGCAACAAAAAATTCGCATTAAAAATTGCCCAAAAGAACCGCATTACTCTACTCCATCACTCTACATCCAATTCAAATCCAATTATCCTCGCCACTTAATTAACAACAACTTTAACCGCAAATAACACAGAATTTAATATTGAAATTAAATCCGCGCACATCTGTTTCGGTTGCGGACGGTTGACGCTTAACCGCAAATTTTTTGAGATGCAAACGTTTCTTAGGATGGCGACGACACAACCACGACGAGGATTAGGATGAGGACGGGGAAGAAAGAATATGGCCGGTCGGTTCGGTGTCTTGTGTTTACCACCATTGCCAGGGGGCAACACATCACACCGATTAAGGCCTCCGACACGGACGACATAATTGAGAGTGGCCACAACAAGATCTTGATTTTGTTGTTATTTCTTGATCTTGTTTTGTTTTGTTTTTTTCTTTTTGGAAAACACTCCATAATCTGATGGCTCTTTTTGTCTACCCATATAGGGGCGTATAACAAAGAAACTAACCAGCAACAACATAACATGTTGCAATCAAATAATATCTGATGTTTTCTTCTTTTTTTTTTTTTAATTTATGATCATCATTTAACGAGAGGCAATAAATTATTTCGTTAAAAATCTCAAACAGTAGCTGAATTGGGTTAAAAAATCCCTGATTTATTAGACGAAGGGTTGACCAGTTACTTCTTATCGATCAGCAGCTAATGGGTGATTCCATGATCATGATTATGGTGGTCGCAGTGATTGTGAGACACTGTAGCTTATAATTTTTAACAGCCATCCAAAGGAAAGTCTATACCCAATAACCCTCAGCTCTGGCATCGTGATTTTCATTTTTGTCTGAACATTAAAATAAGATTAGATGGCAATTAAAGTAGAAGGAAATTGCTTTTGAGTCATGATGACTGTGTAAGAGAAGGTACGTACTCTGGCTTTGAGTTTGTACAGTTGACTGAATTTATAGAACAAATGAGCGACAGAGCGAGCGAGCGACCAAGAACTGGGTGGTCCTTATAGATTGTAATTTAGTCCCGTCTCGACAAATGCATTGAAGTTATGCCACAAGATAGAATGAGAATAAAATTATGTTAAATTACAAATGAATTGCACGAAGTGTTAAAAAAAAAGAACACAACAAACCGATTGGTCGGACTCATCAAGATGTTTGCTAATTTATTGAACAATTGCTTTAAACCAGTCTTGAGGTGCATGTATGAGCAAATGTACAGTACGCAGTTTTAGATACAAGTTTTCATCATGATGGTCTCAATTAAGAGATTCTTGATTTATTCTTGGAAATAGATAAAGTGCAAAAGAATTAAATGAAATCATCATTGCAGTGTGATGGTAAAAAAGTTAATGATGCTCGAATACAATTTTCAATGAGAAATAGAACTGGTCCTAGCCGCGTTTCCTGCGGTACTTCATTTCTCCTTTTTTTTTTGCTAATTTAATAGAATGTGGAAAATTGGTGTGAAGAGTTAATTTATTAAGTCGATGAATATAAAAATTATACTCACGTCTCGATGTTAAAAATTAACGAAGCATTTATTTTCTATATCAAACAATTTTAATTAAATATGAAAGATTGAATATTGGAACTTTTTCTGCATTTTTTCTGATAAGATCTAAATTTGGGGAAAGAACAAAACGTACGTAATTTAGGTAAATCTATTGTTTTTTTTTTTTTCTTAAGTGGTGATTTCTATACGTAATAAAAAATACTCACATTGAAAGGGTAAAACGTTGTACATAAATTTGGAAACTAAAAATCGATGTTCCTTACCTAGAAGAAAAAAAGAAACAATAAATAAAAATTATTATAAGAAAAATTGCTGTTAAATTTGTTATTATTTTGTGTGAGCATGTGAAGCAAAACGATGAAAGCCACTTGATATACATATATTTCCATACAACAAATATTTCACATAAATATAAACAAGATACAAAATTTCTTGGCAATAAGAAATGTAAATGATACGCATAAAATATAAGAGTTGAGAGCATTTTAAGTAGGGGAAGTAAGATCACAGAGATATCCGATTGAATTTGCAGTAATAAAAGGGAGGAAATATAGATTTATGGGCGACGTGTAAACATTTATTTCGGGGGAATTTTATATGCTTGGATATATATTATTTCGCAGGAACGAATCAATAAATAAACTTAATGGGAATGAGGTTGGGGCGCACCCGAAGTAGTTAGGTAAAGGATGTATGGAAAGCCATTTCTTGTTCTAAAGGGCTATTCGAACTTTGTTTCATCTATGACCGTAAATTTAGAAAACAAGTGCAATATTTTCAAGATTCTTTTAACATACATATCTTCCATTTTCTTTTAGGGGTTCTTTGAAAATTTAGTCCGGCAATGGTTCTTTGAGAAGATATAAGGACAAAGTGAAAAAAGAGCTAAGTAATTTATGATAATGCCACTGTCTGACTGATTTTTGAATTGTATGCCAAGTTTTTTTGGGGGAGAAGAATAAAGGATACAATTGAATTATACACTCTGAAAAGGGTTTAAGAAAATACTTAATATTAAATTTTGATTTAAATAAATTGTAAATATAAGAGACTTTCAAGATAAAAAGCTCGTCTATGGAACATCAGGTAAGAAGCCGTGACTTGTGTGTCATAAACTCCAATTTTATTAGGCCAGTTTATATAACGGTTTCAAAAGTATAGGGCTAGAATTCGACATCTGTCAAACTAAGTTATTAAAAAAAAATGTTTTTCAGTTGAAAGTCTGACATTTACTAAAATGGATCGCTTAACTATCGCATCACGCAATAAATTATATTTATGAGGAGATTATGGTTTACATAATCGTCCAACTATACCAGCAATTGGCAAAATTGTGAAGAAATTTGAAGAGACTGGATTGGTTACAGATATTGTAAGGCCTGTGCATCATCATTTCGCTCGTACCACTGAAAATATCGCTACTGTAAGTGAAAGTGTTTGCCGAAGACCCGAGTGTGTCGATTCCTAGTCGTTCTCAGGAATTAGGACTGTCTTACGGCACATTATGGCATATTTTGTATTTGGATCTACACCTACATCTATATAAAGTCGACTCTCACAACAACTGAAGCCAGCTGGCCATTAGATCCACAAAAAGTCACTGTTTGGTGCGCTCTTTGGTCCGGAGGTGTGATTGGACCTTACTTCTTCGAAAACGACAGTCACCTCGGAGCGTTATGGTCATTTGATAACCGGCTTTTTTTTTCCCTGATATTGAAGAATACGACTTGGAGAATAAGTATTTTTAACAAGACGGTGTCACATGCCACACACTTCGAGCGAATATGGCTTTATTGCAAGAGACATTTCTTTGCCGGGTAATTTCTCGTCGTGGCGATATCAACTGGCCAACAAGATTATGCGATTTGACACCGCTGGACTTTTTTTTTGTGGGGCTACGTGAAAGATCGTGTTTATGCAGATAAGCCTTTGACTCTTCAGCACTTAAAAACCAACATTCGACAAGTTATGGCTGAGTTACCGTCCAATATGTGTCAAAAACTGGTCGAAAATTTATTCAAAAGAATCGATGCTTGCAACAATTTTCGTGGTTGTCATTTAATAAAATAAAATATGTTTAAATTAAATCTGTTTTGGAACAAGCTAAAAAAGTTTAAAATTTGACGTATTGTATTTTATACATTGTGTATGATTGCTTACTTTGATCTCACCTGAAACCAAAACCAGACCTTAATCTTGCTAGAAGCTTAATCGACATTTTAGCTCAATCGATATTAAATGCAATGGTTTCAAGATCCCAGGTTCAAAGAGTGTTAATTTATAATTTAAAAAATTGGAATTAAGATGAGAAATGTACAGAAGACGTTTTAAGTTTCTCTCCAAGTCTGGCAGTGTCATGCAAAGACAATTCGAGTACTCAAATATTTGATAGAACTTCTGCTTAATTCATTGTTTTCTCTTTTCAGATCATTAGAATCCGTGTATGAAAACTTTTTTAAAGGCTTCTTTAAGTATAAACCTACACTGTTTGGTTGTTAGAAAATTACATTTTCATAAGTCCTTTTTTATCCACCCACAACTCATCACCAAACAATGCAATGGCTGCTCGTGTCTGTCGTCTACCATCATGTGCATCCTTTTCTTATTTTGTTTCCTTTAGTCGTTTTGTTGTTGATCATTTATGCAAGCGCAATGAACCTTTGACATAAACGGCGAGAACGACGACCGACAACGACAACAACAACGACGATTATGTTAAAGTTCTCCAAGTAGAACCGCCACAAATCGTAGGAGTGGATGGGTTAGTTTTGGTTTTTGTTTTTGATTTGGTTTGGTACCATCATCACACTCCTTGTACATTTTCTCCTTATACGGATATAACGATGAGGACATGTTGTATGGCAACCAAAACAGGAAACTGACAAACAAAACAACAAAACGAACGAAAAAGCCAACAACAACAACAAAAAAAAGAAATTGGTGCCAAACGACGTCGTCGTCGTCGACGACAACAACGAGTGTGGAAAAAGCATTTCATACAATATATCTCTACTCAACACAGGGTGTGTCTGATAAATCTCCTTTTTCCACTTAAGAGACAACGAAACTGTCAGCCATCATTATACCTATGACTACACTACTCCTCTTCTTTTTCCAGAAATAGAACCTTAGCGACCGACACAACGACGAACGACTTGGTTGTGCGTCTTTCATCAGCAGCTTGAGTTTGTGCTGTGCGCGGGTAAATCATTATTTTAGCGGGTGTGATAAGTATCTAAATGAACAACACCTACAATCACTTCGCGCTTCGCAGGTTCTATTAATTGGGATTTCTTTTTTTTTTTTTATATTTTTCTATAGTAGTAAATATAAATAAATCCACAACAGCACAAACCTCATCAGGACGACAACCATATTATAAAGCCAAGCAATTTAGAAATATGCTACACACATACATACATACATAGCATGAAAAGTCAAAATCAGTCAACCAGAAATGTGAGGTGTTCTGTTGTTTTGACCATCATTATTCCTCAACTTGAGTTGTTTCCTTGAAGTATAGAATACTTTTTTCAGGAGCGGATTTGAATGGTTGAAATCTTATTAGTTAAGAACTTATGGGGTTTTCCATGGGTAAAATAAATCAATTTATTATTGATCTAGATCTGTCAAATTAGAGATTTTTCTGTTTAAGCATTCCTTAGGGCAAAATAAAATTATTTAGTTTTGATTTAGGACCAAATCTGCAGATCGGGACTTTTCGGTAAGAGTAGTATAAGTGCAAAGAGGGTAATCTTTGTACTTATACTAACATAGTCATAAAAAGTATTTAGCTGAAAATTTGACAGCTCTACCGTACTCGTTAACACGTAAACAAAGTTGCACTAATACAATTACAAAAAAAAATGTTCCAATCCATTAGATTAGATGAAGGTCAATGGAAATCATCAGCCCATTGACATTTCAATCAATTTGGCTCGTAATGTCAAATTACTGATATTAACATAAATGTAAGGTCAAAATAAATTGATTGATTTTTGATACGATCAAATCTGCAGATCTGTATTTTTCGGCAGATTTACCCCTCTTTGCACTAATACTAATGCAGTTATAAAAAACTGGTCAGCTTTAAATTTGACTCTCTCTAATATCTTTACCGCACTCCTTATCTCGCTTATACAATGACAAAAAAAACTATTCCAACGGTGTTCTATGCGTCACAGAAAAAAATCAATTTTTGACATAAATTTGAATTTATCCATGGAAAACCTTATTAGATTAGATAAATATCGAGAGAAATCATCAACTCATTGAAATTTCAATCAATGTGGACTTGCAATTTCAAATTACTGTCAGCATGAATTTAATAAAGTAAATTGTACAGCTTATATTTCTAAGACTTCTGAGAATTTGCCCAGACGGCTTGACAGAGCAGGAGAATCAAATATAAACACAATTCAATATTCATTCTCACCTAGCAATACAATCATCTTTGCATTTTTTTTCATCCTATTTGAATTGTGAGATAGAGTTATTGAGAATTCAATACAAATTCTGTTCTCATATTTCTGACAGCAAAAGAAAGAAATTTGTATGAGAAGTTTTGTTTATAATTATCCAGAGATCCCTGAAATATAAACTCGCCAAATGAGTTGTTAGTTTTAAAGTGACGTCAAATTTTATAGACTAGAGCTGTCAACATCATCAAATCATAAACACGTCAAAACTGTCGATTTGGTTACGTTGAAATTCACGTTAATATAAAGTAAGGATTAACTATTTTTAACGTTTTGAACATATCAAAATGTCTTTTAAAAATTTCAGTTCGTGATTTCGATAATGCGTTGAAAAGTGTTAATGCATCTTATTTGACGTACGCTTTTTAACGATTCTTCATTGAAGCTGTCAATCCATTTGATTTTGACAATATATCTTGAACCTTGCCCTGGGTCCTTATATTCATGTGTTAATAGTTGTAAAGTTAGTAAGTGATAAATGTCATGTCAAAATTATTATTTAAACTCCACTACAGACTAAAAATGGCAATAACTCCAACCGCCTTTGACGAATTATTATACAAATCCGTCCTTGGTATATCCGTCATTTTGACATATTGTTGTTTAAAATAAAAATAAAAAAAGTTCTGTTTGTTTACGGACAACGTATAGAGATGCATAGAGCGCATCACTATTGTTTACGATGTGATAAATAAAACCAAAATAAAAAAACACACAAAAGGACATTTTTTAAACAAAACAAAAATGAGAATTGAATGCGTTTTGTTTTGTTTATTGTTATTGTTATTTTGTTTTGTTTTCTTTTATTTTTTCATCACTTGTGCATTTTACCCTTGCGTTTAATGCGTTTCGGTCAATTATTTTTTCTTTTATTTTTTGTATTTTGATTCTCACGCAGGTATTTTTCCATGATTCTTCATCGACAAGATTGGCTTATTATGGTCGTCTCTTTGTGATTTTAAGAAGACACAGGTTGTTTTTCTCGCTGTTTTTTTTCTCATTCTTCAAGTTGCCCAGCATTGAACATCATTTACTTCTCTTTTAGATGCCTTGTGTCCATCTTCTCTCACGTATTGATCAATATGATGATTATTATCAACATTGTATTGCCATAAAAGTTTTGTATAGATGTTACTATACTTATCCTTTAAGAAAATGTTGGCGGGCATATTCTTTCGAGTTGGATAAATGGGACATGTCCTTATTTGGCAGATTGATGCACATCATTGTCGCACCAAATGAGGGGGTTGCGTTGCGTTATTGTTTGTTATTAATGTTATATATGCACCTCAAGCTAGAAAGAAACATGTTAAGAAGAGTGTTACGGATTTTCCAATGATTGGCCAGTCTTGAGTACATGTTTGAACATATTATGAACATCTATAGAATAAAAGCAACAAAGTTTCGCGTGGGTTATGTTTGTTTTGTTATTCGATGACATTTTGTTTACGTATACAACATTTTAGATAAATGTACGTGATATTAAGTTGACATATGTAGGTTTGTCCATCCAATAGGGAGCAGTAAAAGAACAACTTAAATTTTTTTTTAATGTTAAGAACTATTCGTAGGACATGACTGAGCAGCTAATGATGTAGTATGTATTATTTAAAGTATAGATGTGTTTTGTTTATAAAGGTTGAAGAATTCTCTTCAGCAACTTATTTATTTTTGTATGGGTGATTTTTTTGAGGTTAGGATTTTCATGCATTAGTATTTGACAGATCACGCGGGATTTCAGACATGGTGTCAAAGAGAAAGATGCTCAGTATGCTTTGACATTTCATCATGAATAGACTTACTAACGAGCAACGCTTGCAAATCATTGAATTTTATTACCAAAATCAGTGTTCGGTTCGAAATATGTTTCGCGCTTTTTTATCGACAAATTTTGTTCAGCGATGAGGCTGATTTCTGGTTGAATGGCTACGTAAATAAGCAAAATTGCCGCATTTGGAGTGAAGAGCAACCGAAAAATGCACTGTTTGGTGTGGTTTGTACGCTGGTGGAATCATTGGACCGTATTTTTTCAAAGATGCTGTTGGACGCAACGTTACGGTGAATGGCGATCGCTATCGTTCAATGCTAACAAACTTTTTGTTGCCAAAAATGGAAGAACTAAACTTGGTTGACATGTGGTTTCAACAAGATGGCGCTACATGCCACACAGCTCGCGATTCTATGGCCATTTTGAGGGAAAACTTCGGAGAACAATTCATCTCAAGGAATGGACCGGTAAGTTGGCCACCAACATCATGCGATTTGACGCCTTTAGACTATTTTTTGTGGGGCTACGTCAAGTCTAAAGTCTAAACAAATAAGCCAGCAACTATTCCAGCTTTGGAAGACAACATTTCCGAAGAAATTCGGGCTATTCCGGCCGAAATGCTCGAAAAAGTTACCCAAAATTGGACTTCCCGAATGGACCACCTAAGACGCAGCCGCGGTCAACATTTAAATGAAATTATCTTCAAAAAGTAAATGTCATGGACCAATCTAACGTTTCAAATAAAGAATCGATGAGATTTTGCAAATTTTATGCGTTTTTTTTTTTTTAAAAGTTCTCAAGCTCTTAAAAAATCACCCGATATTTCAGGTTATTTGCTCACTAATTGTCTTTAACTTCTTTGTAATCTTGTTTGAATTATCATGTTTTTATATGATTGAGATAGTAGGCGTCACTAATTACAATATGGCGTAACAGGCGTAACTTACCCTATATTCTGTAAGCAATACTCTAAGAGCATTTGTTTAAGACTTTTTTATATTGCAGTAAGTTTAGTTTAAAACTTGATTAAACACATTGGATATTGATTGGAATAAGGTTAAATAATAGATAAACCCTTCTTGTAATTTTTAACATTTAATTGAGTTTTATTTTCGAACCCGAAAAAAATTACATTTCAGATTTTTGAAAGCAAAGGTATTTACTACTCGAAACTAAAATCAAGTCTCACACATTTATCTCACACGTACAGTTTAACAGCTAAGATATCGAAGAATTCCTTATTCTCAGAAACACAAACTAAATGGCTGCGTTCAATCTCGTGTTCGATAGGGTATCTTGGATAGGTGGATTTTTAGATACCTGGTTGAACGAGTTGGATAGCTGTATTGAGATAGCTGTCAAAAAATAAAAACAACATTCAGGTGTTCACAAAAAGCAGAGAAACATTTAAGCTTGGAAGTCAAAATTGTTGTAAGATAAAACATTTAATGGACAATTCAACTGATTCGTCTGACGATGATGAATTGATAGGTGCGTAACAATTTAATAAATAAGAGATAACCTTAATCTGTAATCCATGTTAAATTTCCTCTTAGCTCAATTGGAATACGATTAATAATTTACTTGCGAAATCTCCGGTTTAAAAGATGAAATCAATTTTCAAGTTTCTTGAAATTCAACCATGTGTTGAATCAACTGTTCTGTCAGATACCTACATACCCCAGAAATTCTTGTATACCTTTGGATTCTTTTTTTGACATCTCAGCTGTTTTTGATCAGCCGTTATTTTACACGTAAAACACTAACAAAAAGGTTTCCGGATACCCAATCCGTCTGAGATTGAACGCAGCCAATTTCTCATTTTTGCTGTCAGAAATCTGACAACAGAATTTTTATGATTCGATTTCTTAAGAATTCTCTATCGCACAATGCAAAAAGGATAAAAAGAAATGCAAAGCTAATTTGATTGCTAGACGAGAATAAATTCTGTCAATTCGTCTGAGAAAATTCCGAGAAATCTTAGAAATATAAACTGGTAAATTCTTATTGTGCTTTAAAATTTGAAATATAGACCATTAAAAAAATATTCAGATTGTCCACATAAAACTTCAGAATCAACAGAACCAAGAAAAAAAAATGTGTTGGAATCTTGGAGCAAAGAACGATTTCGGGTCGTTACATTAAGTAACAAAATATTTACACGACTAATCGGACACTTGAAAAATAAATTTTCGCAACGGAATTTTCAAGAAAATGTATGGAAAGTCTAGAACGTTTTAATTTTAAAATAGCCAAAATTATAATTTAAGCAATTAAACAGCAAATTAATATTCAAAACAAAAGCAACTCTTTAATTTAACACTTCACACATAATCGTACACTTAATATTTAGTACTTAGTTGCGCATCTTTTCGATTTAATATGGCTTCCTCAAGGCGTCGAAGTATTGAAGAAACAAGTTTTTAGCAAAATTCAGGACTAATTTGTTGCCATTATTCTTGAAGGCCCGTCTTAAGGTCTTCAATGTTTCTAAAGTTCCTTTAAGTAACTGGGCGTCCTAGTTCATACCATATACAGCTCGATAACATTTAGGTCAGGTGACTTTTTTTGTGTTTTAAGCATCTTATTGCAGTTATACAATAACCACGACCTTCCTGTACAAGATGTGTGATTTGAGTAGTAGAAGATGAAATTGTTTTGTTTTCCGAGCTCACTGACACTGGACCACAAATGTTGTTTCAAAATATTGATGTATTTCACCTTCTACAAAATGTTAGTTTCGAATACCAGAACTTGCAACACATCCCTAAACCATGACCGACCCACCGAAAATGTTAGATTCCGAAGATAAGATTGGATTTTAGTTCATTAGCCTATAAAGTAGCTTGTCATCGTACGTCTCCAGCTTCTTTCCTTTTACTTTTCTTCTCACATTATGAATTCTATTTTCGTTTTTAAATTGTGTAAATTGTGAAATTATTTAATAGACTGTGGATGGGCTCCAATGCACAATAATTGCTAATTTTTGTACTTAACTACCGTACCTACTGGCTATGCAACAAAGCCAATTTTCCAATTTCCACGTTTGTTAAATTCCCATAGGAAGTTTTGTGATCGGTCCGATTTGTCGAATTGAAAATTTTGACATTTCTCGACGTTTCAAGATCCCTAGAGTCGAAATAAAAGATTTTTAGAAAGACGTCTGTGCGTGCGTATGTACGTACGTTCGTACGTTTGCGACGTTTTTTTCGTCGTAAATAGCTCAAGAACCAGAAGAGATATTGACTTCAAATAAATTTTGTTATACAGATAATAGTGCAAAAAGATGCAAAAAGGGCTCTCAACCAAATTGCGTGGGTGGTTTTTTTTACCATACCAGTTTAAAAAAAGGTGAACATTTTGGTTAAACCTAAATATCTCAGGAACCAATGACGCTAGAGACTTGAATTAAATTGTATATTATATATTGTAACGTGATACAAAACAAGTATATTTTTGGAAAAAAATCCAATTAACGGTTTTTTTATAAATAAAACAAAAAAAAAACAGACAAAAAATTTGTCACCTCGAACATTTTAAGAATAAAAATTATTTTATCTCCAAAACAATTTTGTGCAACGAAGCATAAAGGTTTTGATATCAGGTAAAATTTTGAGAAAAATCGAATTGACTGTTTTTTTTTTTCAAAAAATAAAAAACTAAAAAAAAAATGAATAAAAGTTATTAAAAATTGATTTTCGACTCAAATAACTTTTCAAAACTTTAAGACATTGGCTTTAAACTAATTTTATCTTTTAAAAAAAAATTGTTGTCAACATTCAAAAAAAAAAAAATAAAAACCTCAGAAAAAATTAACAAAAGTTGGTAAAAATTGATTTTCGACTCAAATATCTTTTCAAAACATTGAGATATTGGCTTTAAACTAGTTTCATCTTTTAAAAAAATATTGTTATCAACATTCCGTAAAATTTTGAGAAAAATCGAATTGACATTTTTTTTTTACAAAAAATTAATAAAAGTTGGTAAAAATTGATTTTCGACACAAATATCTTTTCAAAGCAAAATAAATTTTATTTTATAAGAAATATTGTTTTCAACATTCAGTTAAATTTTGCAAAAAAAAATAAATTTATTATTTTTTTACAAAAAAAATAAAAACCTTACTAAAAGTTGGTAAAAATTGAGGCTTAAGTAATTTTCGACTCAAATATCATTTTAAAAATTTGAGATTATGGCAAAAACCAATACTAAAACTTAGTAAAAATTTACTTTCGACTCAATATCTTTTCAAAATTTAAAAATATTGGCTTCAAACTATTTTTATCTCACAGAAAATATTTTTTTCGACATTCAGTAATTTTTTTTTATAAAAATCCAAAAGCCAGTTTTTTCATAAAAAATTAAAATCTACAAAAAATAGCGCACAAAATTAGTAAAAATTGATGTTCGTGAATAATAGAAGACATTGACTTCAAATTAATTTCATTCATCCAATTTGAATTTGTTTATATAAGAAAAAAAAACTTTTAAGAAATACGTCAAACTTCCCTATAACGAACTTCTACATAACGAAGATCTCTCTATTACGAATTGATTTTGAGTACACATCTTTTTGGTTACTTTTTTGGTGTGTTTTGATCTCCTTATAACGAATTTCCATAAAGCGAATTTTTCTCTACAACGAACAAATTTTGTTGCTGGAAATTCAAATCTCATACGTTTTTGTTTCCACATAACGAATTTTTTCAAATAATCAAATAATTTTCTGTTAAAAACAACAGCATGCAGAGAAAAAAAAACCTTATAAGGGGATTTCCCCAAGATTTTAAATGCAAGCATTCCATGTTCAGGCTTCAGTGAATATTGTTGAAATGTCTCGAAGTAGCATTTCTCTTGAGAAAAAGTTGTTGATAATTAATAAGGTTGAAGAAGGATTGACTAAAAAAAACAGATATTGCTAAGCAATTTGGAATTCCTCCCAGTAGCTTATCAGCAATTTTAAAAAACAAAGCAGCGATTTTAAGAAATGTAGAAGACGAGGAATTAAGCACTAAACGCAAACGACTTCGAAAATGTCTTTTCTAGGATATTGATGAAGCAATGCTGAAATGGACTAATTGATTTGAATCTCTCAATTTATTAGACGATTTCCTTGAAAAAGAAAAATGGAAGAATATAATCCAAACTAAAATCACTGACTTCTTTAAATAAAAGTAAAAACAAAAAATTTCTGTATAACGAATTTTCTATATAACGAAATAATTTTCTGGTCCCGTACAAATTCGCTATAGGGAAGTTTGACTGTACTACTAACATTTGTAAAAATTGGTTCTCGACTAAAAACCTCGGTAACAAAAATAGATATTGAAATCAAACTATTTCATCGTATGCAAAATATTGTTGAAAATTTAAACATTTTTTTAAATAATTCAATCTTTTTTTTAACAAAACACGAAAACCTACAAACCTTTTAAGCAAGACAAATCGAAAGACGGGATGGAAAGTTATCAGCGTGGGTCGCATCCCAGCCTCTTTTTTTTGTATTGCTGTCATTTCGACGTGAAGCAGGAAACCACCTTAATTTTTAGTAAAAGTTTTCCGTAATAAATTGACATAAAATGGGAATAGTACCGTTACCAATGAAAAATCCCATTATAGATTGGACCCGATTTGCGTTAGACCCTCTATCAAATTGTTGTTACTATCAATATAAAATCACAACAAAACAACTTAAATTTTCAACAGTAGAACACACGAGCGCTTACGACCGAGGACAGAAAGACGGTTGGTATTTTAACAAATTTTGAAGTGGACAAAGACAGAAAACATTCAATTTGATTTGCAGTTGTCGTCTAGAGTGCCCAAGAATTCTCCTTTTTTTTAAATTCTTTTGATCGAAATAATTTTTCTTGAGTTTTAACTTGAACGTCAATATTTCTTATAAATAAAGTAGTGCTAGTTAACATAATTCTTGAGGCAGCTCGATTTCGAAAAAAATATTATAAAATAGGAACACATTAGTTGTTAAATTTAATCATCCACTGAATGCCCACTTCTTAAACAATAACATTTGTAAAACAAAATATACCTATTAAATAATTTTTTTTAATTATCGATCAATTAATGTTTCAAAAAAAAATAAAACATTAAAAACTTACAAGACAATTTTGATCCCACAATAATCTTCCGTTATCGCACCAGAAACTAAATCTTTTCCTTACTTAGACATACTGTGAATGTTGTTTTTTAGGTCACTTGACAATGTTTTAAACAACTGAGCCTTATCGAATATTTCACTGAATCGCTCTTTTACTTAGTTTCTTATCTACAGTGTACTTCTTTAAAATTGTTTAAATCTTTCATCAATAATTTTCCAACATGCACTTCTTTAAAATGTTTACCAAAATGCACCAGTTTTCAGTTTTGTATAGAGTTAAACAAGCGTCATTTTCCTTTTTTTGTTTGTTTTTAATTGGTAATAAATCTTCTCATTTGAAGCGATAACCTAGTCCATTGAATAAGCATATATGTCACCATATTCATAGTACTTAGAGAAAATGGCTTTTCTTTTGGTTTTTTTTTGTTGAAGCTACTTGTCGTCTTTTCGAAAAATCTGCCCTCATGGCACATTTGGAAGAAGAACAACATTCTTTGTGCGTGTTTTTGGTGTCATCACCAGTGCAGTAGGTACATATACATACCTACTCATGAGGATTGAACAGAATTAAATTTATAACCGAAATGAGAGATGTTTGGCTTCCAGAAATAGTTCAAACGAAATCCATGAAATTAGCGAAATTGGGACAGCCAAAAGAAACACTGAAGAAGAAAATTCTGTAGGGGCGTCTATTTTTAACCAAACGAAACCTCCTCGTAGGGTGGAGCACGGTTGCACGAATAACTTGTTCGAATGCCCTGTTTCCTTCCTTGGTTGAACATCACGTGTAAGAACCATCTAAGCTATACAGCACCATCGAAACACTACAGAAGACTTGAAAGTTGGTATAGTAGGGCTCTGTGAGCGGAGATAGACGATTTTTTTTACGATGTCAGTCATTAACTGGTGCTTCTCCCTGACTGACTACGTTTATATTTACTCATGATGGCGACCATGACCTGTAAGAATTCTGTTTTCTAGGATACGTTTATGGTCGTCTTAACGACTTTCTTGAGCGTTTGATGTTGTTTTGTCTTAAGACATATCCTCTTTTTCAAGAAAGGAGTGTTTTTATGATTTATGGAAGTTAAGTCTTGTTTTTGTTTTTGTTTATTTTTTTTTTTTTTTTTTTTTTGAGAAAAGATGGCATGACATTGAGTTGTTTCTTGAGTAGGAAGCAGCACCACCAAATCGTTTGTGTTGGTTATTTTGCACGCAATTCTAACCCGAGGATCGACGACGACGACTACGTCGACGCACAGAACAACAACCATGATATTCTCGGTTCGGTACCTATGCCCCATGGCTTGATGTCGCGTGAAATGATAGCTTTGCACACAACTGCCACCAAACATTAAGACTTCCTGTTGGCTGCGTTCATGTATCTCCCCTGCGCCCCGATGACATTTGCCATAACATCTACGGCAACGACGACAACGACGAGCGACGACGGCGACAACGATGACGACGACGACGACATGGCGACATTGTCCAGTGCATCGTAGCTTAAATAATGATGCCATAAAATCAAATCGGCGCAGTAAACTTCCATCAAATTATAAATGCAACCAGAGTAGGTATAGAGTCGTCCCTGTGCTGGCCGACCCGTCACGTCAGTTAGTTACTGGTGGCTGCTTTCTGCCGCCACTAAGTCGAACGACTTTTCTGCCCCACGAACAGCACGAGAGTTACAACTGTGCAACTGTGTGACAATGTCATGGCTAAGGGCATTGTGTTGCCTCATTTGCAACTCTGAAGGTTCCTCCTCTTCATTCTACTCTTCGGTCTTCTCCTCTTTCTCCTACTATTTGATCTGACCAAATGGACTTAGCTTCCAACTCCCCCACATATTCGCAGATTTCTACACATAAAATGAGAGACATAAACAATCATCGCGATCGTCATCTATGTACGTCCACAATGTATAAATGTAGATCGAGTTAAAACGCACGCGTTTGCTAGCTCCATTTCCTTAAGCAACATACACAAACCTCAAGTTCACTGTGCACTCACAGTTCAATGCAGATCTTTCTGTTGCCGTTTTTGTTTTTTTTTCAATGCATGTGATGCACCCGGCATGTTCTTGAAGATTGCTCTTTCTTTAAAAGAATAGGATGCCCTCGCAACTTTCTTTGTTTCAGTTCCTGAGCTGAGGTTCAAAATAGTGCGGCATTAGCAGAGTAAATGTATAACGCTATTTAAGGAGCCATGCTAAACTCTATAAAAGAGGGGCAGGAGAAGACATAGGAACTTCTATCATCATTGCCATACAAGTTAACTCCTCTATGGCCAAGCCCAGATTGTGACTTTCAGTGAATTGTTTCATGTCTTGAAAAAAGAAACACAGGGTGTGTCAGGAAAAGTGTATACAGTAATCTGTCATAATTTTTTGACAGCGACATTTTTGTCAGTCAAGTTTATGTCAAGGCTATCTATCTAGGCAATCTTGATTATGAATGACGGATTCAAGCTGACACCTGCATTCATTCGAGTCTCTGTAGCTAAAGTTAAGCACGATAATTCCGAAGTTTTTTTAAAATCAAGAAAGAAATACAGGGTTTTCCAACAAGAGGTTTCATTTAAATATTAAAAAAAAAACTTTTTTAAGAGGAATTAATGAATGTTTCTTTTTTTTTTATTGTAAAAATCAAGGTCTT
Source organism: Eupeodes luniger (assembly GCA_951509635.1). NCBI lineage: Eukaryota > Metazoa > Arthropoda > Insecta > Diptera > Syrphidae > Eupeodes > Eupeodes luniger. The sequence goes on along the minus strand of OX608074.1, from coordinate 46,583,972 downwards.
CCATTTCAAATGAAATACGATATTAGTCTAACGACCGCCACTGCTATGGTTGCAGCACCATATCTCTTTCATAAAATATTTTAATGACCAATTCTTATATTCGATGCTGTATGTTTTCGATAATTTGAAGAATTTCATTTTAAAGGTCTCGATTGTGGATGATTGACGTAGCCCTAAAAGAAGGAAGCCTAAAGGTGTTAAATCACAAGATCTCGATGGCCAATTGTGATCAAATATTCAAGATATAACACGCAGAGGAAACATTTCTTGCAAAATAGGCTTATTTCGTTGCATGTGACGATTTGAATTTTAAATATTTCATTTGTGATTGAACCGTAGATTGTTTCATTTTTACTAATGGCGTAGGTTCAACTTGTCAAATGTCAAAAATAACAACTTCAAAATTGGCAACTGCCAAAAAACTTCCCTCTTATTGGAAAACCTTATGTAATCTTTAAGTTCCAATTCAAAAACTGCAACTTATCTTGCAAAAAAACATTATTTCTACGACACCCTGTCTCAAACTCAACTTTCATTCGTTTATCCTAAGGTGGTGGTCCCTCTGTTTGTCCATAGATCGTTTTTTAAACTGTTACTTTTTTGTCTGTTCTTTTTTTTTCATATAGCCTGAAGAATCATTTAACGTATAATGAACTTTTATTTATAACTTCTTAGGAGCGCAATTGAAGCACATCGTTGGAAAGGAAACAAAAATGACTGTGCACAGGATTTTCTTTACCAAGATCGACATCAGTAAGACTGAGAAGAAATAGATATAAAAATATAGCAAAGTTTTTTGTTTGGTCGCAAATATTTGATCATCAAACTAATTGTTTATAAATTTATTGACACATATACATACATATAAAGTCAACTGTTATCTTTTATACTTTAGTGCACTGGGCTATCAATTATTATCCGCCTTGAAAATTGAGACAAATTTATTTTCTGGTAATGGACTTTGCCATCAAAATTATAGTAAATATAACGGGTTATCCATTTGGCGGTTTCAAAAGTATAGGGCTGGAATTCGACATCTGTCAAATTAAGTTGTTAAACCATTTTTTGTTTTCAGTTAAAAGTTTGACATTTACGAAGATGGATCGCTTAACTATCAGACAACACATACAAATTGCTAAAACCTACTACAAAAATGATGATTCTGCCACGGCCACATATCTTGCTTTAATAGGAGATTATGGTTAACATAACCGTCCAACTACGCAAGCAATTGGCAAAACTGTGAAAAAATTTGAAGAGACTACATTGCTTACAGATATTGCAAGGCCTGTGCATCATCGTTTTGCCCGTACACTGAAAATATCGCTACTGTAAGTATTTTCCATTTGGATCTACACCTTACTTACTTGCTTACTTAAGGTGGCGCTACAGTCCTGTGTGAACTAGGGCCTCACCCAACAAACTTCTCCATCTAGCTCGGTCCCTAGCTAGATGTCTCCAGTTTCGCGCTCCGAGTTGGGTGAGGTCACCTTCCACTTGTGCGCGCCACCTGATTCGCGGTCTTCCTCTACTGCGCTGTCCTGTAGGTGTGGATTCGAAGACTTTCCGGGCCGGAGCATTATTTTCCATGCGCTCTACGTGACCCAGCCATCTTAGTCGTTGAACTTTTACCCTTCTGGCTAAGTCTACGTCGCTGTACAGCCTGTACAGCTCGTCGTTCCATCTTCTCCTCCACTCCCCTTCGATGCATACGGGACCGTAGATCACACGAAGAACCTTTCTCTCGAAACGACCCAAGGTGCTTTCATCCGCTTTTGTCATAGTCCATGCTTCTGCACCGTATAGCAGGACGGGGATGATAAGGGTCTTATATAGCGACACTTTGGTCCTTCGAGAGAGTATTTTTCCACTCAATTGCTTTCTTAACCCAAAGAAACAGCGGTTAGCAAGAGTTATTCTTCGTTTGATCTCAGCGCTGGTGTTGTTTTCTGCGTTTACCGCGGAGCCTAGGTAGACGAAGTCCTTGACTACCTCAAAGTTACGTCTGTCGATGGTGACGTTTTGACCAAGACGTCGGTGTTGTAGGTCCTTTCTTGATGACAGCATGTACTTTGTTTTGCCCTCATTAACCGTTAAACCCATTTTTGCCGCCTCTGCCTCAATACTCACAAAAGCCCCATTGACATCACGCTGAGTTCTTCCGATTATGTCAATGTCATCACATCAGCATATGCTAGTAATTGGACATACTTTTGAAAGATAGTGCCTCTAGTGTTGACGTGTGAGCTTTGCACTATTCTTTCAAGTACGATGTTAAAAAAATCACATGACAGCGCATCACCTTGTCTAAAACCTTTTTTGACATCGAAAGGTTCTGTTAAGTTGTTTCCAACCTTTATGGAGCAGCGTGAATTCTCCATGGTCATCCTGCACAAACGGACGAGTTTGGCAGGGATGCCAAAACTAGACATGGCTCTATACAGTTCGTCCCTGTAGATACTGTCATATGCGGCCTTGAAATCGATGAAAAGATGGTGAGTGTCGATTTGGTGTTCTTGGGTTTTTTCCAGGATCTGCCGTAATGTGAATATTTGATCGACTGTTGACTTTCCTGGTCTAAAACCACACTGATAAGGACCTATCAGGTTGTTGACGATGGGCTTTAGACGTTCACATATAACGGCAGAGAAGATTTTGTAGGCGATGTTAAGTAGACTGACTCCTCTATAATTGGTGCAGTTTAAAGGGTCTCCTTTTTTCAGGATCGGGCAAACAATACTGAGGTTCCATTCATCGGGCATGCTTATCTACACCAACATCCATATAAAGTCCAGCTCACACAACAACTGAAGCCATTCACAATGTCGTAGATACGTCGAATGGGTGCTTGAACAACAGGCGGTGGACGGCAATTTTTCGAACAAAATTTTCTTCAGCGACGAAGCACATTTCGAAGTGGGTATGTTAATAGACAAAATTGTTGTATTTGGGGTTCTAAGAATCCTCAAGTAATTCAAGAGAGGCCATTACATCCACAAAAAGTCACTGTTTGGTGCGCTCTTTGGTCCAGAGGTGTGATTGGACCTTACTTCTTCGAAAACTACGATGAAACGAATGTCACCGTCAGTTCGGAACATTATGGTCACATGATAACCGACTTTGTTTTGGCTGCTATTGAAGAATATGACTTGGAGAATATGTGGTTTCAACAAGACGGTGTCACATGCCACACAACTCGAGCGAATATGGCTTTATTGCAAAAGACATTTCCTGGCCGCGTAATTTCTCGCCGTGTCGATATCAACCGGCCACCAAGATCATGCGATTTGACACCGCTGGACATTTATTGTGGGGCTACGCGAAAGACCGTGTTTATACGGATAAACCTCTAGAGCACTTAAAAACCAGCATGGGTCAATTTATGGCTGAGATACCGCCCAATATGTGTCAAAAAGTGGTCGAAAATCAACTCAAAAGAATCGATGCTTGCAATAATTTGCTTGGTGGTCATTTAAATATAAATACATAAATAAAGAAATTAATTCTTAAATCAATAACTAATTTATTTTTAATGAATAGCTTGAATAATGTTTATTTTTTCTGTAAATATATAACCCGCCATTATCACAAATGAAAAGATAAACTAGATGATGATTGTACATTGCAATGTGCAAATAAAGTCCATGGGCTTAAGTTGAATTAATTATTTATCAACATGAATAAATACGAGATACTGTGTAAACTATGTGAGGATTAAATGTTTTTGTTATTATTATATTATTATATTAAAAAAAAGTTTTGAAGTTGAATTAATTTCAATAAAAGAGACAAATCGAAATAAATACACGAATAATGTAATTTAAAATTAAAATAATTTTATAAATTTGTTGATAAAATGAAAATCATTAATGCATTATTCGCAACTCGTATTAGAATTGTACGATTTTTATTAACAAAACCATGAACATCTAAACTATATAATATTAGCTTATCTTTGAAACAAAGAAACGAATGACCCTGTATAATATAATAGATAAATATAGCCGACAAATCCTGACATTATACCTGAAGTTACGAAGTGAATTAGAAATGGATTAATTCCCTTTAGAAAACGTTTGAAAAAATTTACATCCCATTTTTGGAGGAACCATCCATAATTTGAGCTGTCACTGTACCTATACAATTAACCTAATTTACAGATTTTGATTCCAAGTCAAAAAAAACAACAACAACAACAAATAAAACCCTCCTATCAAAATATCAAAAATGAGATGAGAAATACATACATACATACATATGTACATAGTTCTTTTTTACCGTTGATAATTGAGTGATGGGAATTTGATCAAGGAAAAGGTCTATTATACTCGCTTCTTTTTTATTCTTTTATTATACCTTCTTCAACACAAAAATAACCCTTTGGAAAACAATGAAAAACATAAAACATATACCTACATACATACATATGTATATATTGTATAAACAAAAAAAAAAGAATAATAATAATAAAAGATGATACATATAGATATAATCGTAACATAAAACGAACTCCATATTTCCGGTTCGCAATAACAAGCTTTGAAATAGACAATCTTTATAGGATAGCTCCTGGCGACGGACGTAGAACAGTGGGATAGTTTTAAATTGTTTTCTTTTTTTGAGCTGATTAATTTTTGGTAAAAGTCAGATTATCAGCCCGGTACTACACTCAAGATTTTTCAGTCAGTTCTCATTCAAAAGCAATCGCTCCAATACAACAGACAAATTATATGTTTTCTTTTAGGTCTACCGATAATATCGACTTTAGCCATTGTTTTAATTGCATTTCGTATTTTTAAAACTTATTCTATATTTAACCATCAAATGTTCTACTGTACAATGCGGCAGCGATAAAAAGCATGCAGTAGCGCATGCACATCAATTTCTAATCTAATTCTACAGCAGCCGAAGCAGCCGTCGAAGATACATTTAATGCCCCCATTCGTATCGCACATCTGCAGAGTGTACCAACTTCTACCTTTTCGAACAACAACAACAACACCAACATTTAAAAAAAGAAAGATATATTGAACCCCTTTTTCGTGGGATTGCCGGACGTTTGCACAACCATACAGAATAATATCAGAAGTAAAAAAACAACAACAACAACAACAACAACAACTACAAACGTTGTTGACCAAAGAGGAAATCTGCTGCTTGTGAAGCTCATCGCACGCTATTTAAGAAGCAATTTCCGTAGGCTGTGTTCTTCTTGTTGTTGTCGTCATCATCATCGGACTTTGGTAGAAGAATATTGTTGGTCGATCGTATAGGCCAGAGCTTGACCACACCGTTGATTTTTCTATCATTGGCGCTAGATACTTCTCACATCTCAGCCCACAGAGAGGACGTCATGTGAATACGAAAAAGAATCACCATAAGAACATAAAACGAACGTTCGCAGCCCATAATCTTGATACCAAAAACGAACAAGAAGGTGGTGGTGGTGGTGGTGGTGGTGGTGATGGTGATTGTATAGCGCGGTGCGGTGCGGTGTGATAGCTGCGTGCGGAACACTAAGTTGTGCCAGTGTAATTATGATGGAAGAATAATAATGACTTTGTCATTATGTCATTCCTGACTTTGGACTTTGTGTCCGTCCGGCGGCGCGGCTGGGCCGACTCAGCACACAGTCAGTGGCAGGAATAATGAATTGAGTGAATGACAGAAGTTTGCTCTATGCATGTAAATTTCAGCTGCTCTGCTTCCCAATATGTACATATGTATGTATATAGTACTTTAGTTGAGAAAACTATTAAAACATAATTGTTTTACAGTCTTGTCGCTTTTTTTGTTTTTGTTTTTGTTGTTGTTTCAGGAACATTGCTGTTGAATGTGATTTGATCTAGACAGTAATTTTTATCTTTATTCTGTGTTGCATTACAACAAGGGCTATATAAATAGACTCCAAGGGAAAAAATAAGAATTTTTTCATCGGAACTAGATAATTGCTATTTCATTTTGTTATTTTATGAACTTATTTTCGGAGAATAAAACATTATTTGTAAGAACTTGTATTATTCATGCTTTAGTGCAGATTGTTCGTTATTTGTATCGGAATAGTTCTTTTTCTTTATCAAGGACTTTTTGAAATGAAGCAATCTGTCCTTGTTTCAATTCCCTTTAAATACAAATTATACGTGCGAATACGAAAAATCATCAGCTGACAAAAGATATCGGTACGAGGGTAACAATGTAAACCCTCAAACCTTAAGAATTCTTTGTTTGGCAATTGTTTTAGTTGGGAGGGCTGATTTTTGTTTAGATACTATTAAATCAGCATGAAAGGTAACATCTTCGATACAAAACTAAGACATCTAAAGAAATTCATCGTTATTGTGACGAAGACTTTTGTACCAAAAAAGTAATAACATTCTTCTTGGTGCTATTAAGATTAGAATTTTCTCAATATTTCTTACATAATCCAACATTATTTGGAGCAGCTTGACCGTCTGCAGTATATTTAGAAATATATGGCACCTATAAATCCCGTTCTTATGAATGCAAACCAGGATATTGACCCATAGGAAAGCAGGCAACAAAGTTGGTCATTCCTCATAATATCCATTTCCGCAGTTGTCGGCATTAATAGAAAAAGGAAACAGTGATTCGTTTTCTTCGCAAGTTTACTGATTGGCCCAGATTGAGGCAGACAAAATTTGTCAATCTTTATCGGCTTTCTGAAATGAAAACGATAGACTTGATTTGACGAAATAGCTTTATCGATATCAAAAGGTTTGTCATCAAATCTGTCATATCACTGCAATCTCTATTGATAAACTGTATAAAGGACATGTAGTTCTATCAAGTCACGTTACATGTCACACTTCTCAGCTACAATGAACTTCTCCACGAGTGTTTTTAGGAACTGGATGTCTTGTTGTTGTTCCTTTTTTTTGGTTGGGTTTTTTTAAGTTTCAAACAACCTATGCCTTCCTACATTTTTGATTTGTGACCAAGACTCCTCGAGAGTTGACTTCAAAAAACCTTGAATCCATCAAATAAAAACAAATGTTTCTTTTAGTAAGTACGCAGCATTCAATTATCCTATTGACCTTTATTTACAACAGAACCGTAAGTTTGAATAACATGTAACATTTTCTTGTTCTTCCAATACCATTTTTTTACAACTTGAACTTTTAGTATCCTACATCCATTTTAAATCATAGATGTAAAAGTAAAACCCATAACATAACAAAGAGAGAAAATGAGTATACAAAAAACACACAACATTATAATAAGAACAACAAAGTAATATTCCATACAATCGTCTTATAGTATTACACTAGTCTTGTCTTGGCATATCCAACAATGCTTGACGTGAAAAATCAACCGATTAAGATCTCTTTGTCCCTTCACGTTTATTCATTCGACCATCCATCCATCTCACAAGCCAAAACAACAAACTCCATAAAATTGTTGTAATTCTTTCAACCTAACTTTTAAGATGTCGGCCGCCATCGACTGCCGGCCGCCGCCGCCAATCTTCCTCCACTCGACCGAAAAAAAGAAATCCACGAAAGGAAAAAAAAAACAAAGAAAATCTTCAACAAATTTTCCTAATTAAACACTAAAGAAAAAGAAAAAGACTCATAAAAACTGGACTATATAGAGGGTAGAAAATAGTCGGATAAATTCGTTTGACCCCGCAAAGCCATCGCAGAGTTCACAAGAAGGCCAAAACAATCTCAGAGATATACAATCTATACCATTACTATACGTGACGTGTATTTATGTTATGTACAGTACATACATAGGTTTGTACATACAATCTATGATCATGATGACGGTGCTGAAAATTTCCAGTAAATTTAACTTTTAAGATATAATTTTTATTATTTTCAAGAGCGAGGTAGTGGCCGTTGGAGAGTTGAAAATTCAATTCGAGATAAGAAAAATCTTTCGAGGTTGCTGCTTCTGGTGAACATGAACAGAACAGCTCCAGAGCCTCTATATATAGAATTTACTTTCCCCCCGCTATAAATATATATCGCTGGTATAAAATTGACTTTTGTTTCTTTTTTTTTTTCATTTTCACAAAGACGATCAAGTTGCTAATGATCGATACAATTGAAGACACTGCAACAACAACGAAAGTACCATTGGATATCTTTGGATATCTTTATTGCTTACAAATAATTACGATCGATTGGAAAATTTGTCCGAAATGAGTGCATTGGCATTGTACACTCTTAATGGCGTTGCTGCTGCTTTTTATCCAATATTATGATCTTCAAATGAGGTTATATTAATGATTATGATTATTATTTCTGTTTAACATCTGGCCATTAGGCTATTGTGCTGAACACTACAAATATATAAACCAATTTATAATTTACAATTAACATTCCTGAATTGAAACTTTATTACGTGGCGGAATATTTGAATTAATGTAAAATAATATTATGATGGCGGCAGACAACCCACTCAACGGCACCGTGCGCCAATCAACGTCGCGGTCGTTCGTCATCGCTGCCATGTCTACAAAATGTACGTCATTCAATGCAAAGAGTTCAATGGATTTTCTTTATTTTTGATAGATTTTACCAAGTTCAATGATGATAGGGTGAGATTTGTAATATTCCGGAGAAATATTTGTTTGGAATGTAAATTTCTACTTCACAAAATTGAAAGGAGACTTAGAAGTCGTCGGGTCGGTCAAAAATAGTTGATGTTTAATAGCATTGCTTTCGAGGCCCATGTCAGGCATATACGATCGAACGATCATTGTTTTCACTATGTTTGAAGAAAGTTATGATTCAAATTGTTTGAGTAATCCGGGCTAATCGATTATGATGGTATACTTCACACAGCTATCCAATTAGAATGGCCTCTATTACAGTGATCATAAAGCAGCCAATAGTTTCTTTGATGACTTGTTGACATATTGAAAACTTCTTGGTGTCAACTTCCTGAGCTTAGAGGATATTCAATTGATATTTGTTAATTTTTGTCTTTGCATTAATAAAGCGTGGGTCATCTAGTTGTTTATTTTTCAATAATAGGTTTGACACTGACAGTTGTTTCCCGTTTTGACAGTTGTTTCCCGTGTGACTCAATTCTTGAATATCAATAAATAAATTATGTGGCGCAACAGTCCGTTTGCAAACTAGGGCCTAGTGACTTATAACTCTCAACCATTCCTGTGTGTGGGTAATGTTGTCAGGGATGGAAGGGGCCTACAGTTTAAAGCCGAATCCGAACGGCTAATTTGAGAAAGCACTTTTCATGACAAGAAGGAATTGTCAATTCCTCGCAAGAGTCAGTACCCGTGAAAAAAAAATATCAACTCGCCATTAATCTTAACAGTTCATTTCAGGCATTAGCCTGTATTTAATAACTCTTTTTATAAGCCCTAAATTAAATTTAAAACTGGTTACTTAAAGTTCACAATATTTTAATATTTGTATACATTTTTGATTGTAAGATAGCGATTAAAACAAAAGTTAACTATAAGGTAACAAAATAACATCATTAGTCCTCACAAGTTATATTCAATTAGAAGAAGTTCATGTTTCTTTCTAAGAAAGTTTGTTTTAACTTGTTTTTATAGATTAAATAAATAAATAAGGAAACACAACAGTTTGTAGAGAACAAGGGCCTAGTGACTTTCAATTCTCAATCATTCCTGTGTGCGAGTAATTCCTCGCAAGAGGCAGTACCCGTGACAAAAAAAACTTTAGGTAGCACAGGCAAAGATTGAACTCAAGACCTCTAACAAGACAGTACTACCCAGTAACCATCACGCTACGCTATTACTTGTAGGTTAATTATCTTAAAATGCAAGTGCATGTGCGACCATAATGAAACATACCAACTTTATGATACAGATAAAATAATAAAAACCTTTTTGACGGTTGATGCTACTTGATTTTGTTTCTCTCTAAAACGTGATAATGTTCTTAAGGTAGGTACTTTGTACTTATATCAAAAGGATCGTGGGATGTGACGTGTATTCCTTATAGTGTGTTTTATGTTAACTATCCATAGGTATGCTTTTTTGAATTTTGTGTAGGTATAACTTTGATTCGTGTTTTCTAAATTTTATGGTCTATAAATTTTGGGTATACTTATATCGAGGGTTCTGTTGTTCTTGTTTTTTTTTCTTTGTTTCAACGAATGCACAAATTTTAATTTTTATACACTTGTGTGTGCATTGAAATTGGGGTTCAAAAGAATGTTTTTTTTTTTTTTGTGATGATTGAATAAATTTAAATTTACGACTTGAATGTTCTTTATGAATCCAAAATTTACATTACACAGAATGACCTGCACACTTTGTTTACACGTTCATACATGGCTCGTCAACCAGAACATTTTATTTTGTTGTAGTAGCTACCTACATACATACCTACAGAGTCCCTAATTTTTAATTATATATAAAGGGAACAACAATCTGATATGTATTTATCATAATTATTGTACTGTCAAACCTACTTAAAACCGCCTAATTTGAAATTCCTTTTCTTTTGTTTAACTGAAAATTTAGAAATTTTATAAACAAAAACAAGAAGGTAGGTAAGCTACTTCAATAAGTACATACCTACATATATTTATGGTAATATCATTAGCGTTTTTATGTCTGTAAGGTTTTGCACATCTGTGAAGATCTAAAGAATAGGGGATAATTATAGTTATTTAATTTATTTATGTGCTATTTATACCTCCAGGTCACTTGAAGAGAAAATATTATCAATTTCTTTTAACCTGCTCAATCGAAACCAATTACGTTAACCAAAATGACAAATAAAGTGTGTGTTTTTAGAGGTATAGAACTTTGGAAACAAATAAAATAGAGACATGCAATTTACTTTATTCAGAAGATTGTATATAGTATATACTTAGTCTGGAGGTCTTATTTTCGATTACTTTTTTCAACATTTGTGGCCTTATATCGGCAACAACGCGACAAATGTTGTCTTCTTAGTGGTCCATCGTTTCTGCCTTTTCAGCGTAGAATAGTAGCTTCACATATCCTAACAGAAAATATTCAAGCGGAGTTAAGTCGCACGATCTTGGAGTTTACGGGTCCGTAACGTGAAACTATGCGGTTTTTTTTTCAATTAATCAATTGTGGCACGAGCTGTTTGACATGTTGCACAGTCTTGTTGAAACTGCATATCATGGTTGTTTTTAATTGCTTAACAAAAAAATCAATAATGATGGCTCTAAACTCTAAAGCCATGTCAGTCACCATTGACTGTAATTTTCTGTCCAGCATCGTTTTCAAAAGAGTACGGACAAATTATTCCCCAACCCTTAAAGCACACCCAAAACCGTCAGTTTTTGTGGATGTAACGACATTTTAACATAATGTGTTTATATACAAATAATGCAGTTTTGTTAATCGTCGCATCCATTCAACCAAAATTGAGCTTCATCGCCTTGTTCAGGCGTCAGTCTTTTAATGTCAAAATGCCAAACCAGTTAAATTAGTGTTGGCAACTTAAAGTAATATACCTACCTACTTCTTAAAAAAAAAACATCCGTAACTAGTCTGCGGCAGCTGGTGAGAAGGGCAGATTTTATTGATCTGCACAGTCTTAATAAAGAATTTCTAAGATATCTTCCTTATGTTTTGGATGGTATTCAAATATTTCGCATTTTCATAATTCTCTTTTTAGGAAACCTGTTTCTTGAGAGCTAAGGTTGCGAAAAATCGAACGTTATTTTTTGAATCACAGTGCCTTCTACCTGCATTTACTTTTGAAAGAACCAGTTTATTTGAGTTTGAGTAAACAAAGCAACGGTACAAATGCTCAATTGTTTCCAATGCAATAGCTAGAAGGAATTCAAAATCTTAAATACCGGCCTTTTTTAGTAAATTTATTTTAAGTTTTTGCAGATGTGCCAATTGGCGTTTTCAAGGACACATGTCATACTGAACATACTTAAAGCGTTATTTGAAATGCAGTTAAATTTTATTGGACAATGTATCTAAATGAAAACATTTTTACATAAATTATTAAGTGATAAAATTCAGACAAAAATCAAAAGCATTTGAAAATGCGCTAACAGAATTTAACATCAAATTTCGAATAGTTGCCATTTAAGTGCTTTGCTAACATTTCCGTTGGCATTTTAAATCTGATAGTTGAAGCGAAGGGTAGAAACCTGCATATAAAGCTTAATGCATAAAACATAAACCACCGGTAAGGTTGTATCAATTATCCCAATTGGCTATAGCAATCACCTTATCACGAGAGAACCATATGACTTAAAGTTTCATCCAAGAACGTACAGTGTTAGCCAAAACATTAGCAATTAAAACTACCTCCATCTTTATGTCATTCAAAAATAAATAACTTAAACAAATCATGTTCATTTATTTCACAAATTTAATACATTATGTATGTATTTACTTCTAAATATAGACCACAAGAGAAAATAGTTTTCATAACGGTCCATTTAAATATGACATAAGTAGGACAGTTAACCCAATTTTGTGTTGGTCAAAACAAATGCAACTTTTTATTGTTATCTTTCTTTTTCTTATTGATAGAGAAAAGTTAGTCGTTTAACTACAAAATCCATTGCTCATACCTATTAAAGTTGTTGGCAAACGAGTGCAGTTGAATCTATTTGTTAGGTGTTTTTCAGTTCCCGGGCAAGCTAACCATTGTCAAATTAAATCATCGGAGAAATACTCAATTCCAAAATTAGTGGTTTGCCGACTAAAATTTTACAAATCCCAAAAGTCATTCCAAATGGTTCATCGAGGTGGCAGACCAAAAAAAAAAAAACAACAAAGGAGAGGATTCTGCAATAATAAAATCAATTAAAAAAGACCCTTTTATATTATCGAGAGTAATACGAACCCAACTCGACTGAACGTAAGCGCAAGAACAATTCGGAGACAAGCTGTTAATGGTGAACTAATAAAATCTTTCAAAGCTGTAAAAAAGCCTTTTATTTCAACCAAAAACAAGCTGCCGAAATTAAAATTTACTCTTTGCCCGTTAGAAAATGGAGGAACGTACTCTTTTTGGACAAGTCCAAATTCAATTTCAAGGGTTCCGATGGTTTCAGTCGTCTTCGCAGACCAGCCAAAAAGGCACTAAATCCACGTTACACCAAAGCTATTGTGAAACACGGAGGAGGTAACGTAATGGTGTGGGGATGTTTTTAAGGGCATGGACTGGGACCGATTCACCAAAAGATGGTACAATGGATCGTTGTATGTATGTACCGTGACATTTTTCAAAATATAGTGCTGCCACACACTGAGGATCAGTTGCCTCTGAAATCGATATTTCAGCAGGACAACGACCCAAGGCACACGTCCAATGCCGTTAAGACGTGGTTTCAAGAAAATCGGATTGACGTGTTACAATGGCCAGCACAGTCCCCATAGAAAATCTATTAGAAATTGTAGATCGATGAATTGTTAGGTTAGGACTAATTGCAAAAATAAAAATGATCTGTTTGATCAAATTAAATGGGCTTGGGAAAATATCCCAAACAGCATAATAAGCAATTTAATTGACTCCATGCCTCGAAGATGTGCTAAAGTGATTAAAAACAAGGAGATTGCTATCAAATATTAGCAATATTTTAGCAAGACTAAAGAAAATCAGTCTTATTTAAAAACGCTGTATAGAGCCTACATAAAGTTATGTAATCTCTATAATGCCTCTAAACGAAAAAATGCTATTTATAAAACTTATACAAGGTTGCATAGTCCCATAATAAGCTAAACGCGTTTTGAGGTTGAATAGAGCCTACATAAGGAAATTATTCTTATTATTATTTCGTAAATGTCATTTTGATTTCTCTCCTCTCTTTTTGAAATTAAAATAAAAACAATAATTCCTCTCCAGTTTAGCTAGTGAGCCGAAGAAACGAAGAATTTAAAAAAAAATATAGATTTTCGAAAGAGAATATCATAAAAATAATTGGAATTATTTTGTTATATTTTAGTTGTTATGACAACAAGCTGATTTTATAGACATTTTGGTACTTTTTTTGATATAAGCATTAACTAAAATTTATAGCAGAATTTTTTATAAATAGGAATTTTCGCAACGTTACATAGAGCCTACATAAATCCTTATTCACTGTATAACTATTCATCTGTTTAGCGAATTCTATTAAATAAGACTGAATATATTTATTTTTTAAAAGTTGCTTTTGTTTTGACCAGCCTAATATTGAACTAATTGTGCTATATATTTAATGAACTATTACAAAAACAACTATATTTTATTTTCCATTAGAAACTATAAATACCTATGCATGTATTTAAATTTTAAAAAGAAAAATATAGGTATAATAATTTAATCCTAAATTTGTTTTTTAATTATTTAATAATCGAGGCAATTAAAGTTGCTTTTGTTTTGGCCAACACTGTACCGACATATTTCCTTATAAAATCTTCTATTAAGTCAATAACCTATAGTAAAAGAACTTAGATAAGATTACAAGATAATCCAATAGTTACCTATATACCTATAGGTATTAAGTAATAGGTAGGATTTTTATACCTATCTTCATCTCTACAACACATTTCACCACATTGGTTTCTGAAATATTTAAAAGTATTATCACTTGATCCTTATAAAATCTAACAAAATCACTTATATTTGACTAAAGGACATCAAATTCATACGCCCTATTTGTGTCATTTAGTCTCTCCCACACAGCAAACAAAAAGAAGAAAAACAAGCCAATTTGGAAATCCAATAAATATTGAAAATAGGAAAAAAAGCCTACATAATCCCAATCCGATTGTTGACGTTGCCAAAAATGATTTACATTACAAAAAAAAAAAAGATGAAAAATCGAAATGTAACCTCTACCTAATTTCTTTATTCAAATATAAATGGGGTATGGTCTGGCTACTCTATGACTACAGGATATTTTCAATGACTGTCGACATGAAATCATTTTTAATCCAGTTACACACGAATTCCGTCGGTCCTTTTTTCCCATTAAAAAAAATGAAATATAGGTAGTATTCGCATATTTACATTATTTACACCCTGAATCGTAAAAAAACCAATGTGATTTATTTTATTGAATTTGATGAACAAATAAAAAATGACCCTACTTTTTCGATATATCATCCTACATACATAAGTAAATACATAGAAATGATGTATGTATATAACACTATAAGTACATACACCTAGCCGGTATGTATTTATTTAGGTATGTGCCTAGGTGTATATAAAAGAAAAAGAATTACAATAAAAAAAGGAGACAGAAAAAAGGACATTATCTCCTCGTTCGCAGACAGTTTTCCTCTTTACCGAATATCCTTTCAACAAATTCGTATTTTATTACATGTTTTTGTTGTTTTCTCTTTTGTAGGTATTCATTAAAAAAGACATGCGCTTTTGATGTCGAAGTGTAGGAGCAGCAAGAGCCTAGAAAAGGAACCGATGGAAAATGCAACGGCATGCAGCAGCACATCACAATCTTGCAATCCATATTGGAATTCTACATAATCTTTAGGAAAATTATTTCTGCTTGAGAAGAGATTTATACCTTCATATGTAGGTATGTACATATAGGTAGATACTTACTTGGAGTCTGGAAAATTTTAAATTTAAAACCGGCAACGTGGATAAAAATATGATGAAATATTGCGCATTTAATAATTTTGTATACCTAGGTTAGGTACCTATTCACGTATTTCTACAACGTTATCAGCTTCCAGTGGGACCTTCTTCTTCCCCTTTCTTTTTGTTTTTGTTTTTTTTATCTATTTTTTGCAAGAAAAGGACTTTACGTTGCATCATAATTCGGAAGGTAACGTTATAATCTGAGGCATAATGAGGTTAGTTCCATGATTGTTTTGGAATTGCAGATTTGAAATATTGAGCATCTACCTATTAATTTTTACATGCGACAATATAGGAACTACATAATGTACACTTATCGCGAGTATTGCCATCTTCGAACTCGAGATTTTAATCGAACATGACATTACGATGGTAGAGAAGTCGAAATAAGATTCCGTCCGTCTGTCCTCGCCCCTGAAGCCCAATCCATTGAGCCGATTGACTTCAAATTTGGAAATGATGGTTTTTAGCCGATTCGCGTTAGGGGTTTTTCTTCATTTTTCAAACTAAAATACAATGTAAATTTGTTGGTAAAAAAAAGAAAATTCGAATTTTTTTCAAGAATAAACCGATAGATTTTTTTAAAATCGTTTCTATTTTTTTCTTAATTTGGCTTCTTTCGATATAAAAAAATATTTTTGTATTGCTCCAGAAGGTTACCTCCTTCTGTACAAGCTTTTATATTAGGTCCGTTTGCGTACTTTCTGTACTAAAATTCGTAAAAAGAAATATTTTAAAGAGTGGGGGTAAAATTCTCTCACCAAAAAAAAAAACTACAAAAAAGTAAGCGAACGGGAAAACAACAAATTTTTCACACAGTATTACTGTCTTGTTGCTGTTCTTTAAAAATTTGTTTTTCAATTTTATAACTGACAGCAAAAGCGAGCAATTTATTTAATTTATTTGAATTTCTATCAAATTTGAAATTTTCACAAATCAGCCCAAAGAAATTTCTTGGGCTAAAATTCGTAGGTTGGGGAAATTTTTTACTCTCTCGTGAGCGCTCTCTATTACGAAAAACTACGAAATTTTTGAGTACGCGAACAGGATTTGGTTAAATTTCGTATTTTTAAGTAAAATTGGACTGTTTTAGGAGGGTACGCGAACGGACCCACTGTCTCAATAATATTGGATGATCAAAAATGTTATTGTTTTTATTTCCGACTTAAAAAAAAATGTAACCTTATTTTTTTGGAAATTCGATAGGTATCTCGAAAATGGGTCAACATTTTTTTTAGGAATTGAAATGAAAAACTTGTATTGATAAGCTCTAAATAACTACATACCAATCTAACGATTTCCAAATTTTTCAAAACAAACTTTTTTGCAAATATGTACTCATTTTTAAATTTCAAAATTCAGGAAATATTTCTAAACAGACTCTTTGGACACATGAGCAAATTCGTGCGAATCAGTTGTGCATTTTATTTTTTATAATGGCGAATCAGTTGTGCATTTTATTTTTTATAATTTACAGGCAAAAGGGGGTTATTAATTTTTATCAACATACAAAAATAATAGAAATCCTCGAGAAGACTTTTTCACTGGTACTGGATAAGTCCCGTGTTGGTTACTTTCAATTTATATTTAATTTCAAAGTAAGAAAATGCTTTAGATTTGGTACTGGTGCCCTTACCTTACTCGCAGTTATGTACTTTTCGATTATTTGAAATAAAATGTATGATTCTGTGTTTTCTTCACAACTAAACAAAAATTGATACTTTAAAGAGAACAATTTCAGACCAGCCTAAAACCTACATTTTACATTTAAATGTTTGAAGTTATGGAACTGAGTTTATGACGGTAAGTTTGAAAGTGAAATTTGAATTGATCAGAATTTTTTACTCAATATCAGCGTTGCCGAAGTTGCACCATAGTGCAGTTTTTAATTTAAATAGCACCGTGGCTCTCAAACACTTTAAATGGAATTTTAGGAAAGCGGAAAGTGCTCAATATAGGATTTGGGGTGGCTGCGAGTTTGGGTTTATACAAAGTACTTTTTGCATTTGAACACTAAAATAAAAGAAATCCACCAACAAAAAAAAAATCAAGTAACACTGGCAACACTGAACAAAAAAGGAAAGAAATGTCAAAATCAACCATTTTTGCGTGTGTTTTATGTGAGTTTAAAAATTAATTTAAAATAAGGGTATTCATGTAACGATATAATTTTCTACTTTGTAGAAAAATATAAATTTCCGAAAAATAAATGTTTCCTCGCTCGTGTTATAATTATTATTTATTTGCGCATATCTACCAAATAAAAAAAAACCCGTGTACAAAATTGCGATAATTATTACCTACATATTTATTTGCAATTAGCAAAACTTTAAAAACCAAAAATTTTATTTGCCTCCAAATCTAGTCACTATCAGAAAATAACTAAAATCAAACAGAGCTCTCCCTCGGCAACACTTTTTTAATCCTAACCACTCTTTCTCCGTCCTTACAATTCGGATTTGTAGGGGAAAATAGAATCACCATGGGAAACTGCTGGGAAAATGCAATAGCAGCTCGTTTAAAAATTTTCAAAAAATAAAAAAAAAAATCAATCCTAGCAGAAAACCGGCGTCGTCGTCTAGTCGCCCATTGAAAATCGAAAGAAAGGACAGGAGGCAATTTTACTCAATTCCAGCGTTTTGGTCAGTGTTGCCGGAGAAAAATATAAGAAGGGAGTACTGAGGCCAGAAAAGGGGAGTATTTTGAAAAAAATAGGAGTACATCATTTTTAGTCTTCAAAAATTGCTTTTGCACACATTTTTGTAACTTTATTATAAAAGCAAGGTATTTTGATTCATATTTTATGGAAGTCTAACAAAAATATAAAAAAACAATAACTATTTTTATATGATTTCACAAGCTGTTTGGAAGGATTCCATTTGCAGCAATCAACTCCATTTAATAATTCCTTGCAACTCATAATTGCATGCAACGTATTCACCTCCAATCTGTTCCGTTTTTTTTCTTTAATGAGAAAAAGTTGGGAAAAAACTCGTTATGCTGCTGCACTTCTGCGAGGGAGACTTAACAAAGCACTTACAAATTCTTTGGTAAAAGTGTTTCGTTAAGAACATTTTTTAATACAAATATTTCCGACCAAAACGTTTCCATTTAAAAGGTTTTAGGAACCATTGTTTGGTTCAGTAGTGTTCGCCACTCGATGTCAAGATTTTCAATTTCGTTTTCATTGATCAAATCCGGAATCGATGATATAATTGTGGTTGCACTTTCTGCTAAATTTAAAGGGTCAATGCCTTGAATACATTTCAAAATTTCGCAATCAAAATCGATACGTTGTGAAATTTGCACACATAGGGTTTTATAATATTCTCGACAAAAAACTTTAAATTCAAGTACTTGTCTTACTTCAATTTTATTTACTTAAATAAAAAGTTCAGCCTTAGCCCCAACGTATACAGATTCAATGTTTTTTAAATATTCATCAGAAAAATTCGGATTAGAAAGAAAATCGTCGCTTAAAAACTCCGATTTAAGAAAATTTTGTAAGATAGTCTTGTAAAAAGTTTTAATATATGGTAAGAATTATTCATGAATCCGTACAGACTGAGTTTGAAAAACAAGAAAGGGAAATTCCCTTTTAGATGAATTTGCATTAAATCTAAAATGAATTAAATATGTTTCGGTTGAGTTGACACTTGACATTACAGCTTGCTGCAAGTATAGGATATTTTAAGACTTTAAAAAATAGGAGTACGAATGTGAAAGGAGGAGTACGGGAGTACGCAGCTGTTGAAAGTAGTACAATACTCCTATGGGAGTACTTTTGGCAACACTGGTTTTGGTTATTCAAAGCGAAAAAAAAACAAAAACAATGTAACTTAGCTACCCTCTTCTTCATTCCTGATATCACAACAACAAACTTAAAGGGATGAATACAAAAACAAAAAAATGCAAATCAGCGCTCTAGCTCTACACCACCCGTACCGTACAACGGCGAGTGGCGACAACGACCAGCCAGGGGTTGGTATTGGATTAGTAGGTAGTTAGTTGATTTTCCTCCTTTCGTTTTTTCCTTAAAATGCATGTCCAGTTAGCCGAACAATAAAAACGACACCTAGAACTGTTTCCTTCTTTTTTATGTTTAGTAGGTACAGTATGTATATGCATATTATGTGTAATTTATGGTTATCCCTTAAAGCTGAGGGTTGTTGGCGGTTCACTCATTTTCTTCCCAACAAAAACAGGGGTGATTTACTTAATAACAACTGTACTCGCACCTCACACTCTAAATGCCCAAAACCAAAACTTAAAAACGCTATGAATCGAATTGAACAAGCATCAGAAAACATTTTGTATATTTAGAAAACTTACCTTATTGGTCAAAAGACGTTATAAACTTCCTTTTAATTTTTGTTTTAAGTCGAAAAAAATTCGATGTAAAATTTTAGAGTTAAAAAAAACTATATCCAAAATTTGTTTAGAAAAAAGTGTGTGCAACTACTTTGTGTCTCCTCTCACTGGGGTTTATCTCAACTTTATCAGGCTTTTTAAATTTTCAAAAGAAAAATACCTAAAAATTTCCCAATCACTCTTCCGCACTCACAAAATACAACTTTTGGTTTTGTTTCACTTGGAAATTATTCGAAAATGCACTTTAACTGATTTTTTCTTTCTCTCGGATATCCTCGTTTGTTGTTTTGTTGTTAGAGAAAATTTAAATTTTCAACTTTAATATTTTTCGTTTAACGTCCAAGTTGGGCAATTTCTGTCGTTTTTGAATTCGAATGTAATCGAAGCGGTTATTTAATTTATATTTTGAAAACAAAATATTATTCCACTCACTGGTCTATCTATTTCTTTTATTTATTATTTTCTTCCATATAAAAATAAGCACTGAGCACAAGGCGAAGTCACACGCGAGACCGCAAAGAATCTACGAAGCAATGAAAGGAGAAATGGAATAAATTTCACATGATGCCGTTTTGTTTGTCGCCATCGGATTCCAGTATTTCCAATCCACATTCCAGTTTTGTCTGTGTTTGGTTCCAGTGAGTGCATTTTGTTGGGATGAAAATAAACTGGAATTCGTGCTGTTGGAAGCGCAGCAGGAGAAGTAAGAAATTGTGTGTTTTTTTGTGTCTTGTTCTTGTGTTTTCCACAAAGGATAAAGGGAATAATGCCGCAATTTATGTTGCTGGTTCGCTGGAAGTGGAATGAAGGTTTGTTTGTTTGTTTGTTTGGTTTGGGTGATGCGATGGGCCATGGGCGCTTTGTTTGGATTTCATTTTTGTTCTTCGTTGTTCGTTCTGTTTTCTGATTCTGTATCTTGGGAAATTAAAGAGAGAACATGGAACTGGGCTGGGAGTGCAGTGCATTGCACTTTTTCTAGATTTATATACGATATACCTACCAACAAGCTACAAGAAAATTAAAGAGAAATAAATTTAAGTTTTGATTGGGATGGAGAAGATGGATGTGGATTGCGGTTGTGGATATTAATCCGATACAGTGGTAAAGCATAGATTTAATAGAGGCGTTTTTCGTTTTCTGTATACCTAGAGCTCTAAATTTTCTGGTTCTGACCATGTTCAACACGCTCTGAACAAAGACTGACAGTTTGGAATTCATTTGAGCATTTTGCTGTCACGAATTGACATTTCTGATTTATGACCAAAAAATGTCTTTAATTTTTGGAAAACAAAAATACTGTCATAAATCATATCCATTTGAATACTAAAATTATTTTTTTAGTAAATAAACAAAATATTTAACTAATTGTTTAGGGATCAAGAAGTTTACCTTATTTTTTAGAGCAACCAGTTTTACTCGCTACTTGCAACTTGTTTAGTTTCTTACTCAAAACGCTTGATCTTTTTTTCCGAGCTCTGGAAATTCAGAAACCGTCCTCTTAACTAAAAAACATAGTTGCAAATACTAAAATCTTTTAGTGACTGCAGTTAAGTCATGACTATGACTTCTTTTTAGTCTTTTCACTTCCAAAATAACTGACTTTTTTACATACAAGTGAAAAGTCAATTTGACAAAAAATATATTACCCAATGTCAAGCAGCGGTATTTATATTTGAATTTAGCTTTTTAATAAATTTGTTTACAAAATACACAACTGTACATAATGTTAACCAACATTAAATTACTTACCTCAAAGCAATTGATGAAAGCCAAAAGATGGAATTTTAATGAAATGACTAACTGACTTTAAAAATTGACTTTGACTCTATGTTAAAGAGACTATAGTAAAATTGTCTTTGAGTCAATTGACTTTTAAAACGGTTTCAAGCGAAAGTCATGAAAATGACTTTTAAGTAAAAAGTCAAATCACGAGTTCTGAGTTTTACTTAAACATTTTTGACTTTGACTTTACTAATTACAGTCAGTAATTTAATTTCCTTACAACTCTGCTAAAAAAATAACACAACTTCGAAGCTCTCAACAAACTAACAAAATAACACTTTAACAAAATATTGACTTTGACAGTTTAAACTCTTTTGAATTTGACTTTTTACTGTGACTCAACTTATGCATCAAGATCAAATTATTTTGAAACTATTCTCTTTTCCTTAGTTTATGATCTGCTTTTACAGAACTACATATTATATCGAATAGTAAACGAACCTATCTACCTTAAGTTCAATATTTTGTTGCCAACTGTGTTCAACCTGTGATTGATAGAGTATCCGGATACCTTTTTGTTAGTTTATTACGTGTAAAAGAACAGCTGACCCAAAACAGTTGAGATGTCAAAAAAAGTTATCTTGGATGCCTGTTATCTTGGATGACTATTATATGTGAGTATCTGATTCAATGAATGCGAATTTGAAGAAACCATCAAATTGATTTTAAAATTGTATGTTTTAGTTAAAAATCCAGTGAATTGTTAAAATTATCCATTGAAAGTTTTACTGTACAATAATTTTGAACGTCAAAATCCAAATGTTTGTCTCGCTTTTGTGAACTGTTGAAAGTTGTTTTTATTTTCTTCCAGCTATCTTAATTTAGTATCCAGCTCGTTAAATAAGGTTTCTTAAAATCCTCATATTCAGGATAGCCTATCCAACACGATATTAAACGCAGCCAATAAGAATTCATGCTCTGTCAAGGTTTGAAGGTACACACCCATACAATATACCTACCTTGCACGAATCTAAGATGATACATTGCATAGGTTGTCAAAATTGAAAGTGTCAACAACTAAGAATAGCTGCTTATGTCATCCCCAGGCAATGGTAAATCTATTGAAATATGACATGTAGAGGATCAATTTAAAAAAAAAAACATTGAGTTCTGAAGGAACTCTGAGTGAATATTTTGATCGACGCTAATATTTTTAAACATTTGCTTTTGAAAAAAAAAATCTTCAAAGTTCAAGTCCCAAATATTAATATAAATAATAATAATCAATGACAGCTATTTTAGGTTAATTCAAAAAATAATCTTTATAAAATGCACTTCCTCCCATCCTCTCCGAACTTAAGAAGGGCAACCATCAAACGTAACAATAACAAATCATACAACTAAATAAACCAAAATTCTGAACATCTTTGTTGTCCAATTTCCTTTTTCGTTTTCGCTTAATCAAATCAAATTTTCTTCACGTATTCAATTCAATTTTGTTTTTGAATAATAGTGCCTGTCGTGTGCATTGGCATTCAGACTTCTTCTGTCTCTGCCCCCATAGTTTGTACAATGTACATATTTGATTATCAAGTTGAACAAAAGTAGTCGAAGCTCGAAGCGCCTTTTTTGAGAGTCCAAGTATAGAAACTTGTATCATAAAACCAAACCAAAAATAGATGCAATCATCTTATATACTTTTCAAATTATGATAACGATTATTCAAACCATCTCTATTACATTTATTAGAGATGCACAATCTCAATTAATAATATTAGAAATTTTCTCCGGGGCTGACCGATTATTTTGATGTCGTTATTATTTCTCATGTCCGATGTTCGATGTAGGGGCCATAAAAAAGTCATCTAATTCTATTGATACCGGGTTTGGGTTAGGTGATGCTGATGTTCATGTAGTTGCCATTGCCACAGCCTACAGTCGCCGAGCGGGCGCTCCGTGTCTCGATGTCGATGTCGTTTTCTTGGTCGGAGTCATCATAGGCATCAGAAATATAAATGGTTCTCTGAATGCCAATTATCAATTTAACGCCGCACGCTGTCACGCACATCTTTTTGATTAATAGCGTTGACGTTATCGACATCATCTTATAAAGCATCGAAATGTAAGTTCGTTAAAAAAAATGGCCTTGCTTAATTGTAACCCCCATCCTAGCAAAAGGGAGGAGAGGTGAATTATATATGCAATTAGGTATACCAAGTACCAACATAAACCGTGATTTTCTTATTCCTCACTCGATACGCCATCATATTATATTTTTGATTTATGATAATCGATTGATATTACATATTTCGATAACAATCACCATTAATGAATCAGTGAAATGTCATATGTGCATCTGTATGTGTATTAATTACTCGATCATTTCAAAAAAATTGGTTCGTTATTATGTTTTTTCTAAAGGGCGTGTGGAATTCATATAAAATGTGTTATAAAATTTGATTATTTGCTTTTAATTGCGACGTGTGTCATTTTATTTTTAACCACTGGCACACTCTATTATTCTCAAAAACACAAACACCCTTACAAATTTTTGGAAATTAATTATTGACACTTCTGTGAAATAAATGTCACATTTGTGCCATAGCATGGATGTGATCGTGCCATTCTTAAGTCAGATGCCACATAATCTCTGTTTGACAGATGTGGTTTTTGATGTTATTTTTGGAAATTCTCTAATATCGTTTATTGAACAAAAAAAAGATTAAGGAGGAAGCAGTTGTGGTCTAGTAAATCATTTGGAAGAAAACAATTAGGGGATTAGCATCACTGAGTGTGTGGTATTTGTACATTGTAATGAGACACAACTTTCATGAAGTCTATATAAAGTATAATGTAAATAAGAATATTCATGCGCTTGAAACTTACTTGAGTTTGAAGTAAGAAATAACACATACATACATATTTCAGGATTTGAACATGAAGTGATTCCATAAATTATTATAGTTACATAGGAGTTTCCTTTAATTCGATGTACCTATGTAAGTCTGGATCAAGTGAGAAGTTCAACACCAACGAACTAAAGGAGTATGGTTAGGTTAGGTTAAAGTGGCTGTCCGTGATGGAATAGGACCAACTAAGGCCAGTTTAATGGCCCATTGTGATACTACATGAATCTTGAGGCTTCCTCCTAAGCTCAATGAAACCAGTTTGAGTCCCTTACGAAACGTGAGAGGCTGATTATGCTAATATGATTTAGATCGTTATAGAAGAATTCTTCTAGGTAATTCTTGCATTTTTGAGTTAGAGCAGGGCATGTACAGAGAAGGTGAAGAACTGTTTCCTCCTCTTCCTCGTCCATACAGCTTCTGCAAAAGCCATTTGAGAATACGCCTAGCCGCGTGGCGTGCTTTCCTATTAGACAATGTCCGGTTATGACACCTATTATCGAGCTTATATGCGATGTGCTTAGATATAGCAAGCAATGGAGCATAGTGGAGTAAAAAGTTGCCTTAAACCAAATCCTGAGTCGTGGATCCGGTTTGCAAGAAAATTGGCCTTTTCATCTACATATATATTTTTTCAAAAACATGAAATATTTGCGTCTTACAGCAACACTTAAAATGTGTTAAGAAAAACTCAAAACTCAGATTTTTTTTTATAATTATACGCACTTTTGAAAGTTTATGAAACTTTGGAATGAAATATTTAGCTACGCGAATTAAACAAACAGACCTATTTTAAGGCAGTGTTCACATTGAGAGGGTTCCCAAAATCACATTCTCAATATTTTTGACAAATAGAAGTCTGCAAATGTTTTTCTAAAATAATAATTGGTTCATTATAGTGACAGTAATCCTAATTTTTTCCTACAATGGGTACTGCTTGAAATCTTTTTATTCTTAAATAAGCTTGTCGAAACAGCAAAATATCAAAATATTTAGATATCCATCCAGCATATTTGACATTCCATTTGATGAACCTACTGTTGAACTGTTATGGATTTACTCATTTTGAAATATTTTGGGAAGTGCGGTAGAATTCTGTAATTTAACTAAAAATACATACATAGGTTTGGGGTAAAATGGTGAAACGTCAAAATGAGTAGCCTCAAAGAGTCCAGCTCAAGAAGAGTTTTGACATTTATGAATTTTAAAATATTAGTTACCATTTCTATTTCAGGGTTAATAATCACGTAAATAAATTGACATATCCTCATTAGCAAACAGACACACACCACACACCAGACAGATTAACCTATCCTTAGTTTTTCGTAAGAAACTTAATATATGTATTTATAAATCTACGATGTATAAAAACTCTTCTATAATTGAAAACCATAGTGAAGAGATGAACTTTGTTTTCTCCATAGTGAAGAGATGATTTTTATTTTCTCCTATCGAACCTACCTCAAGTCGAAAGTACTTGTGTGAATAACTGAAGTACACCTACCTTCCTTCTACCAAACTCATCATCATCATCATCAAGCAAACCTACCTACCTAGTCCCGATCGTAAAACAAAATAGCCAACTTTATTACAGCATCCCTTCCAATTGAACGTGCACAATCATATGCAATCGTTTGCAAGTACAAAATCCTGACAAGAATATCAACAAAAATATATCTTTTAAATTTGCATATTCCCCCAATCTTTTAGGCTTCTTTATGAAGAAAAAAGAACCAAATAATACCGAGACACACCAGACCAGAAAAAGAAGAGGGAATGAGTTCACTAACCTTAGCGGAAAACAAACAAAATTCAGACGAAAAATCGTGGTATCTTTTTTGTTGCACTTTAAGTAGCCAAAAGAATCATTATATTGTTGTGTTGTCAAGGCTCAAAGCTTGCATAAGGATTGAGGATTTTCTTCTCGCAAACCGATACGATGTAGGTATAGCTATCTATTCGAAAACCAGGCCTAAGGATGCCTGTCTTTCATACCGCCACACCACCGCCGGCCGTGCCGCTTACCACCCCTCATCCACAATTCCAGAAGAATAACACACAAAATGTTAAGGACTCTCACTAGGCACTTGTTATATTATACGATAGAGGCGTACAGTGCAACCTTCTTGTCTCTGTGAAAATACAACGAATATAAAGACTTTTGGCCCAAGGCTCTCCACTACATTAGTTCTATTATATTGCCGCCACCAATATATACTATGCATTCATAAATTGAAGCCATGTTAGCCTTCCTTTTCAAAATGACTTTCAAACTTTGCATAAAAGAAATAGAAGCATGGAAAATGTTTCTTTTATGGAATGAAGATAAGAAGAGTTAAAATATAAGCAACGGTGACGAGATTTAACCCCTAAAAAGCTGCAATTGTTGTTGAATTTTTACTCTTTTTTTTCACTGTTTGCAAGAAAAAAATCAAAATGATGAGAACACAACCGTGACAGTGAATTTTCACTGAAACATGGTGGGAAATAAAAAAAATTGACGTAGGTAGGAAGGTAAGTATTTTTTTTTCTTGTATTCTTCCTGTTTTCTCGTCATTCAAATTTGACGTACTAACGAGTGTTTACTTTGCAATGAAATAAAGATGAAAGAGGGCGCTTGCTGCTATCCAGCAACCCCTTTTTGTGTCATTTTAAAAGGTAGGACTTGGGTTGGTAAAATGAATAATTTCACTGTTTGTGCAGTGTAAGGTTTATAACTTTTTTATTTGTCTTAACATGCATTTGGCTTCTTGCGATTAAAGGCAGTTAAAACTTGTCCATCACTTGCGTTTATGGGAAAGAAAAGTATTGACAGAATTATACCTACCGTATTTTTAAATATGGTATAGGAACTGGCTAAGCCGAATTAATGTTTTATGTTGTCACGGTGGTGTTGCCGTACAAAAATATAAGTAATATTTTTTATAGATTGCACTCATAACTATTACGTGTCTAAGAATAATGTCTAGTAATTTTTGGTTAAGTGAAAAACTACTATTTAAGATTCAGAACAATATGCTAACCTATTTTAAAACCTTTGCTGACAGGTAAAGGTGGCAATTGTTTACCGGACAGCATTTTCGGTCTACAGTCTACAGGTATTTTTTGTTTTAAAGGTAACTATTCAACCTTATTTACTTATACACATTTTAACTGATTATCTATATTAGACACTCCAGTTGGGTCTATTCAAATTCACAGTTGACAACTCTGTTACTCTACGTTTACAAGCAGTTCAAGTTGAAATGGGATCGGATTTCCGATCCAGGTTTTTCGTCATTTGAATACGAATTTAAGCAGAAATTATTTGTAAATGTTATTTGAGGTCTTAAGTACATTTTGCTTTTCTATTTCAATTTTGTACGCTTTTTTTAGAATTGTTAAACAAAAAAAAACAGTTTTGTTTAATTAACGTTCAAAAGTACAGGGTTATCCATTTTGCGGTTTCAAAAGTAAAGGTTAATAAAACACATATAAAATATTTTGTTCATGATATTTCTTTTTTATTATAAAGTTTGAACGTTAACAGCATGAAATCAATTGAACGCCCAACACGCGAATTGTTGCAAGCATCGATTCTTTCGAGGTAATTTTCGACCACTTTTTGCACATATGTATTGGGCGGTATCTCAGCCATAACTTCACGAATGTTGGTTCTTAAGTGATCAAGAGTTAAAGGTTTATCTGCATAAACACGGTCTTTCGCGTAGCCTCACAAAAAAAAAAGTTCAGCGGTGTCAAATCGCCAGTTGATTAACCCACGACGAGAAATTACGCGGTCAGGAAACGTCGCTTGCAATAAAGCCATATTCTCTCGAGTTGTGTGGCATGTGGCACGGTCTCCAAGTTGTATTCTTCAATAGCAGGCAAAAAAAAGTCTGTTATCATATGACCATAACGCTCCAAATTAACGTTGACAGTCGTTCAAATCGTCGTTTTCTAAGAAGTAAGGTCCAATCAAACCTCCGCTCCGGACCAAAGAGCGCACCAAACAGTGACTTTTTGTGGATGTAATGTCCTTTCTTCAATTACTTGAGGATTCTCAGAACTCCAAATACGATAATTTAGTTTATTTACGTACCCACCGAGTGAGAAATGTGCTTCGTCACTGAAGACAATTTAGTTCGAAAAATCGTCGTCCACCGCCTGTTGTTAAAGCACCCATTCGTTGGATCTGGACTTTATATGGATGTAGGTTTAGATCCAAATGCAAAATACGCCATACTGAGCCGTTAGACAGTCCTTATTCCTGAGAACGAAGAGGAATCGACACATTCGGGTCTTCGACAACACTTTCACTTAGAGCAGCGATATTTTCAGTGGTACGAGCGAAACGATGTTTCACGGGCCTTACAATATCTGTAACCCATCCAGTTTCTTCAAATTTCTTTATGCAGTGGCAGAATCACCATTTTTGTAATAGGTTTTAACAATTTGTATGCGTTGTGCGATAGTTAAGCGATCCGTTTTCGTAAATGTCAGACTTTAGTTTAGCAACTTAGTTTGAAAGATGTCGAATTCCAGCCCTTTGCTTTTGAAACCGAAAAATGGATAACCCGTTATGTAAAGGTGCATTGGATTTCTCTTAGTTAATAACATTTTGCGAAATGGTTACCTGCAACTGTCAAAAACTTCACATTTTTGTAAAGAAATTAGGTACCTTTTTTGGTTTAAGTATAGATAAGAGAAAAATTATTTCTTATTAACGTCTCCTTTATTATTTGTCTATTTGCCTTGAAGTGCTTCTTTAACTTATGATTCATCATAACCAGATTTCACGTTAGAGGATGACGTCAAAAATATCCTCATTAACATAATAATCTTTTTAAAACACACACATTTCTTCCAATGTCAAATAGTCTAGTATATCCTTTCGCTTTAAAAAAATCCTCACAAAATGACTCACAGACACAAAAAAAAAGATTAAATTCGATAGTATTTTGAATTTAAAATTTACATAAATTACCAACCTACATATAAGAGTTGTATATCGACCTTATATATATATATGCCATTTATATCGGTCTAATACGACACCGCTGATTATACATAATACCTACTCGTATCTAAATCGATTTTTTCAAGAACAGCCGTCACCATAACTCCACACCATGTCGTCATACACCTCCTATGTAGTCTCTCCTTTAAAATGTCACAATGTGCGTAGCGGATTATATTCCTGGAATAGTATTCTACACTCCAGCAAGCATAGATTTAAGAAATACGCCGCGTGCTGACTTGCTGAATCATGAATGCGAATAAGGTATTATTTATGTTGCAAAGAACGAAAGGGGTTGAAACTCTGAAAATAATAACAAAATGATATGTAGATAGAGCTACAGTAGAGCTAAAAACCGAAATGCCGGTTGCCGGTTGCCGGTGTCACTCAACTTTAAGAATTACGTGTGTGTGAAATTGAATCCTCATGGGTATTGACACACAATCCTTAGCAAAAACGTGATGTTTTTAGACGTCAAACGAAAAAATGATACCAATTCGAATGTCGTTATTCATGCAAAAAAATGAGGGGGTGTAAAATTTATAAATAGCTTAACATATGCTACTATGATAAATCTTAAAGCATTTTTAATATTTTCTTAATGAGAAGAAGCTCCAGCGAGGCCTTTAGGCGAGCTTGAGTCACCTTAAGTGAGGGAGGCGTTATATTTGTCATCAAATTAAGAAATATCCGTTGAAATGGCTCTCAACTGAAAAATGTCAAATTGAAACTGACTTCAACTCAACCCTTTTTTAGCTACGGTGGTTTGGTTATGTTATTTTACCGAGTTCGGTCACAATCACTGTCGGAAATTAGTGAACATTTCCGACAGTTATTCAAGGTTCTTATATGTATGATGTTATAATCATTACCCGTGTTTTGTTGGAAAATCTATTAATAGTATAGTAGGATTTTACACGAATAACAAAAACAATATCCGCAGTATGAATACTACCGATAAAAGTTAAAGTAGAATCTTACTACGGATGGGTTTTTGACATTTATACGAGTCTCGAATGGATCTTATGTGATTTCGTTCTCAAATGTTGGTATGATTGATATTGCATTTGTATCTCGATGGCTGTGTTCGTTGAGCAGTTGTGCATTTGGAATCATGTGTTTTCCATTGGGGAAAAAAATCAATCTGTTGCTGTTGATATTATTTAGTTTTGTTAAAGAAAATGGACTAACTGGGCTTATTTTGCAAGAGAAAACAATAGAAAAGATAATTAAGTTTTGCTATGTTTCCACCAAAGGTTTATCAAGGCGAATCAAGGTAATTTCAACTCGATTCAGGTATATAAAGAATTTAGGCAAGCTTCAAGCTCGCTTCAACACCACATGTTTATGTAGTAGTCTACGAACAAACACCCTTCTTGAAGTTTTTATTTTATGTCAAATTGTTTGGTTAAAACTTTGAAATCGACTATCACATTACACAGACGAATTTTCTTGATTTTGATAGTCAACTAATGGGTGATTTTTTTGAGGTTAGGATTTTCATGCATTAGTATTTGACAGATCACGCGGGATTTCAGACATGGTGTCAAAGAGAAAGATGCTCAGTATGCTTTGACATTTCATCATGAATAGACTTACTAACGAGCAACGCTTGCAAATCATTGAATTTTATTACCAAAATCAGTGTTCGGTTCGAAATGTGTTTCGCGCTTTACGTTTGTTCAGCGATGAGGCTCATTTCTGGTTGAATGGCTACGTAAATAAGCAAAATTGCCGCATTTGGAGTGAAGAGCAACCAGAAGCCGTTCAAGAACTGCCCATGCATCCCGAAAAATGCACTGTTTGGTGTGGTTTGTACGCTGGTGGAATCATTGGACCGTATTTTTTCAAAGATGCTGTTGGACGCAACGTTACGGTGAATGGCGATCGCTATCGTTCAATGCTAACAAACTTTTTGTTGCCAAAAATGGAAGAACTGAACTTGGTTGACATGTGGTTTCAACAAGATGGCGCTACATGCCACACAGCTCGCGATTCTATGGCCATTTTGAGGGAAAACTTCGGAGAACAATTCATCTCAAGGAATGGACCGGTAAGTTGGCCACCAAGATCATGCGATTTGACGCCTTTAGACTATTTTTTGTGGGGCTACGTCAAGTCTAAAGTCTACACAAATAAGCCAGCAACTATTCCAGCTTTGGAAGACAACATTTCCGAAGAAATTCGGCCGAAATGCTCGAAAAAGTTACCCAAAATTGGACTTTCCGAATGGACCACCTAAGACGCAGCCGCGGTCAACATTTAAATAAAATTATCTTCAAAAAGTAAATGTCATGGACCAATCTAACGTTTCAAATAAAGAATTGATGAGATTTTGCAAATTTTATGCGTTTTTTTTAAAAAAAAAGTTCTCAAGCTCTTAAAAAATCACCCGATATAAAAAATCAGCTTACACGATTTCACCCCTGGTCTGAATTTCGCAATTTTTTTTTTGTAATTTTTTGATAAATTATTCTGCCAAATATTCAATTGTATCAACTTTCAAATATAAAAACAATTTTGGCAATTCTCACTGTACTATATATGGAATACCAAAAAAACACGGCTATTGGGAAGTTTATTCATCAGTGAGTTAAAGTTGATAAATCACAATTATTAAACCACGATTGTACAACTCCGCTCCTTGTAGCAAGGCAATAGAAAATTATAAGAATGTCAACTAAAAGTGACAGCTTCCAATTTACAATAGAGACATTTTCCAATATTTTTAATCAGAAGTTTGTGTATAGTGAAATATTGTTTTCTTTGCAAAAATATTGTTGATTCTGAATTTAAATTTCGAAAAAAATTCTTTTTTGTCTTTACATTGTGCTTTGTTGTAAAGCGACTCATTTTGACGTTTCATTATTTTATCTAATTCCTATTCGGTATCAAAAAAAAGACAGGAAAGTCAGAAACAAATCAAAAAAGAAATGAAAGGTAAAATAAAGGAATTTTAAATGTGAAGACATTTATCAGTCTATTAGACAAAGGCTTGTCATTTTATGGGTTCAGAAGGTTTTGAATTGATTATATAAAACCCTATAACTAATTAAACTGATTGTCATTTTCCTTTTGTTTCTTTTATGACGTACATTTTCTGATTGCAATTAACGCTCATCGGATTCGTTCAGTTTCTAAATGTTGACACTTTTTTTAAATGCATTTATTTAGCAAGTTTGAAAAGGCTTAAATTTTTTCTTGGATTTCTAAAAAAAACTATAATGTCTTTTAAAAGAAAGTTACCTGCATATATCATAAAATTTTGTAAAAAGTTATGATTTCGTTTTTAATTTAAAATTCAAAAACAAATGTCTCTTTTTTTCAGAATCCTAAATGTAATTTCTTGTCAAATGAATACATTCAGTCCAGAAGGCTTCCGAATTTTCAAATAAATACGATGTAAGTCTAATACTATTTTCCAGTCAAATGTGTAGCTATTGCTTTATTAACCTTGAAAAACCTAGGCATACCTTTATTTTGAACTTATTAAAGTAAAAAACAAAGTTAAATTACATATAATCCAAATAAAATAATATATTTTAAGGCTATATTCTCTTTGATCATCTTTTATTCTTTCTATAATTACTTGTTAACCCTTTTTGAAAGCAGCTGGAGAAATTATCCCACGGCATGTGTTTCTTATTTAACATCTTTTCCAAAACTTTTTCAAACAAAAAGAAAAAAAAATAAGAAAAGGTTTATTCCTTGAAGGACTTGTAATGCTCATGCATTTAACCACATTCCTGAATCATAAATCTTTTGGCATAAAAAGGATTCCAAAGCAGGTCATAAAACTTTTCTTCACCATAGCCATGGGTTCTTTTATAATGTATAACTATACCTATTATTTAAAGTAACACATTTCAACAACATGCGCCCTTCCATTGTCAAAATATCAAAAAAGGGTTGTTTCTGTATCTGCATTCAATATAGAATATTAACATATAAAAGGAATACAATTATTGTACAAAAATAAGATTGTGTTGCATTTTTTAGATAAGGGTTCTTGAACTCAAGCTTCAATAATTTCGTTTGGCTAAAAAATTCAAAAAAAATCTGTTTAACATTTTTATTTAACTTGATATTCTTACGATCCAGATAATGAAGCAAAAATGGCTTATGCTAAGTTTTGCACTCACTTTTAAAACAAACTAAGTCAGAAAACTCAATAACTAAAATGTCACCGATTTGACATAAGTTTTGTGCAGTTTTTAAAGGCTAATAGTTACTTGAAATACTTCAATTACGGAAGCATTATTTATATACTCAATCAGAGTGCTGTTAAACCCCTTACCTGATTCCCCAATTAATTGTATCCAATAGTTAATCTTGTGGAAATAAATTCTTCAAAAAGTATTTAGTATTAGACAAATTCAGCAGATATGTGTCGTGCCTGAGGACCCAATTTAGCGAAAAAGCAAATCCGAAATCTGTGAAAAACACTCAATTCTGTGTCCTATTTTGTATTTGTTTTAGGGATCGAGTATTTGGATTGAAATGAAAGTTATTTTGTCAGGATTGAATTCTTTCATTGGGCTTCTTAGACTAAGACTAAGACTAAGACTAAGACTAAGACTAAGACTAAGACTAAGACTAAGACTAAGACTAAGACTAAGACTAAGACTAAGACTAAGACTAAGACTAAGACTAAGACTAAGACTAAGACTAAGACTAAGACTAAGACTAAGACTAAGACTAAGACTAAGACTAAGACTAAGACTAAGACTAAGACTAAGACTTAGACTAAGACTAAGACTAAGACTAAGACTAAGACTAAGACTAAGACTAAGACTAAGACTAAGACTAAGACTAAGACTAAGACTAAGACTAAGACTAAGACTAAGACTAAGACTAAGACTAAGACTAAGACTAAGACTAAGACTAAGACTAAGACTAAGACTAAGACTAAGACTAAGACTAAGACTAAGACTAAGACTAAGACTAAGACTAAGACTAAGACTAAGACTAAGACTAAGACTAAGACTAAGACTAAGACTAAGACTAAGACTAAGACTAAGACTAAGACTAAGACTAAGACTAAGACTAAGACTAAGACTAAGACTAAGACTAAGACTAAGACTAAGACTAAGACTAAGACTAAGACTAAGACTAAGACTAAGACTAAGACTAAGACTAAGACTAAGACTAAGACTAAGACTAAGACTAAGACTAAGACTAAGACTAAGACTAAGACTAAGACTAAGACTAAGACTAAGACTAAGACTAAGACTAAGACTAAGACTAAGACTAAGACTAAGACTAAGACTAAGACTAAGACTAAGACTAAGACTAAGACTAAGACTAAGACTAAGACTAAGACTAAGACTAAGACTAAGACTAAGACTAAGACTAAGACTAAGACTAAGACTAAGACTAAGACTAAGACTAAGACTAAGACTAAGACTAAGACTAAGACTAAGACTAAGACTAAGACTAAGACTAAGACTAAGACTAAGACTAAGACTAAGACTAAGACTAAGACTAAGACTAAGACTAAGACAAAGACTAAGTTCAATTTAGCAACAAAAACATGCGACGTTGTCATAGCACTTTCCAAATGCATACTAGTTTTTATTTCTATCTGCTACTGCATATCGGATTGAATTTTATCCCAGCTTGGGGCAGATTTACCCACTTTGTCATAGTAAAATAATTTCAATCATTTTTCCCATGTGGGTTATTCTTTTATTTAGATTTAAGTACTTTTTTTCGTGTGTGGGTTGTCATTGTCACATGCATGCAACACTGTTGCGTTTCAATATGTCAGAGCTGGTAAAATTTAATTTCAATTGATTCCAGACTAATCACCCAACCCAACAGCATTTTTGTATTGTAAAACATGTCGAATATGGGGTGGTAGGTAGGAACACTAAATACGAACATCATTTTCAGTTTGAGTGTAATGTTGTCGTTGTCTCTAGGGAGTCACGTGTGTTTCCTTTTGGAATTCGCTCATGTTTTTGTTGTTGGCAGCGAAAAAAAAACAAACAAAAAAGATTTTTATAACGGATAGGGGTAAGAAAATCAATATTGAAAATGTGAACCGAATTAACACAGGCACTCGACAACGAGTACGACCACCCCAACTCAGTTGGGAGGAAAATGTCTGCAATTTGCTTGCAACTTCATTCCGGTAGAACATACAGTTAATCTGACATTAAATCAAAACAAACATTGGGCGCGTTTATTAAGCTAGGGACTACGTAGTCAAAAATTGGATAGAGTACGATAACTTTGGCGATTTGACGGATTTGTATAGAACAGTTAAAAACAAGCATTTTTTACTATGGCCCCCCGTTTAGGCGGTAGGGGCAATTAAAAAAAATGTGTACATTAAATGAAAAAAAATAATTAAAAAATAACGGTAATACTTACAGTTAAGTATTATACCTTTTTTTAAAGTCAACATTTCTGTCTTTTAGCTTGTTTTTAAATCAAGTCAAAATTATGCATAGTTTTTAAAAAAATTGTTTTAAACTATAAATTTATGCAAAAAAATTACAAAAAAAAACGTTTAAAGTGCAGTTTTTCAAAACTTTCAAATTATCTATTGTTTTTTTTTAGAATTTATTGCTCTTATTTGTTTTTGATCAAAAAATGAAAACTAGATGACTTTATGTCTTCTAGTTCTTGAGAAAATTGAAAATTACCAAAAAAAATATTTTAATTAAATTACTTTTTCATTGCTTAAGTATTAACATAGTCTTATTTTGATAGTAATAAATATGGATTAAGATATACCTAGGGTAAATTAATTTTTCTTAAATCCAGCTTATTTAAATGCAAAAGAAACTTTGCATGCACCCCATCTTGCACCCTCCCCACCTTGCACACACACCAACTTGCACCCACCCCAAATCCTATAGTGTGACCAAGCAGGGGGGTTGCCACTGTTGCATACACCCAAACTCGCGCACACCTTACTGTTGCATACACCCAAACACGCATTACGAATACGCAAATACCATTATTACTATCAAAATAGGACCACTCAAGCAAAAAAAAAAGAATTAAATTAAAATAGTAGTTGTGGTTATTTTCAATTTTCTCAAAAACTAAAAGACATAAAATCATCTAGTTTTCAGTTTTTGATCAAAAACAAATAAGAGCAATAAATTCTGAAATAAAAACAATGGTAGATAATCTTGAAGTATTGAAAAATTACACTTTAAACCTTTTTTTTTAACTTTTTTTACTCAAATTTCGAGTTTAAAATTAAATTTTTCAAAAAATACGCATAGTTTTGACTAGAATTAAAAACTGGCTAATAAAACAGAATGTTGGCTTTAAAATTGTAAGTATCACCGTTATTTTTTTTTTCCATTTTAAATAATATTTTTTTTAAAATGCCCCTACCGCCTAAACGGGGGGAGATAGACCCCCCCTCTCATAGTAAAAAATGCTTGTATTAAGCCCCTCTACCAAAAACAGTTATTATATCTTGTGCCAAAGTTATCGTAATCGTGCCTAGAACAGAATGTTGGCTTTAAAAATGTATACAATTTAATTGTAAGTATTACCGTTATTTTTTAATTATTTTTTTCCATTTTAAATAATATTTTTTTTTTTAAATTGACACTCCCGCCTAAACTGGGGGAGATAGACCCCCCTCCCATAGTAAAAAAATGCTTGTTTTTAACTGTTCTTAAAAAATCCGTTATAATATCTTGTCGCCTGAGTTATCGTACTCTTGCCATGCCACCAATTTCAATTTAATTTTATATTATATAGCCTAGTACGCTGCTGATGCGAAACGAAAATTCCCATACAAAAATGACATGACGAAATCATAAACGAAAAATTTCGCTGTGCTTTTCGTTTTTCAGTACGCTGCTGAACGACGAAATGTGACATTTTAGTGGATAGCTGTACTAGATTTCTTAGTACAATTCTCCATTCTTTTCGTTCTCAATTTAATTGCCCAGCACATTAATTGCTTGCGAAATTTTGACGTTTAATTTTTTTATTGAAAAAAAAATTGTTTACTCGTGACTTTCGGTGTTTTGACTTTGATTTATATTTGATTTAAAATTTAAAATAAAATGGATTTGTCTAATGTGTTCCAACATTGCATTTCTGAATCGGAAACTCAGGATGTTATTGGTGATGTGCAACAAGTGATGAAGACAAGCAGTGAAATTCAACTTCCAGACAGAACTCTCCACAAATATTTTTCCGCTGTGGTTTTCGTTTTCATTTCGCTCTGCACTTGGAGACCACCGAAAAATTTCGTTTCGCATCAGCAGCGTACTAGGCTTAAGGGTAAATTCACAAACGTCAAATTTTTTGGTAGTGATTATGCTTCACTGCTTTTTTGCGATGCTGATCGTTGCTCAGCTGATTATGATGCGATCCTGATTGACAAAAAGTTTTACAAACAACTTTTGCTTTATGATGTGATACATATTAATAAAAACTCTCATTGTAATTAAAATCTGGAGCCACACATTTTATCTTCTCTAAAACTTTTCTCCACAATATTGACTTTGATTTTCTGTCTATTAATAGTTTAATTTGTGCGCTGGTAAAATATTCCCTGAAATTCATAAAATTAATTAAGTTATAAACAATTTAAAATTTGATTAAATACTTTTCATTGTCTTTTTCCACCATTTTTGCTCCAAATCGCGTCGGCATCAACAACTTATCAAGAAAATTCTTGATGCTTTTTTTGTTTATATTTGCGCATCAGTTTATCGCACAAATGAACAATTGACATTTTAAGTGATGCCAATTATTTGCGTTTAGTAACGTGCTACAGGAATAATCGCAAAATTTACAAAAAAAAAAAAATATTTGCCGCCTCGAATATCTGTGAACGATATTAAATATTTTTTTTGACATGTAGCACAATTTTGTTAAGGATCTAAAAAAAAATACTATGCACAATTTCTAAAAACTGATGTCCGATTCGTATATTTCGAGAATAGATGAAGGTATTGACTTCAAAACGATTTCATTCCACGCAATATTTGTTCCTTAATAAGATAAGGTTCCTACAAAAATTCAATTTTTTTTTTTATAAGAAGTAAAAACTGTTAACAAATTCTACTAAAATTGATAAAAATTGTTTTTCAACTTAAAATGTCGGGAACAAAAATAGATATTTAAATCAATGTTGTTTGTAACTTTTAGTTAGGTATAACAATAAAATAGATTCAACAAAAAATTGACAAGAAATGGTTTTCGACTCAAATACTATCAAATCAAAGAAAGATATTGACTTTAAATTTATTTATTTCCCACAAAATAATGTTAATAATATTTTGTTAAAGTTTTAGAAAAATCGACACACGGGCATGGATGGGAAGTTATCAGTGAGGTTCGCGCCCCCTACCTTTTTCATTTTTGCGATTTTCCATTGATATGTTTTGTAATTTATCATGAATTTTATGACAGAATCTACTTCACTATAAATCTTTGTGGATTTTACGATAGCGAATTCTTGAGAAATCAAATCACAAAAATTCTCTTCTCAAATTTTTGACACCAAAAGTCAGAAATTTTGTTTATATTTCTGAGAATACAGACATTTTTGAGTTCTGAGTAGAAATATAAACTGGCCAATTTATTGCGATGATTATTTTTAATACATAATGACAGGTTGACTGTATAAAAACTTACTATCCTATTGCTGGCTGAAATGAAAAAACCAAAGGGTTGGGAATCGGAACTGCGATTGGAGTTTGAAATAATGGTATAGTAAGCATGGAGAATGCAGTTGCAGTTTCATATTTCTCATTTTGTGCACATGCTCGTAGCAGGTAGTTCCTAGACATTGCCATGAATAACTGAATTCCGCTTCAGACAACATCAATAGAAACTTACCATCAGTTACTACATAGGTATATGACATAATGTGTAGGTAGGCCTCTACAAGTACCTTCTTTGAGTGTAGACAGATATGCATATAAATAACTACATACGTTAAATCATAAAGTGAATCCTTAAAGCTATTTTTCTATTCCTGCACAGGTAGGTAGAAAGGATACTTTAAGGATGTTTAAATTGAAACAATAGTGTTGCCATTATTATTTTAAAACTTGGTAGTAACTACAAGAGGACATAAAATATAAACC
The DNA here is from genome assembly GCA_951509635.1 of Eupeodes luniger. Taxonomy (NCBI): domain Eukaryota; kingdom Metazoa; phylum Arthropoda; class Insecta; order Diptera; family Syrphidae; genus Eupeodes; species Eupeodes luniger. The sequence continues at coordinate 46,544,326 of OX608074.1, read as the reverse complement.
TAAATAATTGCCATCACCGCCATATTTAAAATTCCTTCTCTTCAAGTCTGAATACAATCGGCTTTAAAGTGAAAAATAAACAACCATCAATAAAGTTGACATTAACCAGCACCTTTAACATCCCCTCTCTCTCTGACTCTGTCTGTCAATAGTCCTCGTTAGTGAGGGAAACGTTCATGCCCGTGTCCTTATAATCTCTCAAAATGCACATTTCTTTAATTTTTCAGAACTCAGAGGCAGCATATCAAATTGAAATTGTTGTGAATATGAATGTCCTGAAATTCAACATTTATACTCGTACTCGTACTCTCAGGAGAGGTGTCATGTCGGTCGTTGATGTCGTTTTGAAAAAGAAAACATAACAATGAAAGTGAAAAAAAAAATTAATTTACCAACCCTTGGTGCTACTGTGGAGAATGTATATGTATATAGTATTATGCAACAACAACAATAACATCACGTATATCTAACCTTTTGTTATAGGTACCTATGAACCTTTTCTTGTTATTATTTATCCGCCCGTCCGCGTCCGTCCGTCAGTCGATTCATGAATCATGATCCAAGTTCATGATCATCATCATCATTAGTAACTCATGGTAAATTGCATCAATGCACAATTAGAGAGGGGAAAAAGGAAACCATATAAAATCTAAATGCAGTTGCGCAACAATGCAATAAGGATTCTCAAACATCTGCAACCCCTGGCATTTTGGAGACAAACACAAAAAGTTGAGCTACTACATATATCGTTTGTTGTGTTGCATTGCATTTGCAACTATTCTATATACATACACATAGGTTAGGTATATTTATAGGCGAAACGAGTTTTGAACTGGTTGGTTTGTATAGGTACACTAAAGTTAAGAAGATGCAATTAAAAATGTGGTGATGTTTTCATTTTCTTCTTCATGTGGAAATAAGTGGTATAGTGCACTTCAATTTTGAGAGAAATAAAAAGTTGCAAATTCTTGAAATAATTATGCTTAAACATTTCTGTATAATTATGAGCTTTAAAGTTAAAGGATAAACACTGCGGTTCAATTTATTATACTCAGTCGAATCATAAAGTTCGTTGGTTTCCGTTTAAAGCCTAGTACATACTTCCTCGTGAAGTGAACGTTCGCCAGTGGAGAAAGTGAACTTTTGAAATTGCTCACTGGTACACACTTGTGAATACACGTTGTGAACATTTGTATTCTATTTCATATAAATGCATTTTAACTTTTTTTTTTAAAACCACACGCAAAGCAGCCACAAACTTTAAATGAGGAATCAGTATCAGTATTCAGTACAAATTGAAAACTGTCCTTTTTTTTGTAACCAAATGTCAAAGCTTCACCAACAGTTCCCGTACATTTTGCACGTGAATTGCCCGTGAACGAAAACTCTCCACTTTGTTCTCCACTCAGCTTCAAGAGCACGTTCACGGGTGAACCAAAAACCGAAATTTGTATGGGTTCACGAGATGGTTCACAAGTATGTACTAGGCTTAATAATAAAAAAGGGGCTGTGATGCCACCCCCACTGATAGTTTCCCATCCGTGCCCAAAATATTAATAACAATGTTCTGTGTGAGAGAAAAAAATCTTTAGCCAATTTAAAAAAAAATCAGCAACAATATTTTGCATATGATAAAATAAGTTTAATTTTAATATCTGTTTTTGCTCACGACATTTTTAGTCGAAAACCAATTTTAATCAATTTAAGAAGCATTTTTTTTAAAGTTTTTATTTATGTATTATAAAAAAGTATCGATTGGATTTTTGTAAGAACATTATTTTAACAACAAAATTTTGCATAGAATAAAATAGTTTTAAAGTCAATTCTTTTTCTCATTTTTATAAAATAAAACTGGCTGTTAAATTTTCCAAAAATTGTACTAAATGTTAAAAAACAATATTTTTCATAAGATAAAATTAGTTTGAAGATAATAGTGTAAAATGTTAAACAATTTAGTAACATGTAACGCCATTTTTTAGCAAATAAATAAGGTGGCGCAACAGTCCGTTGAGAACTAGGGCCTAGTGACTTACAACTCTCAACCATTACTGTGTGTGGGTAATGTTGTCAGGGATGGAAGAGACCTACAGTTTAAAGCCGAATCCAAACGGCTAATTTGAGAAAGCACTTTTCATGACAAGAATTACTCTTCGAGAATTTGTCAATTCCTGACAAGAGGCAGTTCCCGTGAACAAAATCTTTAGATGGCACAGGGATTGAACCCAAGACCTCTGGCATGACAGTCCAACGCACTTTTTTTTCATTTTTATTAATTCAATCTTAAAACTATCTTAAAGCTAGACAAACATTCATAAAACTAGCCTAACTAACCATAACTTACAACTAACTTACTGGTCCCATACGGACACTCTAAGTTAAACAATAATACTTAATGCTAATGCCTTTCGGCCCTAAGATCTATTTTACTTTAATTCATTTTATTTATTTTTGTTTATTAGAAAATTAAAAAAAAACTAATTTCAATATCTTTTTTTATTTTTACTTAAAAACTACTTAAAATTAGGTCCTTAAAATAAAACTTAAAACTAACTTAAACTACCTATTCTACCTACATATATACTACTTAAAACTAGAGCAACCACAGCAGCAAATTTAACTATGTATATATATGTATATCTAACATTTTTTGTTTTTCATATTTTGTTGTCCCTTTTTTTTCTTATTTCATGTTTTTTTTTTGTATTTCTAATTAATTTTTTTTTGTGCCACCATGCCTATTCTACTTAAAACTAAACCCTTAACTTAAAACTTAACCCTTAAACTATAAAACAAGTATGTAGCCGGCCAAGGCTTAAAACCCCATCCCGACTACCCACTATCAAGTGCCGATTGAAGCCACCAAAACTGGTTCTCTTGCATCACCCTATCATTTCGGTTCCGTTTGGACACAGCCCTACTGAACCGAAGGAGCACTGCTCAGTCTTGTGCCATGACGTCCCGATTGTACAGGAGTCACCTATCCACGGTTCGTCGTCTGACGCGGTAGATTAGCGGAACTGCCAATCTATTCTGTATCAGACCACATCTGTCTAAAAAGAGGAATGCCTCTGGTGGAATGAAGCCGCTCAAGCGTGCACTCTCAAAATAATCGTCGTTCGATTCTATTCAACTTGAGTCGATTCAGATTCAACTTGATTCGGAGTGATTCTGATTGATTCGGATTCGTTTGGTGTGAAAGGGGCCATAGCTTGCAATGTGACCTCGAACGAGTTTTATCACGAAATTGTAAATTCTGTTAATTCGAGCCCCGTTGTATAGGACCTCGTTCCCTCCTTGGAATAGTAATGCACGAAAGAAGATTCGGCTGTTCGATATAAGCAGGTACAGCGTCGTTAACACTGCCGCTCGAACACCCGAAACTTCTCCATCTGGGAAGGGGCAACGTTGAACCACACAGGACAACCATAAACGATCATCGGCCGTATGAGGGCCATGTAGCAAATTACCTTCACTCTGGGGTCAAGCCGACTGCTAAAAAACAGCTGCTTCGTCAGATCGAATGCTCCTCTAGCCCTGGTCAGAGCAGCATTTATATGTCTGTCGAAATATAAATACTGATCTAACCAGATACCGAGGTACTTCACTACACTTTTGCTCGCTAATCGCTGCCCCGGAAGATCAACGATGACCATCTTGCGCCAATTCGTGCACGTATCCCTCGAGGCCCTAGCCAACGGAGTCCGGAACAGAATTGTCTCCGACTTCTGGACATTTATTTTCAGTGTCCAGTCGTCGCATTATCGCTGAATCTTGTCGAAATCACGCTGCAAGAGAATTCTAATAACCTCAACCTTTCGGGCCGTTCTGTACGCAATAAGATCGTCGGCGTACGCAATTGCCTTTGTAAGACTACCTATCAGATCGCTGGTGTAAATGCTGAAGAGAATCGGCGAATTCAACGCTCCCTGTTGAAGACCATTTTTGGTTAGGAATGTTGTGCTAGAAGTTACATTGCCACTTTTGACAACAAACTTTCTACCGTTAAGCATATCATAAAGTATATACAACAATGGTTTGCTTATGCCAAGCCCGCTCAGTTTTAGGTAAAGACCCTCTAACCATACTGTGTCAAAGGCCTTTTTCAAATCAACCAGAACAGCACCTGTGCATTGTTGTTTTGATTTATTCTATTGGATATCAGAAACGAGTTTAGACGCAGCATGAATTGTGTCATGACCCGCCTTGAACCCGAACTGTTTATCCGGAATTATTTTGTTGTCCGCAGCCCACTTAGTCAGAGCCCTATTGATGATCTTTTCGAAAACTTTGCTGATGCTCGGAAGAAGACTTATCGACCGAAGATTTGACGGGTTGGAGTTGTCCTCTCCCTTTTTCGGGAGAGGCTGAACCACAGCGGTCTTCCAATGCACTGGATAATATGCATTATTCAGTGCATTATTGAAGAGTGTGGTGTAAATGTCAATTGCCTCCATCGGTAAATGTCTTAGTACAACGTTGGATATACCATCGACACCTGCTGACTTTTTCTTTTTTATTAAGTTGAAGATGAGCTGAAGCTCAACCTTCGTCACTTACAAAGTCCAACGCACTAGCCATCATGCCACGTGTACTACATTTTTAAGAAATTTACTAAGCATAAAAGATGATTTACCTAATTTTAAACGATTTCAACATCACACTATATCTTAACAATTTGCTAAAGTTAAAATCACGAAATGGTTGCTTTAACTTTTAGCAATTTGCTTAACCCGTATATGACATCTGTGCAATGATTTTTATAAGAGCAGTTGATGGAATCGTCCAGTCAACTATTTGGAATTCCAATAAATAGGCCCGTTTAAGTGTATTTGCTTAGTTAATTTTCTCGAACTGTCACTTTTTAGACATGTTTGGATGCTCTTCTTTTTTTTTTAAAAAAAAAGCAATTAGAAATTTAAAATAGAAAAGAAAGGTTCCACATTTTGGAGTCCCTTAGTAAATTGCAAAATATTACGCAAATTGCTAGCTTGTAAATTGGTAAACCCTTAACAATAGGTTGTTCAAAATTTTGAGCCAATATCTTTAATTGTTGCTAAAATATTCGAGTCAAAAATCAATTTCTGACAATTTTTGGTTGTGTTTTTTACTTTTTGTAAAAAAAACTGACATTTAGATTTTTCTCAAAATTTTACCAGATGGGAAAAACGTTATTCTTGGACGTATAAAATATTTGGATGCAATACAATTTTTCCAAAATATTTGTCACTTTTATTTTAAATTAGTATAATAAAAAAAACACTGAACACATTTGTTTGAAAGCCTTAGTATTATTATCTGTAACATTTGAATTCGATGTTTTCAACAGTTCTTGAGAATTGGAGGAAAAACCGAAAGTACAAACGTACGTACTTTCTTACTTAAGGTGGCGCATCTGTCTAAAAACCTCTCATTTATATTTTAGGGACCTTGAAATGTCGAGAAATTTCAAAATTTTCAATTCGACAAATCGGACTGATTACAAAAACTTCCCAGGAAGTTAACAATTTAGTAATCGACAGCGAGTAACTTCAGCGGTCCCGTAGACACTCGAATACAGGTCAAATAAACTGGGTTCGAGTATCGTGTTCTATTGTTTTAATCGTCTGCAGACGGTGCGAGTACCAGATTGATGATTTGCTTAAATGATATCTCCAATATAAAAGGTAGTTTCATATTTGTCTATTTACGTGTTTGTCAAAACCAGTACCAGTGTCTGCGGAATATTTTTTTCTCGTTTATGTTTTCTATATCGATTGATTTTTTGTACATCTGTGAAGTGTGAATCACAAGCCTCAAAAAAGTAACTAGACAACAATACTCTGACATTTCTTATCAGATTCAAATGTCAATAAAAGTCATCTAAATTTCAATGACAGTTGACCGATATGAGAAGCTCTTAAAATTCAAAATCAAATAACTGTAAATGTAGTGCTGACTTTTCATGTGTTAAATGCGACCACAATGATTTAAAACCAATTTTTCTTTTTAAACAATGAAAAAGAACGAAGACATCATTTCTGAATTTTCCATTCACTTATTATGATTGAATAATTATGGAAAACTGAAGGGGTCAATCTTTTCTTCACAAATTATTAATTTGGCCACAAGTAATAAACATTATACACATTTCTTTCAGGACAACTCTTTATGGTTTGTAAACATTAATGTAATGTATTTTTTACCATCGTCTGTTACAATAAAAGTCAAGAAAGTAAGAAAATGTTTGCCTTTAACATCCGGAATACGTGACTTGATAACTCATTGAAAATTAAATAATTCAAGCGAATCAATATCAAGCATTCTAAACATTACCATAGTCAAGTCTTTTTTCCTAATGTTCTAACAACTCTAATTCTATAACCTAGCTATGTGTGTGTCCAAATGTTAATAAAAATCATATTTTGTATCAACCGAAATTTCACGCTATACCTGCAATAGAATAAATTATAAATATTAATAAATGTAAGTGGGTTTTTGTGTTTGAACAGTGAGTGAGGAAATTGTTATACAATAAAATGCATACCTTACTCTATGTGATGCATAATTTTTTTACAGCACGTAATTTAGTTTTGTGTATATTTTTAGTCCGGTTGTAACTTACAAAAAAAGAATAATAAGCGATTAAAATTTTACTACAATTTTACGCTATTTTTGTGCGGTATTTGCGATTTGTGTATTGCAATTGTAATGCATGACGACAGACCATTGACAGTTGCCAAGCAACGGCAACGGTCGTACGAACGGTCGCACTCATTGGCCATATCACAAAAATTCGTGCGATAATTCCACGGGAATGGCTTTCTTGATACATTTCAAAGGCAACACACAAATTCGAAATACAATCCAACCATAATTTAAAAAAATTAAAATCTTAAACCTAATTTTGATGATCTAAATTTTTAGATGTGTCACTGAAATAATTTGCAGTAATGTCAAACAACCATACTAACCTGTCAGAAATCTGTTTGACAAAAGTCTGAAAGTCTGACATGTGTAAAACTGACGATGGAATACTTAATAAATTATTAAACTACCTTGATAAGAACTCGTGTTTGCATTTTATGACTTAGTTAGTTAGAAAACTTTACTTTTCCACTGGTGTACATAGATGTATCTAAGTACATTTAGTCTTTTTTTCGAAAAGAAATAAAAGGCCGACTTATTTAATCGTCAATTTAACAAACTATTCTGGCTGACATTAGAGCAGATATGCCACTGCATACAAAGCAGAGTGAAAATCACTAACGCCACTAGTGGTTTTAATAGATTTTATATACAAAGAATAAACAAAAATTCTAAGTGAACTTGTTTTGAAATAAAAATAGAAATAGAATAAGAAATAAAATACGAGAAACATCTCAAACTTAAGTCCACTTTCTGTTTTATACATTTATGTTATGGGATTTGCTTCCGACAATATTTCCGATAATTTAAGTTCAAGTTCAATCATAAAATAATTCCACAAACTTTCTTTCAACAAATGCCCCACTGTTAAGATGATTGATTTTTCCTAAACACCTAAAAATATGCACTTTTTTCTTCAAATATGTATAATATGTGTAATGGGCTAATTAATGCTTTTGAAAAAAGTAACAGCTTTATGAAGACAAGAAATTAAAAAAATGCTAGCGAAAGAAAAGTTAAAATCTCAAAATTCATTAAATTAACGTATAACTATTTTGAAGAAATACAAAGCATATAAATAGAAATCTGATAGCCTACTTGGGATTGGTGTTAGTGGATTTGAACCATTATTTATTGCTCTTATTGTGTGCCTGAGTTGTTACAAATTAGATAGCTTTATCTTATTTGATTGTATTCATCTAACAAGGAAGTGAGTTCTTTTCCTAGCTGCAGCTTTTCGATTAAATATTCTTAAATGACAACTGATAAGAATCATTTTCTTAACTTGCTGCTAGCAACACATTGAGATACATATGTAAATATAATACATTTTTTTAATAAGAACTAGACCCAACTAATTGTTCTAAATGACTGCTTAAAAACAATTGCATTAATAATAAATTAACTGTTTTTTTGATTTATACTCAAGGTAATTAAATTTACATTATAATAAAAATACATTATTTGTACAGAATCAATTTTTAAAAAAAAAACCTACAAAGCACGATTTTTTCACGTGCACGAAAAATGTATTTAAAAATTAAAAAAAAAAACAATTACTTACCTAATCTACATTTAAATGAACATTAGACAAGCGTTTGACTTGCAAATTGCGAATTGGTCAATGGCATTCAATTCAGCCGTATTATTGACATGAGTGTTTATGGTATCTGCAAACCCTTAAACAAGGTAATTTGTATAGAAACAAACATTTTTATTTTCCTTAAACTCCAAACAGTCAAAACAGAACTTATATTGTATTATTCAAATATAATACAACAAATCGAGTACATCCCTAAGACATGAACAAAATGAGGAGATCATCATCCACGCTATCAAGATAATAAAGTCTTGAGTATAACATACATATGTGATGACGTTTGCAGTGTCAAAAAGGAATATCCAATTAAATTAGATTACATTAAATTGTCAAGAACTGATTTTCAACTGTCAAAAAATCTGCAAAAAATGGTTTCGACTAAAATACATCGGGAATAAAAACAAATACTAACATAAGATTGACTTTATAATTTGCAAAGTATTGTCATTAACTTTAAGTTAATATTTTGGAAAAATCCAACAACAAAATAAAAACTAATAAAAAGTGATTTCCGAAGTATATTGAGAACAAAGAAAGATACTGACTTCAAACTTTTTGTATCTTACACAAAATGTTATGATTAATGTTTTGTAAAACTCTTAAAAATATCGACAGTGAAATATCAGTGTGGGCCGCATCACACCCTTTTTTATTTTTTATTGTAATCGCCACAGCAGTCGCATAATTTTGAAGTGTAAAGGTGTGTCAACACCAAGGAAATATTGCAGGAAACATTATTTAAAACATGTTTCTGAAATGCTTCTCATTTGTTTAAAAACCTTTTTAGAATCATTTCATTTTTGATTTTATTTTTAAAATTTTCGTCAAGTGGATCCTTGAAAATTTTGTTTATTTTATAAATTTGTATCAATTGGTTAAAATTGTCATTGCTCCACACAAAACATTTAAGAAACCTTTTACAAACAAAGAAACATTTCTGAAATGTTTCTTAAATATTTCTGAAATGTTTTTTTTTTGGTCTGGAAGATCGCGAAACATTCCTGAAATGTTTTTCTGTTTCCCATTCCGAATGTGTTGAAAGTTTGTGAGTGTCTATGAATAAATGTAGCGAAAGTGGAGAAACAAGAAAGTAATCCAATTGAAACAAATTTAATAATTATAAAAAGATTTCACGATAATTTTAGAAATAAAATCAAAAAACCGATAATTTGTCTGAAATTTCTGAAAATATAAATTTCTTTAGCAGCTCATTTTTAAGCAAAATGTAAACATTTCAAAAACATTTTTTTAACATTATTTCCTGAAATGTTTCGGCGATGGTTTAATGTCTTTTAGTTTTTGAGAAAATTGAAAATAACCACAACTACTATTTTAATTTAAGTATTTTTTTTTGCTTGAGTGGTCCTATTTTGATAGAAATAATGGTATAGGTGCGAGTTTAGGTGTATGCAATAGTAAGGTGTGTGCGAGCTTGGGTGTATGCAACAGTGGGATGTGTAGGAGGGGGGGCTGCTGCCTCCCTGCAACCCCCTTCTTGGGAAAACCATATAGGATTTGGGGTTGGTGCAAGGTGGAGTGGGTGCAAGATGGGGTGCATGCAAAGTTTCTTTTGCATTTAAATAAGCTGGATTTAAGAAAAATTAATTTACCCTAGGTATATCTTAATCCATATTCGATTATTACTATCAAAATAAGACTACGTTAATAGGTACTCAAGCAAGGAAAAAGTAGTTTAATTAAAATATTTATTTTGGTAATTTTCAATTTTCTCAAGAACTAGAAGACATAAAATCATCTAGTTTTCGTTTTTGATCAAAAACAAATAAGAGCAATGAATTCTAAAAAAAAAGTAGATAATCTGAAAGTTTTGAAAAATTACACCTTAAACATTTTTTAACTTTTCTTTTCACCCCTTCTGATCTGGCTGTTATCTACAAGACTTACATACGTCCAAAACTTGAGTATAACTCCCATCTCTGGGCTGGTGCTCCTGCAACTTACTTAAGCCTCTTGGACAGTATTGAACGTAGAGCATTTAAATTGATAGATGATAATATCATCATAAGTTCATTTACTTCGCTTGAACATCGTCGTAAGGTCTCTTGTCTGACCCTTTTTTACCGTTATTTTAACGGCTTATGCTCTAGTGAAATAGCCAGTTGCATTCCTCCCCTTAAACAGTTCAATCGTAATACTCGCGCTTCTAGGAATGCTCATCAGTATACCCTAGAGCCCAACTTCGGCCGTACTGTCAAATACAGAGATTCGTTCTTTAGCCGTACTACACGAATGTGGAATGCCTTACCACACTCTGTCTTTCCTAGTCATTGCAATATTCAGGAATTCAAAACCAATGTGCACCGACATCTCCTTTTAAACCCTCTCTCCTCTTCCTAGTGCTCACACTGTGCATCTGCGTAATAAGGGTAGTAATATCCCCTTGAGTGTGTGCTTATTATAAAAAAAAAAAATCGAGTTTAAAACAATTTTTTTCAAAAACTATGCACAGTTTTGACTTGATTAAGAACAAAAATGTATAAACTTAGTTGTAAGTATTATCAATGTTTTGTAATTATTTTTTTCCATTAAACGTACATATTTTTTTAAATTGCCCTTCCGCCTAAACGGGGGGAGATAGAATAGTAAAAAATGCTTGTTTTTAATTGTTCTATACAAATCCGTCATTAAACTTTGTCGCCTGAGTTATCGTACGCTCCCCAATGTTTCTTTGGTGTGAACACACCTTTATATTTATATTAAGACCACTAACGTACTTTCTACCTATGTACATAATACTTGCGAAACAAATAAATGTTCCCACTTGGAATGAGAAACAGATAAATATTTTATAAGCATTTCTAAAATGTTTCGCAAGCTTCCAGACCAAAAAATTATAATTTTAGAAACATTTAATACAAATTTCTCTATTTCTGAAACGCTTTTTAAATACTTCTGAAATGTTTCAAAAATATTTCCTTGCTCTGAACGCACCTTAATACACCTTAATTAATATCGTAATTACTTTACGGTACTCATTTACATTTTCCATCTGTATCCTTATCGCCATCACTGCCAATGAATTTCGTTTAGACATGGCTTAAACCTAAGGGCAAATCTAAGCGTTCTTCGTTGAAAGTCACGAGATGAGAAGATCACAATAAAAACTGATGAGCAATGTATGTAAATTAATAGGGCCATTTCATAAATAACATGTTTATAACATGATCGGCACTGCTCATGACCGCTCCAATTAATTCATGGCTTGAATATCGGTAAATGTTAAAATCTTGAAAACAACAACAATTCTATATATACAATAATTAAACAAATATGATTGCATTTTAACAAAGCTCAAGAACATTAACAATTATTTATAGAGTACCCTGTTTATACCAAAAGACATTCAATTAAAACAACATTACAACAAGTTAAATTAATGAATCTACTTCTCTAAATCACCTAACAACTGCAGATAGAAAAGCTTCAGCAAATCAAAACAAACATCGAGTAAAAATCTGTTATTTGCCAATCGACATAGCAAATTATGATAACTAGTCTCATTAAACCAATCAATATAAAGGTGTTGCTATATTACAGCTTATGATTATGACTTATAAGAACAAAACACACCCGGTTAATATCATGTAGGAAGTTTTATAGATACTTGTCGATTTTATCGATGCATTATCGATACATAGAAACTCGTATAATGTTTTCACCAGCTGCTGTGCAAAGCAATGATGGTGATATTTTATTAATGTAAGTGACTTTTTTTATTGATATGGTTGTCTTTCTGTACAGCGAAAGTGTCTAAAAGAGAAGTTCTTCTCTAAATGAAAATCCTTAATTTCTTTTCTTTCAGAAAGCTTTTGAAAAATGTCAAGAAAAAGCTAATAAAGTAATAAATCATTTGTAATTAAATATGCAATATTATGCGTATAGAAGCAGTTGTAAATTACAAATCAATTAGTTGGATACAAATAATGTTGCGGTACTTGTGATTTAATTTAATGGTGAAATCGTTTTTCAAAATATACATATATGTAATATGTATGTATGTTTATATACATATGTACATATCTGCTTTGGGACAGGTGTCTTTTTAAATGCTCACCCACCCGCAGGCTAAACAAGCGATCAACCTAAATTAAGCAGTAGAAATATCTACTACTTTTTAAATATGTACATACATCGCTGCTTCTGGTTTTGATAGAGGCTAGCAGATGAAAACAGCTGAAAAAGCAATTTGCTGTCAATTCCTCTGTCATTAGATCTAAATTAGAATCTCTATGAATCTCACAACGTCAGAAGTTGCCGTCCATACTTTCGAGAACTGAGAACTGACATTATTTCTGATATTATAGAAATGTGAAGTGTAAATTATATTTTGCTATAATAATATTCAGAATCTAACCGGCCATTTTATATTTCTGGATTGACAGAGCAGGAGAATGAAATATAAACACAATTCACTATTCATTCTCACCTAGCAATCAAATTAACTTTGCATTTCTTTTCTTCCTTTTTAAATTGTGCGATAGAGAATTCTTAAGAAATCGAATCATAAAAGATATGTTTTCCGATTTCTCACAGCGAGAAATTTTTATGAGAATTTTTGTTTTTATTTCTGAGAATACGGAAATCTCTGAGATCTTAGAAATTGTAAACTGGTCCAATATATCCCTTTTCTATTGGTATTTCTACTTTCAAATTACCAATCAAAAATCTCAAATCATCTACATCTACTAATCAGTGCCAACGTCAAAAGTGACAACTGATCTTTATGACAAAGCGAGACAAAAGGATGAAATGTCAAATGTCGGATTGTCAGTTTCAAACTATCATCATGAAAGTGTTCTCTACTTTTGATGTTGACACCATTGCTTAAAGCTGTTTATTTTTTAGTATTTTTAAAAATTAAATGAATTTTTATTATGCAAGTGACCATAACACACTATGCTGCTAAGCAGTAAAATACAAAACCGTATCCATTTCCGATCATTGGAAGTGATTTTTATAATGATAACACATAACTTAAATTAGAAGTTTTCACAAAAACTCAAATTCTAACAATTTTCACAGATTCCCAGGGGCTTGATTATGAGGTTCGCGGCGGATCGTTTTTCAATTCGACTCGCGTCGTATTTCCTTATTAACGAATTCGCGACGAAGCGAAAATAGTTCTTCCTATATTCCAGTGATTTGACACTTCTGGTTTGACTTTTTCTTCCTATATTCCAGTGATTTGACACTTTTGGTTCGACAGCTTTCCACAAATTTTGTTTTGTTTTGATTGAATTTGTAAAAATTGTGGTGATTTATTCAATAAACAATATTAAATATTTAATATTAATTAAACTTATTTTAGCCCGATATTCAGGACCGACAATGCCCTTATTTTTCTTCATAAACTCGACGAGAGCCAAAAATTGATGTCGATTTGTTTGCTTGTTTTTATCGTTCCTTGAATGAATTTTAAAATTTTGTATTTTATTGTGGATTGTGGATAAATTATAAGAAAATTAAAATAAAGCTAACTCACATTTTTATATAATTACAATCAAGAAAGAATCCGCGAAATGGAACAGTGAATAATAATAAACACTCTTTCGCCTGTGAATCCGCCAAAAAAAAAGCTGTCGCATTTCAACTCGCCAACAAACATTATGACATTTCAAATTCTCCTTCGAATTCGTTAATTGGTCGAATTCAAAACGAAGAAGGTGAAAGCGAAAGCAATTATTGAAAAATGGCAAACACGCTAGCAAAACGATTTGCCGCGATTCCCATAATCAGGCCCCAGTAAATATCGCTATAAAAAATACAACTTTACCATTTTAAAGGTTTGTTCCACAAATCATAGATTATGTTCACATTGCACCCTTTGGAGTTATTTATATTGGCGTCTCATCATTTTTTCTATTCCACGTCTTGTGGTTAAAAAGAGATAGGAAAGTGGTCAGAAATTTTTAAATCACAAAATAATAATAATACAAAAACAAATAATCTCACGGTCCTCAAATTACATTAAAAATGACAGTTTATTTCATGAAACTGTCAAATCATTCAAGTTCATGATCAAAATACCTCACCGATTGAAGTATTAATAAGCCATTAGCTCAGTCTAGTTGTCAATTAAATGTCAGTAAATTAAATTGGTTCCTACTTATGGAGTGCAAAAAAAAAAAAGCCATAACAATCTTGCTAAAGTGTATATTTGAAAGCCTTTAGTTGTTTATACTTCTACATATGTACATGGAAACTCATAATATTAGCTCATACACAATAAACCAGGTGTTTATTGAATGAATATTTATAAATTATACTTAATAATAATCATTGCTCTTAATATACCTAATTTAATTGAAGACTTGCAGACACTACTCACTGACAGACTGGCTTGACTGATAAGTTTGTTAACACCGGACACGGAACCACCTATGCAGAGACCTAGCAGCCATAAGAGATATGACTTGTTGGTCGCTTATAGCAAATCAATGATAATTTAATTTTACGCTTTTTGAAACCAACAGAAAAAAAATGTTATTAACAAAGTAAATCAATTGACTGGTTTTCGAAATTGAAAACAAAAATGGGTTGGGTTTGTTAGAATTTTCCTCTTTTGATTTGGTGTGCAGAAAAGAATTTATTAGGAAGTGAAAAACTAGAGTTAATTAAAAATGCTGTGACATTATAAGAAGTTAATTGCATAAAAATGTAGGATATTTTCGTTATTTTACATTAAATCAAAGTTGCACCTACATATGTATTGTTTTTATTTTGTTGTATTTTTTAATTAATCAGGACAGCGGAGGAATGTAAAACCTAGATTTCTTGACAGCTAATTAAATTAATTGAAACGACATTATTTGATTAACATTTCTTATTTAAATAAATAGTTCCATTTAGTTGAATATTTTTAATATAGCGTTGATAGTTTGCTTGTGTTGAACTTCAACTGAAATGTTACATTTATGTGTACATGAGTTGAACCTGGGTTGAAATTAAAATTTTGTTTTCAAAAAAAATTGGGCAAATTTATGTATTTCACATCAAAAACACAATAAATTTAATAATTATTAAGTGTGAAAAGATGAGTGATAGTATATTACTTCTACTTTTAGCCTATTTATCATTGATGTGTTTTCGTATCGTGGTTTGAGATATTTCTAAACACTTTAAACAACAATAATTTTTGATTTGGATAATTATCTAGGTTAATTTCAGAGCTTCAAAAATTAGTTTCAATTACAGTGTTAGATGGCAAGTTGGTGTTACCAATGGTAAGGTAGTGCGAACTGTAATTGAAACAATAGAGTCGGAAATCATTTGAAAAGCAAACACAAACATAAGAAAAATAAAGCTGTCTGTACAAAACTTCTGATAATGCAGGTAATCTTTTTTATATTTGCAGGGTAACTTATGTGTGTTTTATAGGCTTTTCACACCAAGTCCAAAACTCGGTTTTCTCGAAAATATCGGTTTTGGCAGAAAACCTACATACATACATCGAAAACTCAAGTTTTCCCATACATTTTTGGTAAACCACAAGTTTTCGTAAGCCACAAGTTTTATATAAAACCTCTTTAAAACTAGTAACAATTCAAAGTTGAACTAAACAAACAAACCTTCCGAAACATTCAGCGCTCAAATTAATGTAAGCAAAACAGCTGATGGCTGCTGTCAAAACAAATATTTCATTTTGAAATAAATTTGGTCGTGGTAAGTAATACATATTATTTATACAATTTCCTTACAAAATAAGAATTATTGCTTTTTGTTTTTTATTTACAGACTATGGAAAATTTTCCAGTGTCGAGAATAAAAGCCCCGGTGACTATTTGCGGATACTGGCGGTTCTTTTATGATCCTCCAGAGTTGCAAACGCTCTTTGTTAAGCGAGGAACCGGAATTCCCTATGGCTACTGGCGTGACGACCCCAAGGACGAGGAAGACTTGCTCATAGTTCGTAATGACGTTTCCAAGGGATGCATCTTCGAACTCGTCGCCACAAATATGTTCGACGCTTTCGCGTCGCGAAAGACTTTCCGATAACTCCGTTCAATCACAAGGGTTTGGGAGATATGAGAAAGGCGATAAGTTCATTTGTGGAGGAGAATAAGTATGAAAGAAAATCTCTGGTGGAGGCTAAGTAGCAGCGAGCTAGGAAAATTTGCGCCAAACCATTCTACAATGTGGGAATCGTTGTTCTAGTGAATAAAACCACAATAGTGGGCTATCGCCCCTTGATGGACTGCGATGTCAACATCAAGAAGATCCTCAGTGCTTTGGACAAGCCAGGCGAGTCCTCAAAGGAAGAAGCCAAAGAGATACATAGTCATGGCGAAATTGCAGCCCATCATTACAGCTTCAGTGATCGCTCTGGATGAGTATGATTTTGGTACGAATCTGGAACTAGGAATTGACATTTTCTGCTCCGGCCATAAGGACCTACACGAAATCGTTCTCCACCCCAGCCTATAAGTTGCTCGGACGGCCACAATATATGTATGGCGATTCTAAAGGCACATTTGGCCAACAAAAGCAATAGTCATAAGCTCAGTATTTTGGATTGAATTTGTAGTGAAAAAAGAAGAAAATGTTTTAAATAAAATTAATTTTTATTGTAACAGTTTTGTTTGTTGTTGATTCTATGATATATTTTCTAGACAATTAGCTTCTCCTTAGTGAATTGTTCGGACCAGCCCCGTCGAGAGGGGGGGGGAGGGGGTGGCACCCCCCGGGCCCGGGATTGTCTAGGGGCCCGTAAAATTGAAAGCAATGAGAATATACTCTATATTTATCATCAACATACCTATTTCCACTTATTTTTAGAGGCCCGAAAATTTAAAATCATTCATGCTTTCGCAATCGGGCCCCTGTTTGCATGTTATCTGCCAATCTATCAGTCACAAGCTTGCCGATCTGGGCCCCTGATTATTATTGGCGTACATTTTTGTTAATATTTAATGGAAAATTGGGCAACTCTGAACTATTGAAAGAAAGTTATAATAAATTGTTTGGCCTTTCTTATTTAATTTAACGTACATTTCAAATTTATTTTATTTGGAAAATTCTTAAAGTCAAAATAAGGGGCCCGGCAAATTAAAACAAAACACAAATATTCATTTCGGTTTCTGTTTTTTATAAAGTTTCTTTTCTTCTATTTTTGTTTCTGCTGTAAACGAAATTTTTGATTCGGTTTCGGGGGACCGGAAAATCCCACCAGGGGACTAGGAATACGAGGCGATGGCAATCTTATTGGAGAGCCAAATAATGGTAATTTTTTGGGCATTTTGGAATTAATTAGTCATTATGATCCCTTACTTCAGCAACACTTGGAAAAAGTAAGAATTTCACAACAAGAGCACAAACGTTTGCAAGTCCACTACCTTTCCGTTGAGATTCAAAATGAGTTCATCAAAATTTGTACCCAACATGTGAATTCAGCTATTTTGAAGGAGATTGAAAACGCCAAATACTTCGCTATAATTGTCGATGCAACACCCGATTCAAGTCACGTGGAACAAAACACATTTATTTTGCGATATCTGCGATTGGAATAAAATGTGTTCACCATCTAAGAACGGTTTTTGGAATTTGTCGATTGCAACAAAAAAACTGGCACCGCAATAGCTGATTTGATCTGCGAAACATTGGCAAAGAACGAAATCCCTTTAGACTGAAACTGAAACTCGAAGAGATGTAAATGGCGTTTTAAAATATATGCACAAATTTGAATGCTTCCTCATGTCTTCGATTTGGTGCAAGGTTCTTAGCGCTATAAATGAAAGAAGTATCATTCTTCAAGCCAGAAACATGACTATTGACGATGAAATTCGAAATCTTGACAACTTTATCTCCGATTTGAACTCTATTCGAAACGAATGGGATCAAATTTATCTGAATGCAAAGTAGTTGCTACTGGATTGGGGGATTTTCCAGAGTCGTTCCCATCGAACCGAAAAAGGCAATTAAAGAGACATTTTGGAGAAAATCGAGGAGCTGGAGAACAAATTGAAACAGACGAAGAAATACATTTCAAGAAAAACACCTTTTACGTCATAGTTGATTCAATTATATCTGGAATTTCTTGTCGGTTCGATACGATGAAGAATTTGAATGCTACATTTTCATTTTTATGGCAGTTTTCAACAATGGACGAAATTGAGATTAAAAACTCCGCTACAAGGTTCATCCAAAAGTATAACTCGCATGTGTCTCAAAAGTTGAAAGAAGAAATAATTCATCTGAAAAAACAATTTTGAAGCAGAATTTCCGCCATTGTGTTTGCTCAATGCTATTTATTCCCAGAACTTGGAGACGATTTTCCCCAACATTTGTGTTGCTCTCCGTACCTGTAACAGTAGCTAGCACCGAACGTTCATTTAGCATCCTTGCAAGAAAAAGAATTTCCATCGTTCGTGTTTCTATACTTGCTACACTATGTATCGAAGCACCTTTGGCAATGAAATTGAATTTCGATGTAATTAGAAGTTGTTTTGCTGCTCAGAAAGCTAGGAAAGCTCGTTTGCAAAAAGAAATATTTCATTGAATGCAAACTAATTCTAATGAAAACATTGTGATAATATTTAAATATAAAGAAAAACAATAAAGAGTATTTAATGTAAACCTTTTAAATACATACAAAAAGACAAATTTCAAATACTTTTACTTCGCTCTATTTTATTTTCATAGTAGGTAATAGATCTTCATGCTATTTTTTTTTTTTAAATAGTTAATCGACCAACCAACATGTCGTTGGCAATATCGAATTGAATGTATGATTCTGTTCGGAATGTGATATGTAGAATTATTTTCTATCCATCTTCTATTTCAACTAAACTGGACTATACCCGTGAGATTGATTTGATGATTAACACTTTTTTTCGGTTCACTTTGAAAACAAAAAATTATTATTTCCGTTAATTCCAACCAATTTCATGCTATTCGTAATTGAAATTAGAACGTACCATATTAGTAGGCATGAACTTTGAAAAAAATGGTAAATATGGGGGGGCCCGAGATTTTTCCGTCCCGGGCCCGGAATTCCTCTCGACGGCCCTGGAAAACTTTTTGCCGAAAACCCAGTTTTGGGTTTGGTGTGAAAAGGCTATTATGCTGCGTTTTATTATCTCTAATGACCCATATAGGTCAGAAAATAAAACGATGCAGATCTAATACATAGAGTTTACACTACCTTACCATTTGAAACACAAAATAGCCATCTACCCGTCATAATGAAAACTATTTTAGGTTTCTGAAATAGACCCACGCAGAAACCAGGATCACAAACTGTTGTTGTATTACGTGTTAAAAGATCACCTATACGGATCTTTTTCGATTATATAACGAAGCACTTGGCGGTCATAAGACACAGATATTATAAATATACTTTGGAAGTGAGTCAAATTTTATAAAATTGTTAATGTTTCTAGAATTCTGAACGATTTCACTATTTTTTTCGGCACCTATGTGTATATAAGAAAAAACCCTGGAAATGTTTCAAATTATGACTTTTTATAAATCCGATAGTAGTTGATATTGTGGTTCTGCTAACAGATTTATCTTTCTTTAACTTTCTGACTTAATGCCAAATGACATGATTGCAGATACTTTAAGATAGATAATAAACAGGCATTATATATAAGTAATGGGTGATTTTTTTGAGGTTAGGATTTTCATGCATTAGTATTTGACAGATCACGCGGGATTTCAGACATGGTGTCAAAGAGAAAGATGCTCAGTATGCTTTGACATTTCATCATGAATAGACTTACTAACGAGCAACGCTTGCAAATCATTGAATTTTATTACCAAAATCAGTGTTCGGTTCGAAATGTGTTTCGCGCTTTTTTATCGACAAATTTTGTTCAGCGATGAGGCTCATTTCTGGTTGAATGGCTACGTAAATAAGCAAAATTGCCGCATTTGGAGTGAAGAGCAACCAAAATCCGTTCAAGAACTGCCCATGCATCCCGAAAAATGCACTGTTTGGTGTGGTTTGTACGCTGGTGGAATCATTGGACCGTATTTTTTCAAAGATGCTGTTGGACGCAACGTTACGGTGAATGGCGATCGCTATCGTTCAATGCTAACAAACTTTTTGTTGCCAAAAATGGAAGAACTGAACTTGGTTGACATGTGGTTTCAACAAGATGGCGCTACATGCCACACAGCTCGCGATTCTATGGCCATTTTGAGGGAAAACTTCGGAGAACAATTCATCTCAAGGAATGGACCGGTAAGTTGGCCACCAAGATCATGCGATTTGACGCCTTTAGACTATTTTTTGTGGGGCTACGTCAAGTCTAAAGTCTACACAAATAAGCCAGCAACTATTCCAGCTTTGGAAGACAACATTTCCGAAGAAATTCGGGCTATTCCGGCCGAAATGCTCGAAAAAGTTACCCAAAATTGGACTTTCCGAATGGACCACCTAAGACGCAGCCGCGGTCAACATTTAAATGAAATTATTTTCAAAAAGTAAATGTCATGGACCAATCTAACGTTTCAAATAAAGAATCGATGAGATTTTGCAAATTTTATGCGTTTTTTTTTTAAAAAAAGTTCTCAAGCTCTTAAAAAATCACCCGATATATACTTTTATTCCCATAAGGTTATGTCTGTCTACCTGTTTAAAAAAAAAAAAAAAAAAACAAGGGGCTGTTCTGGCAACTATATTCCAACCATTGAAACAACTTCACCTCCATCCGGCAAACAATCAGTAATCATGCACCATTAACATCATTAAAGATTAGACTGAAAAATTAATAAAACACTGACAACATGCAATTTCAATGCTAAATATCTAAATAAATAAAAATATAAAAACAAAACAAAAACAAATAATTAAATGATGCAAACGAAGACAGTTATTGCATCATTCAATATAATATTATAATAGATATTATGAAAGATGCTCAAACAAGACCTAAGTATTTTGGGTCAGATAAATTATATTGCATCCATCTTGAATTTGTTTAAATCACATTTTTTCGATGTCCATAAACGTCTCTTTGATTTGTTTTCCCACCAAGGATCAATTTCGAATTTTACATGTAAAATTACATCAGCAATTAACATGTGAATAAATTGTTTAAGTATCTGCACGCTTTTGCTAGATAATTAAAGCTATTAAAGCCTTGATTTAAAAGGTCGTTAATGATTTGCCACGAACTTTATTTAATTAGGCAACAACTTAATATACCTGTTGTAGAACAAGTACCCACCGGAAGTTCCAGTTGTTTCGTAAACAATTCGTGAACGTGAACCCATTTAAATATATAAAACTATTCGTGAAAGAGTGTTTTCTTAAAAACTAGTTTTGAAGCGCCATCTGTAGGGCATTTTTTGTTTGTTTTGTATTTAAAGTTGGGGAATACCACACAACTCAGATGTCGCGACGAACGACAAAAAGATCACACGTGCTAACTGCTACGATCTAATCTAATAAATCTTAACAGAGTATCAGAGCCGAATTCGAGTCAGAGTCAGTGTTAGACAGAAAAGTGTCTGTCCAGGATGATGTCGTGATTGGAGATGCGTCACGTTACTAAAAGTCAACCAATAACTGCTGTTCAATAATTAAAATACCTAACAATAAATTATAGACCACGTCTACTCTTGTCAAACAAAGTGGATTTTAATGAAATATCCGGGCAACAAATTGGAAAGATTGTAGCAAAAAAAAAAACTGAACAAATGTTTAAACTTGGGGTCAGAGGTAGAGCTTTGTTACAGCGAGAATTAAAGTACCTTTTGATACTTAAATTGCTTCCGTATTGTATGTTAACTAGCTGTTAAAAGCCTTATTAATGTGAATGTTGTTTTAAAAATTATTGATGCCGCTTTTAACCTGTAGTTTATTATTTTAGAATTGGAATAGAATAGAAATAAATTTCAAAATATGATGAAATCGAAGGTAAATCCGTCTCAATTAAGTGGGTGGAAGACGGGTAGTCCAGACCATTTATACACATAATGTAGATAATATTGTAGATAATAAATAAGTAAGAAGCTAATTGAATCTCAATAAATTGACGTGAGAAAATTCTTTTTAACTATGTGTTCAAATTCCCATTTTAGGTAAGGTAAGATTTTATTTCACTTCAATCAGTAATCTTAAAAAATTTATTCACTTTGAATTAAACACAATAAAATTAAGAGAAATTGAGTAAGCAAGAATACTTGCGCAAGATTTTTTTTTTATATTGTGCGCGCACTAAAGGGGTTATGAATACCCTTATAATGATTAAACACAGTGCGAGCAATTAGGAAAGGAGGATAGGATTAGAAAGGAGAAACCAATGCACATTGGTTTTGAATGTCTGCACATTGTAATAATTGGGAAATATTGAGTCAGGAAAGCATTCCACATTCACGTAGTGCGGCTAAAGAAAGAATCTCTGTACTTAACAGTACGTCCGAGATTGGGCTCAAGGGTAAACTGATGGGCATTCCTAGCAGTACGGGTATTACGGTTGAATTGTTTAAGGGGAGGAATGCAACTGGCTCTTTCGTTAGAGCATTGTTTATAAAAATAACGATAAAACAATGAGAGGCATGAGACCTTGCGGCGGTGTTCAAGAGAAGCAAATGTCTTGGAGAGAGAACGATCTCCTATCATTTTTAGAGCTCTTTTTTAAATTCTATCAAGAAGACTCAGGTACGCTATTGGGGCTCCAGCCCAAATATGAGAGTTATACTGGAATAGGATGAATAAAAGCTTTGTAAATTATAGCCAGATCAGAAGGGGTACAAAATTTCTTCAATCGTCGGAGAAAACCTAAACACTTAGCAGCATTTTTTGCGATGTCAAATATGAGAAAACTCCACAACAAGTGGTTTGTGATGCATATACCTTGGACTGATAGTTGTTCAATCTCCTCGATGCAAGTAGTACCACCCATGGATAGTGGCATTGGGGAAGGGTTACGCTTTTGTGACAGTAGACAGCATTGAGTTTTCGAAGCATTCAATTCTACACGGTTTTTGAATCCCCATTGAACAATGCTCTCAAGATCAGAATTTAATGAGCTTATCATACGCTGCCGTTGGTAGTCCACATCCGAAGAACAAAGATGAGAATCTAAAACCGAATATGAAAAGCAGAGGGTACTGTCATAAGCGAAACAATGTAGTGGGTTAGAAGTTTCAGACTAAAGATCATTTATGAATATAAGGAAGAGAGTCGGAGACAAAACGGAGCCCTGGGGCACACCAGCGTTTATTTTGTGAATATCAGATTTGAACCCGTCCAATACTACTTGAATTGAACGGTCCGAGAAAAGTAATTTCTAACCCCATAAAGAAGAGATTCATTAATACCAAAAGCACGCATTTTCGATAAGAGAGCTTGATGCCAAACTCTATCAAATGCCTTTGAAATATCAAGTGCAATAATCTTACTTTCTCCAAAACGATGTAAAGATTTGTTCCACCGTTCGGTGAGATAAACCATGATACTTGTACATATTGAACGAACTTGTACATATTAAACGAACCTATCCGCTGTTAATTTTTTTTATTTTATTTATTTATTTATTAACAGTATTAAGTGTAATGTAAAATTACAAATAATATATATTATGAAAGCATTAACAACAAAGCCATCAGCCTAAATTTTTTTTTTTTTTTTTTTTAATATATAGAAATGTCTTTCGACTTTAAGTTTAAATTGAAGGTGGCAAATTTGACATTTAGTGCACGTATGTAAGTTTTCACGGATAGGTCCTATTAGTCATAATGCAAATTTGAATTAATTGTATAATTGTTTGTATTAGTTTGTGGAAATCGTCTTAATGTAATAAATTAAAGCTTACTGACTTAGTATACAAGTTGTAAAAAAGAATATGAGTTGGGGGAAGGTATTTAACGAATAATTGAATTAATTTTTTGGACCATATAAAGATATACCATATTTTCCGTTGAAAAACTGTATACATCAAACTAAATAGTTACACTATGGTCTCTATTAATTAGTTTGCTGTTTTGCAACTTAATCTGAGTTAACAAAGTTACATTAACCTCATCTTCAAATAAGTAAGGTCCAATCACACCATCCATCAGTCCAAAAAACAGCACCAAACAGTGACACGTTAAGGACCGAGAGGGTTATCAACAATCATTCTTGGATTTTTTTGAGCCCCAAATGCAATAATTCCAATTACAAACCTGGGCTCTTAGGTAAAAATGTGCCGCATCGCTGAAGATGATTTTCATATGAAAATCTGGATCATTTTAATGCATTTAAAGGACCTAGCCATCGAAGATATGGTGTTCTTTGCTACGTTGCTGGTGTTCGACCAGCTTAAGTTCTTGTGTCAATTGAACTTTAAAAGTAAAAATACTCTAATGAAAATATAAATCCTCGGTAGCCATCTTGGTTTGCCAAAAAGCAAACAGCTGTTTCATAAAGTGATTAAATGTGTGCATGACATTAGCACACAAAACTCACCAGTCTATGCTATGTATGCGTTAAAACAAGGCAACCTCTCTTGTTGAAATTCCAATCTTTTCATCGACATCATAAATCCAACATGTAAGCAAATGGGTCTTGGAGGATAATACTTTCGAATGATTTATATCTTTTATTATCTTAAATGCAAAATGCCGTTAAATGTCGTTTGTGGAATGTCTAATTGCAATGAAAACTCGGGTTTCGTCAACCCTACTGCGAAAATTCCACAATTTTTGGTAGGAAATGCTAAGATAAATTTCGTTTGAAGATTTTATCATTACGTTTAAAGTAATTTCGTAGTTTTGCATGTTAAGTCTCAAAATATGACAGCTTCAAAAAAGCAAGTTGCCCGAACAGCGGGCCTTTCAAAATTAAACCTCTTATTGAAAAACTTTAGCTTTAAAAAATAGATTAGAATTATAGTTTCAATAAAAAACTTTAATATTCAAATATTATTAACACGACCAACAAATTTTCTATTTAAACTGTAAAAATGACCTTATACAAGGTCTTTCAACAGGGGCGCTACAAAATTAGAGCGACAGGGACAGCAAACGACGCCACATTTTTCTTGCCGCTCTTTTGACATTTCTCTTCAGTAAGGTTTGCCATTTCATGATGGAAAGATATACGAGCCAACAACGAGTCGAAATTATTAAAATTTACTACCGAAATTCGGAGTCAGTACTGCCGCTGAGGCTTCAGTTGCAGAAAGCCCAAATGTGTCTCTCACACGTCGCGTCGTCGTTCTTAAGCGTTGGGCAGAAGATCTTGGCATACATCCATCATTACAAGATTAAATTGGAGCAAGAATTGAAGCCGCTTGACCCCCAGAAGCGTCGTATGTTCGTGAATTGGGCTGAGCAACAACTTGAAAATGATTCGGATTTTCATCGAAAAATCATCCTCAGCGATGAGTCTCATTTCTGGCTAAATGGCTTCGTCAATAAACAAAATATGCGTAATTGGTCAGGCAGCAATCCACACGTACTCCATGAGTCATCATTGCATCCCGAAAAAGTTACGCTTTGGTGAGGTTTATGGGCTGGCGGCGTAATTGGGCCGTACTTCTTCCGTGATGATTAAGACCGGCACGTTACTGTGAATGGGGATCGCTACAGTTCAATGATAACCGAATATTTTTGGCCCCAATTGGATGATATATGAACTTGGAGGACATGTGGTTCCAACAGGACGGCGGCGCCACAGTGAATGTCACAATCAATTTATTGGAAACCAAGTGTGGAGAAAGTGTTATCTCACGAAATGGTCCCGTCGCTTGGCCACCTCGGTCGTGGGATTGGACGCCGTTAGACTATTTCCTGTGGCGCTACGTCAAGTCTAGAGGCTGGGATGCGACCCACACCGATAACTTCCCATCCCGTCTGCCGATTTGTCTTGCTTAAAATGTTTGTAGGTTTTCGTGTTTTGTTGAATTATTCTAAAAAAAATTTTAAATTACCAAAAAATTCGACTTTTCTCAAAATTTAACCAGATGTAAAAAACGGTTTTTCTTCGTTGCATTAAAGTATTTTTTGTTCGTAAAGAATTCGAGGCGACAGTTATTTTTTTTTTTCAGTTTTTTGATTTATAAAAAAACGTTAATTGGATTTTGATCCAAAAATATAATACTTTGGTATCACGTTACAGTATACAGTAATCCCCGCTTAGTTGCACCTCGCTTAATTGTTCTTAAAAATATGCAGCAGAAAAACTAAATACATGGAAATTTTTCGGATAATTGGACGGACAAAAAAATTATTTTGATTGGGAAAACCAAAACGCCAAGGTGTTTTAAAAATAAGGTTGTACCTTTGCAATATTTCTCCAACAAAAAGGCATGGATGACCCAACATTTATGGGCCCAAATTTTATATAAATTTGACGAAGAATTGATAAAGCAGAACAGACAAATAATTCTTTTTGTCGACAATGCTGCCTGTCATAAGAAGTTGGAGGATTTAAAAATATAAACGTGCAGTTTGTACCCACAAATACAACGTCCATCATTCAGCCCCTTGACCAAGGCATTATTCATTGTTTCAAAGCTTACTATCAGCAAAATATAATAAGGAAACAAATTACAGCCATCGAACGTGGCAAGACTATCGAAGAATTTTCGAAGTCGATCACATCTTTGCAAGCAATGCACATAAGCAAATATTGTTTGTGGCTTCTAACACCTTCTTCTATAAAAAATTGTTTTAGAAAGGTAATATTGGAAATATTTTACTACTAAACCTACATTTGCAAGTTCTATTTTTAAAGGCAGGCTTCATCCAAGAAGAAGAACAGCCGGAAAATGATCTCGTGGTTATAGATAACGTTCTTGACGACAATGCAGATTTCAATGCTTATTTCGCATGTGATGACATAACATATCATGTTATGGTGAACTATCAGACGCCGAAATTAAGTTGACACTGAAATGTTTATAGAGTAAATTTCTGGGATGAATATTTCATTTTTTAGTTGACCTACTCGTGCAATTATGCGGGTTTCTCTTAATTGAACAGATATGTCAATTAAACGGGGTTTCCCTAATTGAACCACCCGGATAATTGACCGAAAAATATGAAAAATGGTCAGTGCAATTAAGCGGGGAATACTGTACTATCAAAATAAGACCACTCAAGCAAAAAAAAGAATTAAATTAAAATAGTAGTTGTGGTTATTTTCAATTTTCTCAAAAACTAGAAGACATAAAATCATCTAGTTTTCAGTTTTTAATCAAAAACAAATAAGAGCAATAAATTCTGAAATAAAAACAATGGTAGATAATCTTGAAGTATTGAAAAAGTTACACTTTAAACCTTTTTTTAACTTTTTTTACTCAAATTTTGAGTTTAAAATTAAATTTTTATTTTCAATTTTCTCAAAAACTAAAAGACATAAAATCATCTAGTTTTCAGTTTTTGATCAAAAACAAATAAGAGCAATAAATTCTGAAATAAAAACAATGGTAGATAATCTTGAAGTATTGAAAATGTTACACTTTAAACCTTTTTTTAACTTTTTTTACTCAAATTTTGAGTTTAAAATTAAATTTTTATTTTCAATTTTCTCAAAAACTAAAAGACATAAAATCATCTAGTTTTCAGTTTTTGATCAAAAACAAATAAGAGCAATAAATTCTGAAATAAAAACAATGGTAGATAATCTTGATGTATTGAAAAAGTTACACTTTAAACCTTTTTTTACTCAAATTTTGAGTTTCAAAAACTACGCATAGTTTTGACTTGATTTAAAAACTGGCTAATAGAACAGAATGTTGGCTTTAAAAAAA
This sequence comes from Eupeodes luniger, assembly GCA_951509635.1. Classification (NCBI taxonomy): domain Eukaryota; kingdom Metazoa; phylum Arthropoda; class Insecta; order Diptera; family Syrphidae; genus Eupeodes; species Eupeodes luniger. The sequence goes on along the minus strand of OX608074.1, from coordinate 46,516,393 downwards.
ATGTATACAACTTAATTGTAAGTATCACCGTTATTTTTTAATTATTTTTTTCCATTTTAAATAATAACTTTTTTAAATTGCCCCTCCCGCCTAAACGGCTTGTATTAAGCCCCTCTACCAAAAACCATTATTATATCTTGGCGCCAAAGTTATCGTACTCGTGCCAATTCTTAACCATCTAAATTCTTAAACACAATAATAAAATACTTTTACTATTACTTTTTTATTTAAAGTTATCGTCTGGCATTTTGAAGAGTTAAGGAAAAAGCTATTTTTCTTACACCAAAATGTTAAACTCACAGTATCAGCATGTAAGAATATACGATCATAGGTTGATTGAAAGTTTTCATGCCATCAGCAAAAATGAGAATCTCATTTGAGCGCAAACATGACGTTACGTCGTTAATAAAAAGAGAAGGACCACGATGGCTTCCCTGGGGAACATCAAATTGAGAAAAAAAACCTTCTATTTTCGTGGTTAGATTTGAGCCAAGCCAAGAAAAAGGAGGGAAAACCAAGTGATTTAAGTTTGAATAAAATAATTGCACAGCTAAAATGGTCAAAAACTTTAGAAAAGTCTAGAAAAGACTGTGTATACAGTAAACTTCATAACTTTCTTCTAAAGTATTTGAACATTGGTTTGAGAATATGAAAAGATTTCTACCGGTTGATTTTTTTCTCACGAATCTGTCTTGATGAGATTTTTACTTAAAAATGCTACAATTTTACAAACAACTTGTTCAAAACGTTCAAAACGTTTTGTAATGCAATGGGTCTGTAGTTTGATATGCTTTGTCACCTTTCTTGAATCGGAATATTTTGCTGCTTTTAGGGAAAGTTTGAACTTTGTACTAAAAAATAAAAAAAAAAAACATTTTTTGACTAATATTTTTATTTTCTTAACCAAAATGTACAATATAAAAATGTAGGTAAATACTTTTCTTCTTTTCTTTTTTGAAATAATGGGCGTAAGTAATGTACATATTAACAAAACGAGGTATGTATGCTTTAATTTCAAAACATAAACAAAATACACACTTATGAATATCTATTCTTAAATGAACAATATAAAATTGTTAAAATAGTTACATAAATGTTTTTATATAATTGGATGAGTATCACAATCGAAAATAATAAAAAAAAACACCTGCAATGTACTCAACTTTTTACACTTAAAATTACAATTTATAATAAAATAAAATTATACTAGTATAAGAGTACAGTAATGCTTAAAACTATAAAAAAAAAATATAACTTAATTTGTTTATTTTTGTTTAAGTATAATAGGCCAGATTCAATCGGCTTTCTATAAGGTCTCTGATATCCTCATCGCCATCTTCAGTTCTCGGAGGTAATTTATAAAAATATACATAATTTGACTAAACACAAATACATTTTGACTTTTTCTTTTCAAAAAAAGTTCTTACATTTTTTAAAACTTAATAAATGTTTTTTTTTTATACGTATTTATTCCACTTAAAGCCTAAGCCGCACACACTGCCAGTTTACCTTCTCATCAGATTTACTAAGAGCAGACTTAGCAAAATGGTCGATAGACAGGCCAAGTTTATACTCGCTCCAGATGCACTCCTTCGGGCATTCATTATAACAACTGGATCCACTTGTGGCCTATAATGCCAGTCAATAACATTTGTCTCACAAATCTTGGCAAAGACCTTGGCAGAAACTTTTGGAGTTCTTATCTTGTCGGGATGGTTGAAGTCAACGTGGAATAGACCGAATTTCTCACTGTAGATTGCAAGAAACACAAAAAAGAATTCATTATTATTATTGATTTTTGTTCAGCTTGCTTGCAGGGTTGTTAAGACTAAATGATAAACTTACGTGAAACCAGCCTTCCACTCAAAGCTATCCATGAGACTCCATGCAATGTATCCCTTAACGTTGGCACCCTCTTCGATGGCATCCAGAACAGATGTCAGATACGAGTTGTAATAATCCACACGGGCATAGTCCTCGAGGCCACCCTTATCGCTGACTCCATTCTCGGTCACTATTATCGGTGGATTGTTGTATTCACGCTTGATCCACATCAGCAGTTTGTACATACCGAATGGAACTGCCTGAAAGCAAAAAGGCAAAGAAAAAAAGACATTAAGAAAGAGGCTGGGGGTTGTTATACGTAGTATGTATGTATGTTATTGTTGTGAGGATTCAGGAAGTTATTGAACTTGTCTCATCTTGTTGTATTATTATTTCATAAGAATCAGACTGATAAGGGGTTGCAGAAAGAAACACATAGAAAGCTGCATCTGAACAAGACGAAGTTACGCTGACTGTCTGGAAGATTAAATATGCCTCCCCCATGTAAGTAGACGTATCCCTTTTGAATACTCTCCCTTGCAAGAGGGGATGTTCATGTTATGGTGGTTAAATTAAATTAATTTCTGATGGAAAATTGGTTAGCTTTTGTGTCTTACGCGTATGATCTCCTTTTCATATTAAAAGTTTTCGAGTGAGGGTAATGAAAGGGTTTTTTTTTGTCGGTATTAACGGCCTTGCAAGATGCTGAATAAGCTCTTTTTAATGTTTCTTTTCATGAGAAAAATAAGAATGAATTGGGGAAAACGATTGGGGGATTTATTTTATAAATGAAAAAGGAATTCAATGAATCAAAAGGTATAAAACGTTGAATAATTTGTGTAACGTAAAGGTTTTTATGTACCGAAGTATCGCATTTAAGGTGGGAAAATTTGCAATATAAAGTCGTTTTATAAGATTGTGACATATAATTGGGTTGATCTTTAAGATTAGAACTTTAAGACTTATGGAAGTGTTTTTATCGTGAAATTGGAGCGGTATTTAGAGCTTGATTAGTTGAATTATTAAAAGATCAATTTTCAGATAAATGCCGATGGATCTCGTGTGCCAAGAGTGTACAAACATTAGTAAAATTGATATAAGAATAAAGTTGAGTAGGTACCTATTTGTTTAAATACTCTATATGGTATTGGATAATTGGATATTGTGGCAGGGTTCTGAACAGAGTCCGATCATATCGAGCATGCTCTGAATATCCTCTGAACAAAGTGTGTTCTGAGCGCTCAGAATTATTTTTGAAACGTAATTGAACACTTAGTTGTCACTATTTGACATTTATCAATTTGCTTGTCATTTTTTTTGACAGAAACAAGAAATAAGATTCAAAGCTTAAATTAAAATAGAAAAAATAATTATAACCAAATAAACATTTAATTTATTTTTTGAGGAAATTGAGGATAAAGATTTTGATGATTTTGTTCAATATTCAAATCGGTCTGCCCAGTTATTTTATTCTGAGCACATAGAGCGTGCTGTGAACTAGCTCAGGGGCCTGATTATGGAATTCGTGGCGAATCGTTTTGCTAGCGAGGGCGTTTTTCTTTTTTAGTTCAGAGCTGAGCTCTGAGTAGACTCTGAGCGAACAGAGTAGAGTAGAGTAGAGTTGTGAGCAGAGTATGTTCAGAGCTCTCTGATTTAATTATGAAACAACTTGAGCACTAAACTGTCATGATTTGAAATGTCGTCTGTTTGAAGGCGTTCAAAATTTTCTTTAATCAAATGAATTAAAAAAACAGTCATAGCGTTGGTCCATTTGAAGCCTGAAATAAATTTGATTCACAAAAATGCTATCTGCAATTAGTTTTTTCTAAATTATCTTTCCTTCTGCACCAGAGCAACCAGCCTCTTCCGCCATTTGTATTGTTTTGATGATGATTTTTTTTAATTTCCCGGCTTTCAGATATCAAATTGTTTGTGTGAACGTTCAGAGCTCAAAAAGAAACACAATTATTTTTTTGACAGTTCGAGCTCTGCTCTAAACTAAAAAAGAAAAACGCCACGAGTTTGCCATTTTCAATTATTTACCCTGGTTGAAAGAGGAGATCGAGGAATCGAATCGAATCGAATTTAGATTTCGATCCATGGCAATGGCGGCACTGAATCGAGGAATCGAATTGAAATGGAATCGAAATGACATTTAGGTTTTATTTGTGTGCGTACTGCTACGTGAATAACTTTCAAATAAATTTAAAATTTTATAACAATGCTCTCAACACAATGACGCGAGCCAAATTAAATTCAGTGCCCGATTACACGAGATGTTTTTTCGGTTGTTTCCTCTTTCGTCTTTTTGACAGATCGGGTGAGGGGTGTAGAAACGTAGGGGGAAAGAAGTCGTGAAAAGAGTCCTAAAAATGTATGGACTTTTTTTGGTTGAACTTTGACGTTTATGCTTTGACAACCAATAAAAAAAAAAAAACAAAATACATAATTTACAGCTATAAGTTCAGTTTTCCAGAGTACGGTGTAGTAAAGGCAAATATAAACGTGAAATAATGTAAATTTAATTATTTATTTAAACGATTTAAGAAATGTGGACAAAAACTTAAACGGAAGTATTATTAACGCTGTTTCAAAGTTGGCCCAATTTGTTAACAAGCTGAACAAAAATTATAAAAATAGAAATAAAAGAATTGAGGCACTTGAAATTATTCGAAAAGAGCTTTTAAAAATCAAACCGGGTGTTACAATTTCGGATATAAAAAGTAAAATAAAAACAATTCGGTCACAAACGTCAAAAAGAGGAATAACGAAAGGAACGAAAAAAGGAAAGGTGTAATCACGAGGGTAGGTACCTGTCAAAAAGACGAAAGACGAAAACGAACGAAAAAACATCCCGTGTAATCAGGGTCTCAGTTTAGAAGTAGACCAAACAAGAGGGAAAAAACTTATCACACGCACACAAGCAAAACCTCACACACCAATATCTCGACCCCGATTCAGGTTTACAAACAAATTTTCAATTCGATTCACCTCGTTCTGTGGGATTGGATCGAGTAATCCTATTTTGATCCGATCCAGGTCTATACGGCGCTAAACCCTGATTCAATTCTCCTTGTAAACGCGGTAATTGCTTTCACTTTCTTCGTTTTGAATTCGACCAATTAACGAATTCGAAGGCGAATTTGAAATGTCATAATGGGTGGTATGCGAAATGCATTGTCTCAGTCTCAAATCTCATTATTTTGAGCTTTTGCTTGCTTTTGTATGCAAAATTGTTTTGAGACAAATCTCACAAAAATGAGATCGATCTCATTTCATAGATCTATCTCATTTGAGATGTTTCCGTATGCAGAAAAAAAGCTTTGTCTCATTCAAATGAGCCAAAGCTCGTAAAATGTTGAGACTGGAAATTAGTTGTCTCAGGAATAACAATGGCTGAGTACATGAATATTTTTGCTCCTGTTGAGTCAACAGGAAATTATAAAATTCTTTATAGGTTTACCCAAACTCAAATTGAGGCCTTAACAGATGATTTTTTTCAAAGTAGTGATACTTTTCGGGGTGGTCGTTTATCTAATAAAACCAGAATGATGGTTTTTCTACGATTCGTTGCTGATCCTGGTTTCCAAAGCGGAATTGCCGAAGATTTCGGAATCGACCAAAGTTCGGTATCTAGGATCCTCATCGAAGTTGGTGAAAAAATTGTAAGCAAAAAAGAGGACTGGATTAAATTTCCGAATACGTTGAAGCAGACAGATGCCGAAAAAGTAATTTGGCTAAATAAGTATCAATTCCCATCCTGCATTGGAACAATTGATTGCACTTGTCAAAAGAACTGTATTTCTTTTAATAAAATTCACAAAAAAATATTTGTATCATCGTTTTTTTTTGAAGAGTCCTCACAAACACTACTTTCACTTGAAGAAGACATTTTGAGACTGAGATAGTGAGATGAGACAAAGCTCTTGCATACCGAATTGAGCTTTGTCTCATTGCAAATGCTCTATCTCACAATCTCGAGCTCATTCTCAGAGCTCAATCTCATGAGACTGAGACAAAGCATTTTGCATACCACCCAATGTTTGTTGGCGAGTTGAAATCCGACAGTTTTTTTTTTGGCGGATTCACAATTGAAAGAGTGTTTATTATTATTCACTGTTCGGTTTCGTGGATTCTTTCTTGATTGTAATTATATAAAAATGTGAGTTAGCTTTATTTTAATTTTCTTATAATTTATCCACAATCCACAATAAAATATAAATTTTTGAATAATTCACCGCAAATTTCACAAATTCAATCAAAACAAAACAAAATTTGTGGAACTCTGTCAAATCACTGGAATATAGGAAGAAAAAGTCAAACCAATAGTGTCAAATCACTGGAATATAGGAAGAACTATTTTCGCTTCGCCGCGAATTTGTTAATAAGGAAATATGATGCGAGTCGAATTTAAAAGGTCGAATTGAAAACGATCCGCCGCGAACCTCATAATCAGGCCCCAGGACAAGTTCAGAACGTAAAAAGAAACACAAGTTTGAAGGTCTGGCAGGTCTTTTTGTTTGACAGTTCAAGCTCATCTCTGAATTAAAAAAATAAAAACGCCTAATAGCTGACAGAACTCCTTTGACACTTGCATACATATCTGAAGAATTTGTTTTTAATTTCCTCTTACAATTATCATAGGCTATACATTCAAAGACTAGAAGATGTGTAACACTCATTAATGCTTAAGATAAAGAACTTTGTGATTCGAAAAAATAACTATATTTACATATGTTATGATGCAAACCTACAAAAATAAGTACCTACCTAATACAAATCAGAAATATCTTTTCAAATTTTGGGTTTTGGTATGTTTTCTTTCAAAAATATTTGTTTGATTTTTCCACAACCGATGTATTGCAGTCGACATTGGAAAAAATCTATTAATTTGGCTTGGTGAATTCCAACATATAGTTTTTTACTTGGAAACCTATAGTTTCTAAGTGACAGTTGTCTGCTTTGCATAGAGAAACATATTGCGAACAACAAATAATGGTCGCATTCACAAAGCTAGTGGCTACGTAGTCAAGGGATTCTGATTGGCTAAATCTAACTACAAAAGTAGTTGAAATTTCCCCTCCGACGTAGTGTAAAAAATTTGGCTACAAAGTTAGTGGAGAATGATTTTGACGTTTCATAATCAGCTGCTCGGTAAAGTAACACGAATTCAAAATGAAATAAATTGTTAAATATTTAAATACAAATATAAATCATTTAAATTGTGTCTTAAATTTCATTTTATTGAATTTAAAAACACAAAAGATAAGTTTAAGTTATCAAATCAAAAATGTTTCTTATTTTATATATTTGCATTTGTCAATAATATGACAGTTCCAGATTGACTAGCTTTGTAGTGTAGTTTTGCATTCACAAAGCTTGTTGAATTTTGACTACGTAGCCACTAGCTTTGTGAATGCGACCAATGGCAAATGCAGTTTGGCATTTTACTGACATAAGTTTTAGCTGTCAACTTTGGACTGTCATGTTTTCAAAACACGAATTTTATATTCGTTCAATAATAAAATGGATCTAGAAGTTGTGTATTGTGAATATAAAGTTCGCAAAATCAATATTGTTCCGCTTATAGAAAATATCAAAATGTAATTTTATATTGTTTAAATTTATTTAAAGCGGTGAATTTGTATAAAGCAGATTATTTACTCACTCCAAAAACAGCTTGAAGACCTTTTTTTAATTCACAAAATAAATGGTTTACGAATGATAATTTGTTAAAAGATCTGTTTAACAATGGAAAATGTTTTAAGCGCCATCAAATTTATTTATGAGTCAAAATAAAGTCGTAATTATTATGTGTTCACAAATATAAGAAGTTAAACACCTTCATTTTTTAAAAATAGACTTTTTGAAATAAAACAATATAATACAAATCAGTCACACTCATCTGTACTTATTAATTTAAATTTTATATGTTAATATACGATGTGTACGTATATTTATGTAGATTAAAAGATTCTGAAACTGTTTTAATGACATATAATTAAACCTGATTGTCGGGTTGACATAACACAATTAACACCCAATAAAACCAGTTAACTATGTTGACAGTATATCAATGCGGGTAATTGAAATGATATGTGTACATATGTACATACAATCTCGAATAAAACCAAAAGAAAACTCGTTCATCCTTAAGAATGATATTTATGACATTTATGTCAAGCAGTTCTCCAACAATCATTCAAAACTCACCATAAAAAATAAACTATTTGATCTTATTAACATGATACGCTAATTGAGAACTGTATATGTCATCAGCTCAGCGGTTATGTCAGTTAAGCGACAATAAAATGCAAAGATATCTTAATAATACTATCTAAGATTTGCCGAGTCTAAATACGAAAAGTTTAAGATTCTTATGAATTGGATATACTTTATAAGTAGGTACATATTAACATATATATGTATGTACAATGCAATTAACTAAATTTCCATAAAAAAGATAGATTGTTAACAAACTATAGACAATGTTTGCGTCTTAATTTGCTATAATTATATAAAAACAAACTATATATTGAGTGATTACAATATTTTTACAACAAAATAACAATTATCTACTAATAACTATGACCACTGGTGCTAATTATTATATTTTTCTTTTTTTTTAAAGGTTTAGTATTATATACGCCATTCACAGATATCCATTAATATTAATTGTATATGCTATCTCCCTCACTCCAATAGCCTATAAAATAAATATCTCACAATTTTGTTTTGTCGTGTAAAAGATATACAAGAGATTTTAAGAAAATTAACGGAAAACTCAAAAAAAAACAAAAGCAAATAATTCCCTCGTGTGAATGGCAACAAAAAGGCAAAACAAAAAACGACCTTCCAATGAATGCGTTCAGCATAATATGTGTAAAAAGGCTCGTTCAACTATTCGGAACTATTTAGTGTAGCAAAAACTATACTAAATTCTATAACGCCTTTTACTTTCAAATAGTTATAATTTTTTGGGAATGAATCAAATTAAATTTAAAGTTGAAACAAACAAAAAGAAACATTTAATTGATCTTAAGTGGAAATATACCAGTTTACTTGAAAGATTTGTTTATATATTTCTGTTTTTTATTATATTTAACTTATATAAAATCTATCAAGCAATAACAGATCATTAAGAATATTCAAAAGGCAAAATACATTAACAAAATTATATAAGACTAATTTCGATTTTCTTAAAATAATTTAAAATTCATTGGTTCGTAATGATAAAACAAAAATTAGACAAGGTCTTAGGTTAATAAACCATTACCTAAGGGGAACGATTCAATTAAACTTGTGATTAACGGTTTTTTGACAAGTGAGTAAATGTCAATATTTAATAGAAATGGAAACATCATAATTTTATGACTTAAGGTAGTAGGATAGGTAAATGTCATGTAATCCTTTTGAATTCAACGAATTCAGCTATTTGACACTTTATTAATGAAACCGTTAACACATTCAGAAAAGTTGTACTTAATTATACCACTCCTTATATAAGTAAATAGATTAAAAAACTCACCTTTAACCATGGCGAGCCAGATCCTGGCCATTCTGGATCTTGTTCTTCAACAACACCCATATCATGATTATACGATGGTATCCGGAAATTTCCTGTATTATTATGACCATTGGGTGTCACCAAATTTGTAGTATAAGAATTAATTCCAAAGAAATCTGAAGTTCCTCGAATGAAATGAATTTCTTCCAATGTAAACGATGGCAAACGTGATCGTGTAAATCCTTGTTCTTTACTCATTCCAGCAATACGATCAATCATAACTTGTGGATAGTTGCCACGTTTTGAAAAAATTGGATGTCCAAACCAACCCACCTATAAATACAATTAAAGTTAATGGTTAACAAAATTGCATATATTTTAATTTTATATAAAAACAAACTTAAATATTTTGTTTGATTAAGACTTTAACTTGCTTATTTGCTGTTGAAACTTGTTATGTTCCTTTGTTGTCAGAGAAAAACTAACCGGTATGAATTTAAAATATAGGATAAATTATAAAATTAGGAAACGGAATTGTTCTCAATGGAATATTATTTAAAAACTCATTTGTACTATTGACAGAGTTGTCTTTATTTTTAACAGGTTATACCATTTATTGATAGGTTTTGGCTTTAATAATTAAGTTTAGTAGCATATTTAGTGCTTTTTCAAATATCATTTAAAACAACATAAGCCAACTCAAACATTTTTGTTCTTTCAGCGAAAATAAAAATAGATTGATATTTTTAATAAAAATCAAATTCCTTTGGTAGAACAAACAACTTGTTAATTGAAGTTTAAAGTTGAATTACTTACATAGAACTGCATTGCTCGCTCGGAGGCCTCCTTATCCTCGTCCGAATTAGTCTTTGCCTCTGGCCATGTTACATCTAAAGTAATTCCAATTTTACCTTAAAAATAAATAAATAAAAAAAAAACAGAAAACAAATTACATAAAATTACTGAAATGAATAAGTAATACAAAATACAAAATACAACACGACCTGTCAAGTACTATAATTTTGTGCTATTTAGTAAAACTCCCTCTCTAACACCCATCGATCGACAGAAGTGTAATTAATTTGTGTTTTTTTGCTCACTATTAATTATTTATTATTTACCTCGCTGTTTTGCTTGATACTCATTGCGGTACATGTGAACAACTTCTGCATGTGCTTTTAATAAATTATGACCGCATAAATACGATGGAATCCCTGGGTAATCATATGACGGGGCCATATAGTCTACACCATAACCATGTTCACACACATGCCATGGTTCGTTAATTGTTGTCCAAATCTGTAATATAATAATTTTAATAAATTAATTTAAACGAACAAACATGCAAATATATTTATGTGCATAATGTAAATGTAAAACTAGATTTTAGCTTTTGCAAAAGTCATTTACCTTAACACGCCCACCAAATAATTCAAACAACAATCTAGCATAGTCCTTGAAGACCGGAATTATCTCTGGGTTGGTCCAGCCACCCAACTCTTGAAGTCGCTGCGGCAATTCCCAATGGTAAATTGTGACCATGGGAGTAATGTTGTATCTGAGAAGTTCATCGATTAGATTACTGTAGTATTTGATGCCCTTGTTGCTAATGTGATTCATATAGCCCGTTGGCAGGATTCGTGGCCATGCGATAGAAAATCGATAGATGTTAACATTTAACTGACGTATCATTTGGACATCTTGACGCCACTGTAAAATAAAAATTGAAGAGATTTTTAAAGAAAAAAAAAAACAGAATACGAAGGAAATATACAAAAAAGAAAACTTTTTTAATTTTGTGTTCGATGTTTTGGATTGTAAACTGAAAAAAAGAAATTCCATACCATACATTCTGAAGTTCATTGCCACGATTGATATTTCAACTGCGTAATTGTGTCACTACAGCTGTAAATTTGTAAATTCAAATCCATAAGCATTTCTTTTTCTAACTAGAAGAAGAACTGTCAATTTTTGGAGTTGACTTATACTACGTTTCCACCGGGCACTAAACCGAGATTTAGCTAGATTTGTCACAAATTGCCTTGAAATCTCGAAGATTTACCATACAAATTTTAATCTCCTCAAATAAAGATTTCATATAAAACTCATTGAAATCTACTTGGAAACATTAGTTTGTCAAATCAAACAAACTTTTTTTTCGGAGAATAATTGTTGAACCGACCCATTTAAACGCCAATTTCGTTTATTGACAGATGGAAATGTCAACAAAAACTATCTGTCTCACTTCCATATGACTCAAATTCAAAACAATAAACAACTTTCAAGAAATCACAGACGAAATAAAATGTAAGTATACAAAAATAATAAATATGTACAAGAATATAATAAAACTAATTACTTACAGATGGTGAGTGAACAAATACATATTTTTTTTCTTTTCGAAAGGAGAATAATTTGAAGTTTGGTTGTTATGACATAAACCAAACGTCAAATTAATCTCCTTTTCTTTGGTGGAAACACCTCATGATTTATTTTAAATCACTTGCCTTAAATCTCGGATTATTTTTTGGTGGAAACGTACTATTAACCATAGAGCAATAATATTTAAGATAGAAACACACATCAAACTGATAGATTCTATAATTAGGTGTGTTCAGATAATTGATGACTGAAAGAATAAAAATTCTCCGATAAAGTAACAGGTTTGCTGTAAAAACAATTAATGAATTTTTCACCATTAGATTTGTATTGTAGTTTCTTGAAAAGTTTAATTGGGCCTATGCTTAGTATTAACAAAACATCTCTTTTAAATTCTTAAATTAAGAGAACTGCTAAATTAATCTAAGTGTTTCTTTTATAATCTCCGCAATTGATCTCACAGCTTGACTGTCATCGCAGAATATAATATATTCTAATTCCTTAACACAAACGTAAACCTAAATAGCAACATTTTATTTTAATGTTAATTTGACCAGATGGATTCCACCTCTTTTAAGAAAAATTAAACGCCTCCTCTATTATTAAAACACATTATCGTATGTGTTCTCACTGTACGTTTGTTGCTGCTGTTAGAATATCAAATAAAACCGATAAATATCTACCTGGCTACTTGAAAATTGATAGTTATAGCACTGGGATTGTGTCTTCTAGAATAATTCATAGAGCCAGCGTAATGCATCTTCGAATTGAAAAAATGTTGTTAACCATGGTATTGACTGGCAATGGCATGCGGGGTCTAAGTCAAATATTATAACCAAACTTATTATATTAGCCTTGAAGTGGCTTGGCTATGACTACAGCTGAATGTCATTTTATGCAACTTAATGATAAAGCCTCTTGTAAGAAATCAATCTATCTTCTTGAGGAATCTTATACGAGGCTCCTTCAATAGTCGAATCAATTTAAACCATCAACAAAGTTGTTGTTGTTGTTATTGATAGCGTATGTAATTGATGTTTACAATCAGGTGCATAATGATATTGTTTCTTAAGTCAATAGTTAAATGTGAAGCCTTGAAATATTGCAGCACGCGAATTTGAACTTCAGAGTCAATATAATAATTACTAAGGCTTTTCTGACACTGATGCATAAACACCTATGCTATATCATTATTTATAAGCAAACTGATTTATTAATTGTAACTTAAAGAGACAATGTGACACGCGCTTAGTCTATTACTGGGTGTGGTGTAGACCTGATGTTTCGACCGGTTGTGCAGACTGCAGAAAGCTAGAAGTCCAGATAGAAACAACCCCTTGAAAAGTACTAGAATTAGTAGTTACAGATGTTCAAATCGGACTAATCGCGACTAGTCAAACTTTATTAACCCCGCATTTGCACATAACATACACAGAATATTTGCATATATAGTAATGAGATCGTCTACTTAAACAACATTAAGATTGAGCCAGGTGCGCGGGTAATTAACATTACAGGTTATTTGGCCGATATTATTGACGAAAAATTAACAATTCAATATAACTTTTGGCTGGTTATTTGTCTACAATGATGTTAAGATTGGGTGAGTCTACATATAAAATATTAAGGCCAATAAACACATAAAATGGGAGGGTTCATTTTAAGACATAAGCATTATTTTTTAATAATTGGAATTTTTTGATCATTCAATAAGACAACCATTAATCTTTCAATATTTGACAGTTAGGGAGAGTTTGTATTTATTTATTAGAGCATAAAGATTATTTCTTTGTTCTTTTACGATCTTATCGACATCTAGACGTCATTTTGCTTAGTTTAAGGTAATAATTAGACATATGAATGTTTGTACGTTTGTATGCCTATATAATTGAATGTAACTCAAGCAATACAGTAAAAGAATTGTTGTCAATTAATAAATAACTTTTATTTATTTATATTTCCTTTATTCATTGGCAATTCTAATTTATACTAAAACAACAAAAACTTTAAGTTGGGTGGGGTTTTAGCGCTTGATCTTAAATCAAAAACAGTTGGATATTTATGTAAGTCTAAAGCAACTTTTTCTTAGTAAATAAATAAATTTTCAATAAATAATACTTTAAATGGATTATAAATCTTTTATTATGGTAATTAAGCTTGGTTTTACATTTTTTTTTTAACTTTATGTGTGATTGTTTTAACTTATAATCAAAAATTTAAGATTTAATTCGCGTGGCAAGATTAAAGTTTTTATTGATTAATTTTGATTTTTTTTTGTTTGCTTTACTAATTATTAACTTGGGAAGTCCAAAAAAGTGACAATTACTTTTTTTTTGGTGTGTATCGAAACAATCTTAAGGTAATAATAAATTATTTATAATTTTGGAAGCAGTTGTGTTGTATGGTTTCAAAGTTTATAGCTTCTGGGATTTTCCATTGAAAAATGTATATTACAATCAAAATTTTATATTTTTGTAAAAATTGAAAATTAATTTTGTTGTTGTAAGTGTTGTTTTTTACACTGACACTATGTAAGAAAAGGAATAGTTTGACAGTTCATACGCAGGAAAAAATCTGGGGAAATTTTTCTAAGCAATTGCCTTATCCTGTAGTACCCGTGGCGTGATGGTTAGTGTGTAGGACTGTCATGCTAGAGGTCTTGGGTTCAAACTCTGCCTGTGCAATCTAAAGTTTTTTGCACGGGTACTGCTCTTGCGAGGAGTTGACAAATTCTCCAAGAATAATTCTTGTCATGAAAAGTACTTTCTCAAATTAGCAGTTCGGATTCGGCTTAAAACAGTAGGTCCCCTACATCTCTGACAACATTACTCGCACAGAGGAATGGTTGAGAGTTGTAAGTCACTAGGCCCTAGTTCTCAATGGACTTTTGCGACACCTAATTTATTTTATTTATAATTGTCTTTTCCTAAATGTATTTGATGTCATTTTTTATATGAAATGTCAAAATTAGATAGAGAAATGTCAAAATTCAATACGTTTAACCTTTTCAGTATCTGCTTAGGATAAATATTTTGTAATAAAAACATTTTGTTGGGTTATTGTGTCTTCTAGCTAAAACAAATAAAGCGAAATCACTTTGGACCGACCAGTACAAAAATTATACAGGCAAGAGAACGTGTTCTCATCAACATCTTTATCGTACAATTATTTGGTGTGTTCAATGATTAGAGTCAATGAACGTAATTTAATGGAAAGTTTGAAAGCTAAAAAACTAAATTTAAAAATCAGGGTTGCGCAAAAAATAAATTCTACAAGTTCAAAGATCAATAAAGTGTCCGACAAAAATATTTGTATGTATTATTAAGATGTCGCTTCATGTAGTGTTTTTTTTTATATAAATTTGCGGTTAAATATTTTAATTTATCTATGGTTTGGGTATTTTCCATAATTTATGTCAAATTTTATTAATTTGTTTTCACAAAAAAATACATTTCTTTTTACAATATGAAACCTATTATAATTCGTAATGAATTTTTAATAAAAAATGTTGTGGTTTATTGTCATTTAAATAAACAAATTTTTGTATTGCAAACAAAATCTTAACTTGCTGTTATTTTGTTTAATCACAAACCAAAGCTTGTTTTGTTTCGAGTTTTTATTGTTAAAATAACCTAAATGCAAAGGATTTACAAAACTTAACAGTTGACATTGGAGGAATAACAGGTTCACACGTTTTTTGACACATGCAAATAAAAGTGGTTTGTAGTGAACTCTAATACGTCATTAATTTCAAACGTTTCATCAGCTTAGATTCTTAAAATATTAAATATACCGTTGGAAAAACATATATTTTATTTTAACAATGTTTATTTTTGTAATGCAATTTTTGTTTAAAAAAATTAAAAAAAGTAGTTTCATTTGTCAAATAGATTGTTAGAGTTGGCAGCACTTTTATCATATAAATTTCTGTTATAAATGACTTTTCAGTTTAAAATTAACTTTTCTTAATATTTTATTGGAATTTAAAATAATAAAGGATAAACTTACCTGATGATAACTGTCAGAAGTTGTATCAGCATTTGATCGATCGGCAATTTTTTCTGGGAAATTATGTGTCAAATGATCCCAAATTGATTCTCCCTTATCATCTGCATCCCAAGCACCTTCTATTTGATATGATGATGAAGCAACACCCCAAAGAAAGTCATTAGGAAATCGTCTCTGTGTAACTGTTGTAGCATCTCTAAAAAAAGAAAAACAAAAATTATATTAGGTATAAAATACTCAAAAGTTGAAATTACATTTTTAAAACTTAAACTTAAGAATGATAGGATGTAAAACGTGTAATAACTTCCGCTTTTGAAATGTATCATGGTTTTTAGTCAAAACAATTGACATTAGTTCATTCTTGGCGTGTATTACTTTTACGTTTTTTACCAAAAAAAAACTGCAACTGCATTTTTATAAAAGAAATAAGACCATGAAAGTTGGTACTGTCAAAATGACTGTTTAAACATCCGTCACAGAGATGTGTGTAGAGCTTAATTTTTGTTTTGGCTTCAAATAATGTACAAATATAGTCAAAATCAACTTGATAAGCCAGCTTGAAACATTCATTATTGTTTATTTTATTGTATGCAATTCAGAAGTTAAGTATAAGTAATAGTTTAGTTATATTTAATAGCTCCTTGAGGAGTATAAATGGCTTTTAAAAAATAACTTGCATTAACTTTTTAAAAAATCATTAAAATCAAACTTTTGTGTACTCGTACTCATACATATGTATGTACATATGTACATACATACATAGCTACTAAAAACAAACAAAAATCATAAAACAAATACTCGTACTCGAGTAATAATACTTGTATTCTAAGGTAGAATACTTAATGCCATTAAAAATCAAATGACTTTATTGTCATTTTCTTACCTTAACTTAAGTGTAAGAACATACATAAAACCTAATCGTAAATTTGGCTGTTTATTTTGTTCATGTGTACAAATAGAAGCATGTTATTATTGTTGTAAAACAACTAATTCAAAATAAATCAATTTGTTTGACAGATAAAGACTTGTTACTAATTTGTAACATAATTTCAAGTTGAGGGGGCGCTGCCTGTTCAAAAGTGTAGTGATTCTATCTCAATTATCATAAATGTATACTACTTGAAATTGCGCGAGATAATGAAAGCAACAATATATTCTTATCGATTTGTTTTGTTACTCATTTTTACTTTTCGTTTTTTTTTTTCAATTTCATTTTGCTGTCGCAGACCTTCATGCGCCATGTTATGTAATGTTAAGTTAAATATGCGACATTGAAATGTTTCATATAGTAATTCTGATTGTTAGATGATTTCATTTGAGATGAAAGAAAAAAAAAAAACTAAATCAATTGAATTTCATTTTAAAGGACATGTGTACATACATATTACATGATTTCAAACGATTTTAATGGTTATTAAATGGTTATTAGACTTTTGTATGTTTCTTTTGTGGCTACAATTAAATTAATCAAACTTAACGTAAACACTTGATGTCTATATGGAAGGTTATCTGCCTTGGACATGTGAGGGAAGCTATAAATAATAGTACTTATCCGGCTTAGGTAATTACTGTTGTTCATAAAAAAAATAACATCTATAATGTTACTTTAAATGGGAAGATTTGTGATGTTAAATGGAGGAAATGACTTCTGAATACTTTGTACTTCGCCATGATACAAACACTTAGAATTTTTTTTAATAAATCAATAAATGTGACAGAAAGACAAAATTGCGTTGTTTTTAAAGAAAAATACCGGTACCTGTCACACAACTATCAAACAATATCCGCTAAGGATAATTAAGAGTCTCAGCTGACAGTATTAAAGTTACTGTCAAAAATGCATTTCTGTTAGTTTCAGCTAAAAATTGACACTTAAGTTACAATTGCACTATGGAATGCGTTTATAACGGAGCTTAACAAGCTTTCACAAAAGCAACATTTGTTTCAAAAAAAAATATAAATCTTATCTTATTTTCATCAAAGTTGAGAGTTTGGCATTTTGAATAAAATGGAGGATTATATTGTCATTAAAATGTAAAGAATTTGCCATTTCTAAAGTGGCAGCTATAATTTTGTAAGCAATTGATAAATGTCACAAGCCCTAGCTGTTGGTTCATTCCTTTTTAAAAATGAATTTCTGTTCATCTTTATTTTTTTTATTTGAGTTAAAGCATATTTAAACAAATTAAGTGAAGAATTCAACATTTTCAACAAAATTGGGAGTGTTCCAATTTGATTCTTTTGAGGCAACTCATTTGAATGTGTAATCATTTTACATTTTTAAAATTTTGTCTCACTTCCCTTCTTGTTCTCGCTTATCTTTGTTCTTGATGGTTAAAAAGGGAATAAGATACAATGAAGGAATGTCAAAATGAGACATGTAAAAAGACTCCAATGTGAAAACCAAAAACACTCTATATGAAGATATAAATCCTTCGTACGTATCACCCTCCAAAACCCATTTGTTTACATTGTTGTATTTGTAATGTGGACGAATTCAACGAGAAAAATTGACGTGTTTTCACGCATACATAGACTCAACTACTGAGTTTTTAGGGGAAATTTCATAAATTAGAGGAGAAATTACACGCACACTAAGAATAATTTTAGCTTGTAGGCAAACCAAGATGTCTACCGAGGATTTATATCTTCATATAGAGTGTTTTTGGTGAAAACTGTCAAAGAAGTAAATTTATCTATAAATGTCAAAAGTGATAGTTATCGTCTTTGTTTAAATTACAAATAAAATATTTTAAAGTCCTCCATATACATCCATACATACATGTATTATTAACATTAAAATTAACATTTGATTCAAAAATATCTATTTGAATTTTTTGACATTTCTTAAAGATTTTTTTTTTAATAGAATATGAATGTCAAAAAATTAGGTTTGATTCATTTTGCGTGATATGATAAGAAAACGCACTAGCTATTACACCAGGGGCAACTGCATCCATTTACTACAGCTAATTGCTAAGTATATGAAATATGATGTGACCTTTTATATTTAGTTGTCGCTATATTTCATTCCACCTAATTAAAACATCAATATTTTTTTTCCCCAGATGGCAAAGCTCCTATTTTAATATGCATTTTATTGTACCTGTGTATTCATTATCTCAACAACAACAAAAATAACATCCATACATCAATTTCAAAACAACTTAAAATTCCTGAAACTCAACTGAAATAATTTTAATTTCAAAAAAAAAAAATACTATAATAACCGATAAAAGTATCAATTTAATGATTTATTTTATGTTTTGAAGCATATCAAATGCAGTATACTTAAGTTGCTATGTTGCTATGAATACGAGTATGCTTACTTATTGGGTTATAGAGAGCTTTTATTAGCATAATTAATTTCAATGCCTTCAGCTAAGCCACAGAGTAATTTGTCAGAATGATGTTGTTGTTCTTGTTTTGTTTTGGTTAAATATATTACTTGTATGTAAATGTAAAATTCATTGAACAGATATTGAAGATAATTCCAGTGAAATATAACATTAATCTGTTACACCGGAATGTAATTGACAAGTGTGACAATGTCAATTGAAACAGAGAAAAAAAAATAATCGAAATGTTTGAATTAAGTAAAATAAAATTAATTTTTTTATTGATTTATTAAAATTACTTAAAGTTCAATGATAGGTACAAGTGTTTAGATTTTAATTCTGATACACACCTGAACAGAAGAGTACATAAATCACAGGTTGTCAAAATTGAAAGTGTCAGATATTAAAAATGGCTGCTCAAAGTGACAGGTTTTAAGAATAATCATTAAATAAACAAAACCAGATGTAGAATATTATGTACCTACCAGTCTATCAGATAAAATTTCAAAATATATTAGAACTAAGCAAAATAGCAAACAACACTCTAATTATTCTATTTTTATCCTCACTGAAAAAATCACCTCACCTCGTGACTGCCAGCAGCAGCCGTATGAACATAGTTATCAATTGAATTATTATAACCCGCTCCTTCCTAGAAACTCAAGACTGCAGCGTGATGTAGTTTATTCAAGTTCGCAACCAGTTAAGATGTAAACAACCAAAAATCACACAGATTTAGATTTTTTTCTTTTTTGAATATGCTTGAAAGAAAAAGTTACATATACGCCGTGTAGCACCCAAGGTTTTATCTACTGCGTCACGTAATTCACTCGCTCGCAATCGCTTGAGTCTTATTTTGAATCCATTGAACCAATTCCAACTTCTTTGAATCTTGTTACATTTTAAATCACCGTTAAGTCCATTACCATGGAAGTTTATGTATAATACTATGCCAAGGCGTCCACTACATAGTAACATGTGTGTTAAAAAACAAAAGTACATCGCATGCACTGTATCACACCTTTGTATGTAGTTATTGCAATGAACTCTACTATTTTGGTCTTTCGTAACATTCTGCACATGCCATCGCTGGCCGCCACCGCTCTGCTCCAGTCTTGTTTTAATTACACTGGCAACAAAGTTAAAGTCACTGTCACAAAATACAAAGACTAAAAAATACGTATTTGAGTACTATAAGAATGCCGATCGACCTGATTAATGTTTTAATCACATATGTAGGTACATACATATTATTGCTTTTGATATTTTTTTATTAAATCAAAATTAAAATTATTGACTTTTTGGCATAACACTTGCTGAGCTGTCAATAACATATTATGGCATCATACATAAATTAATCTCAAGGTACATTTATTTTCTTGACCATCGAAATGTCAATCCTTTGTCAAAACAAAAATATAAGTAATTTTGACACGTGAAGTTTGCTGTCAGTGACAAAGTCTGAAATTTCGACATCTTTTCTGATTGTAAATTAAATTACCAAATATGTAATACATGTATAGAATGTGCCATCATTTATTTCAATGTAATGTGCGAATTATTTCCAAATCAACAACACCGGCCGCGGCCGTGATGAGCCGGTATGACACACCGTTATTTTCACCCAACTTTCATTTTCACTCAAATCACGAGTTTGTTGTTTCTGAAGTTTTTTTTTACAATCTGTTATCTAACGACGGAAATATTCGCTAAAATAGTGTGAATGTTTGTGTACACAGTATTATGAGGTATAAAACTACAAATGCATACTCTATGTACATGTATATTGTGGCAGTCAAATTATCATTTAGCCGGTTCAGATTTCAAAGATCTCAGAGATCTAAGATCTGAATGAAATTCATCACTTTTGCTGTCAAAAGATTGAGAATAATGTAATTCATTTATAATAAAACAGGGAAGGAAAGAAGGAGTCCCTTCATCTCCAGATCAATCAATCGGACAGGTAAAATCTTCGACTTTGAGATTTCAAGAAACACAAACTATATCTACATACGTATGTACATATGTATATGTATAATTGAATCCAGTTATCAAATACAAATCACCTAACTGACAATGTTTGTCGGCAGTAGCGGGCGTCGCGGCGATGATAAATAAGTGACGTGTGACCGAAACTTGATTTATTCAATCGTAACTTTATCTTGACAGACAACGAGTAACAGTTAAAATTGCTGAAGGTCAGTTCGGCGTGTGCGCTAGAAAGATAGCAATTGTTGACAAGTTCGCTGAACTTCCTAATATATGTCATTTTATACTACATTATAAAATTTAATTAAGATAAATGATAAATGCACGCTATGTGGGGTAGGATGTTGATTTGTTTGACGCGATAAAATATAAACTTTTTTTCTGTTTAAACAAACAAAAATGTGTTGAACAATAGAATCGACAGCAAATTATATAAAATTTTAAAGGTCAGTTTAACGGGAAATATTTGTTCAATTTTTTTTTATATGCTCTTATTGTTTCACACCCAAGAAACTGAGGAAACTAAAAGTAGGATATTGCAAAAACAAAACAAAATCTTGTTTGATTTTGTTTACCATCATTTAAATTTAAAAGAAACTATAAATAATATTTAACTATTTCTAGTTTTGCTATAAAATTGAAATTCCAGTTGATGTGTTATGAATGAATTTATTTGTGTATATTTTAAGGCAGGTTACACACTTCAAACTTTAAAAAATGAAAACAAAAAAATTAACAGTTCTTGAAAAGTCAAAAAAAAAATATATCAAAAGATGTATTCAAGAATTTTATCTAAATTTCTATTTAAAGAAATTTGTTAAAAGTTTCACAGCAACAAATTAAAGAAAATTCGTATTTTGTACTTCCAATATCACATAATTTCAAGTGTTTATATAAGGCTACCAGATCTGTTAGATTATAAAGGCAAAATGAGTTTTGTATCTTATATCAACTCTGCGTGTTTAATGTCTAATGTTTCCGGCTGTCACTTAATTTATTAAGTATTAAATGCATTTTTTCCATGGTGAGTGTATGTCGTTTAAATAAATTCAATCAAACACACCTAGCTTATTTTTTAATGTAGCAGTTTTGCACACTGACTGATAGCTGTCAACCGGGCTGTCAAAATATTATCGATGTGACTTAAGTTTATGATGAGTTTTTAATAAGTAAATATAAATTAAGTTAACTATAAGAAATGTAATTTTAATTGTATAGCCTTAAATGCAATTCAACCTACTAAGTGTCAAGAATATTACAAAGTGTATTCCTAATGATATACAGAAACATTTACACAAACACATGCATATTTGTATATACTATTCAATAGTAATCAATTAGCAATAATCAAGGAAATCTTAAAATACCTAATTGTTTTTTTTTTAATATTAATATTTTCTCTGCGAACCAACAATATTGATCTCATGGAAGTGGAAAAGCTATTTACTTGACATTAGTTACTATCCGCTCCCATTTAACGTCATTCAATCAAATCATCATTATTATGCATATCGGCTTTAAATATGATGGCCTGGAAATATTCTTAATTTAAGATTAATGATGTGTACTCAGGTGGGTTTTGGGAGTGTTCCATACAATATGTCAAATTAGAAACAATATATGTTTCAACCACCTCTTTTCCGTTATTGACAGGAAGCGAATTGCACAGATTGTAAAAATGTATCAAAAATCAAAAATAATGGAAAATGGAAGCTGAATTAGAACAAAATACATTCGAAGGTGTGGTGAATAAAATGTTTGAAAGAAGTTATGGTGAATACAATCTTTAAACGTTGTAAATGTGATTTGTGTTTTTGTATTGGGAATTAGGTTTAGGAGTCGTTTACATCTAATTCGAGTTATTGGTAATTCCAAACATTTTTTATAGGAAATTAAAAGAGGATCAGTTTTTGTACGTACACAGAACTTAACATCAAGAACGCAAAATTAATACACTACTGAAAATCGTATTAGAAATGGGATTACAGAAAATCGAATTTCAGGAGGATACAAAGTACAAATATAGACCGTAGAGTAACATTAAAACTAGCACTTAGGTACATAAATATAACAAATAAAGTTTTACCTGAGCTATGAGTAAGACGTTATTTAAAACAATATCATAAAGCCTGTATAACCAGCCTAAGCTATAGGCGGTGAACATTTTCTTTGCAGAAGAAGTTGTTTATTGTAGTTAATATGGAATTCAACTTTTCTTCTCTTCGATTTCATCACATGATGCAAGAAATTTGTGAGGTATTTTCATCTATACATGCATAAATTATTTTTGCTCATTCCATCAAATATAATTAAATTAATATTTCGTTAGTGAACACTTGTGGATCTGATTTGGAATTATTATAAAAATTAATTATACCATCAAATTTGAAATTTTGACTGACTGCGCAAAATTGTAGTTCATTTAATACGATAATAAAGCACATTATTAATTATTTTAATAGGTTTAAATAGATTATTTCGCTAATTTCAAACAATCTAAGCATAATTTGTTTTTTTTTTTTATTGTATTAAAGTCAAATTACTTAATCTTTTCACTTTATCGATTAAGATTCTATTGTTATAGAACCTTGACACTTTGACATGCATAAACGTCAACGTCAAAAATGGTTAGTACATGAACTATTTTAGACGCATTCAGTGGAGTACCACAGTTGAAAAACAGAGTACATATCGTCCCCCTTTTGCCAAAAAGAAGAATCTGAATATTAATGATTTCTCGTAGTTATATACATACATGTCTTCAAAGTACAGTTATAGTGCAGAAATCTCGCCAAATACTTTTCTTCTAACTAGTCACCTACGTTTTTTTCCAATTTTCCATTGAGATAAAAATATTCATACACCTAAAAAGTTAGTAGTTAAACTACATTATAAGGAACTGTCAATAAGGAAAACATATCGTGTGTAAATGAAGCCATTAAGATTATTATCGATTATTTAAAGTTTGGGTTATTTTATGTAATCAAAAAAAACCTACCATAATGACCGATTTTAGTTCTAGACTAATAAATCTAGTAACGTTAACTAGTTATCCCCTGAACTGAATAATATATAAACTAACATTTTTATTTAATTTTTATTCCATCAAAACAGGTACAAGAAACACTTATTATTCGTTTCAAATATTTAAAAACTATAAAATAAAATTTATAGATACTTACTATATCCTCTTAACCTCGAAACTTTCACGAGTTAACTAAATAATGTTTTTTTTGTAGAGCAAAAGTATATTTAAATGTATCTATTTTTGAGGATCTATACAATTCGTGCTTAAAGCTATTCACGTTTTTAATTTGTCTGTTATATTTTGCACGGGACACCTATATAATTTTGTTACTGTGTTATATTTTATTATATGACACCTTCCAGACAGAAAACATATTTGTATTTAGTTTATAGGAGCAATTAAAATGATACAAATAAAATATTTGATCACCAAAAAGGCATTTACGAAGATACGAGTAAGGTATGTCATGCATATTTATAAAATATTTAATTAAATCTTCGTTTATACAAAACAAAAATTTAAATAAATTAGTAGATAAGTAAAATTAGAAGATGAAAAATATACAAAATGGATTATCAATTTTCAATTTTAAGCCAATAAGTTATGCAAGAAAATGCAGGTTTGGTAAATTGTATACATGTGCATCCAGCCTTAGGAAATGTAGTTTAGGACACTCTGATAAAAATAAATGCAGTTGCTTACCGTTAAAGTTAGCATTACGTTACGTTTTTGACATAATATAGAAAAGTAGTGTTTCTTATTATTATCACTATTTTTTAAAAGAAAGGCCAGAGAAGTTTTTAAAATATATCATTTTGACAGTTATGATAGTTTATAAGTAAACAGCAGAAACAAAGAGTTAGTTTACAAATTATACAAAACATACGCACAAATAATTTAATATTATGAACATTTAATGTTTTAACACCATTGTTGGAGTTTCATTTGGGCTTAAATTGAATTAATATGCACATTTTATCTCATTTATATTCTCAGATGTGACAGCTCCTATGTGGAATGATTTTTGGAGTTTTATTTTGACTTAAATTGAAATAATATGCACATTTTTTCTCATTTATATTCCCAGATGTGACAGCTCTTATTTGGAATGATTTAAAAACTCCTGTGTTATTATTTTGTATTAATATTTAATTTACACATGAATTTCTTGTGGCCCAATCTGTTTCGAAAACTGACGCTATTATTATTTATAAATAATTTAAGAATTTTGAAACTTTAAGACCTTATAAATTTTTTTAGATTTCAATTTTAATTTTTTTTATTGGGTCTCCAATTCAATTTTAAAAAAACTCGAGCAGCAAAAAAAAACTTTTACTGCAAAAAAGATAAGATCAAATGAAACTGGGCCTTTATCGTATGCCACTTTTTTTTAAAATTAACTTAAATACAAATTTGAAATGAGATATGTTTAACTTCGTCCTTTTTGCTCTTTATTTCTGTTATTATTATTTTATTATATTAATATTTTCATGCAATGAAAAACCCGTATCCTTAATGTCAAAATGAAAGTAAAAGAAAGAATTGGAAACATCCTCTTTAATATAAAATTTTATGGTAAAGTTCCAAAATTCTTAAGAAAGTTAGATTTACGATATTAAAAAAATTATAAAATTTAGTTGAAAATTTTGAACACATGTTTATAAGAAGTCCTTAACAATATTTTTTGATTTTAAATACAAAAATGGAATGTTCTGAATTTGATTTTTGGGTGCAGTTGAAACAATTTTTTTTTAAGTTAACATCAAATAAGTATGATAAATAATAAATATAATAAAAACTTACCCAACGTTACTACAAGTTAATCCAAGTAAAGTGGCAATCAAAGCCAACAAAGTGGTTGTATTCATTTTGGTTTAATTAAAAACTAAAAATCTATATCACATAAATTTAATAGATTAAATATTTGTAAAACTTTCCGCTATCCACTTTTTATCCTTTGCAAATAAATGTCACTTTAAAAATGTCAAATACAAGAACACAGTCTTTTTCTGTCAAAAAACTAACCACTCTTAAAATTCCTTTTGTTTTTTGTTAGTTTTCAATTATTGTAAAAAAATTAAATTTAATTTTTAAAAAATAACTGTAATTTTAATTGCCCGCCAACTTTAATAACAAATATTTGTAAAAAAAAAATAATAAACAAAAAATTGTATCACGTTCTGCGCACGATCGATTGTCTCTCACCACAGAAGAGTTCTAAGCTGGTCACAGTGTTTTTATATCCTCGCATTCGAATGGCGCCTCAACAAACTTACCCCGAATCAATTCGAATTGAATAGAAATATACTGAACGAAAGAAAAAAAAAAGAAAAACCCAAATCCGAATCCGAATAACCGCTCGCTCACTCGCTACGTCAACGTCAGTTAAGAGTTAAAACACGTTAGTTAGCTAGCTAGCAGCTTCGCTTTAAGTCGTAGCCGTTTCGTATTTGTATCTGTCTGACGATATTGTTATGATGACTACCCTGCCACCCCACCATTGAATCACGATTGCTATCGCCCGCCAGAGTAAAGTCAGAGTGTCACTGCTAAACTCACTGACTCGGACGCCGCCGGCCGCCGCTCCGCGCCGCCACGCCATCCATGCCACCGCTGCTGACGCTGCTGGCTGTGAATCTGGATTCGCGGGGTAATAATAACACCTGTTTCTCAAGTTTTATGTCACACTCTTGTTAAAATCGTCGTCGAGGGAAAACACACCAAGCTTATTTTTTTGGTCAATGGGCTTTGTTCGAGATTTTTTAAAGTATAAACTTTTTGTTTATAAATAAAAGAAATGAAGATGAGTCTTGACCCAAGTGACATATCTGACGTCACTACTGAAGTTTACAACTTTTGATGATGGTATTGGATTAAGTTTTGGTAAAACCACTCATCGCACTTAAAATAGGATTAAGCATCTGATGAAGAATAATAAATACACAACATTAATAAGTTTTATAATGTTAAGGCAGATAATGTGTTATTTTATGTATATGGCCAATAAGAATAAAACAGCAACAAATCTTGTACAAGTTATTTACTAGTGTCGTGTGCCTATGACATTGAGTAGCTATTTTATCGCAATGTGTGAATGTCAATGTACAATGTCCCAAATGATGTTTTTCTTTTTTAATTCACAGATAAGAAAATTTTCATTTCAATAAATAGATGTTTTGTTTAAAATATATGCCAAAATAGTGAGTCTATGAAAAAGGTTGAATAGAAATTGTATTGGTTTCACAGATGCTCCAAAATTTTCGTTAGTGATATTTTTATAACGACCTATTTCGGGGCAGCCATTAAAATCCATTTATTTTTATTCGTGGTTAAGATGTTTCATTTTCAATAGCCCGTCATTTTGCAGCTGTCACTTTTGAATCTGTCATCTTTTGACATAAACATAACCTAAAATAGTTCAGATCTTAAAAACCCTGTAAGAAACGACATTTGACATTTCATTGTCGTTATTAAATCAGGATGAGGTTGTTCACTTTGTATATGAACCGAAGCTTTTTCGGCACTTATTAGTTTAATTAAAAATTTAAAGTAAACTTTTTTTTTTAATATGCTAGAACCTGAAATCCGAAATCCGGGATTTTTTTAACGGCTTATAACTAACTGAAGATTTATTTTTGAATAATTGTTTAGAATATAAGAAATTTCCAAAAAAAAAAAAATATTAAATTATTAATTTTGTATTCATATGTAAATTTAAATCTTTATATTTAATTTTTATCTCAAGCACTAGCTACAAAGCTAATTAAAAACAAATATATTGTAACTTGATAGATGGTATGTACATATATAATGTCCCCACACAAATAGTAGACAATAAAATAAATCCATGAAATTGAAACAAATTCCATTAGGGTACAAACTACAAACAAATTTGTAGACATGCCCAAGAACATAAATGTTGGTACTAAATCTACATTTTTGCAACTTTCAAATATCCGGTAAACTGGTACACCAAGAAAAAGTACAAATAAAATATTCTACCTCAAAGAAAAAAAAAAGCATTACTCACATCCATTAAACGGTAATTCATTTTTAAAATAAGTCACTTGCGGTCAAAAGTTAATTTGATTGTTTTGCATTAAGCTATTAATAATCTCAGTAAATATGTTGCCCACCGAGTGACGATAGACTTCCGTGTTTTATATTAAAAAAAAAATGAAAAAAAAAAACAATCTACATTCCATTGATCTCTAGCTGTAATTTTAAAATATTAATCTCTTAATTTGAAGCACGAGCGCATACTTAGGCGGGGAAAAGGTGCACTTTTGTGTTTTTAATCTACCCATGTGTAATTTTTGTAATCGAATAATTGTGTGAGCTTTTATTTTAAATTCTTCCAAATTGAAATCGACATTTTTGAGCAGTAAACGAATATGATTTTTAATTTCCTAAATGATTTTTTTCAGTTTTATTTATTCATTTATCGTTTGACAGCTCGTATAACTTATAAAAATGTTTCAATTGTTAGCTAAATATTATTCGTGTATGTGCCCTAGAATCCGTCAGTTGAATAGGCTTATGGGTACGTTCAATGCGATTTTCACTACTCTACTCTGTATCTGTACATTGAGCGTTCCCACGGTACCCTCAAGGTTGTATAACTAAAATACCTACTGATTAAAGGGCAATATTTGTTCAGCATGTGTCAGAATTAACCTTTAGAGTTTTCTGAAGACTCCTAACGGACAGTAACAAAACATATTCTCAAAGTTATACCACTTGAGAGAACAAAATAAGTTGTATTGTTTGAATTCTTTTAAAACTTACGTTAATTTGTCTGAACTTACATCATTTGATAACAGCTGATTCTTTAAAAAATTCTTACCGGATACATGATTATAAAAATAATAAAGGCTTAAATTGGTAACAAAGATGAAGTTTCAAATTTGTTTGGCCTTTTTTTGAAGGCGTGAAACCTTACGAAATAAGTACAAAACAGTTGTATTATATAAAATGATACTTATTTTGTTTTCCCCTTTTGTGTCACCAAATTTGGGACAAGTTTTATAATCCGGCATAAATATTTGATCGGTTCCTCAGTAATTTTTACAGGTGTTGAACATTCCCCTCTTAAAAATTCAGATAAAACGTAACTAAATGTCATTTAAAGTTATCTACTTCTCATGACAGTTGGGTCAACTGACAATTCTAAAAACAAAGATGTCTGAAAATTAGTGTTGGACTTAGTTTTCATGCATTGAACGCAGGGAAATATGTAGCATAAACGATCCCTTGAATCGCTCACTATGTAGCAAAAGTCTTTTTCTTTGATGTAGCGCATAATCAACAATTCTTGGCTTGTTGTAGGAAAAGTTGTATTTTATTAAACGTTTGGCGACTGCAAATTTTATCGCTGCTTTCTGGTTTTTCTCTTGTTGGTCGATTATCAATATCAAACTCTTGACTTTGCAGAAATGCTATTATTTTTTGTAGGCTATTTTTGCTTGAAATTTAATCTGCTAACTCTGACAGTATAAAGAAACAAATTATCTACAGCACTACTTTAATACCACTTTATATTTTGCAGAGCTTCAGGCGGTAACACAGATACTCCATATAGGGTTGGGGTGAAATACTGCATGGATCATAATACTGTATTTAAAATACTGTATGTCAAAATTCTGTATTACAAAATTCTGAAGGACAAAATTATGTATTTATAAATTCTGTCCTTAAAAATGATGTAATTTTAACATTAGACATGAGATCCACCAACGAATGAACGAATATTCGTCCCTGATGACATTTCTTCCACATGGCTTTATTCGTTATTACAGATACACATCAACAAAGATTAGAGTGAAATTTTAAGAAGTGTTGATCGTATGTACACTTAGTCCAAAAACTCTCCGTACAGCAGCCTAATTTTAGTGTTTTTATGAAAAAAAAGTACTAGGAATAAATGTAAAAACCAAAGTGGTAACATTGAAAAAAAGTTAGTTTCCACCTTCACCAAATTTAAAAAAATTGTGATTGTCATTTTCAAAAACCTGCTTTTAATATATTGTTATAGTAAATATTTTATTTTGGACTATGTGTATGTGGAATGCGAATTGAGTTTGACTATTCGTTAAGATTAAACTTCACGACAAATAATTTGTTTTCTTAAATTGCTCTTATTTTGACAATGAAAACAATTATTTTATTACCTTAAAATTAACTTAAACTATGTTTAAACTCTTTTGTTTACAATTTGCACACAATTGAGATTTATAAATTGTTTAAAATCACATTTATTTTTTCATTTGTCGGCCGTTGATCGCTCTCATGTGAATAGTCCTTAAGTAATTTTTTTCATGAACATATCAATATTTTAACTTTTTGTTTTTCCTTATATATTGTGTTTTTATAAATTTATATAATAACTAGCTGACCCGGCCACGCGTTGCTGTGGCTAACATTTTTTGTCAGTATTATAAACTATTTAAGGGGAACGGTAGGCCATTTGTAAATAAAACATGGAGGCCTTCATGCCTGATTTTCTACTACCGTTTCCGTTTACAATGAAATTATTATTATCAATACAAAAGAATTAAATTTAAAATGTATGGTAAATTCACAAACGTCAAATTTTTTGGTAGTGATTAGGCAACACAGCTTTTTTGCGATGCTGATCGTTGATCAGCTGATTACGATGCGATGCTGTTTGACAAAAAGGTGTACGTTTAAAAACAACTTTTGCTTTATGATAGATGTGATACTAATAAAAACTCTCATTACAATTAAAATCTGGAGCCACACATTTTATCTCCTCTAGAATTTTTCTCCAAAATACTGACTTTGATTTTCGGCCGGCAATAAATTCACGTTCATATTTTAATCTGGTTTCTATTAATAGTTTAATTTGTGTGCTGGTAAAATACTCGTATTCCCTGAAATTCATCAAATTAATTAATTTATAAACAATTTCAAATTTGTTAAATACTTTCCATTGTTTTTTTTTCCAAGTCGCGTCGGCATCTATGTACATACAACTTATCAAGAAAATTCTTGATGCTTTTTTTGTTTATAATGAACAATTGACATTTTAAGTGATGCCAATTTATTTGCGTTTATGAACGTGCTACAGGGATGATCGCAAATCATCTCTGCAGTGATGCGTTTGTGAATTTACACGTATTATTATTTTTATTCAAGTTTTTACCAAATCAGTATATTACAAAGTTTTTAGTAAATAACATGTGACAATGAAACTTATAAATGAGGTAGTGCAGATAGTTTAAAATCATCTAACAATAATATTTATTATTTTAAATTATAAATGCTTTTAATTTCGCACTAATTGGTTAACAATATTTTTGGTTAATCCGTCTTTCGCTATCGCAAATAGGTTCGACGGATTTCCTACACGTGAACATGCAACATATAGCTGTCCATGCGAAAAACACGGATTTTCCAAATCTAAACCACACATGGACACAGTTTGGCCTTAAGACTTATTTATAGACATGGCAAAAGCTAAACGAATTGAAAGTAACCTTCTTAAGTGCATAATAGAATCTGAAGTTACCATTGGAATACGTGGCAACAGGAACACTTTTCCTTTAAACTTTCCATTTAAAATGGTTTCTTCAAGAATATTTCCGGTGATCTTTTTCATGACCAAACGTATACCGTTGCATATTTGGTGGACTCACATTACGGAGGAGAATAATAGGTGAAGCAATCTTTAATCGAAAATTATGTGGTGACATTTCAGGTATATCTTCTGAATTTAAAAATTCAATTCGAAAATGTACACTATCAATTTTACTAATTTCGTCAACATCAACATTTTTAGCTGATAAAATAGCCCGATGACTGAGCCAGTTTGTAGTACCTGTGGCATGGCGGTTAGTGCGTTTGACTGTCATGCCAGAGTTCTTGCGTTCAATCCCAGCCTGTGCCATCCAGAGTTTTTTTCACGGGTACTGCCTCTTGCGAGGAACTGACAAATCCTCCAAGAGTAATTCTTGCCATGAAAAGTGCTTTCTCAAATTAGCCGTTCGGATTTGGCTTAAAAACTGTAGGTCCCCTTCATCCCTGACATCAGTACTCGCACACAGGAATGGTTGAGAGTTGTAAGTCACTAGGCCTTAGTTCTCAACGGACTGTTGCGCCACCTAATTTATTTTTATTTGACTGAGCCAGTTATGTATGATTCAATTAATTTCTCCGTATATCCGGAAAAATACTCTGAATCAATTCATTTTTTTCCTGAAGAACAATGCAGAAAATGTCTGGCAGTTTAATGCATGGCGTATTTGGTTGTATTATATTCACTATAATATGAATTAATTTGTATACTTCAGTCTAACTAACACGTTACTACAAAATAAATTTAACCTATACCTTAGCCTTCGAAACATGTGGTGGTTATGCTAATAAATTGTAGCTTATATCACATACAAGAGAAATATTTCTTTTTTCTGTGCTTATGTATATGAAACGATAGGAAGTTTGACATAGCGTCATAGCGCCATCTATTGAATACCTACTCAATCCAGTCAAAAGATGTTACCATCTGTTACAATCGTTTGGAGCTAACAAATAATTTTGACTTTCAAATAATATACAAATAATTTCCAATAAAATAATATTGCGATCATAAATTGAGATGTAAGCTATCCTATCTTTCAAGTTGGATCAAACTGCACACGGTGTACAAATTTAATTAAAATCGGTAAAGTAGATTAGGAGTTCGTCGCAGACAAATATCGTGACACGTAATTTTTATATATATATTAAGACTGCATGCATTTAATGTTTTATCATTTTAAATATGTATTATATTTAATTTTTATAAAACATTTGTTTTGGATTTTAAAATAAAAAAATATTAAATCAGTACTGCCAAAACAGAACTATCAAAAACACACTTTTGTTATGATACAATATTTTTTGGTGAGAAACTCGGAGTTACAGTATTATGACATACAGTGGTTCATACAGTATTTTGACATACAGTATTATGACAGTGTTTTTAAATGCAGAACTTAGGACATTAGGAATTATGACCATGCAGTATCATACAGAATTCTGGAAAACAGTATTCTGACCTACTCCCTATTGATTGACTTGTTCGAAACAGAGTTAAAATAACACGTCTGAAGTATAAACATGTATGTCCAAAGCAAACAAATTTGTTCAAACTACTTCCCCTTTAACAAAATTCTATACTCGGACCTGTTTGTTTAAATTTAAACCCAAATTCATTCTTTCATCTAGCCACTTAATTTTATATTAATTGCACAAATCAATGTTTGTATTTATCTTCTTGGGTTTTTTTGGAAAATGAGTTGTAACAAAACCGCACTAAAACTGGTTTATATTTGTCACAACTTACAAATGTATCTAGTGCAGTTTTATTCTTAGCTACATATATGATAATTTTATTATTCGACGAAAGTCTTGGGTGATTCCCATCCTCATCTTGTGGTTATTTAAGAACAAGTTATTAACAAATAATATGTACTCTAGGTAAGTTCTTTGATTATGACTAATACGTTTGAAAATATTCCGTTGTTTATTTTGTTGAATAGGATTGACTTAAAAATTACATTCATACATATTATAGATACATAATAAAAAAGAAATAGCCTAAAGGTAATTTAATGTATGGTTGATTATTGGTTTTGGAACGCGGACCAAACTTCCTCTCTGTGTCACTTTGAATTCTTTTATTATAATTTAAAATCAATGAACGATCTTGACATTGGGTTGTGCAACGATTTGAAAGGCAGACAGGTACCTAGATACTTATTATTCTTTTTCTCGCACTTTATAATAATAAACCAGAAAGCTATTTTATGATTGAGAATATGTAATAAACAAGACAAACAAAGTAAATGTATGGTTTCAAGAAAGTAATTTTTGACTTCCTTCTGACCTCAGAAAAAGATGGAATATTTGATAAAAAAATCCAAACAATAAATTTAAACTTATTTTTAATACTCTGGTAGGACAAAAGTTATTACCACCATTGACGTGTATTTTATTCTATTGACTTCACAAATGTCAAATTATGAAATTGAAATTTGCCGCCATTAGCAAAACTTTTATTTAAAAAACAGTGTTTCTCAGCTCAAAGATCTAGAGGAGTCTCGGGCCAAGAACAACACCCGACGTTTCTTTAAAAGGTCGAAGCAATTAGCTTCTGGTTTCAGAACCGGGACACAAGCTCTTCGAAACAGTGAAGGAAACCTTGTCACCGAAGCACAGGGAATTGTAGATGTTTTCAAGCAGCACTTCCAACAGCTGCTGAATGCGCAAAATGTCGAGCAAGATAATGACGAGAGAGAAGCAAGACCAGTCAATGAAATCCCAGTCCCACCCCCCAGCAGAGAAGAGGTAGAAAGAGCCATCCAAAAGCTAAAAAATAACAAGTCCGCCGGGTCGGATGGCATACCCGCGGAACTCTTTAAACATGGAGGAGGTGTTTTGATGAACCGCATGCACCAGGTCATCACCAAAGTGTGGGAAGAAGAATGCATGCCGACTGACTGGTCGATAAGCTCCATATGCCCCATCTACAAAAAAGGCGATCCGATGTTATGCAAAAACTACCGTGGCATATCCCTGCTTAATGTTGCATACAAAATCCTATCCAACGTACTGTGTGAGCGTCTTAAACCCTTCTGCAACACAATAATCGGCACGTACCAGTGTGGCTTTAGGCCAGGCAGAACAACGACAGACCAAATATTCACACTGAGGCAGATCCTGGAAAAGACCAACGAATTTCAAGTCGAAACCCACCATCTTTTCATCGACTTTAAAGCTGCTTATGATAGCATCCACCGCCAAGAGCTTATGATGGCGATGTCCGAATTCGGGATCCCGAACAAACTGATCCAGCTGTGCCGCATGACGCTAAACAATACGCAGTGCAGTGTGCAAATGGGTAACAGCTCATCCGAGTTATTCCAAACTTGCGCAGGGTTTAGACAAGGAGATGCGTTGTCATGTGACTTCTTCAACATAGTCCTGGAGCAGATAGTGCGTAAGGCAGGTGTGAGCACGGAGGGCACTATCTTCAACAAATCCACCCAGCTTCTAGGCTATGCGGACGACATAACATAATCGGTCGATCCAAGAGAGCTGTGCTTGAGGCCTTCACAGCGATTGAAGAACAGGCGAAACTAGTTGGTCTTGAAGTGAATGAGGACAAAACAAAGTACATGTTATCAACAAACAAAGCAACATCTGTCCACCGCCTAGGACAAAACGTCACTGTTGGTAGCAACAATTTCGAGGTAGTTAAGGAGTTCACCTACCTTGGAACAAACATCAATCCCACGAACGACACCTTAGTGGAGATCCGAAGAAGAAATACCCTAGCGAACCGCTGCTGCTTCGGTTTGGCCAAACAACTGGGTTCAAAACTCCTCACTCGAAAGACAAAGTGTCTGTTATACAAAACTTTGATTTTACCAGTCCTACTCTACGGCGCCGAGTGCTGGACGATAAGTAAAAAAGGGGAATTGATACTGGGCACTTTCGAAAGAAAAATTCTTCGACGGATTTTTGGTCCCGTATGCGACGATGGCGAATGGAGAAGAAGATACAACCGAGAACTGTATGAGCTGTACCAAGATGTGGATGTAGTCCAGAAGGCCAAGAAAAGACGACTACATTGGCTCGGCCACATCGAGCGAATGGACGACAACGCTCCAGCCAAGAAAGTCTTCTCATCCCAGCCTCCAGGTTCAAGACGACAAGGAAGACCGAACCTACGGTACAAGGACCAAGTGACTGCGGATGCCAGAGCGCTTGGTCTCGGTGACTGGAGAGTGCATGCGAGGAATCGTTCACGATGGAAGACTGCAGTATCTCAGGCTGAGACCCTTCATGGATTGTGAGCCGGATAAGTAAGTAAGTAAGTTTTTTTGAGGCCAATCATTTTGACGTTTGATCACTCCCACTTGTATTAAAATAAAACAAAAAACACCTGCGTCTCATCCCTATCTCTTTTCAATCATAAAGTGAAAGAGAGATAGAATCAGGTATAAGCCGTCAAAATAAGTTGCCCTATAAGAGTTCAACATTGACTCTGTGTCATTTTGTGTGTATTCTGTGTCATCAGCACACTCTTGTTTGACAAGTTTGAGTGTTTTAAAAATAGCAAAAACATATGAACCTAAGTTGTTTACTTGTTCTGTCCTTTAAAACAGTTGGCTCCCTAACATAGATTTTGACACATTTGACAATTTGTGAGTAAATTCAATTCGTATTCGTATTACGCTCTCGCTAAATGGACTTATACTACTAGAATTTTTGGACATGCACCTGAAATGCAAAGGAAACACTTAAATTATCATTGAAATAACTGAAACATGCGTACCTAACCTCTTTTATTTTTTAAAATCCCTTAAGTTTCCATGAGGTAAAAAAGGAGTTTTAATTTTACATTTGCTTTCTAAAAAACATTAAGTATTGGTGACTCTAACCAGAGAAAGGAATACCCTTGAATTAGTCATGATTCTTTAAAAAAAAAATTTCCATCAAAAATTAAATTAATTCTTTTACAATAATTCAAGATGGGCATAAAATTCTCAAAGTATTTTTAATTTTAACAACATTTCAAGATGGGTGGAAAATTCTTAAAATATTTCTGAACGTTTGGGTATTTTAAAAGATTAAAATTTTAATTATTCACTTCATTTTAATTATATTAAATCATAAAACAATAAATTCTGAATATTTATTACAATAAGAAAATGTATTTTTAAAATTCCTAAGTGTATTTAATATTTATTTATATTTGATTTATACCTTCGATTGTTCAATGGTTAGAGTCCTTTTTAAAAATAACCCTCTTTTGCATAAAATATAAAGTGAATTTTTTCTTGTTTTTTATTCAAATAAATTTAATTATATGTATATACAGATGGTGTGTATTACAAAATGCATAATTTTAAAACAGTTGACAAAAAACCAGTTGATGTTAGTTAAATCTTGAATCAATATTTCCGAGAGACTTTCCGCAGCCATATTGCCGGTTACACATCACATCAATTTATTTTAAATGAATTAAAAATAACTCCCGTTTTTTTTTTAATTTCAATTGTATTTTTGTAAATTTGAAAAAGAAAAAAATATATATAAACAAATTTTTGTCTTCAAATTCAAACTTTATGATGTGACATAAGAAGGCTGGTAAAGAAGGTTAATGGTTATTAAAAATTGTTTTCCTTAATTAAAAGTAAAATTATTGAATTGTGTATTCAATTGTTTTTAAGGAAGATCCTTTTGAATTCATGGAATGGCATGGAACAGGTCTTTAGAATTTTTACAGTTACAAGCATACTATAAGAACATTTGATTAAAATTAAGACTTTTTTTATTGGTCTCTGAAATGTACCTTTTCAAAATGAATACAACTTGGATGTTATAAGAAAGTTTTTAAAGGCAATATTATATCCTTTGGAATTCCTTTGGTGTTCAGCCACATCAATTTAAAAGTGCCTTCTATTTTCTTTTACTTCCTGATTTTATTTAGGAATGCACTCTGAATAAGCAGTTATTTCTGCCATGTCATAAGTCATGAGGGAATTGACGAAAACAACAAAATTGCAAGCGGTTTTTTTTTCATTTATATTTTAAAAGTCTCTAAATAATAGCAAAAGAATAAACTACTTTCAAATCTCGTTTAAAACAAATTAAATAATTCAAATAAAACATTTCATTTGTGATTAATGACTTTTAAAGTCTTTGGTGAGCCAGCTGTCATTCAAACATATGAGAATTGTTAGTCCTAGCATTTGACACATAAAAACTAAACAATGAAGTTTTGCATGCATACATATCTTATTTCTTAAAGCTTCTAAATTGACAAAATTAAATAACTTTAAGTGATATCTAGTAACGTTTAGTAACTATTTTACTATGTAAGTTTTTAAATGCAAATTCTCATCTAAACATTCAGATGACATGATCCTTGTTGCCTAAAATTATTTGGTAGTCAGATCTAATTTGCGTCCAACTACGTAAAAGTACTCAGTGACATTTGGAAATATCAATATTAGCTTCAAACAAAAATGAACGAGTCTAAGATTTGTGTAACAGTATAAATACCCGTGTTTGTTTTGGCATTCTATAAATAGTATAGTAGAAAATTCCCAAAAAAACTCATCGGCAGTAGCCAGATTTTTGTATTAAAAATTGGTACAACTGAAAGAAGACCTGTCGGAATAATAATAAAAAAAACACAAATAGAAGAAAGTTTTGTGAAAATCAAAAGTTAAAATTAACTTCAGCGAAAAAAAACTAACTTAAAATAATAATAAAAATTAACTTCAGCAAAAAAAACTAACTTAAAATAATAATAATAATATACCTAATAATATAATAATGGCGGTCGATTTCAAAGTTTTAACCAAACAATTTGACATAAAATAAAAATTTCAAGAAAGGGGTTTGTTCGTAGACTACTACAATTACATGTGGTGTTGAAGCGAGCTTGAAGCTCTCCTCAATTCTTTATATACCTGAATTGATTTGAAATGAGCTTGATTCGACTCGATTCCGGTCGGAGATCGGAGTCGAGTCAAAATTTGTGAAGAAAAACCTGTGTGGAGGAGTTGGGTTTACAGATAATGAGTTATGGTCTGTTTATTTGCATGTTTGTCTACAAAAAATATAGTTTTCTTTTAATCAATTTAAAAAAAAAAATTGCTCATGGAGTAGGTAGCATATTCTTATATGGTGCTGAACTATTCAGTTCTTCACTGTTTAACACGAATCAAACTGTCTCACTTGCACTTCATAAGAAACATCGAAACACCTTTTCCATTTTAGAAAGTGCTGTCAAACGTAATCATTTTTTAATCTTCTTGTGCGGTGGAAACACCAAAAAGATTTATTTAATCTTAACTGAGATAAACCTTTGGTGGAAACATAGCAAAACTGAATTATCTTTTCTATTGTTTTCTCTTGCAAAATAAACTCAGTTAGTCGATTTTCATTAACAAAACTAAATAATATCAACAGTAAAAGATTGATTTTTTTCCCGTAATGGAAAACACATGATTCCAAATGCACAACTACTCAAATAACACAGCCATCGAGATACAAATGCAATATCAATCGTACCAATATTTGAGAACGAAATCACATAAGATCCATTCGAGACTCGTATAAATACCAAAAACCCATCCGTAGTAAGATTCTACTTTAACTTTTATCGGTAGTATTCATACTGCGGATATTGTTTTTGTTATTCGTGTAAAATCCTACTATACTATTGATAGATTTTCCAACAAAACACGGGTAATGTTGTCAGTTTGTGTTTTGCGGCATTGAACTTATCTGGCTAATCAGGTTTTCTGCCGATACATGAATACGCTTAATATTTCAAAATGAAAGACAATTTTTTTAATACGAAGTGTGAAAAACGGTTTGTGGAAATGGAAAGTGTTGTTTGTGCAACACAGATGATGAATGATGATGATGAAATATTCAGTGTGAAAATGTAAAACTTAATTTCGAAAGATTGTTTAATAACTCATTGCTATTGGTGACAACTTTTTCCCGATTCCTCTTTCAATTCCCAACCTTGACCAAAACTGCGAATTGTCAACTAGTTGCTCAAATGTTGTTCCACTCTATATAAATTTGGTAGTTTTGGTCAGAATGCTCACGAGAAAATACAATAATTTCCACTCCTGATAATTTCTACCCAAGAAATTTCTTTGGGCAGAAATTGGTGGTCGGTCATATTGCGCAAATTTACTCTTATTAGCATTGATTGAGTGGTAGACAATTTTTTCCAAGAAACCATTCCATATTTTTTGGCAGTTTTTTTCTCCCTGAGAGAATTTCAACCCCACTCTTCAAAATTTGATAGGCCAACAATTTCTACCCAAAAATATTGGGAATAAATCTAATTTACATATAGTCATATATCATATTTATAAGAATTCTCTAAAACACCTGGAAAAGTATGAATAATTACGCAGTGCAAGGGTATTTATTAAAGCTCCATTCAGCGATGCGTTAATAAATATTTAAGAAACATTTCCCATTATACGAGTATCTATAATATAATAACTTTATGTAAGAGAAAGTACTTTTTGTGTGAGTTTGAAAATTCTAGAAACCTCTAAACTATTTTACATATGTTGGAATGACTCTTTATTTGAAGTTACAAGTTTCTTAAAAATATTTCTTGGCTTTCGTGAGAAACTTTATTGTCTGCAACCTAAAGTTCCTCCAAGTTTGCAGCAACTAAATTGCTTTTCCTAATCCCTTAAACAACTTGAAACAAATTCTTCTTAAGTTCAACAAGGGTATAAATATAAGGGCAAATTCATAAATCTTAAATTATTTGCATAGCAATTTATAGAAACAAAATCACATCATTAAAAAAAAAAAAAAAAAAAAAAAACCAAACATAATAATAAGTAGAAAAGCCATTTTGACATCTTCATTAGTGATGTCAAATGGAAATTTTATATGTATTTTCACATTTTTTGAAATATAAAACTGAGAGCAAACAAAAATTGCTCGGTGAGATAGTTGCTTACATTAGTTGCCGGCAATTAAAGTTCCTTAGCAAAATCGGCAATTTAAGTGGGCTGTAGTAGTGGCTTTCCAATATAAGTCAATGGTATTAGACCGTGAGCAACTTTAAGTTGGGTAGTAAACCGAAAACAAAATAGCTTTGAATTCAGAAAAAGAACTATTGTATAAGAGCGACAGCACTGATCATAGCATACTTTTGAACAAAATAGATGGCGCTCCCTTTTGTTTTGGTTTGCAGGCACGTGCTGGTTTGACAGTTCGACTTCATTCATATACATCGTTTACAATATTTTTGTTCATTTTCTCAGTAAAGTTTGTTTATATTTTCATAATTTAAAATGGAATTATTTTCAGTGAAAAGGTATAAATAATAATAACATAAATACCAAATTATAGAACTAACACAGCAACTTTTATGAATTTTATATGTAGGTACACCGAGGGCGAACAATTCACCGACGATCCAAGCAAAGAAGACGAAATTCTCCAGAAACTCTTGAAAAAAGTCCAATCACGAAAAAGTACCCAAAGTATTGAAACTTCTAATAATGTTTCCGATATCCCAGTCGTCAACGAAAATCAACCAGAATCAGAAGGAGAAGAGGAAGAGGAAGAAAAAGAAGAACAAACAGATTCCGCAAAGAAAGCTAAGTTATCAGATGAACCGACAGAATCGACCAGCGATGACTTTCAAGTGCTCGGCTCAAATGTGTTCGACCGCAAGCCCAAAGTCGAAATGGTTCTACCTCCTTGGTTGGCACATCCAACTGTCATTGCAACGAGTATTGTTGAGTCGACAGAGCAAGAGGATAGCTCGGTACATAAGTCTCCTTACCTTTCCGAACATGTGAAAGCATCACTCAAGGAATTATCCATTGACAATTTATTTCCCGTCCAAAAGTCGGTAATTCCTTGGGTCCTTACAGCCCACTCAAAACCCTACCCCTTTCGTCCAAGAGATATTTGTGTCTCTGCGCCGACAGGTAGTGGCAAGACCCTTGCCTTCGCTGTGCCCATCGTTCAGTTGCTAGAAAATCGCGTTGAAAAGAAAATCCGTGCTCTCGTAGTACTCCCAGTGGCTGAATTGGCCCTGCAGGTCTATAAAGTCTTCAAAAAACTCACAGAAAAGACAACACTTAATGTAGTCATTCTGTCGAAATCATTTCCATTCCATCTGGAGCAGCAAAAGCTTGTTGAATCGTACAAGGGAACATTTAACTCCAAAGTTGATATTGTGATTACAACGCCTGGTAGGCTAGTGGAGCACCTGCATGCCACAAATGGATTTTGCCTGAAGTCCCTTAAGTTTCTAGTCATCGACGAAGCAGACAGAATTATGAACCAAGTCCATCACAACTGGCTGTACCATCTGGATAATCATGTCAAAACCACATCGGATATGTTGCTTTCTGGACGGGCAGCCCCTTTGTGCATCAATGAACTAGAAACGTCTGCTTGCAATCAACCCCACAAAATGCTTTTCTCTGCAACTTTATCACAAGATCCTGAAAAATTGCAAAGTATTCGGCTTTTCCAGCCTAAGTTGTTCACATCGGTTCTAACTAAGCTCGATGTTGGTGAAAAATCCACCGATGTCAAGTCTGCAGAAATTCGGGATGAATTCATTGGCAAGTACACAACACCGGCTGAGTTGACTGAGAAGTATTGCATAACCGAGAGCCGCATCAAACCATTGACACTTTACTCTCTTATCACCGAGAATAAATGGACCAAGTTCTTATGCTTTACCAACAGTGTGGAATCTTCGCACAGGTAACACAGATTATTTTAAGTCCTTCTTCCTAAGTCTACTTTTATTTCGTCCATAGATTGGCGTATGTTTTGAAAATCCTCTTCAAAGACAATCTGAGCATTGGTGAATTATCAGCAGGCTTGAGTGGCAAAGTACGTACGAACGTCCTGAGCTCCTTTGCCCGAGGAAAAATCAATGGATTGATATGTTCTGATGCTCTGGCACGTGGTATTGATATCCCAGATGTTGACATTGTGATTTCCTACGATCCAGCAAGACATATCAAGACCTACATCCATAGGATAGGAAGAACAGCTCGTGCTGGTCGGCCAGGAACAGCAATAACTTTGCTAACACAGAAGGAACTTAATAGTTTCAATGTAATAACTCTCTAACTTTAGCTTTTCGAAACAAAAATAAACTAAATATCATTTCCTTATTCATTTAGCACACCCTCTCTGAAGTTGGCAAAGTAATAACCGAGGAAATCAAGGTGGCAACCAACGTCGAAGAAAGCAATGCTAAAGTCTATGCTTCAGCACTTGAATCACTGCGCAAGAAAGTCGAATCAGATAAGCACTCGAAGATTATCATTAAAAATATTGCTAAAGAAAAGGCTAAGCTTGTCAATACGAATAAAACTAATATGACATTGATGGAGAAACTCCAAGTGCAAGTGACGAAGAGAGTTTTGCAAGGAGCTGAGGCAAAAGATGGCAATATTCTAGTTAAAGAACGTAAAAAGAAAAATCCAATGAAGACGTTTAAAGAGAAAAAATTAAACAAAGTGGCTAAAGGTTCGCATACAATTGGAAAAGCGAAACAGAATAAAAAGAAATGAAACATTTTCTAATTAAAGTGACCGAATAGTTAAAATAAAAAACGTTTTTATTTTGTTATAAAATTAAATAATTTTACAAAAATATCAATGCCAAGCTAATTTTTTAATTGAAGTTTTGGATTTTTTTTGTAGCAAATCAATAGAAATTTAAATCATAATGATTTGGTTAAATGTTTGCTTCAAGATATTTGAAACTTATATACATGTACAGGGTGGCGCACGACAGGCAAATTTAAATCGGTCATGAATTCATTTTTTACTGTTGTTAAATACGGTGTTCTCCTGGTAGATTTTAAATAAAGACAAATTCAGTAATTTATGTTAGTACTTCTTGAAAAAGTGCATT
The DNA here is from genome assembly GCA_951509635.1 of Eupeodes luniger. Taxonomy (NCBI): domain Eukaryota; kingdom Metazoa; phylum Arthropoda; class Insecta; order Diptera; family Syrphidae; genus Eupeodes; species Eupeodes luniger. The sequence goes on along the minus strand of OX608074.1, from coordinate 46,472,856 downwards.
TAAACTCCAGATAAGAGCTTATACATTTTTTGAGCATGAATACCGCTTATTGGTTGACACACTAATTAATTTATTAGAAAAAAATTCAAAAAGATTGGTCCTTCTTAAATACTTAACGTTTTATTATTTTTTTTAATTTATCCAAAATTTTGTCGTTCATGTTTGTAACGGGAATATGGAATTACTAAAAGTCTTTTTTAATTAATATGTTATTACTTTACTAACGCATTCATAGCCCAGTAAAAAATGACAAACAAATTATTTAATTTTGGAAGAGAGACCGTAGGCTCGAAACTCGTTTAAACCTTCCTTTTGTCATTCTGAACTTTGTTTAGAAAGTCTCGTGCTTCCGTCTTTAGTTATGGCCTTTATAGGTCGTGAAAAAATAATATTAACTCCTATTATAAAAATTGTCAAGCAAAGATACGATGTTATTGCCCCAAACATTTTTCAGCCATGAAGGCATAAAGTACGTAGCAGAGTTGTAAAGACTGCAGTCTTTTTGGGACTGCATTCAATTAAGTCGCAGTTAATCAACTAATTTTTTGAATGTAAGTTAATACTGCGACTGGGAAATTTAACTGCAAAAAACCAGTCAGCAGTCAGTACTTACTTTCTGACTTGGCAGTTAAAAAAAGCAGTTAATTGACTAAAAGTTAATTAACTGCAGTTCTTTTAACTGGTTTTAGTCTTTTTAGTCAGTACAAATTCATTTGTACTGGGGTATTAGAATTTTTAGTCAGTAAGTCTTTTTACTGCAGTTAATTAACTTTAAGTCAATTAACTTTTTTTTAGTCTTTTGACTTCTTTTAGTCTTTATAAGTCCAAAGAGTATCAAGAGTACGTCGTTTGAGAGTATATGTAAATATAACAATAAGAAATACATCTGTATTTCTGTTTTTTTTTTCAAAAAGTTTGAATACTGATGCGTTTTGAAAACGCCTTTAAAGATGTTGTTCAGATTTGTCATACATTCATGTATACATAGTATGTATATGTATAATATATTGTTGTAATAATTAAATAATATTTTGGTTTTCCCAAATGATCTGATATCATTGAGATATGCTGATTATAAAGACTAAAAGAAGTCAAAAGATTAAAAAAAAGTTAATTGACTTAAAGTTAATTAACTGCAGTAAAAAGACTTACTGACTAAAAATTCTAATACCCCAGTACAAATGAATTTGTACTGACTAAAAAGACTAAAACCAGTTAAAAGAACTGCAGTTAATTAACTTTTAGTCAATTAACTGCTTTTTTTAACTGCCAAGTCAGAAAGTAAGTACTGACTGCTGACTGGTTTTTTGCAGTTAAAGTACTTTTGTAAGTTAAAAGACTAATGAAAAAAAGTCTTATTCGTGACTTAACTGCAGTCCCAAAAAGACTGCAGTTTTTACAACTCTGGTACGTAGGACTCGGCATTTTTCTGGGAATAAATAAATAATATAAGCCTTTAACTATTTAAGTAATCTTCCACCAAACATGCAGTAGCCCAAGATAATATACGTGTGTCTTATCAAATACAATCATTTTAAAGATACGATTTAGAACACCGGGAATCAAGATATCTTCGGTATGCTGCAAAAAGAGCTCAAGTCCACTTTTTTGTGAGTTCATAGTCTATGCTGTGTAAAAAAATCCCATGTCTATTTACATGAGTTTTGTAGTTACATATGTATAAAAACAATTCAGTCTATGTCCAAAACATCCAAACGTGTCGTGCAAGAAGGTCTTAAGTGGACCTGGGTTTTTCTTGCACAATTTTTTTCTATTATCTATATTTTTACTGCAAAAAAAGCTCATGTCCTCAAATTCAAATATTCCAGCAGAAAAAATATTTCATAGACTACTTCAAAAGTATGTAGTTATGAGGGGGATTCCTAAAAGCCTTTTAAATGATTTCATTTGAATTTACTCGTAAGGAAATGTTCATTATTAAATGTTCTCAATGTGAAAAGGTTGAACTTTTAACTTTACGTAAAAAAATGAATTCTTCAAGTCGAAGTGCTGTTCTACTACAGCTTGCATTAAAAAAAGGTGGTAATTTTGTTTCAGAATAGTATTTTTTTTAATTTAAAGCCAAAATACCTATAGGACATTCTGATGAAAACCGTGATATAAATTTGTGCATTCCCAGTATACTTCAAAAGCTTCAAAAGCAAATTGCACAAAATCAAATAATCAATCAAAAATCTTGACCTTTTCAAACCTTTGATGGTGAATATCTTAATTTGAGCTATTTTATATTATGTTTAGATATTCAAGAGTCAATTGTTAGATGCAGCAAAAAGAACATGGAAAAAGAATGGGATGACTCAAGAAATGAGCAAAATTTTTCAGGGGACGACGATGATCTGGATTATATTCCTGAAAACAATGAATCACCAAACGACGCCTTCTGCTTTTTCTGGACAGAAATTGATGGTAAAAGAGGTAGCAATAAAATTGGTTCGTGCTTGTATAAATACTTGTATCAACTTTCACCAGAAATAAAAGAAGTGTCTCTTTTTTCTGATACCTTCAGTGGCCAAAATAGGAATACAAATATTTCAGCACTATTTCTCCACTTAGTTCAAAACTTCAAATCTTAAAAGTCGATAGCATGCACAGTTCTATCGAAAAGCAAAATGTTCCAGTATACACTATTCAAGACTGGCTTACTATATTCCGACTCGCACGCTCCAAGAGGCTTAAACGCAAAGGAAGTCCGTATAATATGTATAACCCAAATGAAGTATACTGATTTTCTGGACTTATCAAAACTATCGGAGATTATAACAAATACAAATTTGAACGAAGGTGGAGTTAATTGGTTGAAATAAAATCTTTAAAGCACCAAAAGATTAAACCTGGTGTGATTGAATACAGGTACGATCAAAATGACACCTATACGGAAATTCGGATTTTCGGTAAAGGTAGGCCCATAAATCTAAAAGAAGTCAATATCCATAAGGTTTATAAAAGCAACCTTCCTATAAGCATTCAAAAGAAAAAAGACTTAATTAATTTGTGTAAATCAGGTGCTATCCCAGATGAGTTCCATAACTGGTATAAAAGCTTAAAAACAAGCAAAGCTATCAAAAATCTAGCTCAGATGTTGCAATGAGACCAAGCACCAAGCACACCCGAAAATGTATCGAAATATTTCAAAGAGAACATTTGTTTACGGAAAATGTTTAGAGCTTTAGAAGGTACACCTTTCCTCGAATCAAATCTATTAAAAAAAACAGATAACCTTCTCATTCTCTAATTAAAATATAGTTTAGTACCTAGCGGTAAATATTCAATACAATTTTGGCAACAGGGATTTTGATCAAAAAATGGGCATGATTTTAGACCAATTTCAATACTTCCTTTTTATCAAAAGTTTTCAAAAAAGTTATACAAACCTAAATTAATTGTTATCTCCGGAACAATTTTTTTTTATCAAAAAAGCAATCTGGATTTACGACAAAAATGTAAACGGTTTTTCAATAAAGGCGGGTAGATGTTGAAATGGAATAAAACAAGCTGTGTGAGGTATTAACAAAATTATTTTTGTATTTGAAAGGCGCATGAATGCCATTAAGTGTGGAATATGACATCATTCAAATGCCCGCCTCGGCTTCTTACGGTGGCACGGATCCGAGTGGTCCAATTTTCAATGACTCTTCCGCACAGATCCGGTTGAATTTGAGCGATGGCCTGTGCTATGTTCACCTTTAGGGCAACGGTCAATTGTGGTTTATTTGCATAGACCTGCGACTTCAAGAAACCCCACAGCAAAAAGTCTAGCGGGGTGAAATCGCATGACCTTGTGGCTAATGCACATCACCCTTGCGAGAGATAACCTTACCCTTAAATCGTTCATGCAAAATGTCAATCGTGACGTTTACTGCGCTGTTGAGGGTGACCGCCTCGCCAACGTGTCGTTTTCAAAAAAGTACGGACAAATTACGCCGCCGGCCGACGGCGTTGTCTGTCATGAACTTTTAGCTCCTGGGACAGTTGGATCTTGAACGGGTGTAGGCCCAAGTCCCGACGCAAAATTCACCATGTTGAAGTCCACGAGAGGCCGAGTTCTTGTGCATGGCGAGGAATAGACAGCCTCGGGTTCTGCTGTACACTTTGACGGACCGCGGCGCTGTTCTCGGCCGATCTTGCGTTCCTTGAACGTACGGGTGTTGGCTGATTGTTTACTGAACCGGTCGTCTCAAATTTGACCACCAAACGTTGAAGAGTCGACTGTGAAGTGCCACCACGTCTACCGTAAAATTGGCGCAATGCGCGCAACGTTTGTTTGTTTGAGCTGTTCAATCATATGATTTTAGCTTTTCATAGGACGGTTGTGCAGTTTTTACTCAAGTCCCAAACCTTGTCAAAAGCTTGAGCAACATCTAAGAATTTAGCCAAGCGTACTTGTTTTTTTCTTTTAAGTTCCTTTTCCACGACATCCGTAATTCGATGTACTTGGTTTTGTTCTATTATTTTGCTGGCAGAATGCACTTACAGTTTTTCGAAAACTGTTGCCATGATTGGTATACGTGATATTGGTTCGTAAGATGTAACTGCTGTTGGTAGCTTACCTTCTTTAGGTAAAACAATGACTTCAGCAATTTTCAATTGATGTGGTACATTTCTTAGTTCAAAATTATAAGACTTCAAATAAAAAAAAACAAACTTTTTTTTTTAGAAAATACATGCAATTTTATTGTGTAATCCTTTTCTTCTTTTTTTTTCTAAACAGTTTTTCAGTTAACAACTTTGCTTGGTGGAATAATTGTTTCTTTTTAAATATATTTATATATATATAAATAGTATACATATAACATACATGGAAATCTTTTTAAAATACATATACTTTATAAGGAAAAAAAATATATATCAAATCATATAACTTATTAGATTTAAAAAGAAAGAACACAACAAGTTCATCTCTTTCCTTTTCTATTTTCTTTTTTTCGTTTGTAAAAATGTTTTGGGGCTATAAAATATATAAACGGATTTTTATCGATGTAGTTTTTGAATTAAAAAAAAAAACATAAAAAGAATTTAATAAGGCTTCATTTTTCTATGAATTATACAAAATTTAATCAAACATAATTAATAAACTACACCGGATCGCGAGCTACAAAAATCCATAGCTATTTTTTTGATTTAAATACATAAAAACAAACAGCTCCTCTTAGCTATGTTTGTTCGTTTAAGCCCCATAACAAATAAACTCCTCCATCAACGGTAGTTTGTTTTTTGTTTTTCTTATCATTTTATTATACTTTTTCGTTTTTAATTGAGTTAACAATTTATTGTTTTTTCTTTTCTGTGAATTAGGAAAAAACAAAAAAAGAATACTTAACAAATTGGACACACATCACAGCCTATAGAATGTACAATCTTCTGATCTCACTGATGACCACCAGAAGGGAGAGAAAGGCATCTTCTTTCTAGTTCAACTAGAAATCAATACCTTTCTCAAATTATTCAATATTATATGTATTAATAATAACAAAAAAAAAATACGAGAAAAATGATGTTAAATAGTTTTTAACAAAGTGTGTCCATTGTTAAATAAGTTTTGTGTTTTTTGTTTTTATTATTATTTTTTGTATTCATTTATATGACCCTCGCGTGCTAGGGAGAATCTTAAATGTGCAGAGAAAAATTCTGCAAGTCTTATATGCGCGTTGTAGAAAACAAACAGTATTTTTTCATGGACGTATATGATCTCGATTGTCATCATATACAAAAAATGCAGTCTTTACAAAAGAAAAAAATAATAATAATATTAATAATTTAAGTTTAATAAAAAAAAAAAAATGTGAGAGCTTCGAGAAGAAGAGGGTAGTAGCCTTTTGCGATATTTATAAATCGGGTGTGGAGGGTAAAATGATGCATACACTCCCCCGTTTTAGAAACTAATTTTTCCCCTCTTTTTTTTTGTTTGTTTTGTTTTTGAAACAAATTAACTTTTAGAACGATATGTTGATACTTAGATCGTTTGGAGGAATGCAGCTATATCAGGATTGGTATTTGCTACAGCAGCGAATTTATCTGGATAATTTTCCCGAACTTCTTTGATCATGCCCAAGGCATTCTCGCATGTCTCATCATCGACAAACTCCTTCTTGTAGAGGACGTGGATGGCGATAGCGATAATCTGCTCTAGGAAGCTGACAATAGCTTCACGGCTCTGGATATAGAGCAGCTTGAAGCACTTGAAGATGGCAGCATTCTCATCAAAGTCTTCTTTGAGTGGAAGATGTTGCAAGAAGACTGGCAGCACTTGTTGCAATGGAATCAAACTGCAATTGGTCATGATTAACCGAGCAATTGCACCGCAAATGTTATCCAAAGCACCTGGTTTTGTTTCTGTTGACACTGATTTTGAGAGAGCAGTAAGGATTTGAGGGAACGATCTAAAATGATACAAGACAAAATTTTAAATGTTAACTTTGATTACTAATTACTTTGAGAAAAAAAAAAAACATACTCATAGGATTTAGCCTCAGAGTAGAGCACCAACTCTCCAATTCCAAAGACAGCATTTTGTCTAGCTTGATCAAATTCATCGGATAAACCATCAAGTAAAATTGGCAACAATGTGTCGAAGTAGGTTGCCGAACATGTTTGCAAAGGAGCGAAACATTCAGCAATGCAACCATAGGCGAAGCAACGTTGCGATTCCAAATCTTCGTTCTTTTTCGCTTTTTCCTATTAAAATATCATAAACAAACAACAGTTAAATGATAATTGTAAAATTAAAAAAATTCTTCTATTTTTCTTACCAATTTCTGTAGAATAATTGGGCAGACTCTTCCAAAGAACATGGCAAATTGCTCTGGACGCATTGCCTTACCAAACAGAGGGATAATATTACCAGCCGATTCGACAATAGCCTCATCGTACTCGCTCTCCTCGTTCTCATCGTCACCACCAGCACCTCCAGTTGGGTCATCGAATTGGCATGCAACCTTGCCCAAGAGCACATCATTGATGCAAGCGAAGATGGTATCACGCAAATCATCATTGGGAATAGCCAATTGTTTCAAGTCCTTCAACAAATCCCCATAGCCCTCGACTGCGGCCATAACCACCGAAACTTCTTCATCGTCGCGAATGATTTGTCCCAATTTGGGGATCAAAATCACAACAGCATTCGACACACCCTGCACGTCCTTTTGTTTGTACAGGGCCAGAATGAAAGTAACCAAAGCATCGATGGAAACTTTGCGGATGTCTTCTTGTGGATGGTCGATCATTTTGTAGACATTCTGATAGGACTGTTCGAGGTATGGAATGAAAGCAGCACCACTGTGCAAAGCGAACTCCTTCAAAGCCAAAATAGCCTCCTCCTTCTCGTCCAAATACGAATTCTCAACACTGTATCCAGCAATGTTGTCCAGATCGTCATCCTCTCCTTCGGACAATTCAATGTCGATTTCTTCATTTTCATCATTTTCGACAGTGGGCACAGGCAAATCGTCGTCCTTGAAGTTCGGAATAACCTCCTCGGTTGACAAAATCGATTCGTAAATTCTTTCCATGATCTTAGGGTAGACAGCTCCCATTTCTTCGTGGACAACTTCAGCCAGAGAAGCAATCAGATTGTACAAAGCACGACGAACATCTGGATCGTCAGCTTCGGCCAGTAAATTCAAGGCAAAGTTCATTGTGTCAGTGGCTAATGGCATGAAGTTTTCACGGCCAATTGTTCTTGCAATGGCGGCCAATGTGTCAATGGCCTGTGGTCTCAACGAAATGATATCTTCGTTTTCGGTCTTGACCAAGTACATTTGGAGGGTTTGAATGAGTTGATTAAAGAATGGCAACATGTTTTCTTTAGCTGCATTTGCTGCAGCTGAAACAGCACTCAAAGCCAATTCACGCAAACGAACCGAGTTGTTGGGGTCCAGAGCTTGGAAAAGCCTTAAAAACAAAATTAATAATTAATTCATATTTTATTAAAAACACAAAGGCAATGAACGAAGGTGTTTCAATTCGATTTGATTCTTACCTGTCCATCAACAAGGGCAAATGAGGAACCAAAGCATCTTCAAGATTCTCGCAGAATGTTTCCAAGGCATAGAACATACGATCGATGTGTTTGGGTTCAGTACCACCGCTCTATAGATAAACGCATCGAAGAGAGAAAAAAGGAAGAATATATTACTCGTTTAAGACTGTTCTAATGGGGAAAGGGACTCAAAAGCAGCGATTGATGTGATCATTTTCAAATTAATCTTTAAATTTATACAGAAAATGTTTTCTTTGTTTGTTTTTTTTTTTTAAATTTCATTACATAGTTTTTTATTCAACCAAGGGATTAAAAAACTAAGGAAACATAAAGACATGAAACCAATTTTACAGGAAAAAATAATTAAATATAGAAAAGGGGTAATACAAAGTTACACAAAACGGATATGAGTTGGAAAATTGCGGCGCCCATCAAGGAGATGCCGTTCCTTAGTTGGGTGAGAAGGTGCGTTAAGGGCATCGTTTTAACCACCTAACTTGTTGCCCAAGGGTTAAAAAAAGGCGTTGTAACCGGGGTCTGGCTGAATAAGTGGTTAAATGAGAACTAAATACTAAAAAGGGATTCACGTATCTTGACATAAAGAACTACTGTCAATTGGTGTAAGGAAATTGTCAATAAAATTAATAGAGTAAGTTCACAAGCCATGTGTATGAGGTTTTCCAATAGGGACCTGCTAACTTTGAATAAAATTCGTGAACACACCCTTTCACTAGTCACCGAATTGTCATTGTCAATTTATTCAGTAAACTCACTATAGAAATGTATACGAACGTCTGCAAATTAAAAAAGTTTCTGCCGCAATGCGGAGAACTTTAAGAGCGTTAACTCAAATGTACGGTCGTAATTTCTTGCCCTAGTAGTAGTCTACATATTCGTTGTGTGATGTTGTCGTGTCAGTGAGACAACATGTTGGTCAAAGTGTCGAAATTATCGCTGCCATTCAGGCGTCCGTGCAAACGATCCAAATCAGTCAATTCCACGGTTGTTCTCAGACCACATTATGGCGTATTTTGTGTAAAGACCTTGGTTAACACCCATTTACGATCAAGCTGCCTTAAGAATTGAAGCCGATGGACCATTTGAAGCGAAGCCGACGTACGTTCTCCGATTGGGCTCTGGAGAAGATTCGCCAAAATTATGAATTTCATCCCAAGATCATTTTCAATAACGAAGCTCATTTTTGAATCTATGGGTTCGCAAATAAGCAAAATTGATCTTGATCTTTGCTTCTTGAAACAGAACTTTACCCACAAAAAAATAACTATTTGGTTCGGTAAGCATGCCGGCAGTACCCGTGGCATGGTGGTTAGTGCGTTGGACTGTCATGCCAGAGGTCTTGGGTTCGATCCCTGCCTATGCCATCTAAAGTTTTTTTCACGGGTACTGCCTCTTGCGAGGAATTGAAAAATTCTCCAAGAGTAATTCTTGTCATGAAAAGTGCTTTCTCAAATTAGCCGTTCGGCTTGAAACAGTAGGTCCCCTCCATCCCTGACAACAGTACTCGCACATAGGAATGATTGAGAGTTGTAAGTCACTAGGCCCTAGATCTCAACGCACTGTTGCGCCACTCAATTTATTTATTTATAAGCATGCCGGCTGGGTTTTTGGGCCATATTTCTTCGTGGAGGATAACGATCGTCGATCGCATTATCGCACCGATTATTCTTAACTCGAATTTAAAGATATGGACTTGGAATACATGTGGGTTCAACAGGATGAATCCACAAGCCACGTGAAAAAGAGGACTATTCGGCCGAAATGTGTGGCCGAGTCATCGAAAATCAGGTCCAACTAATTATGCGCGGCAAAAATGAATGCGGTGGCCATATGAACGAACTCAAGTTTCATTCATTAATGTTTTAATTGTTTCTCAAGCCGATAATAAAGTTTTTAAAAGATCTCAAATGGTTTGCGTTTACAACAACGATATCTATCGCCATAGGTCTTCAATCCTGCCTATGAGTTTGAAAATAAATTCGTGCTCGAAGAAAGGTCAATTTGGAGTATTATACTAATGAAGCCTTGTACGGAGTACAAACCTGATTAGTCATTTACCTTTTCTTGTTCCCATGCATCAGAAATAAATTGCATGTTGAAGCTGTAAGATAGTTTGGTCAAGATGAAGGAAAGAATGCCTTTCTAAATTATTTCTCAAACTGGACAAGGTAGGACATTTAAAGAAAAAAAGAAATTAAACACTATTTTCTTTCCCGTTGTCGCCGGCAACTACGATAATGGGTATTGTCATCATATGCAAGGTGCATCAGAGATATCTTTAAGTTAAGGAAACGATTCTTGCAGGAAGAATGCAAATTTGTTTCAGTACTAGTACTAGTAGTTAGTTACCAAAGAGAAATGGTCTGCCAAACAGCGCATTTACAGTGGATTGCTTTTTTCGGTGAAGTAATTTCTACATGGTTCCATGTATGTACGTGGTCGTAAAAAATGGAATACGTGTTATCAAATTCCGTGAAAGGTTAGGTTAGGTTAAAGTGGCTGCGGATACAAAAAAAAAAAACACACACTTAGGCCAGAATAAAAGGCCCATTGTGATACCACATGAATCTAGAGAATTACTTCCTACTAGTCGAACCATTTTGAGCTTTTTATAAAGCGAAGGAGATATCTGATATCCTTTTTAGCTAGTTCACTGGGATCATCAAAAGAGTATTCTTCCAGATGAAGTTTGCGTCCTAGTGAAAGAGCAGGGCAGATGCAGAGGAGGTGAGAGATTGTTTCTTCTTCTTCCTCATCCATACAGCTCCTGCAGAAGACATTTGAGGCTACACCAAGTGAAAGGGGCTTTGTGTAAAAAAAAAAAAAGTTTAGATGGGAGTAGCGACAACTTAGGGCTTCATCCGTCTTTATGTTTTCGACAGAACGGTTAACGCTACAGGATGCTGTTAAACTAGTTTATGCGTCCGGACTTGGGTCGAAGGAAAAAACTAAGGCGTACTTAGTTCGAAAAGATTAATTTCAATATCATTCTACCAAAACTTCAACATTTACGAGGTGTGATCAAAAAATAAGGTGACTTTTTATTTTTATAAAAAAATATTCATTTATTTATCGAGACGTCAAGACACTTCTGAAATTAACTTTTGGGTATTGCCTTGAGCTTCTTTAGGGGTGCAGCCTTAATCTTCTTAATCGTGGCAAATCTTCATCCTTTCATGGGCCTTTTCAATTTTGGGAAGAGGAAAAGTCTGGTGAATACGGTGGCTGAGGGATGCTGGAAGTACTGTTTTTGGCCAAAAAACAGTGCATTATTATGTTTCAAAATCCATGAATTTTCTTTCTACATTTCCATCCGTTTTTTTCTTATTGATTCATGCAAACGCCGCATAACTTCAAGGTAATACTCCTTGTTTACCGTACGCCCTTGTGGAAATAATTCTTGATGCACAACGCCAATCAAAGAAAACTATGAGCAAAACCTTCACATTTGAACGAACTTGACGTGTCTTTTTCTCCTGGACTTTTCCATTGGGATGATTGGGCTCTGGTTTCTACTTCATAACCATATACCCATAATTCGTCACGAGTTATAACCCTTTTGAGCAGATCAGGATCATCATTGACGTCGTTCAACATGTCTTGGTCAATGTTCATGCGGTGCTGCTTCTGATCCAAATTAAGCAAAACAAGAATAAATCGAAGAGTACGCAAACATAAGTCTAACCTTTATGCCTCTTACATAAAAACAACACATGTTATATAGTCAAAACTGTGAACATATGATCGTGACATGTGCGCCAACACAAAAAAAAAAACAAATTAGAGTGTAAAGAAATTCAAAAAGTCACCTTACTTTTTGATCACACCTCGTATGTTAAGAAAAATGTACGAAAATATTGTGTTACGTTTACGTGAAGGTATAGAAAATGAGGGCATCTGAATGACGTTATTTTTTTAAAACCCACAATCTTTCGAAATTTATACAAAAATATTTGCTTCTTTTCTCTTTTCAACGCTGCAAGATTCGTTTTTCTAGCTCAATTAGAAACTGAGTTGCTATTTTTTAAAAAATTCTTTCCATTTCTCTGAGGCACCCGGTATTCGTTGTAGACCAGTGTCGTACATAAGACAGCGAACTTGGTGCAAGATCATTAGAATGGATGGCATTATAGGTAGGCCATATCTGTTAGAAAAAAAATGCAGTCGGTTAAGGTTATTTCAATTTAGGTTGGATGCTATAATATAGTAATATACAAGGACCAATATTTTGTCCCGCTTTTTTTCTGGCAGGTAAAATATAACAGATTCTGAAGTCGTCGTGACTTTATCTTTGGTTAAGAAAGGATCACAAGTAGTTTTCAATTTTAATTATTATAAATAAGTTGATTTAGCAATTTTCTTTTGCAGAAATAGAAGAACAAAAACTAAATCAAATAATATTTCAAGCAATAGTTGCATAGAAACTTGACTGGGTAAATAAAGTAACACAACACCAAAAGCAAATCGAAAACATCAACAAAATTTCTAAATAAAAATATAAATATACATCAAATTAAAACAAAATAAACTAATTCAAAGCTCCGGTTACAGTGCTCCTCCACATCTCAAATTGTTTTTAAAGATTACTTTTTTAAGAAAAAAAAAATGATCACATCGAACAAAAATTGGAAAGACAAAATATATAATTATAATTAATTTATATTTTTGTCAATCATCATCATTGTTAGTTGTCTTATGTTTTAACCCAATTTGTTAACAGAGATTTTCGTTTGATTTGAAGACCACTCAAGTGTAAAATTGAGTCACTATTTGCTTTTCCTGAATGCGCTGAAGCTGAATTCTTGTAAATAGTGAGGGAAAACAGCTTTGAATAAGTCACGATAAAATAGATATGCGACAGAAATAAAGAGAGAGAGAGAGAGAGAGAACAAAAAAAAAGATAATAAGGAAATCAATCAACTTACCCTCAATTCATTGCACAATTGTTGTAAGAATTCAAATAGAATTGGTAGAATTTCAGGTGCGAATTTTGTGATGTCCGGTTGCAAATGTTCAGAGAATTGACCCAATGCAAAGAATGCAGCATTACGAACAATTGGATTCAAATCAGTGATTCCCACTTTAACAATATTCAACATTGTTTCAAGATATTTGTTGCAAATGGCCTCAGAGCAGCCTTCAGCAATGACAGCCATGCTTAGGAAGGCAGCCTTACGTGGCAACGGATCGCTACCTTGTAGGGCTGGCTCCAAAAGCTGCAATAGTGGGGGGATGAGTTTCTCTGGGGGAACATGCAGTGCCAGCAGATCCATTGTCTGTGTTGCAGTTGTCATTGGGTTGGAATTGTCCTCACCCAAGAAGTATTCTTCATCATCTAGTTTTTTTTTTTTTAAATAGGGATTAGTATTCGGAAATAAAATAAATGCATTTTTATTCTTTTACCATCAGCTGATTCTGGTTCAGTGGCCATTAAATTGAAGACAACTTGAATGATAGGTTCAACAAGTTTCTGCTTAACAATGACCTTCTTCTTCAAACGCACCAACCAACCAATGTAAGCTACAGTCTTCACACGAACCGAACTATCCAATTGAGTGTTGTTTGAAGCCTCCAAGCAGAAGTCCAACAAAGCTCGGATGTTTGTTGTCAACAACTTTGGGGTGTAGTCAGCCATGCTTTCCAAAATATCAAAAGCTTGAACAAACTTTAAACATACAAAATAATGAGTACCATCTTCAAAAAAAAAAAAAAAAAACAAAACAAAATGCTTTTATTATTTTACCTTGTCAGAATCTTGGACGGCAAAAGCTTGAAGAGACTTAATAACCAAAGGAATGGATTTCTGGTAAGTCAACTCAGCTGTGTTGTGACCCAAAATGAATGGCACCAAATAAGTCATGCCCATGAGAATGTTGTAAATCACTGGAGTAGCCATGTTACCACTAGCTTCGGTTGCAACCAAAGCAGCAGTAAACATTTCACAAATAGATTCCATGTGAGCGACAAATTGTTCAGGTGCTACATCGGTTAATGTGGCAAAGATCGATGAACCCAATTCACTTTGTTTTGGATCAGCTGAACTACAATGGCTGTAGACAAACTGCAAGACCTCTTGGATCCATGAACCTTTCTTATCGGCTTCGTGACGAATCAAAACTCCAATAAATTGAGCGATGGAACTGCGAACTGATTTTTCTTGTTCCTGCATCAGGGCATTGAGCATTCCCTGTTTGATTCTGTATTAAAAAAAAAAAAATAAAAACAAAGTAATGATTAATAAATGATGAAAAAGAAATTAAATTGTTTTTGTATTTCTTACGCCACTTGTTGTTCTGGAGCAATTAGCTGCCAATTGCGAAGTTTTCCCAAACGTTTCTTCAACAAAACCGCCGAGTATTGACGGATTTGAGGTTCCTTCGATGACACTACTAGTTGACATAGTGCTGGAATAGTTTCAGGATGCTTGTAGGCTTCCTGCAAATCAGCTGTTGCCTAAAGAAGAAATAAATTATAATTTGAATTCATTAAAAAAAAGTCTCTTTCAAGTAATTTCTTCTTTTTTATTTTAGTTGGGCTTTTGTTTGTCTTGAAATGATTGAAGCACCTTTTAAAACCCAATCAAAGATACGGCAATTATATTCCATGTGGTGTTAACGCTCCTTTGTTGCACTATTTGAACCTATCTATCCCTTCACTTTTCAACTAATATAAAGAAAATTCAAATTTTCTATTTTTAAAAGCAATCGTTTCAAGAGAAAACTAAACAAATCACCACGTTATGTTTATTTACCTATGATTTAGATTCTTACGACTCAACTAAAGGGGAGAGATGGAAATGAGACAAAACAGACACACAATAGGTAAGTAGGTACCTCTACCTCTGCCTATAGAAAGAAAAGCGGCATTTTATTTTGCAAAAAAAAAAAAAAAAACAGCCCCCATTTTAGAAACGACGACAAGCAGCAACGTATTGTTCTTGTTGTTGTTGTTGCTCGAGTAATTTTTCATTTTTACGTAAATGACAACAATAATAAGTTTTCGTGGGAAACATTTGGCTGTTGAGTCATTGCGTTGAATGAGTAAAAATAGGTAATTGTAGTGCAAAATAATAGATAACTGTATAGAATATTTCTGTCTTTTGTTATTGTTATTTTTTCTAAATCCATAATGTATGATTTCATTATGATGTTAAAGATGATTTCTCAGGAAGCCTCAGGTAGTCATGTACAATCAGAAGGATTTATTTTACTTTACTTTTGTTAAATTAAAAAGATGAGTAACTTCCGGCATCTGCAGCATCTCGTTTCAAAGAATATCTAAAGATATATATTTATTCTGTAATTGAATGACTTTTGTACGTACATACCTACATACGCATATATGTACATATGTATGTATCTCGGTTCAATTTTGTGTAATTTCGAAAATATTGTTTGTAGTTCTTTAAAAAGTAATATTTCAGACGTGTCTTTGATTCAATTCTTTTCATGTGTTTATTTATGATATTTAATTTTTAAGAATAAGATCAAAGTATCAATGTGAGGCCATTAAATTTTAAGCAACATTATATTGATATTACTAAAAATATAGAAAATCTCGCTTTCGAAAAACTCAAAATTCCATCGCTTAGCCTAACTTATATTCCCAAAGACCTTTTTGTATCACGCCATTCTGGGTAAAACCATTTTGAAGCGGTAAAAATTATAACACTGATCGAAATATTCGTTAAAAAAAAAAGAAGAAAAATTCAAGTATCACATTTTCAAGTGAGCTCAAAAAAGATTTAGATAGGTATTATTTATTGCGTTAAAACAGTTCGCCACAGAACAGTTTTGGTCTTCTTACAAACTTTTTACCACCATGGTAAACTGTCATAACATGTATAATGTGGTAAAAAGTTTGTAAGAAGACCAAACTTAAAGAATTTGCACCACATTATACAGTTAAGACAGTCAAACATGGCGGCGGAAGTGTGGGGGTGCTTTTCCTGGTTTGGTGTTGGTCTAATATTCTGGATTAAGGACATTATGAAATCAGCAGGGAACATAAATATTCTGGAAAATGTAATGTTGCCGTATGCTGAGGAAGAAATGCCCCTTAGGTGGTAATTCCAACAAGATAATGACCCTAAGCATACGTCGAAGGCAGCAAAGACGTGGTTTATGAGGAATAAGATCGATGTTATGGAGTGGCCGGCCCAGTCTCCGGATCTAAATCCAATAGAGAACTTGTGGAGTGATGTAAAGAGGGCTCTGGGCCAAAAAGAACATACCTCGAAAGAAGAATTATGGCGATCAGTAAAAAAAGCTTGGGAGTGTATTCCTATTGACAGGTGTCAAAAGTTAGTGGACTCAATGCCAAAAAGGTGTCAAAGTGTTCTTAATAATAATGGATTTGGAACAAAATATTAAGTATGAAATACATTATACATTAAGAAAATCCTTGAGAATTTCAAAGATTTTCTTTTATTTTCAGATTACTTTGAGGTTCAAGTTCTTACACCTATTTTTTTGCACATCACAATATTGTTAAAATTCGTCTGTGGATCAATCGGAATTGTTTTTGTTATATTTTTTTTTACATAATTTAAAAGTGGATACAAATAAATAAATTATGTTAATTTCACGCGTCTGTGTTTCCATTTACAATTATTTTTCACACAGCAAAGTAGTTAAGCATGGAGGTTCAACTATAATGGTGTCTTCTTGTTTTTCATACCTAATACGGAGTTGGGTCAAACCCATCATGGATCTACATGTAACATGTTACTCCAAAATGTAATGCACAGAGAAAGAGATGCTGCTTTTTTGAGTCTTTCAACACGATATTGACCCCAAGCACTCCAGCAAAAAGACCAATAATTTGTTTGGAGATCATTTAACTAATGTGATGGAATGACCAGTACAATAGCCTGATCTAAGCATAATAGAAAATTTGTAGGCGGATGATGTGAAGAAAACGATTTCTTAAAATAAGCTAATTAGAAACGAAGAACTCTTTGAAGCAGTTAAGGTTTCCTGGAAAAATACTACGGTTGAAAGGTAGTGTAAAGCACTAACAGCTAAATAAGGTTAAGGTACGAAAATTAATTTTGATTGGCAACATCTAAAGTAATAAAAACAAAGATTTTGAACTTGAACGATGTTTTAGTTCTAAATTGTATGATAAAACAACGGTGCTATTTTTCTTACCATTTATTAGATAAAAGTTTTTTTTTAGTTGATGAATTAAAATTAACTTTTTTGCATACACAATATTTATCAAGATATAGTCGTTCCGATTGGAATAAAGTTTATTTTTCTAAGAAATTTGTAACTGTATATAGTAGTGATTTTGTATTGTTATTTCTTTTCATAATATTGTTGTATCTACTATGCTGCCCATAATCTCGTAAAGGCCCTATCTACAAAATTTCCGATTTTGAGTTTTTTGCATATTTGGAGTTAGGGCATTGTCTCCGATTTTTCTACATTCATTTCTTAACCTTAAATCTTCAAATAAGCCAGAAAAACACAATTTCTAGAAGCCCTAACTACAAATCATGTGCATTAAAATTTATAAAAAGCCCTAACTACCACATAGGGCCTTTTATAATACACTGCATAGAGAAAGCATATTGATGTTCTTTTTTAAAAAGCCCTATGTGGCAGTTAGGGCTTTTTATAAATTTTGATGCAAGAATTTTTGTAGTTAGGGCTTTTTTTCTGGCTGCAAATTTTTATGTAAAAGGTTGTAACCTCGTAATAATTTTAATAATGCCTTTAAATTTGTGTGTCATAACTCATAACTAAAATGTTTGAAATAAATTAATTGAATTTGAATTCTTATTTCATGTTTTATTAAGGATTTTAAGGTAAAGCGTAAATTGTTGTACATAGGGCCTTTTTGTTTTTTTTCGTCCAAAGCTAAAAAGCCCTATCTACTTTGTTTTCTAAATGCATACAAATTTTGAGTTTAAAACTATTCCAAAAAATAAAGCAATAAAAAAGCTTTACAAAAAATATTTTTTGGTATTTTTCACTTTTTACCTTCAGGTCGCGGTTAACGATTTAGTGTTTTCATCATTATCTCGAAATAGTGAAAATGTTAGTTAGGGCCTTTACGAGATTATGGGCAGTATGTATATTTATAATAAACTATGGAGAACCAATAAACTTTGTATTGTTTTATACCTACAGACGAAGAAGGAGACACGAGCTGTTTTCGTTTCCGTCACTTTACCTAATTGGGTGACTACAACAGGTAGGATAGGTTAGGTTAGGTTAAAGTGGCTGTCCATGATGGAATCGGACACACTTGACCAGTTTACTGGCCCATTGTGATACCACATGAATCTTGAGGCTTCCTCCTAAGCTCAATGGAACCAGTTTGAGTCCCTTACGAAACGTGAAAGGCTAATTATGCTTATATGATTTATATCGTTTCGATTTAGATCGTTAAAGAAGAATTCTCCTAGTTATTTCTTGCGTTCTTTAGCTAGAGCAGGGCATGTACAGAGAAGGTGAAGAACTGTTTCCTCCTCTTCCTCGTCCATAAAGCTTCTGCAAAAGTCATTTGAGAATACGCCTAGCCGCGTGGCGTGCTTTCCTATTAGACAGTGTCCGGTTATGACACTAATTACTGTTGTGCCATCTCCATTAGAAATGATCGACAGCTATGGACTATTATAGAGTTTGTAAAAACAGAGTCCAGAGATTTGATAGCGGCCTGACTATCTGAGAAAATACGGATATCACATGTTGATATCACGTTTTCTTTAAGCCAGGACAAGACTTCTTTTATCGCCAAAAGTTCCACAATGATTGGGAAGGCGGAATGAGAGACTTAATTTCAGTCGTTCAGAGTACACACCTCCACCAACCCCTTCTTTTGGTTTTGAACCATCTGTATAAAAATGGATTGACTCGTCTTCCAGGAATGCCCTATCCTCCCAGAAAGATCTGGAAGGTATAGAAATCTGGAAGTTTCTGTCGAATTGCAGTTGGGGGATGGTGCAGTCTGTGTGCTTTGGAATTGATTCTAAATACCTAAGAATTACGGAGCGGACAATGTTGTTGTTAATCCACTGCGACGAAGCTTTGAGGCGAATAGCAGAGCTTGTAGCTATTTGTTTGCTAAATATATCACGAGGTGTAAGGTAAAGTGTCCAGTGCCGCAGATGGAATCGTGCGAAGCGATCCGCCTATACATAGGCAAGCTGAACGTTGAATTTATTTAATTTGTCGCGATTTATAGCTTTCTCTAAAGCAGTCCACCACAACAGGTAAGGTATGAAAGTCTAAAATCCACGTTTCTAATTATTCATCAAAATTACTGAAACCAAGACCAAACTTTAGCAAAATCTCTATTTCTTTTTAACGATTCCTATAAAATTAAAACCGTCATATTTTCCTTATAAAAGCGGAAAATATTTCCGTTTTTTTTTTCAAATCCATTGCTTACAAAAAATTACATAACCTACCTACCAAGTCTTACTAATTACGTGCTAGGACTTAAATAATTTACTAGTTAATGTAACAATATTTAACTATTTACCAGTCTCTGTGTCTAGTCTAGATCGAGTAACACAAGACGAGTTCTAAAATCAATCAAAAATGACACTAGTAGTCACAAAGTAAAAATACGACCTCCTTTTGTTAACACAATTCAATATTTTTATTTACAACACAAATGTTCAAAATTAGTATATCAACATTAAGTAAATACCTTACGTAGAATACCCTCTGTTGATCATTCCTATGTAGGTATAGGTATAAATGAATTATGTATATATTTTTTTAGCTATTTATTTTATTCTTCCCCCCCCCCCCCCCACAAACTATAAAACACAACCACAAAACATAATACCTACCAATCTATCTTATAGCACAATTATTGTAAATAAATAGGGGTATATCATCTGTATGAGGTGCTAATAAAGAAAACGTGGTTTCCTCCCTCGCATTTCTATTACAAACAAAAATCTCCCTGCAATGTGATTTTGAAAAAGTGATTCAAACGAGCATAGGATCCTAAATTGCACTGTTACCTAAAAATTGATCTTTGGACCAATAAAATTTCACAAATCATAATCTATCCACTTAAATAATTCGCAAAGCAGACAAGGTAATCTCAAAAAGTCATCAATCAAACATAAATAATTTAAAAATCGTACAGATACAGATATGCATAGGTACCTACATACGTTAGCTATATTTTTTCAAGCTTATTTCGTTATATTATTATTCCCTCCCTATACCTATACCTACCTATTTTAACTGCTGCAGCTTGAGTGCGTAGAATACTCAAAAAATGATCATCATAATTCTCAATTTTGTTCAGTTTCTCATTATCTACTTGGCAACAATACTTGGAGAAAATAGATTCCATAGCAATAATTAATGTTTCTTCAGCTGGCTAATTGTCTGGGTGAGACTGAAAGAGAGCCAACATCCGAGAAATGAGAAGAATTAAACAATTGCCAACTCAACGATTTAGGAAAACTATTGAATCCAAGTAATGTGCAAAGATTTCTGTAAAAATACGACTGGAATACTAGAAAAATAGGAGTGGCAAGCAAAATAAACCGCCGCTGCCTAGTTCCTCAAAACAAACACGTGTGTATCATGTACAATGGATAAACCATTGCTTCTAAACGAAATATTTTAGATATGATTCACATTCCTGCAGCTTCATAGAGCGTAACGTACCGGAAAAGAAAACTACTTAAAATTAAAAAAAAAAAAAAAACAAAAACAAAAAAGATCGTGTTCCATATAGAAGAACTAAAAAGAGCTTCGCTATTGTCTTTGCCATCGTCACAAAAACCCCACCCGCAATTTGATTTTTATTTTTTCTCCAGGGAAGAACTTTTTCATGGATCTGAATCTGATCACATAGCAGAGCTCTATACCTACACGACCACGGGGAAAGAGCTTTTTTATTTTCTTCATCAATATGTCCGCCCGGTAAAGGAGGTCATCATCAACGTCGTCGGCAATAGCCATTAATGAGCTGAGAGCTACCACGTGTTTTTGTCGTACTTTTTGCAAAAATTTTATGGGAATCTAACCTTGTTTAAGAATTTTTCTGTCACAAAATTTCGATGCACATTGTGCAAATTTGAAATTCCCGATTTTCGTATCGGAATGAGAAGTTTCGTGTGAAAAATCTATAAAGAATTCAAAAGGGAAAAAGGTCAAACTTACCTTTTGGATAACATCGTTGTCTGCCACTAAAAGATTAGCGATAATTTGTTCCATTTTTTCGTTTTTTTTTCGTCAATGGGGTTTGCTGGATTTTCTTCTCTCGAGAACTTGTTGGATATTTTGTGTTTTGTTTCTATATTTCTCCGATTAGTCGATGAACACTGAGTTTTTTCCCGTTTTTAGTGTTGATTTTTGAATTGAAAGTCGATCAGTGAATTTATTTATGATGAAAATTTTCACACACAAATTTGATTTTGCTGCACCAAAGAAAAAACGTGTACTCGACCAACCAACTAGCCACACGAAACGAAAATAAATTCAAAAATTCGATGTTGCGTGCGATGTGTTCTCTTTTTTTTTGCACAACTGAGCGCCGCCTGAGAATTTTTGTTCGCTGAATGCAAATTCGAAAAAATTATGTTCGAATTTGGCGCCGAAAGCAGGGATGTTATTTGTACAGTCAAAACAAACAAATTCTAGATGTGGAATTTTGATGCATTGGTTGCGTTGCCGAATTACACGAATTATCAATTCAAAGTAATTTTTCTTTTAAAAAATAAGAAGATGGAAAAAAGGAAATAGAGGGAAGAAGATGAGTAAACAAAGGCTAAACTTTAATTTACGGGAGCACGAATTTTATCACGTGGATACTTTTAATTGATAAATTTATGGTAAAGGGCCTGTTTCACAATGTAAGAGTAAAGTCTTGGGTAGTTACCCACCCCCTACATTATTTACCAGTGTTGTAGTCCTCCTATTTGTCAATTATTCCAATTTTCCAGTTGAAAAGGAATACAAATAAAATCGTTCATTGTGGCTGCCGAATTTCCAATTCAGAAATAAAGTTTGAATTTAACAAAGAATGGAACGTACCTGTAAATAAAACAAAATAAAAGTGCTGGGGAAAGCTCGAAGCCACCTTCAACTGCAAAAGTAGGGGATCATACTGTCAACGGTTTGGAAATGTCAGATATTATTGACATAAGCTATATTGGTATAGAAGAATTCTAGCTTTTTCCCTATGTACATTTTTCTTTTTATAATTTACAGGCACTCAAGAGGTTATAGTTACCCTTTTTATGTTTATATTAAAAAAAACTGCAAGCGTTACGAAAATAGAGAAGGTTTTAACAGACGATACCAGTGCAAACTAGTCTTGAAGTATTGAATATTAAAATAAGAGGGGGGACCAGGGTTGGCTAAAACATTCCACATTCTCGACTTGCGGTTAAAAAAAGAATCTCTTTACTTGAAAGCATGTCTGAAATCGAGCTCAAGGGTAAACTGGGGTGGAATCGGCTAAGGTAATAATTGACTATCATATTATTGATAGTCAAATTTGACTATCATTTTCATTCCGTCTGTGTAAGATGATTCAACTCAATTCAATTCGATTGAACAATTTCAGATTATAATTGTAACAATTCATTGTTGCTATGGTGACATTTTAAAATGATTCCTATAAAATATCTAAATAAAAGTATCAAATTGGCTGTGTTTAAATAACATTCTTACTTTTCTTGTGTTTTTTTGAATGTTGTAAGCTTTGTCGGTCAGAAGAAATGTGTTTTTGTACCTAAAAACATAACTGCAAAAAAATTTCCATTCGTTTTTTGTAAGCGTCTGGTAGCTCTATTTAGAAACGACATTTTTGTAAGAAAATGACTATCAGACTATCACATTTTTGTTGTGACAGGTTTTTAGGTATCAATTTGACTATCAATTCACCTTAGCCGATTCCACCCCTGATGAACATTCCTGGAAGTGCAAGTATTACGGCAATGTAACATTATATTACATTGTTTGTAAAAATACTGGTAAAACGACGTTATGATGAAAAATAAAACTTCTGTAGCATATTTGGGGTATATGCTTATAGCATTCTATAAAGGTATACACGATTCTTCATTAATTAAGTAAGTTGTTTAGTAAGGGCCAGCAAGAATTATTTGTGATATAAAAGGATGAACACATGATTTTTATTTTTTCAAATGATTTTAAACTTACTTTTTTGTTAATATTGTATTTAAGATAAAACACAACTCATTCTTTCACAATATCTGGAAAGGTCTAACTAAAAGTTTATGACTTGATGACGAAACAAAACAGAACTACTGTCAGAGTTTACAGTATTAAAAGCATTGCCTTATTACCTTCCACAAAAACACTCTAATAAAGATATAAATCCTCAATTTGCCTACAGGCTAAAGCCAACAGCTGGTTCATAAAGTCATTCGAGTATGAGTGACATTTCCCCTAACAACTCAGTTGTTAATTCTATGTACTTATGCGTGAAAACAAGCCAAATTTGTTCGTTGAAATTCACATCTATTCGTCGACATTACAAATACTACAATGTAAACAAATGGATTTTGGAACGTGATACGTACGAAGGATTTATATCTTCATATAGTGTTTTTGATCTACCATGTCAATGATTTTAAGTGTAAAGACTTCACAATTTTACCAATCGGAGAACGTACGTCGCTTCAAATAGTTCATCAACTTCAATTCTTAAGTCAGCTTGATCTTGTATGGATGTAAACTAAGATACTTACGCCATAATGTGGTTAGTACCCAATTCTTGAGAACATCTTGAAATTGACTAAATTAGATCGTTAGTTGCGGGCGCCTGAACAGGAGAAAAATTTCGACATTTTGACCAACCACTATTACCCAACGAATATATAGACTCAAACTTTTGCACTAAACGAGGACGAGATTTAAGATTTTAGGACGCTTTTTCATTTGAAAAAGAAGCTGTTTTTACAACCAAATAGAACATTTTAACCAAACATTGACAGTTCAGATAATAAGTAAAGTCTAATTTTTGAAATATTTCTAACAATAGAAATGTTACCCAATAAATAAAGTAATGAGAAAGTTGGATGTTAAATGGAGCTGCAAAGTATTTTAAGTGGTGGGTAATTTCTAAGAACTATGCTTTTACATTGTGAAACAGATCCTTTATATAAGTGTTTTATATAAATACTGCTATTAAAGGTTGCTAAAAGCGTGTACAAAAGTTAAATGGATTTTTGTTTTAGGTGTTTTTTCTGACACAAATATTTTACCCATATGGTTAAACATAGCTGTTACTCTTGAAACTTTCATCTTTTGACATTTGTCAAGATTGAACTATTCCATTACTAAAAATGGAAAGATTTACGCTCCAAAAAGATATTTAAATTGTTAAAATTTACTACAAATCGTTTTTTTGCAAGAAAAGTTGACTTACCGTGTTTTTTCTCCAAAAAGTGATTGTGAATTGGTTACAGAGATTTTTACAACTGATTTACAACTCTCAACCATTCATGTGTGCGAGTCATTTTAGGGACGAAGGGAACCTACAGTTTTTATACAGAATTACTCTAGGAGGAATTTTCAATTCCTCACAAGAGGCAGTAACCGTGAAAAAAAAGATTCAGGTGGCACAGGCAGGGATTGAACTAATGACCTCTAGCAAGACAGTCCTTTGCACTTACTTTACCATCACAATGTGGCGGGTACTACACACGTTAACATTTACGTGTGTAGTTTAATTTGGAGTCACGTGAAGGATTGTTTATAGCATTGCTTCCGTTTTACAATTAAATAAAAAACCATCGATTTCTTCAAAAATAATTTCGCTTTTTTAAATGCCAAAATAAAACTTCTTTTTGAAAAACTAAAAAAAAAAAAAAAAATGCCCAAGTTGATCAGTGGGCCCCAGGCCTAAATCCACCAAAATTTAAGTGAAAACTTCTTAAACACCATATTTTAAAACTTAAAAGTCCTAATTTAAATTTTTGTTTTTATTTATTTAAATGGAACGATTTATAAAACTGTTATGAAAAAAACATGAAATATTCAAGTATTTCTAATAACATACCACATGTTTTTTTTTGTCCGGAAATGGTAGGTTTTTACTGTTACAACAATGTTTTTCTGGAAGGAAGAAACGATAACAGAAATGTTGCAGTCATTTCTATAAACGTCTTCATGTTGCGTTGTTTTGATATAACTTACTGAGTTGAACCATGTAGATATTTTATTTTTTATTTTATTTAAGTATCGTAATTGCTTAAAAACAGTAAGATTTAAAATCTTATAAAGTAGCTGTAAGCTTATTTTACAAAAAAGGCTGAGCCAAGATAATAAACAAAAAAATTACTTTAATTATTAAAACTATCATAAGATACAAAAATTCAATAATTATTAAAAATGTTCATATTGAAAAATGAGATCTAAGCAATCTTTGTATGCTTGTTGCGGTCAGATTTTGTTTTATACTACGAAGTAAAGTGTTCCTAAGTTTAACCGAATTTACAAAAAATTGACGTTCCGATGTTAAATATGAGCAAGGAGGGATAATTAGCTGATGAGATCTGTTTGAGGTCGCCCTTCTTACTCTGTCAAAACAATATTGTGGTTGGTGAGCGATAAGTATCAATCTTGTCAATGTTTGGTTTTTACATTTGTTTTCGAATTGTGTTTATTTAATATTAAAAAACAGAATCGCTTCTGTAGAAACTACAAATCAAATAAAAAAAATTCTTTACTTAGTGAAAATCCCTTTTAAATACACGAACCTCTTGTATTAATCCAAAAGAATGTTTCTATTTTAAGTGGTGGCGTCCTCTTCTACTTGTAATTATTCAATGTTATCACCTCACACAGATAAAATTGTTTATATTAAAGCAGCATTCACATGAGCGCGACCAACGAACGACGAATGAATTACAAAATGTGAGTTTATATACGTTTAAAGACATATTTCCACACAAAATCTTAACAAAACGATAGCAATATAGTTTCTATTTGATTTATGATGCATACTTTTACTTTTCAATATCAAATATTAATAAATTTAAGAAAACAAATTTATTCGTCGCGAACAAAATTTTAGTTGATACGAACCATCAAACTTTATTCGCGTTCCACATCATCCACACTCGCAACGAATAAAATAATCGCGCGTACTTAACCTAAAAAAATCATTCTTGTTTTGGTTTCGGTGGTGAATGTCAAACTTCATTCGCGACGAATTAAAAACTCTCATGTGAAAGAAATGTCAAAATCGACGAATATTCGTTCATTCGTTGGTCGTTGGTCGTGCTCATGTGAATAATGCATAAATGTCAGTTAAAATATCACCATAGATGATTACAACTCTGGATATCTTTGGATTATAATGTGAATGTTCCATAATTTTTCATTACAACTTTGAACGCGTCCATTTTCAAATGACCATCCCTGTACCTGTTGTTTGTTCACTTCGCAATCGCATTTGAAATTTGGCTTTTCTTGGTGCGAGCTCGGCGCGGAAACTGTAAATTTTGCTTTTTTAGACGCCGGGAATTCGAGAATGTAATTAAATTTGACTTCAAAAGTAATAGAAATAGAGAATCAAATCAATTTGTTAAATTAATTTTCTTGTTTTATTCCCTATCGTGATAAACTGATTCAATCAGAGATCAAGAAATATTATATCTAAGTAATCATAACTTAGTTATGTCGACTGAGATTAATACATCGGAAGGTCCAAGTACATCCGACGTTTCTGCAGAGGTATGTCGCAACTAAAACACAAAAATGTCTTCATTTGTTAATTTTGTATTTTATATTTGCATAACTATAATTTTAGCAGCCCCCCAACAAAAAACCCGAGTCCCATTCTGAGAAAATTTTTGCGAGCTACAAATACCTTATTCTCAGTGAATGTGGGTTCAAAATTTCCACAAAAGAGAATCACTTAAAACGTTTGCAGAATTTACGCAAGGAATTGAATTATCTCAAAGAAACTGAATGGATGTATGATCCTCTAGAGAAACGAGCCGGTCAACAATAATTCATCAAACAAAATAAAAAAGAATCCTGTTTTCCTTTTTCGCACACTAAAACTAAAAAAAGAAAAACATTCAGCAGCATGTTCTCTTTGTTTAAACATGTTTATAATCTTTTTGATTATGATTATCAAAAAGAACAGTATGCTAAAAAATTGGAGGAAGAAACTCGTCATTTTGAGGAAGACTTAGAAAATGAACAAATTATTGAAGAAGAAAAAATACCCGAGGATGAGTTCTCTTCGAAAGAGGGAGAATTGAGTTGTGCTCAACGACTTGGAGTTATAACTTCTTTGAGAAGCAACAATGGAATTATTGATAATTCGATATTTTTCGATTCTTCGGCTGCATCGGAATTCCATGAGTTTAAAGTTGGTTGCACGGTTGAATATATTGTCTACCAGAATGCTCAGTCAGATCACTTGAGGGTGGTTAAAGTCAATATGGTGGATGGGGATAATTTGTGGGACGACGAAGTCAAAACTGAAGAAGAAGTAAGTTTTTTTCTTTTAGATTTTAATTTTGTAAGGAAAAATGAAAAAATGAAATTTGTTACCGCCGCCGTTGGGTAATAAATCTAAGTAAATACTTAATAAGTTCGAAGCTACGAATACAACTGGAGGATATGTAGTCTCCATTGTTTTTTTGCAAAACCTTTTTTTTATGTGAGATAGAATTTATCAAGGTAGCTACCTAGTCTATCAAAGTTATTTAAATCCAAAAATGGTAATTCTAAGTGGATTCTGTTCAGAACCATCCAAAGATGGGTAGTTAGTTAAAAAATGTCTCGCATAAGTTGGCAAAGGATTTGTCACCCTGCGTTCAAATGAGCCTTGGATTTCTTATATTCACATTTGATTTGTGCAGTAGACTACTAAAAATCGAACTATTCAAACAAATTTTATACTAACGGGTGATTTTTTAAGAGCTTGAGAACTTTAAAAAAAAAAAAAAAACGCATAAAATTTGCAAAATCTCATCGATTCTTTATTTGAAACGTTAGATTGGTCCATGACATTTACTTTTTGAGGATAAATTCATTTAAATGTTGACCGCGGCTGCGTCTTAGGTGGTCCATTCGGAAAGTCCAATTTTGGGTAACTTTTTCGAGCATTTCGGCCGGAATAGCCCGAATTTCTTCGGAAATGTTGTCTTCCAAAGCTGGAATAGTTGCTGGCTTATTTGTGTAGACTTTAGACTTGACGTAGCCCCACAAAAAATAGTCTAAAGGCGTCAAATCGCATGATCTTGGTGGCCAACTTACCGGTCCATTCCTTGAGATGAATTGTTCTCCGAAGTTTTCCCTCAAAATGGCCATAGAATCGCGAGCTGTGTGGCATGTAGCGCCATCTTGTTGAAACCACATGTCAACCAAGTTTAGTTCTTCCATTTTTGGCAACAAAAAGTTTGTAAGCATTGAACGATAGCGATCGCCATTCACCGTAACGTTGCGTCTAACAGCATCTTTGAAAAAATACGGTCCAATGATTCCACCAGCGTACAAACCACACCAAACAGTGCATTTTTCGGGATGCATGGGCAGTTCTTGAACGGCTTCTGGTTGCTCTTCACTCCAAATGCGGCAATTTTGCTTATTTACGTAGCCATTCAACCAGAAATGAGCCTCATCGCTGAACAAAATTTGTCGATAAAAAAGCGGATTTTCTGCCAACTTTTCTAGGGCCCATTCACTGAAAATTCGACGTTGTGGCAGATCGTTCGGCTTCAGTTCTTGAAATGTCAAAGCATACTGAGCATCTTTCTCTTTGACACCATGCCTGAAATCCCGCGTGATCTGTCAAATACTAATGCATGAAAATCCTAACCTCAAAAAAATCACCCATTAGTTTATGTTTAAGATCTTAGTTCTTACTTCCGAATTGGGAGTTGGGTTTTAAACCTTTGATTTTTTAGGAACAAATTCCTTAATACGCCTTTAATGGGCAATTACAATACATTTTGTCGAAGAATCATACATAGGAATCATTGAACACAATTAAATATTGGCTCCCACAAGGATGATATTTTGTATTATTGGGCAATTGAAAAAAATGTTTATTTTTTTTGTTGAATAACGTATAAACTACACCATTACAATACAAAATTAAAAACTCAATATTGAGAAATTGTCGGCATGGCTACATAGGCTGATGGCACCAGTAGTCAGACTTTTAACTTTTTTGTGTGTTGAAGGGGTCATTAAAAGTTCAATGTTTAATTGCGCAATAGAATTAAATAATCTGATTAGTTGGAATGTGTAGATTATAACATTTTAAACTAAGTTTTTACCCAAAAACAAATTATTTAACTTTAATAAGATAAAAGTGTGATTCTTGAGTAGTCAGGTCTCATTAAGTTCCAGTAGTCGACCGCTTGAGTATCCAGTAGTCAGTACCAATTAGTTAATGTAAATTTGCAGTTTATTATTCCTTGTAAAAAGTATATGAAAGCTTTTCCTCAAACTTATCTAATAAATAAAAGACGCAATATAGAGATTATTTATAAAAAGAGAACTTTTATTTTGTCAAATAGTTTTGAGTAATAAATAATTTATGGTTAATGTAATAACAAAATAACTTCAAAAGCTATATTTAGGATAATGTATACAAACGAAACTGTACAAACATAAAAAAACAAAACCTAAAAGACTCGAAAATCTACGTCTTTAAACATACCTTAAAAACCCTTCAAAACTTACCTTCAAATAAAAAATAACTTCAAAACTTAACAAACATAAAAGTTGTCAATAAAGTGCATTATTACTTTGCATAACTTTAACATCCAAATACTTCGATTTCGACATCTTCAAAGATCTTTCCGGAAAATGGCGTTTCCTTATCGATTCTGGAAGAAACTATATAGATTCTTCCACCCTTTAGGCGCTAAAACGTCATCTCTTTTCGGAGTTAAATCTGGAAGGACCTTCGAACACATCTGCGGCATTTACTTCTTCCAAATATTCTTTCAACTCCCGGAACCACTTCCTGACTGACTCCTCCGGCACTATGGCTTGACCTTTTGAGAGTACTTTTGGTGTTCTTAGGAGGGACAGTTCAGGCAGGGTGACATTTTTTAATATGCTGTTTGTTTGTTTTTGTAATTTATTGAGTTTGCACCTTAAGGCAAAATACAATACTTCAGTTATTCACTAATATAACTTAATTTGTCATCACTTGTAAAATTAAAATAAAAGTAGCCTATGAGTTTTTGTATATTGTAAGGGGAATTCCCTTATATAGGTATAATGATCCTTTATGTTTTAATACAATTGTTCTTTTTTTCATTCCTTGCATGAACGCCTCAGCGGATTCATTAAAAGATTATTTAAAATTAAAAAGGTGTTTTTGTTTTTTTGATTTCAAATTCCAATATAATTGTATATTATATCAATTTCTCTATATTATTGTAATGTATAAAGTGGTTTGCCAATCACATGTTTTATTTAACTACAGATTAAAGATAAATGAATCTATGTATGAATATAAATCTTGTTTTTAACCGAACTACTTTTTAAGTCGATAAAAATATAAGTTTACTAAATGATTCAACATAAAATAGTGAAGAATTAACCCACGGCAATCAAAATACATTATAGAAAATAAAATTAAACTCAAGTTTAACTTAGAAAGATCCTATGAAATATTGGATTCAATTTCTCTCCGTTCGATTATTTTTCTCTTCGTGTTTCTTAAAATTTACAAATTTACTCCTATAACTCCAAAAAGGGCTTTGAAAATAAAATGAAATTCATTAAAATCTTTTTATTTCTAGTCGCCGTAATAATTTGATTCTCACTCTAATTGTTCATTTTTTATTTGTTCAAATTCCTTTGTTTAACCCTTGTTCTCGGGAAGTGTTAATATATGTGTACTTGGTTTCGTCATAAAATTGTTAGCAATATTTCGAAAAAATATTAACTTTTTGAATTTACTGAGAAACCACTAGGAAGCAAAGGGTTAAACATCGTTGTACAACAATGTATTTATGTAAGTTCCTCAAATTGAATTGTGCATATATTTTAAAATCATTTTTTATAACTAAACAAATATGATTAAAGTATATTTCACAAAAACCTTAATTGATTTATTTAATTAAGTCAAAAATTACTAAAACTTTATACTGATGAATTCTTCAGAACACTGTATCATTAAAGAATATCTAAACTCTTACAAAAACATGAAACATGTCTGTGGTAATATTTACATATAGTACGAAAATGAGTCAATGGTGCAGTTACCCCACTAGAGATCATACATCATACATGAACATTACCCTTAAAATTGCTTCTTTATAGCAGTATCAGGCAGGTAAGGTTAAGGTTAAGTTACTTCGAAGAAAATAAATATTCCGAGGGAAAGGAAATTTTCGATCTGTTTTCATTTTTCCATCAAAACGTGGAAGTCCTAAATCTAATTGTAGATAGATAGATAGATACTATTTTATTGAATTAAAGTAAAATTTACATTACACACCAAAAATGTTTACATAAATCATTATAGCATGGATGGCGATTGCCGTCTGCCAGATTGACAACAAAACACAATGAATGTAAAAAGCCCTCAATATAATTACTTTTCAATATTAAAATAGGTATTTATATTTTTTTAACAATGAACAGTTTATGAAAGATTAAAAATAATTAAAAAAAAAACAGTGAATAGAAACACAATCAGAAATTTTCGTTCATTATATCAGTTTTATATTTAAGCGCAGTTTTGCAAAATTCGTAGAGATTGGCAACATTCATTTCCTTCAATAAACTTATTATATTATATTCTCTGAGAATGGGGCATTTTCCCAAGAAGTGGATAGTATCCTCTCTTTCTGATAGGTTGCACATATTACACTCTAGGGGTAAATCAGGTCTGTGTGGAATGAAATTTAAATCTATTAGTTCACTACGTAGTCTGACAATCATAGAAATCACACGGGGACATTATTGGAATCCTTAAAATAGTTGTTCTCTGCAAGGTTATGATTTAATCTGCTGTAAGTTGTTCTGTACAAAGAATTAGACACAACATTTAAAATGACATCATACAAGATGTTTTTAGCGGTTGTTAAATCCTCGATGGGTAAATTAAAATTAATTTGACATTCCTCAGCAATATCTTGCCACTCTCGATACCAACTGTTTTGATATTGTATGGCTTTTATGGCCACTCTTTTCACGACCCGTGAATCATTCATTTTAAAAACGTTAAGCAAGAAGTCTGCTTGTAACTTTTATAATCAAAGGAGAAAGACCCGTTTCCAGCATTATTACGTAGTTTGGGGTATTTTTCGGCAAATGAAATATTCTTTTTAGGAGTTTTTTAACCGAATTGTACTTTTTACATTCCCATACCTCCGATCCATATAAAAGTATGCTCTCAGGTACTGCTTCAAATACTTTAAACTTGCTACTATGTGCTATACACTTTTTATGAAGCACTGTTTCCAGGTCATATTAATAGCAGTTTTCGACTTTACCAATTTCTCCTTCAAGTGTTTTTCCATATTTTCATTATTTGTAACAGTATTTAAATTATTTGAAACAGTAATGCCAAGGTACACTCTCGCACACATTCAATATTTTCGCGATTAAAGCTCCATTTTTCATTTGATGCATTACGTCCACCACCATTTTTAATAACCATAACCTTCGATTTATCTATATTTACTATTAAATTCCATAGCTGACAATACTGGTAAACCCTGTTAATCATGAGCTGCAGAGTTTCCGGTGAATGCGCAAACATGACTATATCGTCTGCGAACAGAAGTGCCTTAATCTGCATCCCTGCGAAATCCACTCCACCCGGCAGGTAGTCTAAAAGATCATCTATGAATAGTGCAAACAAAGTAGGGCTTAATGTACAACCTTGTCTCACTCCCGATGAGATGTCAAACCAGTCTGAGAGTTCTGTCCATACAGCCGCCCTTGTTCCTCTATATAGGTGCTCAAGAACGCAACCAAACTTCAATGATATCTTAAGACTATACAGCTTATAGAATAGTGAATGAAAAGCTGCTTTAAAATCGATAAAAAATACATACAGCTTTTTCCTTTGTTTCAAAAAATTCTCTGCCAAGCTCCTGAGTATACAAATGTTATCTATTGCTAAATATACTGGTCTAAATCCAGCCTGGAACCCCCTTAGCAAGTTTCCGGTCTCAATCCAACTAACAAGACGCTTATGCATCATCGTTGTAAATATCTTGTAAGATGCATTTAAAAAAGAAATCCCTCTGTAGTTAGCTGGATTGGAAATATAATAGCATATTGAAATTCATCTTACGACAATTCTCCCTCCAAAACTGTATTAAAAAGTTTTAAAAGGTGTTCTTTGAGAATGACAGTCCCATACTTAAAAAATTCCACTGGAATACCATTCTAACCGGCTGCTTTTTAATCTTTAAGGGTCTCCAGCGTTTCTTCCAACTCGCTACATGTAAATGCAATATCCAGAGAGTCGACTATGAATTCAGGTGCTGCGAATTGCCATTTTGTTGGGAAAGCATTACATTTGAAGACAGTTTTGTGGGGATAATAAAACGTTTTCCATTCAGCTCCCTAGCCAGTTTCCAAAAATCAGCGGAGTTTTTAGAAGATGCAAATCGGACTGCTTGCTTTTCAGCTTATAACTTTTATTAAGTCTTAAAAATCTCTTTAAACTTCTTATTGGCCTCTATAGAAAAACCCTTAAATAATCCTTGGGTGGAGTTACGGAAAATCCTCAACCACGCAAATGATGTTTTACGAGCTTTTAGACATTCTTCGTCTTTTTTTTGTATTCTCTTTCATTTGGCTGAGTCCTTCTTTTGGGTATGAGGCTTTAACAATCCGTTCTAAGAGAGAAAAATCTTCGATTTGAAGTGGTTGGAGTTGCAAGTCGAGAGATCGTCGATACTCCTGAGCCTTAGCCTTTTTCCATTTGAGTTTGGGCAGGAGCCGCATAAAGGTTATTTCCTCATCATGCTTAGATTGAATTTGTATTGTCACAACAATCTAATTGTAAATCACAAAATTTGTATGATTATGCTGAACGAACTTTTGCTTTCATAAACATATCTTTCCTCAGGAAAATTACACTGCTGCTATTTTAACCGCAACTTTACATTATGTACATCTCTTTAGCACGGTTTCAACGCTTTAAGCTTTGCATTATTTTTATCAACAGATTCTTATCCGAGATGGGGTTTTGCGTTACTTATCCTCGTAAGATCAACTTCGAACTGATATTCTTTTTAAGGTGACAGAATACGAAGCTATATTGTGGAATGATTAGCAAGCTCTTCTTTTTCTTAAATTCATATTCAAAAGCAATCGGAATTAGCACAGGCCCCATGCGTCGCGCATATCACATTTATAATACAAAATATTTAGCATAGAATAAGTAGGTATCTAAATTTCGAAGTTTTGTGGCAATATTTATGTGGCAACTGGAACAGTAATTATTTGTTCATTATTAATACGAATTTCCTCTGGTGGTGTCTGTGTTAAGGCCATATGTCTTTTGATACCTCTTTTACTATGCTTATTAATTTTATGCATAGCCAAAATTCCACCCCTAATTTTTACTTACTTACTTAAGGTGGCGCTACAGTCCGGGTTGGACCTGGGCCTCAACCAACATGCGTCTCCAGCCAACTCCAGTCTTCACCCACCTGAGTGCGCCACCTGAGTCGCGGTCTTCCTCTACTGCGCCGTCCCGCGGGATTAGATTCGAAGACCTTCCGGGCTGGAGCGTTGATGTCCATTCGCTCTACATGACCTAGCCATCTAAGCCGTTGGACTTTAATTCTTTTAACTAGGTCAGTGTCGCTGTACAGTCCGTACAGTTCGTCGTTATATCTTCTCCTCCATTCTCCATTTATGCGTACGGGACCAAAAATCACCCGGAGAATTCTTCTCTCGAAGCATCTTAAGACCCCCAATATTTACATTCTAAAAAATCTAATCAAACACAATTTTGATATTTTTTGTTTTATAATACCTATAACATTTATTTGCAGATTAAAGAAACACTTGAGAATTTAAAAGAAAAAGATCCTAAATATTTCAACACTCACCAACGTAGTATACTCGGATTAATAATGTCACGAAATCGACAATTTCTAACAATCGATACCGACTATAAGGAAATCACAGTTGATTTAGATGCTGTGCGCATTGAATTTATACCAAAAGAAGGTGATCGTGTCTATTTGAATTGTAATGTTCAAACCGATGAGAATTTCGTTGATCTTGCTGGTGAAATTTTGGAAACAATAAGTGTACATGCTGCTCGAACAAAAGTTGAACAAGGTGTTGTGACGAAATTACACGATGATTGGGGAACTATTAATAGCGATTGTTATTTTACAATGGACACAATCGATTCATTAGATAAGCTTCATGAAGGGGATGTTATTAGTGCTGTAATGATTGAATGCGATAGGGTGAGTTATGTTTTGTAATATATCATACATTTTTGAGTATCCAAACTATTTAAGGTCTTATTTTTAAAGCTTATACTTAAAATATAATATACAATTTTCACTTTTTTTTAAGGGAATTTTCATATGGCGTTGTTTATCCATTCAATTACTTGAACGTGCTGAAATAAAGCCAAAAACTACAACCCCAAAATCCATATCCGATTCAAATAAGTCTTCAAACCAAGTCATAACAATCACGGAAGGCTTACGTTTTAATTTTGCAAAGGCTTTCGAGACACAACAACTTGATATCGAACTTAAGAACAACAGCGAAAAAACCCAAGTAATTCAACGAATGGACTTCACCGGTATACGTCGTAATTCCCAATTAAAAATAAAAGAAGATATTTGTCCCGTACAATTGGAACCTGGCAAAACTACAACAATCACAGTGCATTGCGAATCACGTTTCTATGGTTTGGCAAAAGAGAAACTCCAGTTCACGTTTTCAAAATTTAAAATATATCGTATCATCGAAATTGCCGTTGGAATGGACGTTGTTCCCAATAAGGAAAATTCTGAAGAAGCTTTTGTTCCAATCAAACGTCGCTCTCGAAACTATGCCAATCAAGTTTGGTCAAAGAAAAAAGAGATTATTCCAGGTGTGAGAACTCATGTTTTGCGTCGATTTATCGCCAATCGAATTCCGTCCTACGAAGTGCCAAACAAGCTGCGAAATGTATTGCTGATAGATTCTCCTCGTTCAGACCAAATTGCCAATTTAGACAATCTTTATCCTGTTTTGACAAAAGATTTGGATATCAAGAACTACACTAACAAATTTCAGACCCTTCTGCACGTTGAAGAGATTGAGCACTTTGTCAATTTTCGGCAATACGATCGAGATAGGGCTCATTTCACTCGTGAAGGGGAATATCTTGCGCTGATAATAGATAACTTAGCCGAGAAAAGACCATCTCTAGTGATTGGAGACACTGTGCGCGCCACAAATCCATGGGCCGAAGAGGAGGATAATCGTGCCTATGATGGTGTCATTCACAAAGTTCTTTTCAATAGAATTTTAGTAAAATTTAATCCAGCCTTCCAAAATAAGTACAACGGAGAAGATTACCGACTAGAATTCCACTTTTCAAGATACAGTTTCCGAAAGCAGCACTATGGTGTGCAAAAGATTGTCTCGAATAGAGGGGAAGATTTCTTGTTTCCATCGAAAATTATTCTCAGCGACAGCATTCAAATTGATGCTGGCTTAGATGAAATGGGCAATCTGACAATTAATGGGAAACTGGCACCGAAGCAATGGTGTAACCAAAATCTGAATGAAATCCAAAAGAAGGCAGTGAAGGAAGTTCTGCGTGGAGAGGCCCGCTGTATGCCTTATGTGATCTTTGGCCCACCAGGTACAGGCAAGACCATAACGTTGGTGGAGACAATTTTGCAAATTCTCTTAACCATGCCGAATAGCCGAATATTGGTTGGAACTCCGTCAAATAGTGCCGCCGATTTGATTTCAACACGATTAATAGATTCGGGAGTTTTAAATCCGGGAGATTTTGTTCGTTTGGTAGCGCAAAGATTGATCGAAAAAGAACTCATCCCTGATCATCTGAAGCAATACTGTGCTACCATTGACATAGCTATGGATGGTTCAGCAAAGGATGCGGTAAGTTTTTCATAATAGATTGAATCTATTTCTTTAAGGTAAACATAATTGTCTTCTACCTACAGATGACTGTTACCGAATCAGGAATCAAACTTAGATGTCAGATGAAATATCTGGGTCGTAATAAAATAACAGTCAGTACTTGTTCAACTCTGAGCAATTTCATTCAGATGGATTTTCCGAAAAATCATTTCACTCATGTGCTCATCGATGAGAGTGGCCAATGTACGGAACCCGAAATAGTCTCACCAATATGTTTACTAACACAAAATTTCGGACAAGTCATACTCGTAGGCGATCACCTTCAGCTAGGTCCGATAGTTGTTAATAATTTTGCTGGTGAACGGGGCTTGAGGTTATCGTTCCTTGAACGTTTAAGTGCTCGATTTCCTTATCGAAAGGATAAATTGCGTTTTCCACAAACAGGCTATGATCCACGATTGGTTACTAAGTTGGTTTTCAATTATCGGGCCCTACCAAGTATTCTACATGCATACAACAGTCTGTTCTATGATTCAGAACTGATACCAAAATTGAGTGATAAAGGGAATAGTGAATTTGAAATCCTCCAAAGGATTAAATCTCTCTTACCACCCTCCGATACTCGACCAGATACGCATGCGACATTTTTCCATGGTATTCGTGGTGTCAACAAACAGGATGCTGATTCACCTTCCTGGTACAATCCAATTGAGGCAAAGCATGTAAGTATTGCATTTTGTTTGGCCACTTAACTTGAATTTTGTAATACATATTTAATTCGTTTATTTTGGATCCAAATAGATTTTCCTGATGACAATACAACTTTATCGTTTAAATGTGAAGCCAGATCAAATTGCCATCATAACTCCCTACCTGAAGCAAGTAAAGATTTTCCGCACTCTTTTTGCTGAAGCAGATGTTGCAATGCCAAAAATTGGTACTGTTGAAGAGTTTCAAGGACAAGTTAGTATTTTTTTTATAAAATCTTATATATATTTTTAAATTTAAATTTACATTTACATTTTTTGTTTAGGAACGAGAAATCGTATTAATTTCCACTGTCCGTTCTTCATCTGATTTGATTACGATTGATCTTAAATATGCCCTAGGATTCGCATGCAGTCCGAAACGCATGAACGTCGCCATTTCACGATCTCGAGCTTTACTATACGTTTGTGGCAATCCACATTTGTTATCTTTGACTGATAAATGGCGCGACTTTATAAAATATTGTGTTGAAAAAGATGCCTACATTGGATGTGATTTACCAGACAAACTTCTTCAAACAACAAATTGACAAATGAAAAAAGAAACATCAATGAGTTGAACAATATCAAAAAATAAAACAAACCTCAAAGTGAGTTTATTATTGTTTATAGTTTTCATAATTATTCCTTAAAAAATTGAATTTAATTCTAAACATTAGTTTTTAAGTACTTAGGTATAAAAGAAAGATAAAATTGTGTAATGGGTGTATCTATACCAGCTAAAAAAAAATAACTTTAAAAATGAAAGCATTAAGAATGCAATGTCCCGCACCAATTACATTAACAAATAGGAAACATGGATTATAAATATTTTAATATTTTTTGAGAATTTATTAGAATTAAAATTATTTGTTATATATTTGATTTAATAACTTGTGTGTGCGAGGAGACGAGTGGTTAATTTAATAACAAACATTTTTGAAAAAAACACACGGGATGATTTTTATAGGTTTTTTTGTTTTTAAAAAACTCAATTCTAACTGTACATTTTTACAAAATACAATTTTTGAATTTTTGAAAATTATTGGACAAAAGTAATGAATTTGA
The DNA here is from genome assembly GCA_951509635.1 of Eupeodes luniger. Lineage (NCBI taxonomy): Eukaryota > Metazoa > Arthropoda > Insecta > Diptera > Syrphidae > Eupeodes > Eupeodes luniger. The sequence goes on along the minus strand of OX608074.1, from coordinate 46,433,986 downwards.
TCGAATGCATGCAGCTTTTGAGTCATCAAAATATGCCTGCTTCGTTTGTTACGTGGCAAGAGGATGGTGTGTATGGGCATGAGGTAGGAACAAGAATAAGGAAAAGAAACGAATCGGAATGCCTACTTCGGGAACGCGGCCTGCGTTCAAAGCACGACTCACTTCAACTTCCCACAGAACACATGTCAGACCTTAAAATATTGTAAGAAAAGGATAGTGGACGTAGTTTAACACACTAAGGGAGGCTCTTATTCCAACCCAATCTAGAAGTTTTTCGGCCTTAGAGTCATGAACGAGCTTAACATCGCGTCGGAACCCCTAAAAAATTACTTTCAAAAATGAGTTTTTTAGAATGTTAATTTAATTTTTATTTTGTTGCGCTTCAGGTCAAAAACAAGAACCTTTTTGTGTTTGTTATATTCTGCTGTGGCATTTTATCAGAATACGGTCTATCAGCGGCCTGATTTTTCACAACTTATCTTTAGCATTTGACTGGTGCAAATAGTTCCGGAGTTAAAAAAAAAAAACGAAAACGTGTTATCGTATCCCTAACTGAATCGGTGATTGTTAAAACAACATAAGTGCCATTTTTTTTTTTACAATTTTTCTCAATCAATTTTTAAAAATCTCCCAATCTCTACAAGCGCAGCAAAATACCGTGCAAAAGTAAGGTGTTATATTTATTTTATCCTCCGGTTTCCCTTTGTGACTGGTGTACTCCGCTCCACATAATCGTGACTTTTTAATAATGTTTCTTTTGTATGAGCTCGCATTATTTGATCTTTTTCAAAACAGATACAGTCAGTCACAAAAGTTAGTACACATTCTGTTTTTCACAACAAAAACGTCTTTAAAATTAAGAAATCATGTTTTGGCTACAAAAATTAAATGAATTTTATTTCTTTGTAATAGTTTTTTATAATTCACAAGGTTTTTTTTTGAAAGTTTTGAAAATTGTTTCTAATTTCAAAACAAAATTTAAAAAAGTTCAAAAACAATATCACAAAAGTAAGTACACAACATTAAAATAAAAAAATAAATTTAAAGAAAAATATAATAATTCATTTTTTTTTTCGGATTAGTACTTCGTAGCGTACCCCTTTGCATTAACAACGGCAGGCATTCTTGAAGGCATTGATTTAACAAGATTTGATGTTACATCTTGGCCGATTTTTGACCACTCCTCCTGCAAAACTAATTTGAGGTCAGCCCTTGACTTTATTTCTCTTTTTCTAATTTGCCTCTCAAGATGTTCCCAGAGATGCTCAAAAGCATTCAAATCAGGAGACTGAGGAGGTGTTCGAAGATGTTTTGGCACATTATACAGTAACCACTCTCTGACCAAGAGTGAAGTGTACTTGGGATCGTTATCTTGCTGGAAGATAAACGATCCAGTTAAGCCCAACTTTTCTGCACCCTGATTCAAATTGTCCTTAAGGACATTTAAATAAACGTATCGATCCATAATCTCATCAATAAAAACTAAGTTCCCGACTCCAGAAGCTGCCATAAACCCCCAAACCATTACCGATCCTCCACCATGTTTAACAGTGCCAGCCATGTTCTTCGGATCTAACTCCACGTAACAAAAACAAAACTTTTTATTTATAAGTAAAACATAAACAAGCGTTAAAAATTAATTTGTACATTATTAGGTACTAAATTGCACAAATAACTGCAGTTGTGTTTATGTAACATTTAACGTTTATATTAATAAACTTAAGAAAATAGTGTAACAAAACGAGTCAAAAAGGAACAAAAACTATTTAGGTTGAGTATGTTTTTATAGCTAAATAAACAAAAAATCAAATAAAGCCTTCTTAGGTAATTTGCACATTATTATAATTCGAAAATGGTTGCAGTAGATAATCGTTCAAATAATATTTTATTTAATTATCGATAAATTTTAGTGAATCATAGTAGGGCCAATAGTCTCTTGGTATGACAGCTTTTATTTCCTGAAGGTGGTCATATTTTTTTTTTGGAATTTTAAGAGGAAATAGATGTAATTGTTCAAATATAATATCAGACATAATAACTTTGCTGGGTCTAACAGGTAAAATCTCGTATTTATCATTAAAATTTAATTTGTAAGTAATAGTTCCCTGAAAGTATCGGAAAGATTTAACATCTGTGACACAGGGATCATTAGCTTTTTTCCCTGGCCTATCAGAACTGCATTTAAAGCATTTTTTGTCTCCATAATTTTTAAAAAAGTCAAAATTTGGAGCTTCAGTTTCACTTTAGCTTTCTTCGTCAGTCTTATGTAATCATTTGGAACGTAGATATCTTTGTTCTTTATTTTGCGTTCAATTGTGCTGTGAACACTATCGCACTCCATCTGCGTATATCCTTTAGTTTAATATTTTTGAATAATTTCTGTTCCACATTTTTCTGTCAAATATAAAAGGCTATTACTCATTATACTATTTCTATTTTGAGCTGTGCAACCATCGGAATATATAATAATGGGAATTTTACTTCCCATCTTCAAAAACTTTTTCTCTAGGTAATCTACCAAACAAGACGCATACGTGGAAGCCTGCCCGTCAGAAACAGTTTCGTCAAACCAATAACAAGTAGCAGCTTTTTTGGCTAAATCAAAGATGGTGAAATTATGGCAGCATAATTTTGTTCTGTAATATAAGCCACTTGCGTTAATACATGGGCAAATTTTTACAGCCTGGACATCCATTGTCAAGACATGACACAAATTTTGTTCAGCATCAGTTTTGTCCTTTTCTTTTTCATCTCTCGCCCTGTTTTTTTCATCTATGCGCGCAAGATATTCGGGGTCTGGTAAATTACCGCTCTTATGTTTAAAACATAAGTCACACCAGTCTTTTTTGGGCCTGTACAGTCCAATATTCTTCTGCTTAATTTGTGTTCTCATTACAAAATGAGAGAGGGCATCAATTTTCAGTTCCTTGCATTTGGTTTCGTAAGCCCTATAAACATCCATTATGCTCTGAAAATTTTGCTCTAAATAAAGCTTTTTTGTGTCTTTTCGACAATAATGGGACGGGAGTTTATTAAGATCATCAAGAAATTTTTGTAAAAAGTTTAAACGCGAATCACTTTTTCTAGTGTAGGGCGAATCAGAAATGGAGGGTGTATCTTTGATTCCTCCTTCACTTCGTTTGACCCAGTTTTGTATTGACCACTCTCTTAAACCCGTGGTTGAAATATACATTTTCTTACATACCTGTATTATTTCATTATTAACATTTAGAGTATATTTAAATGTATTTTTTCGTCGAGAATCTATTCCAGGCAACTGCATTAATGTAACTGATCCGCAGACAAAAACCTTTCTCTCCTCCCAGTTTAGGTTTGACCACATTCGTTTAAAAATTGTTTGCCTTTGATCATCCGAAACATTTGTTTTGTGGTCCTTTCTGTCGTTCTTTACATTTGCATCGCTCTCCAATAATTCGGGCCTGTCTTTGTACGTTATGAAATGTTTTTTTTCTTATCTTTAGGCTTAGAGTACCCCAAAAACTTTTTGCCTCTCATTCTGAGCTCTCGGTTTTTCTTCTTTTTATTTTTCATAATATTTACTTCAGAGAAGGATAGCTCATCAACATCAATATCTAAAGTAGAATTAACCGTTAATTATTTTGAAAAAAAAAAAACAGTAACAGGTTACCTATACCTATCTCCTCGGAATTCTCAGTATTAAATTGATCGGTTAATTCATTTTCTTCAAATCCTTCGATTGTCATGTTGTCGTTCTCAATGAAGCTTTGTTGCGATTCTTCATTTGGAGACGAATTGTCTGGACAATCTACAGGAACAACTGTGTAATCTATGTCACTTTGTAAAGATTTTTTCCGGAGAATATACTATGTAGTCGTCCTCATTTGTTAAATAGTTTTCTTCAAACTCAAATTCGTTTTCTGTTTTATTTTCAGCTATTTTAACGGTGTAAACAAATAATTATTTACTATTTTACAATGGTCAGCCAAATTATGAACAAATTACCGTTGTTTAGCATTGAACTGGTTGTTGTTTGAAAGTTTTCTCTTTTTTTAAGGCTAATTCCAGCAATAATTTTCCTCTCGATGTCATTATTACGATGAAGTACCTCGTAAGTCTTAAAAAATGTCTTTAAATAATAATGAAAGGACCTCGTAAGTATTTGCCTCAATTAAAGTTGTCTTTAGCAAGTTTATTTAAAAAGATTCTTAAAAACTTTTTATCTTACTGTTAATTTAAGTTTAAATACTCACCAATTAACACTATTTTGTATATTTAAGTAAAATTAATTCGACAAAACAGTCACTAGCTCGAAAACTTTCCGCACGACACTTAGCTTCACATTCAATTTAAAGAGACTAACGAGGTACTGCACATTATTTGCAAAATATTTTTATTCGAGGTTTTGTTTTTTCAAGTTTTCTTATTTTTTTTTAGAACAAACTCTTTTAACCAAAAATGTCAACAGGTGGCGCTGATTTTTCTGCTTTTTATGAGCCCAAAATCAAAAAATTGATTTTTTCTTACGAGGTCCTGCCATCTAACCATCGATATGCTCTTTGGCTAACGTAATTCGTTTTACCCTATTGGTCTTGTTTATAAAAGGTTTTTTTCTAATAGCTCGACCGTGATAACCAGCACTGTATAGGATACGGCGAATAGTTTGGGGGTTACACTCTTTTCCAGTTTCATGGGCCGTCTGCTTCTGGATTGCAGGTGCGCTTAGTTTTGGATCTTTATTTATTTTTCGGATGATCTGCCGACTATCTTTTGTTGTGAAAATTCTTGGACGTCCACTACGAGCCTTGTTTTCTGTACTTCCTGTTGTTTTATATTTTGTTATAATTTTTTGGATGGTAAAGATCTCTTATTAATAATTTTTCCAATCTCTCTCACACTTTTTTGTTCATTATAATATTTAATAATTAAAATTTTCAAATCTTCGGAAAGTTGTATTCCCCGAGGTGCCATATTGCAAAAATTCTATTTAAAAGGAAAAAATTATAGAAAAATACACACAAATTTACACAAATGTAATAAAAAAAAACTATTTAAACAAAAAAGAAACGCACTTTGGGCGATAAATAGTTAGATTTCAGTTAGCATGTGATGACTGTGTACTTACTTTTGTGATGTAAATATTTGCCCCACTCAAACTTTACCGCAAAATTTGAGGTTTAACTTACCTAACGGGTTTTTTTTTGTGGTAAATAATTACACACATGCTTTGCAAGAGAGTTTGTATACATTTTTATAAATACATATGAGAAAAAATATAACTGTTTTTTTAGTAATCTTCTTTATGATTGACCCTGTGTACTTACTTTTGTGACTGACTGTACATATGTTGTTTTAACACTAAATGCGGATTTCGCGATCGAATTTTTGTGTGTTTCAGGTATCAATTTATGTTTTTTATGTTCTCAACCTAAAGCTCCACCCCTAAGCAGTGCAAAATCATAATAAAAGTGATTTCGAAAATTCTGTTACTTATGTTGTTTTAACAATCACCGATTCAACTACAGGTACTCAAAGATTCCTACTCCAATAGAGCTTCCCTTCAGGATATTTAAGGAATCCTATTATCAGCATTGGTATTTATCGATTCTTGGCTGAAATTATTTTCAGGCACTAAACTGTTGGAAAATTAATTACAAATACATCTTTAGGATTTAACTGATAATATTTTATGTTTTAATGAAAATTTTTAATGATTTAAGCGACAAACTACATAGTAATATGCAATTATTCTGAATCAGAAGAATGATCTGAGTTAATATAAGTAAATATGGCGGAAGTATCAGATGCAAATGGGATGTTAGGTGCCTTCAAAAGTTCAAAAACCTTCCTTGTCAATTGTTGCGACAGTTTAGTCACAACGAAGACCAGTTTGTGAACGCAAAAGAAACTACAAATTTGGCAGTATTCTTATGGTGTGTTACAAATCCTTTATTTGGAAAAACAATAAGTATTATTACACGTGAATTCATAAATGGTCTTACTTACTTAGTCTCCTGTTATGTTAAATAGCCACCGCGTGGCCGGCAAAAAAAATTTAATTATTGAAAATGTTCTATTCTAGAAGTAAGTTGCCTCGTGGCTTACAAAATGGTGAAGCTATAATCTGTTCGTACCAACATTCAATCAACACCAAAGAAAATGTAATTATTAAAATGTTCTATTGTGGAAAAGTAAGTCGCCTCGTGGCTTAGAAAATGGCGAAGCTAAATTCAGAAAATTAAATCTTAGATTTTGAATATAGTTTTTGTTTGTCGATTGAATGTTGGTATGAACAGATTATAGCTTCTTCTTACATTTGGTTTGAGTAACTACTTTCTTTTAGGGTGTGCACACATCCCTCTCAACATCAATATTACTGGCCCGTAAACTGGTTATCAATGGGTCCGAAAAAACCAAAAATGAGTTTAAAATGTCTTCGTTAGTCTTGACGCGCGATATTTTATAATAGAAGTTTTCTCTGTATTTTTTAAATCTTTGTTTTGTGCCTTCTGTGCTTCTTCACTTAGTTGACCAATTGGCAACAAAGTATGTTCAACTATGGGTGGTCCATAAATTAAGACTTTGTGGATTGTGGATTTTCCCACGATCAGCCTTGCTGTATCCATAGTATATTTTTGAAACTTGTCGAATGTCGATATCAATTTCATATGAACTAGCTATTGCCTGTAACATAACTTTAAACCGTTTTATCACTTGAATATTCAATCTAGTAATCTTTGCCGCAACATCTGGATCGCTGAAAAATCTCCTCGCAGTATTCCCATCATTACTGCTTCCCAAGCCAGGTTTTGGCTTATCGACTACTTATCCCATCTCAATTTTGAATTTGCTATGGATTTCTTTTTTTTGTCAGCAATGATTTTATTATCTTTTTCTCCATGAGCTTGCCATTTCATAAGAGGTAGTTTATAACTGATATAAGCTGATTATTTACATAAATTGTTGAATCATATTCAGCTGGCATCGAGTTTAAAGCGAAGTTAGATGTGTTGCTTCTAATTGTAGAAAGTTTAATTGGACGAGTGGCTCTCGCTTGTTTGATAAATTTAGTTTTGCACGAATTAGAAACAAATTTTACAGTTATGTTGGATTTTTCTGGTTTTTTTGTGTTTGTTCTGTAAACATCTGTAATATCGGTTGCGTTGACTTCACATTTAATTGTTTTTCCGAGTCCTTTAACAATCTCAATAAGATTTTCTTGTGGAGTCAGTGGAATGTTTTTTATGTCAATTATATTATTTAGTGATTGTTGTTCAAGGTTGTTAATTTGGGTTTGCAAATTGTCGATTATTATGTCTTTCCTCTTATTTGTCTCCTTAAGTTCGTTTATTTCTTTTGTGAATTGTACAATCAAGTTGTTGTTTCTGCTTCCAAGGAATTCACAGCTAGCAGATATTTGGTTAAGTTGTTCTCTCAAATGCCGAATTTCAAGAAAAACAGCTTGGTTGACGTTGCCGTTGTTCTCGGGTGCCGCTAGATTGATATCTGGACTATTAATAGCACGAATACGTTTTGCGGCTTGGAGATCAGGTGTTTGAGATCTTGGTGGCTCAATGTTTACATTGTTTTGTCCATCTGGTATGTTCCTACAAAACTGACATTTCCAGATTTCTTTTCTTACTCCCATAGTTCTCCATGATTTTTCAGAGAAAGTGCAATTTGCGCTTGCATAGCGCACACTTGCAGAGACTCCGCACAAGAACCGTAGGCAGACATTATAAGGGAAAAAAAATGGATCTTAAAAAAAAATTAAAAAATTAAGAAGTTGAATATTAAAAAAAAAAGAACTATAATGATATTATTAAATAATTCACTATTTTAAACTGGTTTTATATAAATTTAAAATAAAATTCAAATACATTTTTTGTTTTAGTTTTATTTTTAAAACTTGAGAAGTATTGAAACTGATCGATTGGAAAACACGTCCGTACACTTTGACTCACAGATGATAAATTGGTGGTTCAATTGTCTTACTGCACAATTAATAAAACATATTCACTTTTTGTATTTAAAAAAAGAAACGGCTAAATAACACGGCTCACTGCCGAAAAAAATAAAAACACTTACCAAAGAAAAATAATCTCCGCACTTGATTTTACTTTTTTCCCCACTACGCGTCAATTGTTCCATATTAGACGCGTAGTCCATATATGTCGCCCTTACTCTAGTAAAGGGCTTAACCCCGATAAAATCGAAATCTTCGCCCACTTTTTGGCGGAGCTCATCCAAGAGCGCCTGTGGTTCCGTGCAGGAATCTATGCCCTTCAAGAGGACCGTTTGTAGTTTCTCCACCTTAGGGGTTAAGCTGAAAAACTCAGTGGTGGACTGCTTCAGTAAGCTTTTAACTAATTTATGCTGATCCACTGTGTTACAGTCGATAGCATGTCTACTATCACTTAAAAGTTTAATAGTAAAATTTTGACCTATGGCCGACTTACAGAGGTCTATGGTTTCCTTCAAATCAATTTTGTAGACATTGATTGGTGCCACCCTCGTTTGCTTCCTCTTCTGAGGACGCCTCTTCTCTCGAGTGGCCCGCATGCTGGCCGCTCTCATACGTGATATACACTATACAGTCCTTCGCCACCATCGGACATCATCATCCGATGACGATGAAATATATTATATGTACACTTCTTACTGCCGCGAATCAAAATGTAAATTAAAACTTCTTTTATTGATTTAAATTAAAAAAAAAATATTATTTGAGGCGAGAGCCTTTTTTATTGATAGACAAAAATGAACTAACTCTAAATCTAAGAAATACAATTTGTTATGGCTGCCTAGCACGGTGTCGTTTGGCAAGCAAGGCCTCTTTAGCGCTGGGGAAAGATCTAAAATGAAAATAAAACAAAGGAATCAATTAAATGAAAAAAGTAAGTAATCGTTTACTTACGTTTACTGATGATTTTTTTACTCGTTGCCAGGCTGTGACGTGGGTTCTTCCCCACTAAAAAGTCCTGAGCGACAGCCGTCACACTCACTGTTTCTCGTAAAACCTTCAAGCAGCGCCGGAGATTGCCTAGCACGGTGTCGTTTGGCAAGCAAGGCGTCTTCAGCGCTGGGGAAAGATCTAACATGAAAATACTGATGATTTTTTTACTCGTTGCCAGGCTGAGACGTGGGTTCTTCCTCACCAAAAAGTCTTGAGCGACAGCCGTCACACTCACTGTTTCTCGTAAAACCTTCAAGCAGCGCCGGAGATTTGTTATGGCTGCCTAGCACGGTATCGTTTGGGAAGTAAGGCATCTTCAGCGCTGGGGAAAGATCTAAAATGAAAATACTGATGATTTTTTACTCGTTGCCAGGCTGAGACAAGGGTTCTTCCCCACCAAAAAGTCTTGAGCGACAGCCGTCACACTCACTGTTTCTCGTAAAACCTTCAAGCAGCGCCGGAGATTTGTTATGGCTGCGTAGCACGGAATCGTTTGGGAAGTAAGGCATCTTCAGCGCTGGGGAAAGATCTAAAATGAAAATACTGATGATTTTTTTACTCGTTGCCAGGCTGAGACGTGGGTTCTTCCCCACCAAAAAGTCTTGAGCGACAGCCGTCACACTCACTGTTTTCGTAAAACCTTCAAGCAGCGCCGAAGATTTGTTATGGCTGCCTAGCACGGAATCGTTTGGGAAGTAAGGCATCTTCAGCGCTGGGGAAAGATCTAAAATGAAAATACTGATGATTTTTTTACTCGTTGCCAGGCTGAGACGTGGGTTCTTCCCCACCAAAAAGTCTTGAGCGACAGCCGTCACACTCACTGTTTCTCGTAAAACCTTCAAGCAGCGCCGGAGATTTGTTATGGCTGCCTAGCACGGTATCGTTTGGGAAGTAAGGCATCTTCAGCGCTGGGGAAAGATCTAAAATGAAAATACTGATGATATTTTTACTCGTTGCCAGGCAGAGACGTGGGTTCTTCCCCACCAAAAAGTCTTGAGCGACAGCCGTCACACTCACTGTTTCTCGTAAAACCTTCAAGCAGCGCCGGAGATTTGTTATGGCTGCCTAGCACGGTATCGTTTGGGAAGTAAGGCATCTTCAGCGCTGGGGAAAGATCTAAAATGAAAATACTGATGATTTTTTTACTCGTTGCCAGGCTGAGACGTGGGTTCTTCCCCACCAAAAAGTCTTGAGCGACAGCCGTCACACTCACTGTTTCTCGTAAAACCTTCAAGCAGCGCCGGAGATTTGTTATGGCTGCCTAGCACGGTATCGTTTGGGAAATAAGGCATCTTCAGCGCTGGGGAAAGATCTAAAATGAAAATACTGATGATTTTTGTACTCGTTGCCAGGCTGAGACGTGGGTTCTTCCCCACCAAAAAGTCTTGAGCGACAGCCGTCACACTCACTGTTTCTCGTAAAACCTTCAAGCAGCGCCGGAGATTTGTTATGGCTGCCTAGCACGGTATCGTTTGGGAAGTAAAGCATCTTCAGCGCTGGGGAAAGATCTAAAATGAAAATACTGATGATTTTTTTACTCGTTGCCAGGCTGAGACGTGGGTTCTTCCCCACCAAAAAGTCTTGAGCGACAGCCGTCACACTTACTGTTTCTCGTAAAACCTTCAAGCAGCGCCGGAGATTTGTTATGGCTGCCTAGCACGGTATCGTTTGGGAAGTAAGGCATCTTCAGCGCTGGGGAAAGATCTAAAATGAAAATACTGGTGATATTTTTACTCGTTGCCAGGCTGAGACGTGGGTTCTTCCCCACCAAAAAGTCTTGAGCGACATCCGTCACACTCACTGTTTCTCGTAAAACCTTCAAGCAGCGCCGGAGATTTGTTATGGCTGCCTAGCACGGTATCGTTTGGGAAGTAAGGCATCTTCAGCGCTGGGGAAAGATCTAAAATGAAAATACTGATGATATTTTTACTCGTTGCCAGGCTGAGACGTGGGTTCTTCCCCACCAAAAAGTCTTGAGCGACAGCCGTCACACTCACTGTTTCTCGTAAAACCTTCAAGCAGCGCCGGAGATTTGTTATGGCTGCCTAGCACGGTATCGTTTGGGAAGTAAGGCATCTTCAGCGCTGGGGAAAGATCTAAAATGAAAATACTGATGATATTTTTACTCGTTGCCAGGCTGAGACGTGGGTTCTTCCCCACCAAAAAGTCTTGAGCGACAGCCGTCACACTCACTGTTTCTCGTAAAACCTTCAAGCAGCGCCGGAGATTTGTTATGGCTGCCTAGCAAGGTATCGTTTGGGAAGTAAGGCATCTTCAGCGCTGGGGAAAGATCTAAAATGAAAATACTGATGATATTTTTACTCGTTGCCAGGCTGAGACGTGGGTTCTTCCCCACCAAAAAGTCTTGAGCGACAGCCGTCACACTCACTGTTTCTCGTAAAACCTTCAAGCAGCGCCGGAGATTTGTTATGGCTGCGTAGCACGGAATCGTTTGGGAAGTAAGGCATCTTCAGCGCTGGGGAAAGATCTAAAATGAAAATACTGATGATTTTTTTACTCGTTGCCAGGCTGAGACGTGGGTTCTTCCCCACCAAAAAGTCTTGAGCGACAGCCGTCACACTCACTGTTTTCGTAAAACCTTCAAGCAGCGCCGAAGATTTGTTATGGCTGCCTAGCACGGAATCGTTTGGGAAGTAAGGCATCTTCAGCGCTGGGGAAAGATCTAAAATGAAAATACTGATGATTTTTTTACTCGTTGCCAGGCTGAGACGTGGGTTCTTCCCCACCAAAAAGTCTTGAGCGACAGCCGTCACACTCACTGTTTCTCGTAAAACCTTCAAGCAGCGCCGGAGATTTGTTATGGCTGCCTAGCACGGTATCGTTTGGGAAGTAAGGCATCTTCAGCGCTGGGGAAAGATCTAAAATGAAAATACTGATGATATTTTTACTCGTTGCCAGGCTGAGACGTGGGTTCTTCCCCACCAAAAAGTCTTGAGCGACAGCCGTCACACTCACTGTTTCTCGTAAAACCTTCAAGCAGCGCCGGAGATTTGTTATGGCTGCCTAGCACGGTATCGTTTGGGAAGTAAGGCATCTTCAGCGCTGGGGAAAGATCTAAAATGAAAATACTGATGATTTTTTTACTCGTTGCCAGGCTGAGACGTGGGTTCTTCCCCACCAAAAAGTCTTGAGCGACAGCCGTCACACTCACTGTTTCTCGTAAAACCTTCAAGCAGCGCCGGAGATTTGTTATGGCTGCCTAGCACGGTATCGTTTGGGAAATAAGGCATCTTCAGCGCTGGGGAAAGATCTAAAATGAAAATACTGATGATTTTTGTACTCGTTGCCAGGCTGAGACGTGGGTTCTTCCCCACCAAAAAGTCTTGAGCGACAGCCGTCACACTCACTGTTTCTCGTAAAACCTTCAAGCAGCGCCGGAGATTTGTTATGGCTGCCTAGCACGGTATCGTTTGGGAAGTAAAGCATCTTCAGCGCTGGGGAAAGATCTAAAATGAAAATACTGATGATTTTTTTACTCGTTGCCAGGCTGAGACGTGGGTTCTTCCCCACCAAAAAGTCTTGAGCGACAGCCGTCACACTTACTGTTTCTCGTAAAACCTTCAAGCAGCGCCGGAGATTTGTTATGGCTGCCTAGCACGGTATCGTTTGGGAAGTAAGGCATCTTCAGCGCTGGGGAAAGATCTAAAATGAAAATACTGGTGATATTTTTACTCGTTGCCAGGCTGAGACGTGGGTTCTTCCCCACCAAAAAGTCTTGAGCGACATCCGTCACACTCACTGTTTCTCGTAAAACCTTCAAGCAGCGCCGGAGATTTGTTATGGCTGCCTAGCACGGTATCGTTTGGGAAGTAAGGCATCTTCAGCGCTGGGGAAAGATCTAAAATGAAAATACTGATGATATTTTTACTCGTTGCCAGGCTGAGACGTGGGTTCTTCCCCACCAAAAAGTCTTGAGCGACAGCCGTCACACTCACTGTTTCTCGTAAAACCTTCAAGCAGCGCCGGAGATTTGTTACGGCTGCCTAGCACGGTATCGTTTGGGAAGTAAGGCATCTTCAGCGCTGGGGAAAGATCTAAAATGAAAATAAAACAAATGATTCAATTAAATGAAAAAAGTAAGTAATCATACGTTTACTTACGATTTTTTTTTTCTTGTTGCCAGGCTGAGATTGACGATGGTGATTTTGATGTGGCTGCAATTTGTGGATTACCTGAAAAGAAAACAAAAAGAATATTAATTAGAAATTTTTTACACTTACTACCTAATCCTTTAGGCGATTTTTTTCTTATTTTTTTTTGTTCACTTAACTCGTTGTCGTTGTTGTTCGGCCTCATTGATAAAAAATACAAATGACTGTAAGAGGGTTGTGCTAGTTTTTTGATATTTCTATAGACTTTTTTCTAGCGAAACAAGAAAATCTGAAACCCTTCCTACGCTCACAATCTCTGGACAACGCAGCGACAAGCTCAATCCTACCTTGTCGACTTATGCGAATTACCTTTTCTGACTTTCGAATTCCGCAACTTTCACTCCTTTATTTGATGCTCGGTGAGTTCTTATTATAAAATTAACTATTTCTTTAACACGTTGACTGCCATCTGACCCACCGGCGGGTCAGGAAATTTTTCTCAGGAGGCCACATGAAGCGATTTTTTGCGATGGCTTGCTGAGAAAACGTAATTTTTTCTTCGTTGGCATGTAGTTAAAAGTCCGCTCATTGGTCCATTGAAATAAATAACTATATCGGCAAAGTTGCAGAAGTTATAAGCATTTTTTTTATCTGAATAAAAAAAAGTAATAATTCAAAAATTAAATCAAAGAAAACGATTTTATAGAAAAATTCATTTTAGATTCTGATAATGAACAAAATAAATAAAATTTAGTGTGTTTTATTGTTTTATTTCAAGCAAAATGTTGCGTTTCCATCGCATTTTTGGCAAAAAGTTGAAACTTTTTTGGCTTTTTTTGCTGCCTCTTTCCACCTGTTGTTTTGGTCTCTTGTTTTATATTCTTCGAGAACATGATGAGTTGGCTTTTCAAATAACTCTGCAAAAAAAAAACAAAAAAAAAAAAACGGCGCGAGTAGAAAATACAACAAGGTTTACTTTTCGGAAGCATGACCCACCGGTGGTGAACACCGGTCGAAATAGTAGGTTCCGATGACAAGATGACCGTTGCCTTACTTAAAAATGAAGAAGATTTTAAATTTCTTTTTCTTTCGGCTAGCAACTGACCCATCAACATTTTGTACTGAATTATCGAGAGGATTCAGCCAAACAGCTAAAATAACTGCCTCTCTAGCTACATTTTAGAGCAATCGAATCCCAAAAGAACTATCGCTCATTTGTCTCATTAAGCTATTTCTCAATAACTTCAAATATCCCAAGTCCCTATTCGCTGAACCTATCCTTTGCAAAAATGGTAACCTACCCTACCGACCTGCAATATCGTAGATCTCGATCTCGGCTTATGTCATTTTGAAATGTCAAGAATCATTTCTGATCTTGATTGGTAGAGGCGCGACTATCGACTCAGTGCCGCCACAACTTTCCACTTGTGTGCGCCATCTATCCGTGGTCTTCCTCTACTGCGTGCGCTGTCCTGTGGGTGTGTTTCCGGGCCGGAGCATTGGTTTTCATGCGCTCTACGTGACCCAGCTATCTTAGTCGTTGGACTTTTACACTTCTGGCTAAGTCTACGTCGCTGTACAACCCGTACAACTCGTCGTTCCATCTTCTCCTCCACTCCCTTTCGATGCATACGGGACCGTAGATCACAAGAAGAACTTTTCTCTCGAAACGACTCATGGTGCTTTCATCCGCTTTTGCCATAGTCCATACTTCTGCACCGTATAGCAGGACGGGGATGATGAGGGTCTTAAATAGCGACACTTTGGTCCCTCAAGAGAGGACTTTGCTACTCTTCAACTACTGAAGATTTTCTTAAAATTATCTAACCTAACGCCTCCATTCTGCTGGCGGATTTTCGGCTACAGTAATTTATTATAACTTGCAATATCTTGCATATTTTTTTTATCTATCCTGGGTTAAAGTAAAATCTGCTTTGTGTATTAACGTTTATCGCCAATAATATCAATTTCACTCCAATGGCTATCAATTTTGGTTTATATATATTTAAAGGCTTCTTAATTTTTAAAATTAAGTCTTTTTCATTTAAATTTTCTTATTGTAAAAATTTTGGTTTTAAGATAATTGCTAAAACTTAATTGAGAATATACACGACAAGCCTTTTTTCTACTTTTGTAGCAATTTAATGATTCGTCACCCGAGACTTCCTTTATTGTATACGAATTTTATTTGGAAAATGGCAACAAAGTGAACGCACATACGACATTCAAATATTCAAGCATTAAGTATAATCCCATACGAATCGGTATCTACCTCATCGTGTATCGGGCAAAATTTTGCAAGACAACTTGTTAGCAAGTTATTAAAAACTATAACTTTGGACAAAGTGACATTTTTTTCCGCGCTTATTTCATTAGTAGTTTCATAAAAGGGCTTAAGGATAAGCAATACCTCTTCTATTATCTTCCAGTCTCGATCATCTAAAGAAAGGTCGCTTCGATTGATTGCAATCACAGTGATAACAGAATCTTTGATTTTGAAAATGCGCTCAAGCATGTCAAATAGAGTTGCGCAAAACAGTTCCAGTACCGGAACGGACATGAAACGATTCTTTTACTCGTCGGAACTAGTTCCTGGAACCATGTCCGCGGTTACTATTAAGGTTTTTCGAATTATGTTAATGCGTATAGGTAGCTATTTTGTTAATTGGTGCTTAGTTCCATGTTTCACTTGCTGGTTTGAGTTCCATATAAATTATGTAAAGTTCTTTTCATTCGTAGGTATGTAGTTTAATTATAATAAGAATGATCCAAGAAATAATTATCAAAGCTGAAAAGGTTAATTCTAATAAAATATATACTAACTCCCACTACTTACGAGTATTAGAGCAAACTGAAAACATTTCAGTGTGAAAAAAGCAATTTAAGACATGTATACGATTTAAATTCCTTTTTTGATATTCATGCATTTTGAAGAGTTATGAAAAAAAATTGCAAATATCGAGGTCCAAGACGTTTTGAAGGTGTCCTTCTTAGTGCAAGAAGTAGCCTATTCTTATCGCGTCTGGCAGGCAGAAGGCTGCTTGTAAAACGTTTTGGACCTCGATATTTTCAATCAGGGGCTTAACTCTAGATTTTGGCAAAGTTTTTATCACAATTATTTGGACTTGGAAAGAACTACATATGTACATAGTCGATGTACTATTGTGCACTATTGCTCCCACTAGAGTATAAAAGACTTTCACATTTGTAGATAACTATAAAAGTCCTATCTAATTATGCTTATTATTTTTTGTTATCGATCACACCCAAAAATTGCTGTGGGCTCTTAGTCTATAAGTTTAATTACAAATTCACAAGTATTAAACATAACAAAAATAATATAATTTACATGTTGCTGCTTATGAAAAGCAACTGCGATACTTTTTTGGAAGATAACCTATTTCGCCTATCCGTTTGGATTAATCCGGCTTCTGAAAATATGCGTGAACAAAGAAACAGATGTCGCAACCAAATTGAGCCTTTTTAGCATATATTTGTACAAAATCGGATAGACGAATTTTCTCTCATTCCAATAATTTAAGGGGTTTTGACTATCTCTGCTAATAAGAGGCTCTTTGATATAACTATCGAGCTCAACTTTACCGGCAGCTACTGTATTTTGTGGAACTAAATTTGCCACTTCGACGTCAAAATCATCCCAAATAGATGGTGGTTTAGCATTGGAAAGTGCTGCTCTTGAAGTAGATGGAACCGCTTCTTCCTGAACAGACACCGACACATTTCCCCTATTTTGAGGCTGGTTTCCAACTTTAAACCTTAAGCTATCAAAGGCTGTTTTAAAATTGGTTGCCTCCCGGAAACCATTGCTTTTAAATCTGGGATCCAAAATTGTTGCTTCAGCATATAAAGGATTTTTTTCCAGATTATTAAATCGTTTTTGTGTCTGTTCATTAAGTGTATGTAAAAGCTTCCGAACACAACTTGGTGTTTGCTGTTCTTGAGCAAGAGCTTGAGTTTTTGTCAGATGGCGTCTTCAAAGTTTGCAATAAACAATAACTTTTGAAAGGCTTACATTTTTTTCCGTTGATATTTCAACCTTAATATCACAAAATACTTTTAAGATGGGAACCACTAACTCTATAACATCCCAATCTTCAGGCTTTAAAGATATATCATTGTTAGCTATTGCTAGTGTAGCAATAACTGCATTTTTTATTTTTTAAATTCGATCCAGCATATCATATGTGGAATTCCATCTTGTTGGGATATCTTGCTTCAGCTTTAAGACCCGTCAAATTTATTTGCTTCTGCATTTCAGTTAGCTTATGCAAGCCTTGTGAACTTCTTTTAAAAAAATTCTACTATGCACTTTAGTTTTTGAACTTTTTCTGAAATGTCTTCTAGTTTAAGTCCAGCTTAAACAGTTAAATTTAGCAAATGTGCGAAGCACCCAAGTCAAAGGTTGAGTTCCATCGAGTAGGAACGTCCTCCAAAATATTGAAGAATTTATTCACATTTTCTGGTGCAAAGCCTTTGGCTCTGTCAATTGAAGTTCCTGTGGGATGTCGCAAGCTTATTTAATGTTTATGGGGTTTGAGAAAGCCGTATAGCCAATCTTTTCCTGCGGTCTTATGTAGTAATGAAAATTTATTGGGGATGTTGTTTTTTTCAGCGATTTGGAATGCTAGGCTCCGTAAATCATATCTAGTAAGACCCCAAAAGCGATTTTCCATTTCATGCAAATATTGCACCAGTTCTTCTTTCATTTCCTTAGTAAAAACAGGTTTCCACCCCAAGGGTGTAGATAAAAGTTCACTTATTGTCTTACCACTCCGTGCCATCCCTTGTAAGGTTGATTTTGGAACATCAAATTTTTTAGAGGCCAACAACACACCCATTTCTCCTTTTTGGATTGCCTCCAATGCTTTTTTCATATTATTTGGATCATATTTTCTCACTAGAACTCCTTTTTTTGGCATTTTAAAAAAAAAAATGTAAATGTTTGAGCAAAATTTAATTTCATACAAAAAATCTGGTAATGTGGAGTACTACTCCACCCTCTTCAAAGTACTCCACATTAGCCGAAAAACACAAAATGAATAAAATTATGAGAAAAAAATATTTAATGCAAGACGAAACACTAACGCACTTAATATTTCGATAGATCACCATTTCATAAAACAGACAAAAAAAAAAAGAGTTCTAAAAAAAAAAAATATGTTTCTTACCTCTCACAAACTGATTCTTCTTCTAGCTGTTGAAGTGGTCGGACGTGTTCTGTGTCTGTCTGCTAATTTTAATTTATTTTGTGAAATCATTTATTTGTTGATTTATTTATTTGTTAATTTATTTATTTGTTTGGTAAATTGTTTTTTCTCTTTTTATGTTGTTTTGTTAATTTAATAGTATAAAATAAGTAAAGTAAATAATATTAGTTGTTGTGTGCGGACGTGTTCTGGAATCACTCCCGGAAAAAATAGTAATAAAAGTGGTAAACAGATCGCGTTTGATATTGGAAATAGTGCTAAATTGAACATTGACTCGGGCGGAAGATTTAATTTTTTAAATTTAAAATTTTCCATTTTTTCGTCTTCGAGAAAATACTCCATCTTGTTCATGTCAAAAAACATCACCAAAAAGCAAATAAGAGACGAGAAACCATAAACTACAAAAACCACATAAGAGAAAACGCGCTGTGAAAAACGCGCGTTTAAAAATTTTTGTGTGGCTTGGCTGGATTGTAGTGCTTCAGTTCATGGCGACATTTTGTTGGTATGGTTTGTTCATCAACGGCGAAAAACTCTTCTTTCTCGATGAATTGCTCCATTTCATATTTTGTTATTGTTATTGATTATATTATGTTGGGGTCCTTTTTTATTTAATTCGTCAGTTATTAGGTTCATTATCTCATCAGTAAACATTAATTTAAAAAATTCCGATATGGTATTAAGGGCCTTACCGTTCCCGAAAATATGAAGTTTTCCTTGACGTACGCATTAATATGCCCCTTTCTCCATGAAAATTGCTTTTTTGATTTTATTTTGTTTACCCTGGATTTGACTTCATCGTCTGAATCTATATCGGTTTCTTCCACCACAACAACGTCGCACAGTGTGTAATTTTGACATTCTAGCGGAACTTTATTCATTGTGCGTTCAAATTTTTTTTTATTTTTATTAAACCGATTATGTATGTAATAATATGTTATTTGGAAAATATTTTGCTAACCTGAGCTTAAAAAAGTGTAACTTATACATTAAGAACGATTAATAAACTTGGTAAAGTTAATGCACTCTGCTCGTATTTAGTTTATAAAAGTCATTATTTAAACAATTAAAGTGATTTTTTAAATTTTATTGCATTCGTTTTGAAACCTAGTAATATGTATGTACATGTACAGTTTATTCAATTATTCTTCTTTTTTATTTTAAGGACAAATGAACAAAAAGAATTTGAAAAAAAAACACTAAAACATAATACCTATGTATGAAAGTTTCGTAATTTAATAATTTTTAATTTTAAATCCATTTATAATATCTTCTCCACCTGAGCTTGATGTTTCCGAATCTTCTGTTTTTAGCAACGCAATACATTCTGGAGCTAGTGGACTTCTTTTTTTTACTAAGCTTTATACTTCGGCTTGATAGGTAAGGATCAGAGGAAAGTAAAAATCTGTTTATTACATCTCGATTTAAGTTTTGCCGTAAAGATTTTCGGCTAAAATGCTCTCGAAAACACATATATTCTTTATTACTTTCTACTTGGGCTTCTTCAGACAACTGCCCAAGAGGTAAAATGCAAGCCTCAATAATATCCTTCGAGTGCATAAGGATTTTATGTATAGAAGGTGGCATGTAATACCAGGAATAGTTTTGAAGATAGATATCCTTTGTTTCGGTAGCGTACAATCCCAACTTTTCTGTGTCTGGCAGTGTTGCCAGCAATTGGCTTTGGCATATCAATTAAAAGCCCCATTCGATCCCGAAATTGGGTCTGTACGATTTTTTTCCTTGTTGCTACCGATTATTGTTTTTTCCATTTCTGTTTTGCCACTTTCTTATTTCTAACTTATAAGATATATGCAAAAGACACTTAAAAGCCCGAATCCACAAATGTAATGGTGAAATGCCAAAGTTGAACATTTGCTGATCTGATTGTCTTAATTCAATGTTGTTCATTTCTTTTGGTGTGGCTCCACAAATATAGCATTTTTGAGAAGAGCTATACTGGGACAAAGCACTGCAAACTTTGCCATCTACCATTGTCAAAAGAAGGTCATGTTTACAATGAACTACGACACCATTTATCAGTAGGCTTGTTGGCTGAAGGTTAGTAATGTTTTGAAAATTTGACATTTCGGCTGTCAAAAGTGGAAGTGTGAAAGTTATTAAGCTCCAATTTTTTTTTTTATTTTTCTTGATAAATTAACAAAGTTTAAATTGTATCTAGTTGAATAATAGTTTGAATAAGCACTTTACTTACCAAGAATTAAATAAATTTTATACATTTCTTATAAGGTAGGCAATAATATTTAAGTTAAAAAGACAAGAAAGAATTTATATTGCCGAATACCGTGATATCAAATTATATGTACCGCAAAAGAGCAGTATCGGAACCATCACCGGAAGTAAATAAGAACAACTGTTGCTCCAAGCACAAATAAAATTCCAAAGGATAAAATTAAGTATCCACCAGATAACTCCAATAAAGAACAATCCTTTCTGTTGATTTAAAAAACTTTATTTTATTTCCTAAAAGTATAACAATATATTAATAAGTTTAATAAATGATAAATTAATTCATACTATTGGTATATTCATATAATGAGAAATTGATAGTTTGCTTTGAGCAACGAAATAAAACTTTAACGAATCAGTCAAGGAAGGGAAATCCATCACCAAATTGGTTTTAAATTGAGTCCAATTGGTGATTTGACGTCTTTGAGCAGTAAACAAACTCGCCGCTGCCTCGTTCAAACGCAAAGATGCGTAAAAAGAGTACAACGGTCATCCCACTCATAAATATGCTTCAGGTTTTAAATGTTCAATGGTACTCACCCACTGCACTTAATTCTGTGCCACGCGATGGATTAAATTTTGGAATGAGGGTTTTTAATTCCTCGTTTCCGAGGCGGACAGACAACGACGGATGGCTTCGCGAAGAGTCGACCGAACTTGTACTTTGACCCTGACGGATTATAGCATTTCTTCTTTTTAAATCTTCCAGCTCTTGCTTCATTCTACTCATTTTCAAGTTTTTAGTTTCTTAGGGAAATCACGGAGACACGGAGAAGCGACCAAAACACCAACGCACAACTGAGTAAATTGCAAAAAGACTCAAAACGAGGGCGCAACAGTAATTTGCAAAATAAAAAGAGACAAATGATTGTAGCTGAACAGAAGCAATTGCGTTGCGATACACACCAACGACCAACACACTAACACACAAATGAGTGAGAGGGAGATGCAAGGACAAAACAGTTAGACACTTCACGGGTAGACACACGACCAGAGCGACACAGTAATTGACAACCAAAAAAAATCACTCAAACAAAAATATTCAAATTATAACGGCCAGTGGCGGCGATTGTGGTGCGTCTTTTTCTTGCACTGCACACATATTATTAACTTTTTCTTTTTGAACTATGATGTATTTTATTCAATTCAAATAATGCAACCACGCACAACAAACAAACAAATCTAATACTTATTTTTCTTAGCACGATGCTAGGATATGATGTATTTTATTCAATTCAAATAGTGCAACCACGCACAACAAAGAAGAGTTCTAAAACTTATTCTGATTAGCACAATGCTAGGTTAAGAGAATTCACTGTTTTTTTTTTTAAATATAATTTGGCTTTGTTTATTTTGGATATTTCGAATCCCACTTCTGAATATAAAAACCTTTCAAAAACCTTCTACAAACTTCTATATAAAAACCTTCTAAACTTCTCGACACAATCTTAACACCGAATCGCGAACTCGACCGAGCGCCCGTCACCGTTCATATGGAATGAAAACTTATTCTACTCAACCACCAACTTCACTCAGTCGAGTTGCGTACACAGATACCTATCCTTATATACCTAACAGAGTGATCGGGATTTTGTCACTCCCTACAATAGCGTCCCAGTATAAGCTCTTATACAGTAGTTCACCGATATTGTTTTCCTGTAGGTTAACATATATTTGCATTGATTAGTATAGAATTACAAAATTTTGTATGTTTGTAATAACAACAATTACTTACAATAAATATTACACCATATAACTTTACGCACTTGTTTCTGAAAAACACACAAAAGCTAGACTTATTACTACAAAGTTAGACTTGTAGTAATAAGACTTATTTGACTTTTTTCCTATAAGAAATACTTTAGAATTGAAAAATATAATGACATAAAACTATGACCAAATAAGTTAAAAATCGCTCTTTTCACCATCGTGGTGAAAAGTGCTGGCATGGTCTAAAGCCCAACATTTTAAATACAAAAATATTTGTTTCTCACAATTTTTACGATTTTTTTTTAGCGATAAGACACAATACATCATTGGCGTGAACTAAATTACACGAAACTTTTTTCAAAACCCACTTTTGTTGCAGTACTCAAAAAACATACATTACAATACACAAAACACAAAAAAAAGCCAAAGCATGTCTGGAATTGCTTAACGCATCCAGCACTTACGTTCTAACGATAACCTTAGAGTCTGATTACTTTGTAACCTCCTTGGGGGTGGTTCCCGGAGAAAAGTTCCTATTTTGTTTTAAGTAAAGAGGCCCTTTATATCAATGGAACCCCACAAAAAATTAACCTACTTGTTACAGTAGGTACTCAAGAAACATACATTACAATACACAAAACACAAAAAAAAGCCAAAGTATGACTGCAATTGCTTAACGCACCAACACTTACGTTTTAACCATAACCTTAGAGTCTGATAACTTTTTAACCTCTTTGGAGGTGATTCCCTGAGAAAAGTTCCTACTTGTTACAGTACTCAGGAAACATACATTAAAATACACAAAACACAAAAAAAAGCCAAAGCATGACTGCAATTGCGACCAAAACACCAACGCACAACTGAGTAAATTGCAAAAAGACTCAAAACGAGGGCGCAACAGTAATTTGCAAAATAAAAAGAGACAAATGATTGTAGCTGAACAGAAGCAATTGCGTTGGGATACACACCAACGACCAACACACTAACACACAAATGAGTGAGAGGGAGATGCAAGGACAAAACAGTTAGACACTTCACGGGTAGACACACGACCAGAGCGACACAGTAATTGACAACCAAAAAAAATCAAAGGGTTGCGGTTGCACACTCAAACAAAAATATTCAAATTATAACGGCCAGTGGCGGCGATTGTGGTGCGTCTTTTTCTTGCACTGCACAAATATTATTAACTTTTTCTTTTTGAACTATGATGTATTTTATTCAATTCAAATAATGCAACCACGCACAACAAACAAACAAATCTAATACTTATTTTTCTTAGCACGATGCTAGGATATGATGTATTTTATTCAATTCAAATAGTGCAACCACGCACAACAAAGAAGAGTTCTAAAACTTATTCTGATTAGCACAATGCTAGGTTAAGAGAATTCACTGTTTTTTTTTTTAAATATAATTTGGCTTTGTTTATTTTGGATATTTCGAATCCCACTTCTGAATATAAAAACCTTTCAAAAACCTTCTACAAACTTCTATATAAAAACCTTCTAAACTTCTCGACACAATCTTAACACCGAATCGCGAACTCGACCGAGCGCCCGTCACCGTTCATATGGAATGAAAACTTATTCTACTCAACCACCAACTTCACTCAGTCGAGTTGCGTACACAGATACCTATCCTTATATACCTAACAGAGTGATCGGGATTTTGTCACTCCCTACAATAGCGTCCCAGTATAAGCTCTTATACAGTAGTTCACCGATATTGTTTTCCTGTAGGTTAACATATATTTGCATTGATTAGTATAGAATTACAAAATTTTGTATGTTTGTAATAACAACAATTACTTACAATAAATATTACACCATATAACTTTACGCACTTGTTTCTGAAAAACACACAAAAGCTAGACTTATTACTACAAAGTTAGACTTGTAGTAATAAGACTTATTTGACTTTTTTCCTATAAGAAATACTTTAGAATTGAAAAATATAATGACATAAAACTATGACCAAATAAGTTAAAAATCGCTCTTTTCACCATCGTGGTGAAAAGTGCTGGCATGGTCTAAAGCCCAACATTTTAAATACAAAAATATTTGTTTCTCACAATTTTTACGATTTTTTTTAGCGATAAGACACAATACATCATTGGCGTGAACTAAATTACACGAAACTTTTTTCAAAACCCACTTTTGTTGCAGTACTCAAAAAACATACATTACAATACACAAAACACAAAAAAAAGCCAAAGCATGTCTGGAATTGCTTAACGCATCCAGCACTTACGTTCTAACGATAACCTTAGAGTCTGATTACTTTGTAACCTCCTTGGGGGTGGTTCCCGGAGAAAAGTTCCTATTTTGTTTTAAGTAAAGAGGCCCTTTATATCAATGGAACCCCACAAAAAATTAACCTACTTGTTACAGTAGGTACTCAAGAAACATACATTACAATACACAAAACACAAAAAAAAGCCAAAGTATGACTGCAATTGCTTAACGCACCAACACTTACGTTTTAACCATAACCTTAGAGTCTGATAACTTTTTAACCTCTTTGGAGGTGATTCCCTGAGAAAAGTTCCTACTTGTTACAGTACTCAGGAAACATACATTAAAATACACAAAACACAAAAAAAAGCCAAAGCATGACTGCAATTGCTTAACGCATCCAGCACTTACGTTTTAGCGATAAGCAGCTTTAAACTTTGTAACGAACCCACTCGGGTGTAAACCTATCTTTTCCTTATTACCATTACAACCTCGGGCTACAGGCTCCCGGGGCTGCTACCGCAGCACTGGACGGGGTTACGACTTCATGCCATCTGTAACAAAATTACAAAAAAAAATGGAAACCCGAACTGTCCATGGGTTGGGGAAAGTGATCCCTTGGTTTGAAGTCGGCCTTTACTGATTTAATGGAGTTCATCCTTCCTATGACTCCTGATGTTAAATTCAGAACGTATGGGCTATGGCAGAGTCTTCCAGTTATTGTATCACTCTCATGGAATGTACATTCTCTGCACTTATTTAGAGCGTCCAACTTCTGACATCCTCATTATATATTCTGATGTTATGGGGAGAAGTAGGCTTCGTAGGCATTGTGAGACTCAGTTCCTGGAGGTCCAAAAGTTCCGCTCCGGCATGGTGTTTCATTGCTGATGGTCTCGCCTCTCGGTATTGCTGCGTCAGGTAGATTCCAATAGACTTTGTCGTCTGTTGGTGTTATTGCAGGTCCAATTCCACATATGTATTCGTAGATTGGAAGTGGAATATTGTATTGTTCAGCACTTATAGCTGAAAGGAGGTCCATCATACTTTGAAGTGATGGTACCTTCAGCACATACTTCGCGTGATGCAGTTAATAAGCATCCAGCATCTTAACCATTGCATGTTGATAAATACAGAATGGGAGTTCACGCGGTAAACGCTGGTTTTCAACACACATCCCATCGTAGACTTGACGGATTAGAGGTGTTTATCCTGAAAAATCAAAGCTTTGCCCTATTGTTTTCTTAACGGGCTTGCTACCACGGCAGTTGCCATTGTAGAGGACTCCATCTTGTGGAGGTGTCTCTTTTGTAGCAATTGGAATAGGTGGAGGGCCTTTCCTTATTTGTTGCGTCCGGTTTTTTTATGTGCGTTGGGGCGCTGTATCATTTGGTAAGCTTCATCTTGCTTATCCTGGACGTCCATTTGCGCTCCCCATGGCGCACTAGTTGATGCCTGATCATTGTAAGCAGCCATCCTTTGTATATCGCGAGGTCTCCTACGGCGATTACTGTTGTTGTTGGCTTAAATTCGTAATCAGAGAATCAGATGTTACCAGCATTAAATTAAAAACATCTTGATTACTCTTCTCCCGGGAACATTTCCTGGAGTAATTTTCCCGATATTTCTTGAAGTCTTTGTTCCTTGCTTCTTGTGCTTCTTCGGATAATTGGCCTATAGGAAGAAGGGCAGCTGAAATAACATCCGGTCCATGAATTAAAAGTTTATGTACACTTGGAGGCATATAAAACCAACCAAGCAAATTTATAGCCAACATGTAAAAGGCATTCGAAAACTCGAATCCAACAGTGCAAAACTGAAAGACCAAATTCCAACGTGTTGGGATTATGTGGTTTCGACATAATTTTTTTTCTGCTCATGTTTGCATAAACCAATCGCAAAGGAACAATTGAAATAATGAAAACACTCGAATCATCTGCTTCCATTCCAACGCACTTTTGCTTATATGAACTATGCCCCGAACTCCCATCGAAGCCCCACTTTGAAATCAATTGCAAGCTGCTTAAATTTTCATTTCCTAGTCGCAAAATAACCTCTTTTTGTGATTTTAACAAACGTTCAATCGTGTGATTCATTAGAGCCTGAACAGTGACTTCAGCGGAAGATGCAGTAACCTGTATACCTACATTCTGAATCTGGGTAGCATTTTTTTTTTGCATCTTGAATTATTTTATATATTTTAAGACATTGCTGGGTGATCCAAATGTGATTAGCACCTTTCCACTTCCCCATTTCAACTCGATAAACGGTGGTTTT
This sequence comes from Eupeodes luniger, assembly GCA_951509635.1. NCBI lineage: Eukaryota > Metazoa > Arthropoda > Insecta > Diptera > Syrphidae > Eupeodes > Eupeodes luniger. The sequence continues at coordinate 46,407,237 of OX608074.1, read as the reverse complement.
GGTGGCAAATTCAATGTGGTCGACCTAGTCAGTTTTTGTTGTACCACACCTGTCATTTTTGTTGTGGCCTCTTTAATTTCTTTGGTAGAACTATTTAAACCATCAATGGTGTTTAAAACAGTTTTCTGGATTACTTCAACATTTTGGACATAAATTTGAATGTATTTTAAGCTGAAGTCTAACGCCTTTTGTTGTCCAGATAAGAGTGATGTTAGTTTCTCTATTGTTTCCTCCATCAATGACTTAGTCTGTAAATTGATAGAATCTTTGGCTCCTTCGAGATATCCCTGTAAGTAAATATCTCCCACTTGGAAATTGCCTTCATTGTAATAGGCGCAAGCATGTTGCATGACAACAGAATAAATATCTGCAGTCAAATGCTCTCCATAAGCTCTGTATAAAGTTGGAAATTTGCCACTTGGATGTCTTACACGCCATAAATGAATTAACTCGTCTCTCTTCAAATTTTCATCATAAATGAACCTATCTGGATATAACGTTTGAGGCCTAGATTTGGTAGATCCTGGAAAAATGGTAGGTAAAGCTTTCATTGGAGATTTTGGGACTGCTCCCTTCTTTAAGTTACCGGCTAATGATGTTATCATGCTTCCATCTGGTGATGATCCAAACCTAGTCAAATTGTTCATAGATTCAGATGAAGAATGGGGAGTTAGGAATTTGTCCTCCTCATCAACCTCTTTAGACATATCACTAAGCTTTTTGGCTAATTTGTCAAGGACATCTGAATTCTCCGTAATTAGATCAATGGAAGATTTGGAGGGTCTAACTGAACTGAACCATCGGCTTTTGATGCCGAAGCTTGAGTTGATTTTTCTTCAAGTGTGGACATAGTGATCAATATTATTGAGTTGTTGTTATCACGGGCTTTGGCAACGAAATAAGGTTGAGGACTCTTTATTGATGATAAGTTGGGAAAGGATAGGAGAGTAACTATTATGATACTGAAGAAGGGGTGGGTAATGGATGAAATGAAGACTGATAAATAGAAATAAAATAATCGGATATATTATTATCATGAATTCAAGGATTATGACAGGAACGGAAAGTGGGAAATTTCTAGTTCTCCGTCAAGCCGAGTTCCGAGAGGAGAGTTAAAGTGGAAGTGGATGTTGAATCAAATCGGGTTTTAATTTTATAAAAGCCTTTTTGAATTAACATCCATGTACATGAACTCTTCTCTGGATACTTAGCATTGAGTGTAAATATTAATTTTAAGCAAGTATCCACTGCTTCCACTATTGAATTAAGTACATATTTATTTTCATTCACTATAACAAAATATGATGTAATATTGCTTAAGGACTCACCAACTGCCAAAATATATGGTTTGAGGGTGAGATTATACCCTTCCAGTTTTGTTTTTCTGCTCTGTATTGCCTCGCTGATGCCAGCATCCGATATAATGTGAGTAATAAAGGCCTCCCTCACCTCTGATTTCGAAGGCCGCCAAACTTTTTTTGAGCTGCCCTTCAATCTTATGGTGCTCACGGAGAGCAGCGATGGAATGAGGAGGAAAGCAGCGAGGTTGCTGGTGTCTTCAGAAGCTATAAAAAGTAAACAAATGTTGATTGTGTATATATAAAATAAAGGTGATTTTACTTACTATTTTCAAGGGCCAACAAGTTTTGGATGCAATTGTCCTTGACTGAACGTTTCTTGGCTATTTGGTATATCTTGACTTTCGTGTTTGGAAACGTTTCCATAAGTCCATTAAAGCTATCCGGATAGAGGAACTGGAAGTCGTTTTGTAACTAGTTTTCAATTGATGTGTTTTTTAACAGCTGCAGACGAGCCCGAGTGGTTTGCTCCCATTTTTCTACTACAGTGTCCCATGGGTGGCTAGAATTCCTGAGCCATTCAATGGTGCCTTCGCAGCTACTAAAGTTTTGTGTTTCCACTTCGTCAAGGAAATCAAGTTTGGATGAAATTGACGGTGCTGGTGAAGAAGGTGCAGGTAAGGGCGTTCTCGGCAATCGTGTTCTTCCCGGAATTAGTCCCGATTGCCGGTATTTCCTTTTCAGGTTGTGGATTTGGTCGGGTAATTTTCCCACTAACCGATTTGAAATACCACGACCCGTAGTCTCTATTAATTTTGTGTGCAAATACACTGTTTTATTTTCTTGCGGAAAGAGTTTGACGACTTCATGCATCCAATAAGTATAAATATCGGTGGTAATATTCCTCTCGGGTTGAGTTCTTAAAATATGCGTCCCGATTAAACGAACAAGATGTAATCGCGAAGTATTATCCAGAGGAGCTGTTTTGGGAATCGAGAGTAAACGTTTATTGAACTAAAACGCAACAAATTTAAAAAAAAACAATATGAATCACTTACCTTTAAACGTGGGGATATATTCCTCTAATCCCCACTGTTTTAACAAACACGCCACTTCTTCCATTTGGATGAAAATTAAAATGGAAAAAGAATTTCCTCACTTTCAAATCACTTTAAATAGTTTTTTTCACTTTAAATAGTTTTTTCACTTTAAATAGTTTTTTGTTATTGAATAACACGATATTTTTGAGTGTTGATTCAATTTAAAATAATATTTTAATTTTCACGAACTCACTGCTTGAAACACGAACCTTCCGCTGCCAAGAACAAAAACCGACTGTGCTGAGAGAGTGAGAGCAGAGAAATAACCAACCACTTGTACATGTACACATAAAATAGGAAGTAAAGTAACCGATTACTCGGTTAAGGTAGCACAATAGAAGGGTTAAAAATGTAGAGGATATTTAACCGACAACCGACTGCTCGGTTAAGTTAGCACATTTAAAGGGTTAAACATGTAGAGTATATCTCATACGCACATTCGTGTCTGAAATGAAAACGGTTAGCAGTCTTACAAGTTTAAATTTAAACACTGAACGGTTACTTTAAAACCTACAAACGGTTGAATGTCATGGGAAAATTGATGAAAAATTCACTCAAAAAAATCAAATAACGAGTGTGTTATTGTAACCGTCCTAACTCGGTTATATTTATATTTTTAAGTAGTAAAATTAAATAACACCAGTGGGTTATTTTAATCGATTTGCTTAGTGATCTAGTAAGTTGTTTAATATTATCTATGACATAAGCTAAATTAAATTATTGTAGTCGTCTAAAATTACCAAGTAACTCGTATAAAATGCGTTTTTTGACTTTACCCGAGGTTATTAGTTAATATAAATAATAGGATCGGTTTAGATAACCTTTATAAGTTGGTAATTTTAACCAATTCCATATAACCGAGTTGACTTCGTTGTTTTTAACATAATTGACTACGTAGTTTTTAAATAAAACTACGCTGTTTTAACACATTTTTTTTTAACCCATGGAAAAAAGCACTCGGTTGATTATTTTTTTTCTGCGTGTAAATGACCAGAAGTTTGAGCAAGGAATAGGGTACTCCAAGTTAAATAAATAAAATATTTTAAATACAATATCTACCCCACGTATACATGATTTTAGTGAATATTGCATAGCGTCAAAATATATATAAAATTCATTCAATTTTTTAATGCTTTCTCCTATACCCACTAAAAATGGTTGAATGTTGGTGGACTTTTTCCTCAAATGGCACAAATGATCCTCAACTTCCTGAACCGATTTGGCTACAAAGAGGAATGCTTCCTGAGAATCTCTAATCGTATATTTTGTTGTCGATTTTTTCCCGTTGTTATCTTTTACCACAACTTTCCGAGTGGGAATTAAAAACCCGTGCATTAGGTGAAGGAGAACCGCATCCTTATAATCTGAAAAAAAAAAGGAGCGACTTATTATTCACTCTCTACGCCTACTTAAAGTTGATTTTAATGGATAGTCCAACGCATAAAGAGTGAGGTATGTAAGGGGGGGCATGCTGCCCCCCTGCAACCCCCCTGTCTGGGCTCACTATAGGATTTGGGGTGGGTGCGAGGTTGGTTATGTGCAAAGTTTCTTAGTATTTGAAAACGAACTTACATAAACTATTCTTGTGTGACAGGCACGACGCGTATAGAGTGAGATATGTAACCCCCCTGCCTGGGCTCACTATACGATTTGGGGTGGGTGCGAGGTTCGATATGCGCAAAGCTCTCTGTACTTAATTTTTTCATTGAAAAGTACCTACCTTTACAAAATTAATACTTAATACAAAGTAAAAAACAATGAATTCTTTTTTTTTATTGATCTTTTTTAAAATTGCCATATATATGAATAATGGCCTTTATTAATTCTTCGAAGGGATCTAAACATTTTTTTTAATATTTCGCCGCCACTGGTACTCCACAACCCAGTCCGCGAAATTGTGGTTGTAGCTATCGTTATAGAAAGCCCTTTTTACCACCCTCCACTGGGATTCTATTCGTTGGGTATGCGTACCATCCTCCGCTACAAAAGGATTGTCGGGATCGCTATGGTTCACCTTTTTATGGATGTAACCATGCTCTCCCAGACAATCATGAAGAGGAAGTAAAATCTTCCACCATCACCGTTTCGTACGGAAACTTCCGGGCGAAACTGTACATCAAGAACATAATTCTTTGCACAGGGATACGCGCCTCTTCGAACCACGTTCCAGCAGAACGTGAAATTCTTTTTTTGCCTCGGCACGTACCCCTGTCGCACTGAAAAAATCCGATGGAGTTTTCCACGGTGTAGATGCCCATTGGGATTCTGTGGACTCGGCATTTTTTAAAATTTGGCAACAAACCCAGCTCTTCTGCCATCCTCACTGCCAAGGGTTCGTCACTGATGCTTTGGTATACTAACACTCGAAAGTATTTTTGAAACATTAGTCTGGGCTATTCCCATGGATAATATCTCGTTTTAAAAGTCGTTAATAACATCGTGAAAGTTAATGAGATCGTTGCAAGCGCTTGAGTTATTTGTAGGCACTATTTTTTTGTTTTTTCTCATTTGTAAAAAAATGAGTTGAACGTAAGTGTGAGATTACGAACGATATCGTATGAAATGTTTTATGACATAGAAAACAAAAATAATCCATTTTAGTGCTTATTTACATAGAAAAATAGTTTTATTAAATAATATTACAAGTATGTAAATCAGAATCTCAAATGTAGTGCAATTTTATGTTATATAATAAAAATTCTAAAACTAAAATAATTAGGTTAAAACGTAGTTCATTTCAGTAAAAAAAATAATAAATAATAAAGTAAAATAATAAGGTACACAAAGGAGTAAAAATATTCATTTGATTGAAAAAAAAAAAAAACTAAAATGTTGTACCTTTTTTTGTTTGATTGTTTGGAAGTTGTAAATTATTTTGTTTATGATTGAATTTTGAAAATATTTCAAGTAATCGATTTGATTTTATGGTTGGTTTTTCCTCTATCTTATAAATAAAAATAGAAAAGAATTGAAAAAATGTTTTCAAAGAGTAATCATATTCTATATTGAAAACATAAAATATTTTGAAAAGAAAATCAAACGTTAAAACATAAAAACATAAAATTTTATGGTCCAGAACAATATAGAACTGTAAAATTGCTTGCCTGTTTGGGCCGACACAAATTATGTGTGGCTGTTTTTGTTTTTCAAAAGCCTCTCTCGGTGTATTTATCTAAAAAAAAAAAATAATATAAAAGACTGTGAGACCTCCTTTCAAAATTACCTCTTCAAATGGATTTTTGAAAATTATCCCTTCTTTTTTTTTGGATTTAAGCTCCTGAGCAGCAGAGGGCAGCAGTTTTAGCAGCAATAAAAATGGAACTTTTTCACTGTTCCAGTCTGTTTAGAAAAAAAAAAAAATAAATATTTAGCACTGAATGTAGTTTCACAAACAAATATAGGTAACAAACCTTCTATTTCTGCGTCATCACATATAGTTTCCTTGTAAAAGCCCTTGATAAAAGGGGCATAATTATGCCAATCGTCTAGAAGACTCCCTGGTTTCCCTGGTTATCTTAGATGGAAGTCAAACAGAATCTAAAAATATTCGAGTTATTAGAAATAAATCAACTAAAACTCTCAATTGCTTCCTCTACGGTTACTATTTTTTTCTCCTCCAAAATTTTATTTACCGTTCTTGCTGTTGTTGAAGTCACTGTTGCATCATTTTGAAATGATGTTGTATCGGTTGTTGTTGTGGTATTAAGCAAATTTTTACCATTTGTAAAGGTTAACAAACGAAACGATAAACCTATCTGCACAGTACCATTATTAGGTAAACTCAATGAAAAATTGAGATTGTCAGTTATGTTTTCTTGTTGCAAATTTATATCCACAGGTAATAGCAAAGTAGCAATTAATGAAGGACAAATTTAAAGCAGACATAAGACTGATGAGTAAAACAACATTTTTAAAAAAAGATGCTTGCTATCCAAAGGTTTGTCATAAACTAATAAACATTACACTCAAATTTTAAATTTTATATAATTTTTATTCTATCTGTTTAATTCGCGAACTTTTTTATTAAAGAAAAGATAAAGACTTTTTGTTTTCAATTTATTTAACTTTTATTTTGGCTTCTATGCCCGAAACCGAGGCTTACAAAAGAAAAGTAGGTCTTGCCGCGTTGAACTTCAAAAGGGAACTAAGTATTAATGGTAAAAAATAAAGAAAGAGAGAAAGAAAATTGTGCATACGTATGTATGTATGCATGTATGCATAAAGAGAGCTCAAACACTATCTATATTCATCTCTCTCTCGCATCTTTTATTCTTATCTCATCTTGTATATATGTATTAAAATATATTTGATTGAAATGATGTGTCATGAACTCGTTCAACTGCCTCTATTTCTATGCGATGACTGCCTTTTTTCTTTTTAAGTTTTTGAGGTTCATTAAGTAATTCAGCCTCACCAAATGGACAAAGCGATGGATATTCACCCTCTTTTCTCTTTACAGCATTCGAATGAGGTGTGATCGTTCAGCTCAGTGTTAACTCCCCTCCTATAATATAATTTTATGTTTTATTCATTTCATTTTACTTTTTTTTTATGAAAAGTAATATTCTCACCTAAAAGTTTAAACCGTACATGTTGCATAGATTGAAACTGCAACTTAAAACTCAGAATAGGCGATAAGGTCTCACCATTTCTAATATGAAACAAAACGCATTCGCTTCCATATTCTGGCTGTAGCATCAATTTTAATGTGCCTTAAATTTTATCTCCAACCATCCAGATTCACAGATACAAAATGTTTCTCTTTCCCTTAATCTTTCACACCAAAACATATTGTTTTTTCTACTTCCCCAATTAATGTTCTCTATATCAGAGCTGTTCTAAAAATAAACACTTAAGCCAAACGTTCTAGCTTTTTTAATGATTACCACAATCATTGCTAGAATATACATTTTTTTCTCACATATGTATGTAGGCATATAAACCCATTTAACAAAATACAAACCACAAATTACAATGAATCATAAAAAAAACATATTGTGATAACACCATTACACATTTCTATAACTCACACTGGCACGCGCTCCTAACCGCAAAACATCAATACTGATAAGCCATACACAACCATTCTTTAAGTATTTTAATCCGCAGAATTATTTTCTTTAATCTGTGAAATTCCCATACATATTTTTATGAAACCACAATTTCTATTTATGACAAAATATAGAACAACTGCGCGTCCGAAAAAATATGTTTCCAGCGGACATTAGATTTTTTTCTTTTTTTTACTGATAAGCCATACACAACATTCAAATGTTGCCGACCTCTTTACCACGCGCTCCTAAACATTTCTTATCATCTATCCACGCGCCACAACAACAACAAACGCATATATATATATTCAAACTATAACCGCAAACGTTAACCACAACTATTTAAAAATGTAAGTATTCTTAATCACCTCTCTCACTCAAACATAGTGCTGCCTCTTTCTTACGCCGAATTCCCAGGCCACAGTGCCCCCATACCTACTTTGTTGGTTAAATTGGTCTTTTCTCTATATAGAATAGATTTTTCTGTTGATATTAGCATCCTTTAATGTTTGGACTATAGTTTCTAGGTGATTGGTATGTTCATCTATTGTTTTGGAGGAGATTATTCTATCGTCCATATATACGTGATAGAATTTGCCAATATATGGTCTTAGAAGTCGTCCATTGCTCTTTGGAATATTGAAGGCGCGTTCTTCAATCCAAAAGGCATTCGGAGATATTCGTATTTTCCGTTATTGACGGAGAAGGCTGGCTATCAGATTCTTTTGCCTTTATTTGATAAAAGCCACTTTCTAGATCGATTGTCGAGAAGTATTTGGGTTTACCTAAATTGCTTAATATAGTTTCGATAGCAGGCATTGGATACTTATCTGCTTTAGTGAATTCATTTATCTTCTTATAATCGATAACTTTCCTAAGTTTGGGACTTCCGTCCGGATTTTGTTCTTTCTTTGGTACTATCCATACGGGTGAGTTGTATGGACTTTTAGAAGGTCCGATTACGCTTTCATTTATTTCCTTCTCTATTTCTTTATAAAGCCAGTAGCCACTCATCTGTACTATGGGGTAAGGGGTATTGTTTCGTGTAAATCGGCTTTTCGCAGATAGTATGTATCTCTGCAATGACATCCGTACGAAAGGGTAATGTTGTAAAAAATCGTCCGTGGATACTCTCAATTCTAGACAGCATGTCGCTTTCTAGTTTTTCGAATGGTTGTGAGGCACCTTCACTAATGTTATTTATTTTGTGTGTATCGTTTTCTATTTTGGCATCGACAGAGCTAAGGAGATTTGATCCTCTTAAGCCGTCGAATTCTAGATTGGATAAGACAAAAAACGAGTTTTTGTATTTAAAATGAATGCATCATAGCATTCGGTAATAGTTAAGTCACCGTTTACGGTGCGTGCCCTTTTCTTAATATCTAATGTTTTTTTTTTGTAGTTGAATACGCCTTCGCGACAATAGTTGCTTGAAGCACCTGTGTCAATCAACATGCGTATATTTTTGTTATTTATTACTCGTCGTATGAACGGTAGTCCAGACTTTCGTCCAAAAAAGTCTCTGGATCTTCGTTAAGGTTATTAATCCTTTCTGTCTTTGTTGTAGGTGGTTGAATAGAGTGATTTGTACTCGGTTCTCTTTCTCGTTTAAAGATTGGACGCGTATTATTAAAGTTTCGTCTTTGTTTTTTGAATGTCAGTTCTCCGCAAACATAACAAAAACAGTAAGGATCATTGTTACACTGCCTCGACATGTTCACAGGGTTAATAACAAAAAAAAATGCTTAAACAAAAAAGTGTTAAAATGCAACCAAAAATATTTTTTAAAACGGTTTACTTGGAAGCGCTTCTGTTAATTTGCTGCGTAGTACAAGTTTTGAGTTATACTGTACTGTTGTGCTATATTTAGTTTTCTGAGAAGCACGATTCTCAGTTGGGATTTTTCCTGTTTATTCGTGTTATATTTTTAAGTCTAAGGATTACTTTAGTTTTAACAATTTAGTCTTAACAATTAGTCTTAACGATTAACAAGATTAACAGATTTATTTTTAAGAATTATACATTTCAAAAGAATTAGCACAATTTATAATTATCGAAAACGGAGTTCAAGAAAAGATATAGTAAGACGACCGAACGATCCGAATTCAAGATACAGAGTGTCACCTCAATAGCTCGTCACCCGACACGACGACGGTTCTCCGTCTATACCGACCGCTCTTTGGTTTGTGGAATAAACTGTCAGTTTATATTCCTCTACTATCCTATGACTTACCACATTTGGTTGTGACCTAGGAACCCTCTTATAGGTCCTATATTAAAATTTCCCCTATCAGCCTCACTAATAAAGTTGGCATAAATGAAATTTTCTGACCTAAAGACAATTGAAAATCCATAGTGTATGTTTCAAATTTGATTTCTTTTTCTTTATTTTTATTCTTTCCAAATTTAAATTTTTTATTTCTTGGCACTCCTTGCCCTGGTCCTCCAGTTTTCGATTCCTTGAACCTTCCTGGTCTAGTCATAGGTTCCTGGTTTTAATTTGAGGGTTCATGTTCTTCCTGGCCGGTGCCCTCAGTGTAAATATGTCTTGCTCCGGCTGTTTGAATGGGCATAAAACACTATTGTGCCTCGGGTCCCCCTGGCACGGTAGTCGTCGGCATTGTATGGCCGTGCAGAGCTCTTTGCTATGTCCCTTTTTTAAACAGTTCGGGCATAGCTTCCTCTTCTGAATAAAATTTTTCCGCGCTGATAGATTTAGTGCCAAGAATTCCGGACAATGATATAGACCATGGGCCTCGACCCCATATGCTTCACATGGCGCTCTCACCACTGGCGTCGTCGAATTTGGTGCTCCTGTCCTCCTTGGATTCCCTGGTCTTCCTGACGGTCCTGCCACGGGTGCTCCTGCAGCCCTTACCATCCTGGTGTCTTCCAGCGATCCTGCTTGTTTATCGAGAAAGTTCAACATCTCGGTCACTTCCAGTGCCTCCGAAGACCGTTGCAGTTCCCACTGTCTTTTGGTGTCTGGATCTAATCGTTCGTGTAGACCGAACACAAATACCAGTCCCCAGTGTTGTACTGGCACCTCCAGGGCCTTCAGCTGTCTGATGACCTCATATGTCTCGTTTGACATTTTTTGCAGTTCCGTGGCCGTTGGTCTTCCTGACAGGAACGGTAACCTATTAAATTTGCCTAATTGTTCCTTGGCAATATGGTAAGGCTTGTGATAGAGATGGTTGAGGCGTTTCCAAGCTTCCTGGTAGCTGCCTTCCGCCAAGTTGCTCTGTCCTAGAGTTTTCTCCGCGTCTCTTGACAGAGAATTCCTTAGATAGGAATACTTGTAGGCTGTAGACACCTCCGGGTTGTCATGGATGGCAGCCTTAAACCGGTCCCTGAAGCTCATCCAATCCGACAGGGCTCCTCCGAATTTCCCCCATGTAGGCCTTAGATCATGCTGCTGCATTGGCAATGTCAGGCTCACATTGACTTGGGGCGCATTTCCATTTCCGCCTCCTGTGGCAGCTCCTGCCGCCTCCTGGCCATCCTTGGCCGTGTTCCGCAAATGCTGGCGTAATATTTCGGCCGTCTCATAGTATTCCTTCTCGGCTACTTCCATTACTTCTTCCAAATCGGACAAAGACTCCTCCTCTGCGGTTTCCACTAGTGTTTGGAATTGTTCGTTGGCCTTCTCCCAAAGCTGTATCAGCCTGTCACTCCTCAACAATATCCCATCCCGGGATGCCTTGGTCGCCTCCTGCGATTTGGCATAGCTTGCCAGACTCGCTATCCCCCTCCTGGTCGACTGGAATAGCTTGTGCCCGACCTCCTGGTCCTCCTGGCCTTGCCTTCCAGTTGTCTTCTTTCTATTGGTAGATAGATTTGTTCCTGCCGTAAATAAACGCAATAAAATTAATACTTTGCCCAATCTGTGTGGTTGTAAGGCACACAGACGGGCAAAATAGACGCAAATAACGCCAAAACATAACGGAATTTCCCAATTCCTGCGTTATGTATGATACATAAATTATATTTTCTTCATGATCAAACTGTACATTTTCCAGTTGTACAGCCGACCATGTTACCTTAAATTTACACGCTCCTGCTTCCTCCTTGCTCCTCCTGGGCTGGTTTTCCTTGACTTTATGTTCTCCTGGACGGATCCCTTCTGCTAGATCCTCTTGTTCCTGGTCTGTCTCCCTTTTTTTTTTCTCTACCGCGTTCCTCGCACTGTATTTTTCATTTTTTTTTAATCCCGTGTATTGAATCCATAGGTCGCTTTTTTTTTTTTTATATATAATCGCGGCTCGATTGACCATAATGTTCCGCACCATTATGAAATCCGATCGAAATAAAAGACGTTGACTTTTTGTGTGGGAAAAAGTATATAAAAAAACCCACATTTATTCTCCGGAATAATGGCGCAAAACAAACCTCTCTTCCCTAATGGTTGAGAGCGACTGACTTGTTTCTTAGTCTAAATTATTATTCGTGTATAATACAAATATATTGGTTAAAAGGAACTACACGTATGGCCAGTGTTGCCATACGTAACAGCGCCTTTAGTTAAGTTTTCGTCCAAAGATAACTCTCCGCAATGAAAAACCGTTTCCATTTCGTTATTTATAACAAACTCTTCAACATCATTCATGTATCCACTCTTTTGAAGTTTTTGTAATAAGAGATAATCGGATGCACAGTCATCAAACAGGTGTTTACAAGAACTAATTAAAGTTGAAATTTCATTTAAAGCCTCATGGTCATGACAAATTCTAGTTTTAGAAAAGCTATCAAAGATTTGGAGCAAGGGTGCGACAATTTGAGTGGATAAACTTTTTTGAATGTTTACTACTACTTTTCTAGAGAAATTGTCATTTGTATGTAATGATAAAGAAAATTTAAACGCACTTTCGCGCATATTTTTTATTTCTTCGTCGAAATTCTCTTTTTTGGACTTTTGACATGATGACAATGAGGATGGAAGAACTAGTTTCTCTTCGACGCTTATACCTTTTGATTTGATACAACTAGATTGTTCTGAGGAATTAGTTACTCTATTTAATATGTAATATGTATTGCTGTGACCAGCTGAAGTGGAATATGAAGCAGCAAATGTACTGCATGACGTTCAAAATTGGATATGGAATTGAGATACATAAAAACAACACCCATACATGAACTTTATGACCGTTTTTTTCATAAATTTTCGGGAAAAATGTGCCATTTTGGCTCTAAGAACGCCGTTCCTAGATTTTATGTACAATTTTTTTTTCATTGCTCTGTCCTAGAGCTTTCTCCGCGTCTCCTGACAGCGAATTCCTTAGGTACGAGTATTTATATGCTGTAGACAGTGTCTACTAGACACCTCCGGGTTGTCATGGATGGCAACCTTGAATCTGTCCCTGAAACTCATCCAGTCGGACAGAGCTTCTCCAAACTTCCCCCATGTAGGCCTTAGGTCATGCATCTGCATTGGAAGTGTAAGGCTTACGTTGACCTGTGGGGTATTTCCGTTTCCACTTCCTGTGGTAGCTCCTGCTGTATCCTGGCCATCCTTGGCTGTCTTACGCAAATGCTGGCGTAAGATCTCGGCTGTCTCATAATACTCTGTTTCTGCTACCTCCATCAATTCCTCCAATTCCATCAGAGATTCCTCCTCTGCGGTTTCCACTAGGGCCCCGAACTGCTCGTTGGCCTTCTCCCATAATTGTAACAGCCTGTCACTTCGCAGTAGTATTCCATCTCGGGATGCTGTTGTAATGAGCCCTGCCTGTCCTATAGAAACTATGGAGGATATGGGCTTCCTCAAGCCGTTTATGGATGATGGCTAAAGAGCCGATCTGTTTAGGCAATAAAAGAAGGCTAATCAGCCGAATATCTTTCTTTGACTCTCAAATTGAAAGTGATTTTTATTTAATCAAACTTAGGCTATTTATACAAAAATAATTTACTTACACACTAAGAACTTAAAGCTATACATATAATTACTAAAACATATATACATTATATTGCATTCTAATTTGATGGGAAACAAATGACAGAATCGGGCAGCATACTTGCTATGTCATCAAAATCATAACCAATATGCATGCCCCTTTCATAATGCACAAATGCATCCAAATTCATTCAGGCATATTTACTACACAGCATGCAGTGCGTTGAACCTTCATGAATAGGTAGATACACTTGACCATCGTAAAAGTAATCTGAGACTCAAGTGGTATTGAACATTTTATTAGATAATTTTTTGGGGTGAATGAAATGAATGAAATGCGAGTACATATTATAAGAAATGGATTGGCTATAGGAACGTGGAGTATAAATCTATGGCAATGACCTGCAATAAAATATAGTGCATTGTATGCGCACTACAGTAGTACGAGTTGGGGCGGTCGCCATGTTGACCCACCCGCTCCATGTGTCCCATAGCTTCATATTCACGCATGAATGTAGTGTACTTCTCGCGGAGTTCTGGATTGTTGTAGAGTCTTCTCTCTAGACAATAGAACTGGCGTATGGCTGAGCGGTAGGATGCGCCTAGCTTCGGGGCATCGTGTCGAAATGGTATCTGAACCATGTATCGACCATCAGGTGTGCGTGAGTGTGTCGAATCGAAATGGCGACTGCACTCATCCTCTCTGGATTCGTCGAGAGGAACTTCTTCTAGCTTCCAGAAGTTCTTTACCAATTCGTCTAAGGTAAAGTCTGAAGATGGTTCCGCAGTCATCCGGGCGTTGTGAGCTCGTGCGACGGGTTGCGGTGGTGTCAGAGCAGCTGGAGCAAAGACCACCCAACCAAGCCGGGTACATTGTGCATGTGGTTCGTGAAATTCACCATGAATAACCTCGCTCTGGACTATGTATCCCCATACATCTGCACCGAGTAAAACATCAATGGCACCAGGGGTTCCCAGGTGTTTATCATCCAATGGTAGACCCGCCAAGTGGGTCCACTGCGTAGTATCGACGTAGGAGTCAGGGATGACTGACGTAATTGTCGGGATCACCAGAGCCTTGAGTTGGATGGTGAAAGAGGAACGGGTCGACCGAAGTGACAACGTCACTTGTTCCTGTACAGGCGCATGCTTCAATGCGCCAATGCCTTGCACGGCGATGTCCACTGGAGACCTGGGGAGTTTAAGCCTGTCGACTAGAGAGGTTTTAGTAAAACTTACCTGCGATCCTGGATCGCAGAGGGCGCGCACCAAGTGCCGCTCCGCCGTTTGACTGTACGTATAGACGAATGCTGTCGCCAATAGTACAGTCGAACTGGGGTTGAGGAGTCAATTCGAATCCTCCTGGAACCCGTCAGGTGGTCCATGTTTCCGTTCCTGGTACGGAACCCAGTTGGACGGTTTGGATCCTGAAGGTTTGCCTTGTTGCGCAGCAGGATCCGCTGACGGCTTCTTTGATGATTGCGGCTGACTCTTGCACAGGAGCGTGTTATGTCGCTGATTGCAATGGCGGCAATTAAATGTGGATGGGCACCTATCTGAGCGGTGTCCAGACTTCAGGCAGTTTAAACACAGGTCCTCTGCTCGGAGGAAGTTGAGTTTCGTGCTAGCATCCCATCCACCGAACTCGCTGCAGTGGTTGAGGATGTGGTTTCCGTTGCAAGCTGCACACCGGTTATTCTGCTTCTTCACTGCTGCTGCGGCATGTGTCCGAGCGACCGGTTTAGCCCGGGCCGAGAGACGCGGAGCTGACCGACTTGCAGCATCCGAGTGACTGCCAAATGGTCGCCTAGCTATTTCAGCACCAAGACTGTGGGCACGGAGTTCCACGAACTCTAGTAATGATGCCAATGATGCTTTTTTCTTGGGTGGGCAATGCATGCTCCAGAGATGTTGTGTTTTTGGGGGGAAGCTTCGTGAGGACGATATGCAGAGTCAACGTGTCCCAGCTGTCGACTGGTTCTCCCATGCCTCTGAGTGAGCGTAGAGACTCACCTACTGTGTCCCTGATACGCATCAGCTCGCGGGGTGACTCCTCTGTGGCGGCAGCTACCCCCAAAAACCGGGATACGTGAGTGAGCCTCTGCTAGCAATCTGGGGTTGTCGAAGCGCTCCTTGAGTGCTGCCCACAGTTCCTCGTAACCTCCGGAGTAAACACTCCCGACGAGACCCACGTCTGTCACTTTTACTGAGTCCCGAAGCTTCTGCAGCTTGTAGGGAACGGGCAGATCGGCATCATGCACCATCGTCTCGAAGGCGTCTTTGAACTCCAGCCACTTCTGGAGTTCCCCAGTGAAGGTAGGGATCCGGATCGACTCCAGCTTCATCTCTAGCTTCGCCGTTGATGTGGAAGGGATTGTCGGCACCACGACCTCTTTGGGCACGTCCAGGACCGCTACCCGCCGTTTCAAAGCTGACGAGGCTTCGATGTACTGCTGCGTCACCGTCTGCTGCAGCAATCCGTGCTCCTCTATGTCCTCGTCTGTTACATCCTCTAGTATTGCATCATGGGCAGTCTGGAACCGCTGGTATTGCAACTCCAGAGCCTTCTCTTCCAGGTAGATACGGGTAAGGTCCCATCCGTTGAGATCAGCCGTCAGTATTGTGGTGTGGTGGTGCTTGAGTGCCTGGCACGCCGTTGTTCGTCGCAGCAGTTGGATCCGACTCTTCTGAGGATCGGTTGAGGGGCCCAGCCGAATCTCCTTTATTTGAGGTTGCAGCTTCGCGAGGTGCCGCCTCAAACTCACCGATGCCTCTTTATACTGCTCCTCCACGATGTGCAACAGTGCATCGTGCGCGAGGAGGTCTGATTCATCAGTGTCGCCGACATCCAGCAGAGCTACTTCATGCGCGCTCTGGAAGCGCTCGTATTGCTGATCTAGAGAGCGTTGTTCGCTCTCGATCCGGGCCACATCCCAGCTGGTCATGTCCGCGGACACGATGTTGGTATACAACCGCTTCAAGGCGGTGCATGCTGCTGACCTCTTTGTTAGGTGAGCCATGTTCACACTTCACAAATAAACGGGAAAAGGACAAAGAGGGTCGGAAACTTGTATTCACGAGAACTGAAAGTCTATCCCAACGATAGGGTTATGGCCGCGTACCACAGTAGCGCAACTACACTGAACAAGAAGACGACAATAGCGAATTCAATGTAACTTGGATCCCAAGGTCCACAAAAGCACATTCACAAAGTTCACAAGGGACACGACAAAAATGTTCAAAATGTCACTTGATTTCACAAAATCATTCCTCACAGGAGGCACCAAAATGTTGTGGAATTAAACTTCCAACTGTAAGGGGAGAGATCCTTAATTCAATCTTTTGTTTTAAAGGGCACTTTGCCGAACACCAATTTGCCTAGGATATTTTCTTTATTTAATTATAAGTCTAAGTCTAATGTACAAGTAATGGTATTTATTGGCACCGCAGACGACCGACCGTGTTGAGGAATAGAAGAGAACAGCCCGAGCACGACCAAGTCAGTCACCAAGCCACCACCAGTCCGTTGTCCAAGACTGCAGCGTTACCAAAACGCCCACAGGTTAAATGAGTCCAGAATCTGGTACCAGGCCCATGCCTTGGATACCCAACGACACACAACCAAGAATGTGCCAACGCCAGCAACAATAGCGAAGATCCGTGGGAGCGTCATCTGAGGGTAAGCCATCGTCGTGGTGTTGTTTATTTGTTCTTCCTAGAACTGTCTTGCAACCCTCAGCACTCTGCTGTATTTATCCAAGATAACTATAGGGCAGCGATGATTGACTGGCGACAATAAGAGTCGAATGTCACAGTCCAGTCGTTGAGTGAGCGACACTACGAGCCGCTTCAACCTATCCAGAACCATAGCATGTTGTAGGTATCCGCCATGCTAATGCATACCCATGGTATGCGCTGTGTATCTGCTTTACGGTGGGTGATGACACCACCTATAGCTCTATGTATACTTAGATATGTGCATTGTGCCTGTGCTGTGGGTAGGTATCTGCTTTGGCTGGCACAGAAATGAAGCACAAATCAATGGCACATTTAATTCGACACATTTTGATGTCAATCGACTGCTCATATAGCGAGGCAGTATGGAATGTGTGATACGATGCTGCCCGGCTGATGGTGGTGGTGGGTGTAGTGAGGTACCAAGTACTTTCTGCTGCATCAGCGCGGACGTTGACCACCAAATCTCGAGGTCAATGGTGATTGACCGAATATACACCAAATTATTTCCTATAATTTTATCTCTACACAATTTTAATGTGTACCTCCAATTCTTTTCCTCACTTTCCTGACCACACTTTTACCACACAACACAACACTATTTATTCCCCCGTTTTATTTATCCTTTTGTTTTCTTTCAATCCACTCACCTTTTTTATCAGCCATTTCTGTTTTAATTTTCTCCTTTTAATTTCCAATTATTTTTGCTTTTAAATTCCAATTATTTTTACTTTTAATTTCCAATTATTTTTACTTTTGATTTCCAATTATTTTACTTTTGATTGTTCTTCATTGTATATTTTTTCTTGCTTCTTAGCTCACTTCTTGTATGCAACTAACTACCGTGATGTTTTTCTCTCTCTCTCTTTAGTGCTATGGATGGCTGATTCGATGGTTGTGGTTTGTTTTGGTATTGTTTTTTAGTATTTTTATACTAAGTCGAAGCATTGACGCTCGACCGGTTTTGCGTTGTTGGTGGTGGTGGTTTGGTGGTTGAAATTTGCTTTCCCCCACCTATTCTTGTGAGGCGTCGCTGCGTTGCTTGTTTAATGCAAGCTATCGACGCAGTACAAACAAGTCGGACCGCGCACACAAAGAAACGTGGGTATTTCCTTGTGATGTATGTTATACATACTTTGGCACTCCATGCCAGACGCAAACAAAAATTCCATTTTGTCAAACTGTACATTTGTAAGATGTACAGATGGTCTCACGCAAACTACAAAAAAAAAGTAAATTGAACAATCTATGCATTTGTAAGATGCACAGATGGACAATTTAAGCCGCAAATAACGCAAAAAAAAGTAAAATTCTTTCCATCTGTGTGGTTGTAAGGCACACAGACTTACAAATAGCCGCAAATAAACGGAATAAAATTAATACTTTGACCAATCTGTGTGGTTGTAAGGCACACAGACAGACAAAATAGACGCAAATAACGCAAAAAAAAAGTAATACTTTGCCCAATCTGTGTGGTTGTAAGGCACACAGACGGATAAAATAGCCGCAAATAACGCAAAAAAATAATACTTTGACCAATCTGTGTGGTTGTAAGGCACACAGACGGACAAATTAGCCGCAAATAACGCAAAAACATAATGGAAATTTCCCAATTCATGCATTATGATGTATACAAATTATATTTTCTCTATGATTGAACTGCACATTTTCCAGTTGTACAGCCGACCATGTTACCTTGAATGTACACGCTCCTGCTTCCTCCATGCACCTCCTGCGCTGGTTGTCCTTAATTTGTTCATCCTCCTGGACGGATCCCTTTTGCTAGGTCCTCCTGGTCCTGGTCTTCCTCTTCCGAAAAACTGAAATAAATTAAGAAATTTAAAACAAAATAGATCATACGAAGAACTTTTCTCTCGAAACGACCCAAGGTGCTTTCATCCGCTTTTGTCATATTCCATGCTTCTGCACCGTATAGCAGGACGGGGATGATGAGGGTCTTATATAACGACACTTTGGCCCCTCGAGAGAGGACTTTGCTACTTAATTGCATCTTCTCCTCCACTCCCCTTCTAAGTATACGGGACCGTAGATCACACGAAGAATTTTTCTATCGAAACGACCCAAGGTGCTTTCATCCGCTTTGCTCATAGTCCATGCTTCTGCACCGTATAGCAGGACAAGGATGATGAGGGTCTTATATAGAGACACTTTGGTCCTTCGAGAGAAGGCTTTGCCACTCAACTGCTTTTTTAGCACAAAAATTAATTACACAGGTATACACACATTTTGGTGCCGATACTTTTGGAACTGTTCTTTAATAAATTCGACCTCCTGAACACGAATCTGCAATCGGTTTTTGCCTAGCAGCTCCCGTTTGGTATGGGAACTTCATCGGAATGAGGGATGGGCCTTCCAGCAGAGTCTAAATCAGGATACGTCTACTTGCTTCAGTTCTTACTATTGATGCCTCTGATATTCACTAGACAGAAATAACAGTCATCATAGTGATTTTTTGGTTCTCTCCAAACCATAGGCACACCAAATTTCAGACTCCTCCTTTTCCCATTTGTCCACTGACGTAGATGTTCAGTACACGTTTTGCAAACTACATGTGGTGCCCAAGATTTATCTTGATCACCAAGTTTGAAACCAAAATAAGCATTGTATGCTTTCTTCAGAAATTCAGTAATGGATTTTCTGTTCGGATTTTATTTTTATTATGTATTGTTAAATAAAATTATAAAATATTAAAACAAAAAAAAATTACATAAACAACGAAACCAATAACGGACCTTTCGAAATTCAATCAACTACATTTAACATATAATATGACCTGAAAAGAGAACAAAAAAATCACAGTTAATGCACCAACCACTATACAAAAGAAACAACTTACCAAAATAATACACAGCCATGGTTGTGTGCAAGCTTCAACCTGTAAGCCACCAAAATCAAGGTCAAGTCATCTACAAATTATTTTAAAGAAAAAAAAAGGTTATGTTAAATTAATTTAATTTATTTTTTTAATCTAATTTTTCATTCGACGTTATTACTTGAAGGATAACAGCAAACCGCCGAATTAGGGATTCAGTAACTCCAGTGATATCTACTTAAAGTCATGGTTGTATTTGCTAAAAGTATTCTGGATGTTTTGCCGTCATTACTTGTCCCCGTACCTTGTTTTACAAGATCGACAATGATGCCCAGTTTTTTACGAAACTCCTGCTGAATCTTCTTCTTCTGTGCATCTCTAATATGACGGTTCTCATTGTTTGTTCTCCATGCTTTGAAGTTGTAGTTCCACATATGAAACAGGAAGAAGCTGCAGGAGTTTCTGTTACAGATTGGACTGTCTTCCCGTCCAGCGTTGTGAACATGAGTTCGTGTTTGATTGTAAACTGACGTTCGCCTATTTGAATTATCGTCTGAGTTAAATTACTGATTTCCGTATCTATTCTTTGGTTCTCGTTTCGTATGATTTCTGCAGTTTCTTTAACAAAAGAAAATTGGATGGCTCTGCAGTACTTTGTAGAGGATGGTCGATCGTTGTTCCACACAATAATATCCCTGTTATCCTCCATAGTCATTTGAATTGGTACCAAAGATGTCATAAACATATTAGCGTCCGAAGTTTCTTCATTGTCAAATGTTTGACTGTATTGTGGTTGTCCAGAGGCACCATCACATCCCCATTTAGTGTACAGTGTTAAAGACTGTCCTTCAATTCTGGTTATCGCCTCTGATGTCTTTCCTTCTTATAACCTTGTTACAGTGTGGTCTAACAATTTTTGTAGTGGCACACTTGCTGAGCTTTCCGTAATGTTTATATCTAAAGGATAGCACTTTTTCTTTGCTTCCAGTAATTTAATATAAGGTGGAAAAACATCATGTCCTTCGTCTTTTAGGGCATGTCTCAATACTTCATATTGGCGTTTCGACAATTCTGCTTGTATAAATAATGCAAGAGCCTCCTTATCCGGATCAAATTGTGAGCAGGAAAAGCTCTCTGATGTTGCTGCATATTTTATCTCTTCTTGAGCAAATATATTTCTAATTTCGTCCCTCTTATACCTTTTAGCTCGATCACAGCATTTGTCAAAACTCTTTCGTGGTCTTCCCATATTAGTTGACGTTTCGGGCAATACACTTTGGGTTAGTTCTACTGAGAAAACTCCTTCGAGCTAATGAGTGTATTTTTTTTTTCAAATGACTTTTTTTTTCTATGAACTGCTTTCCATCGAAGTTGCTTGATTTCTGCTTTTTCGTTGACTCTTCGATTGCTAAGTGCTTCTGTAGTTGAAGACTTTGATTTTTTCCATTGCAGTTTTGGATATGGTCAACCATATCGGAAAACTGTAGGTGATAGCCGGTCTTAGCAGCTGTTTGTATATCAACAGTTTCGTTGGTTTACTCAATCTTGTTTTCTTCTTCAGAGAGGATGAACTCGTGAAATGCAATGTTCGCTTTCGTTATCACAGCCTTATAGTGTGGGTTGTAGCGCAGCAGCTTATTGAAGTGTATTCCAAGGTATTTGGCATTCTTCTTGGCTTACACTAATAAACTAAATATTTTATATTAATTTGCTTGTTATTTTTCTTTCCACGCACGTCTGTTCCCTTCGACTGTTCGCATGAGAATGCGTCGTGTCGTGTTTGTTGTTAGAAATTTGCTTCGTCTTTTACTGTTAAACATTTTAATATACAGTGATGTGAAAACAATATTCTACATTAAATACAGTGTTGTGCAAAAAAAATGATTATAAAATTTATACATTATTTCAAAGTTATTTATATTAAAAACTAAATTTTAGGATGTAATATTAAAGATGTTATAGATGTAAAGATGTGAGATGGATGTTACATTAATATTAATAATGTTTTTCTTACTCAAAAAATATAAATTTACCGCTTGTTGCTCCTTTGTTTGTGTGTCCCCTTTCTCTGCATTTAAAGCTGATTATTGTTTTCCTCAGTTTTTAGTTTTCACTTTTTTCCTTTTGTTTCGCATGAAACATGAATATCAAATTTGAACTTACATTTACAATTAACGGTATATAAACAAACAAATTAAAGACTAGTTGGCACTAGGGGTGGCGTTCTGTTTCTCAGCTCAACATTCCTCCCCGGCGTGAACAAAGTTCTCAACTGCACCTTGGTCTTGTATCGTGATCATCATGAAACGATAAAAATTAAATGTTTAGTACGATTCAAAAATAAAAAAAACATACCACTAGATTACGGAGACAAACAGAAAAGTTCAAACAAACAGATCCGGCTCGAAGGACCAAATGTTTCGCCGATAAGTTAAAATATAAAACGAACCTTTTTGTTCAACGTTATAAAGAACTTGACATTTACAATTGACATTATATAAACAAACAAATTAAAGACTAGTTGGCACTAGGGGTGGCGTTCTGTTTCTCAGATCAACACCTTTAATTCTCCGACAGTTAATATTCCATCGTCGTTGTCATTATCACCATTGTTGCTCTTGCTATCGTTGTCACCCTCGTTGTTGGCTTCGTTGTCGTCATCGTTGCTGTTGTTATTTTTATTTTCCTCATCTTTGTCATTTTTTTCTTATTCGTTGGCTTCTCTCGTCGTACTTCTACGGGTACACCATTGAGACGTAGTATTAGTGTTGATTTTGTACCGCGCTTGGCATCTTCAAACGTTGCAGCCATTCTCGCAGCTGCACCACAGAATACTTACTCAGCTCTATTGAGTCACTCATGTTGTATCAATAATTTGTTTTTAGGGGAAAATGGAAAAGGGAAAGAAAAAAAAAGAACAGAACACTGCGGCAGTTGAATTCAAAAAAAAAATTCAGAAAAAAAATGAGAACAAAGAAAAAAAAACTATGGAAATGGACTATAGGGGACGCGCACACGTTTGTTCACGAACGAATACAGCTTATTATTTTTTTTTTTTTCTTTATTATTTTAATTTAATTGTTTTGAACTAATTGCCAGGTAGCTATTAGGCTGTATCCCACTTTTGAGGTTAAAGTATTTTTTTTAGTTTTAATTGACTTTATTTTTAATAATTTTCACAAAAAATAATGTTTATTTTGGGAGGCGACGCGTTTCGGACTCAGTCCATCATCGGGCGCAAACTTGTCCCACGATTTACATAATATGTTGATGTGTGAGTATAACAATGATTTGAACAGTTGTTTGGATAAGTTAAGATACGTTAACGATTATATTATTATATTATTGCACTGATACATAGCTCTATGTATACTTAGATATGTGCATTGTGCCTGTGCTGTGGGTAGGTATCTGCTTTGGCTGGCACAGAAATGAAGCACAAATCAATGGCACATTTAATTCGACACATTTTGATGTCAATCGACTGCTCATATAGCGAGGTAGTATGGAATGTGTGATACGATGCTGCCCGGCTGATGGTGGTGGTGGGTGTAGTGAGGTACCAAGTACTTTCTGCTGCATCAGCGCGGACGTTGACCACCAAATCTCGAGGTCAATGGTGATTGACCGAACAAGGACTTTGCTACTTAATTGCATCTTCTCCTCCACTCCCCTTCTATGCATACGGGACCGTAGGTCACACGAAGAACTTTTCTCTCGAAACGACCCAAGGTGCTTTCATCCGCTTTTGTCATAGTCCATGCTTCTGCACCGTATAGCAGGACGGGGATGATGAGGGTTTTATATAGCGACTTTGCTATTCAATTGCATCTTCTCCTTCACTCCCCTTCTATGCATACGGGATCGTAGATCACACGAAGAACTTTTCTCTCGAAACGACCCAAGGTGCTTTCATCCGCTTTTGTCATAGTCCATGCTTCTGCACCGTATAGCAGGACAAGGATGATGAGGGTCTTATATAGAGACACTTTGGTCCTTCGAGAGAAGGCTTTGCCACTCAACTGCTTTTTTAGCACAAAAATTAATTACACAGGTATACACACATTTTGGTGCCGATACTTTTGGAACTGTGCTTTAATTAATTCGACCTCCTGAACACGAATCTGCAATCGGTTTTTGCCTAGCAGCTCCCGTTTTCGTGTTATAGGAAAGGGTGTTGCAAACCGGACGCCACTAAGAAATACCCAAAATAATTGTGAAAAGAAGAAAGTAAAACATTTTTCTTTCAAAATCCATGTTTATTTATTGACATTAACATACAAATATAAAAAAATAATAATTCCATTAACGAGATACCGAGTACATTTAAAATACAAAATATATTTTTTATTGCTGATTTGATGTACTGGAAACCAAGAAACTCCGTTTTTTGCTTGATCTGCAATGTGGTTTTCTCGGACAATCTCTAAGCAGATTGCAGCAGTAATCTGCCATCATATGCGTATCCCACTTGCCCTGGTATCGTTCTTCCATTGTCCTTATATCCTGGTGAAATCGCTCACCTTGCTCTTCACTCAAGTCTCCCAAGTTTTCAGGAAACCGATCCAAATGGTTTTGCAAGTAATGCACCTTGATGCTCATGTTGCATCCAAGCTCACGAAAGGCAGTCAGCATGTTATGAACCAAATCCTTATAATCTGAAGCCTGTTGCCTAGAAAGTTTTCGACAACAGACACAAAAGATGTCCACGCTTTTCGCTCTTTTTCATTCATAGATTCAACAAAATTTGTGTCCTTTATTAACCGTCTGATTTGAGGGCCATCGAATATGCCAGCTTTTATTTTTTCAATGCTTAATCCTTTCATCTTTGTAGATATGAATTGAAAACATGATAAATCCTTATCTAGTGCCTTAACAAATTGCTTCATTAAGCCAAGTTTTATATGAAGTGGAGGCAGTATTATTTTATTCCGATCAACCAAAGGCTCATTAATAACATTTTTTCCTCCAACAACTATGTTCTCTCTTTCAGGCCAGTCTGTTTTTACCCAGTGATCTTGTTTAGCTCTGCTATCCCAAAGGCACAAGAAGCAGGGATATTTTGTGTATCCACCTTGCTGTCCAAGGAGGAAGTTAACCATTTTTAAATTAACACAAATAACCCATCCATGTTCGTGATACTTAATCTTTTCCAAGACTATAGCTATATTCTTGTACTCTTCTTTCATTTGGGTTGAGTGAGCAATAGGTATTGATCCCAATTCGTTACCTTTGTGTAAAAGCACACATTTCAAACTGCGCTTGTAAAAGCGTCCGTTCGTTAATTAAAAGACCACAATTCACACTTTATTGTAATTATAAACTTAATTTATTAAATAGGTTCTTTAATACACGTCTTGATTCTTCAGCGGTTTACACAAAACTGACTGATTTCTTACTACTCTACTCACTGGCAGTCCTCTCTTTTTTTCTCTTCTTTCGAACAAACAGTGTTGCCGCTTACACTTGGAACTATCAATAAACAGACGCCATCGATCTGGTTCATACTCGGGAAGGCCCATTTTTGTTAAGAGACCTTTAACATCGTTACAGAAAACGAGATCTTCCTGAGAATAGAATGTAAGCAACTCTGCTTCCCTTTTACGATAGAAAGTTATTGTTGTGCCTTCATCAAGTAGATTTTTTTCTTTTAGCCGCGATGCAAGTAACTCAGAACATTGTTTTGAGAGGTTAAGATCCCTGATGAGATCACTTAATTCACTTTGGTTAAATCGTTGGGGACTTGATGCATTTTCCTCATATTCACTGTCTTCATCTGTGTCACAGTGGGGTATTTCATCCTCCGAAAGATCTGGTAGCTGATGAAATGTTGGTATGGGAACTTCATCGGAATGAGGGATGGGCCTTCAAGCAGAGTCTAAATCAGGATACGTCTACTTGCTTCAGTTCTTACTATTGATGCCTCTGATATTCACTAGACAGAAATAACAGTCATCATAGTGATTTTTTGGTTCTCTCCAAACCATAGGCACACCAAATTTCAGACTCCTCCTTTTCCCATTTGTCCACTGTCGTAGATGTTCAGTACACGTTTTGCAAACTACATGTGGTGCCCAAGATTTATCTTGATCACCAAGTTTGAAACCAAAATAAGCATTGTATGCTTTCTTCAGAAATTCAGTAATGGATTTTCTGTTCTGATTTTATTTTTATTATGTATTGTTAAATAAAATTATAAAATATTAAAACAAAAAAAAATTACATAAACAACGAAACCAATAACGGACCTTTCGAAATTCAACCAACTACATTTAACATATAATATGACCTGAAAAGAGAACAAAAAAATCACAGTTAATGCACCAACCACTATACAAAAGAAACAACTTACCAAAATAATACACAGCCATGGTTGTGTGCAAGCTTCAACCTGTAAGCCACCAAAATCAAGGTCAAGTCACCTACAAATTATTTTAAAGAAAAAAAAAAGGGTTATGTTAAATTAATTTAATTTATTTTTTTAATCTAATTTTTCATTCGACGTTATTACTTGAAGGATAACAGCAAACCGCCGAATTAGGGATTCAGTAACTTCAGTGATATTTAAAGTCATGGTTGTATTTGCAAAAAATATTCTGGATGTTTTGCCGTCATTACTTGTCCCCGTACCTTGTTTTACAAGATCGACAATGATTCCCAGTTTTTTACGAAACTCCTGCTGAATCTTCTTCTTCAGAACATCTCTAATATGACGGTTCTCATTGTTTGTTCTCCATGCTTTGAAGTTGTAGTTCCACATATGAAACAGGAAGAAGCTGCAGGAGTTTCTGTTACAGATTGGACTGTCTTCCCGTCCAGCGTTGTGAACATGAGTTCGTGTTTGATTGTAAACTGACGTTCTCATATTTGAATTATCGTCTGAGTTAAATTACTGATTTCCGTATCTATTCTTTGTTTCTCGTTTCGTATGATTTCTGCAGTTTCTTTAACAAAAGAAAATTGGATGGCTCTGCAGTACTTCGTAGAGGATGGTCGATCGTTGTTCCACACAATAATATCCCTGTTATCCTCCATAGTCAATTGAATTGGTACCAAAGATGTCATAAACATATTAGCTTCCGAAGTTTCTTCATTGTCAAATGTTTGACTGTATTGTGGTTGTCCAGAGGCACCATCACATCCCCATTTAGTGTACAGTGTTAAAGACTGTCCTTCAATTCTGGTTATCTCCTCTGATGTCTTTCCTTCTTATAACCTTGTTACAGTGTGGTCTAACAATTTTTGTAGTGGCACACTTGCTGAGCTTTCCGTAATGTTTATATCTAAAGGATAGCACTTTTTCTTTGCTTCCAGTAATTTAATATAAGGTGGAAAAACATCATGTCCTTCGTCTTTTAGGGCATGTCTCAATACTTCATATTGGCGTTTCGACAATTCTGCTTGTATAAATAATGCAAGAGCCTCCTTATCCGGATCAAATTGTGAGCAGGAAAAGCTCTCTGATGTTGCTGCATAGTTTATCTCTTCTTGAGCAAATATATTTCTAATTTCGTCCCTCTTATACCTTTTAGCTCGATCACAGCATTTGTCAAAACTCTTTCGTGGTCTTCCCATATTAGTTGACGTTTCGGGCAATACACTTTAGGTTAGTTCTACTGCGAAAACTCCTTCGAGCTAATGAGTGTATTTTTTTTTCAAATGACTTTTTTTTTCTATGAACTGCGTTCCATCGAAGTTTTTTGATTTCTGCTTCTTCGTTGACTCTTCGATTGCTATAGTGCTTCTGCCGTTGAAGACTTTGATTTTTTCCATTGCAGTTTTGGATATGGTCAACCATATCGGAAAACTGTAGGTGAAAGCCGGTCTTAGCAGCTGTTTGTATATCAACAGTTTCGTTGGTTTACTCAATCTTGTTTTCTTCTTCAAGAGAGGATGAACTCGTGAAATGCAATGTTCGCTTTCGTTATCACAGCCTTATAGTGTGGGTTGTAGCGCAGCAGCTTATTGAAGTGTATTCCAAGGTATTTGACATTCTTCTTGGCTTACACTAATAAACTAAATATTTTTATTAATTTGCTTGTTATTTTTCTTTCCGCGCACGTCTGTTCCCTTCGACTGTTCGCATGAGAATGTGTCGTGTCGTGTTTGTTGTTAGAAATTTGCTTCGTCTTTTACTGTTAAACATTTTAATATACAGTGATGTGAAAACAATATTCTACGTTAAATACAGTGTTGTGTAAAAAAAAAAACGATTATAAAATTTATACATTATTTCAAAGTTATTTATATTAAAAAGTAAATTTTAGGATGTAATATTAAAGATGTTATAGATGTAAAGATGTGAGATGGATGTTACATTAATATTAATAATGTTTTTCTTACTCAAAAAATATAAATTTACCGCTTGTTGCTCCTTTGTTTGTGTGCCCCTTTCTCTGCATTTAAAGCTGATGATTGTTTTCCTCAGTTTTTAGTTCTTAGTTTTCACTTTTTTCCTTTTGTTTCGCATGAAACATGAATAGCAAATTTGAACTTACATTTACAATTAACGGTATATAAACAAACAAATTAAAGACTAGTTGGCACTAGGGGTGGCGTTCTGTTTCTCAGCTCAACATTCCTCCCCGGCGCGCGAACTTCCATCAAATCCCCACTTCCAAAATAAGCTCAGATTTTCCATTTCAACGGCTGTAAGTAGATTAATAACTTCCTTTTGCGATTCCAACAAACGCAGTGCCTGAAGGGTAACCTCTACTAAAGTTTCGCTAACTTTTATGTACTCGGTGGGTGGATAACATTGTTTTTTGCAGCTTGTAGGACCTTATACGCAGGAAATTTTTCTGGTGCACTCATTCTTATTATATTGTATTGATGCCGAGATAGCTGCGCTTCAACTGCAACCCCTAGTGCTTCTTGGCCTGACATTCTACAACTGTTTGTTTCGAGTGACTCCCTGTATGACTTCCTATATTTTTTTGCTCGGTCAGGGGTAGTTGTTGTTTTCTCCTTTAATACTTCAGAAGCATTAACCTGTCCCACTGCTCTCAAGCTCATTTGAGTAGCAAAACTCAACATAGACATCGATGTAGACTCTCTTAATTTTGCTGTTTTCATTCTTTTTGTACGTTCAGTACTTTCATCAAATGGAACACTTGGTCGACCACGCTTAAGCCTTTCTTCAGGGCAACAACGAAAAGAAACAGATGTCTCAAGCCAGGAATAGTTTTTTTTTGAAAACGTCTCGAACTCTAGAAAAGCCTTTCCCCAACGAGATTTGTACTCATATTTGAAGTGAGAAAGTGTTTTCGTTAAACCTATATTATCATAGTTTCGTGTTCGTTTTTTTAACTCTTCTTCCAGAAAAACAAATTGCGCTAGTAAATTAATATTATTAGCTGACCGCATTATATTCACAAGATCCCTCCGGGTTATAAAGATCATGTTTGAACTTGTACCTAAAGGTTAAAACAAATCTTAAAAATGTTCACCTTTTTTTTTTGTCAGAAAGCACATTTACAAAATAAAGTTTTTAATCAAAACCGCAAAAATCCGCAAATTTTTTTTACAGTTTCAAAAAAAAGGTAACACAAGCTACCAAAAACAATAAAAATTAAGCCTCGGACTCCTTCGGAACACAATTAAACCGATCAATATTTGCACAAAGAAGCAAAAAAAAAAACCGTAATTTCAAAGGTTTATTTATGATATTTAACTTTTTTAAAATTAAAACCACTTTCTCACAAAAAAATACTGAAATAGCTTAACACATACCAGAACTTGAAGGCTCCATACCAAAAATTTGAATATTAAATAATCTCCACTTTTTTTGTTGCAATTAAAAACACTTTATAAATTTCTTCACAATACACTCCAGCTATCTGTGAACAAGAATGGCTTGCGCCGATGCATGTAACACAAACTGTGTTTAGGATAACGGTTTTAAACTTTTGCAATATTAACAGCGGGGTATTTGACTATTCAAAAAAAATAAAAATGGCCCCATACATGCAATTTAATTTTTCCATTTTTTGCCACCGATTAGGCCATTTTGCCCCATTGTGCGGCGTGAAAAAAGTTCTCAACTGCACCTTCGTCTTGTAACGTGATTCAAAAATAAAAAAAACATACCACTAGATTACGGATACATAAACAGAAAAGTTCAAACAAACAGATCCGGCTCGAAGGACCAAATGTTTCGCCGATAAGTTAAAATATAAAACGAACCTTTTTGTTCAACGTTATAAAGAACTTGACATTTACAATTGACATTATATAAACAAACAAATTAAAGACTAGTTGGCACTAGGGGTGGCGTTCTGTTTCTCAGATCAACACCTTTAATTCTCCGACAGTTAATATTCCATCGTCGTTGTCATTATCACCATTGTTGCTCTTGCTATCGTTGTCACCCTCGTTGTTGGCTTCGTTGTCGTCAGCGTTGCTGTTGTTATTTTTATTTTCCTCATCTTTGTCATTTTTTTCTTATTCGTTGGCTTCTCTCCTCGTACTTCTACGGGTACACCATTGAGACGTAGTATTAGTGTTGATTTTGTACCGCGCTTGGCATCTTCAAACGTTGCAGCCATTCTCGCAGCTGCACCACAGAATACTCACTCAGCTCTATTGAGTCACTCATGTTGTATCAATAATTTGTTTTTAGGGGAAAATGGAAAAGGGAAAGAAAAAAAAAAAAAAGAACAGAACACTGCGGCAGTTGAATTCAAAAAAAAAATTCAGAAAAAAAATGAGAACAAAGAAAAAAAAACTATGGAAATGGACTATAGGGGACGCGCACACGTTTGTTCACGAACGAATACAGCTTATTATTTTTTTTGTCTTTATTATTTTAATTTAATTGTTTTAAACTAATTGCCAGGTAGCTATTAGGGCTGTATCCCACTTCTGAGGTTAAAGTATTATATCCGATAGCCGATAATTATTATTTAATTATTAGATATTTAACGTCTTCAAGGAATAATAACACGCACAACTTAGTCGTTTCGAGTTCGTTTCAAGACTGACTCTTCTTTATTCTTTTGTATACTTACTTGCTAGGGGAATTTGTACAAGAGGGAAATTTAACTAGGGAATATACATATACTTATGTATTAGTAATAACGATTTACATAATATATTGATGTGTGGGTATAACAATGATTTGTTTGGATAAGTTAAGATACGTTAACGATTATATTATTGCACTGATACAGTGTTGCCACTGGGCCTGATTACTACATCCTGTATATGACTACTTTTCTACCCTTAATAGCAAATGAATAAACATACAAATGTTATGATATTCCTATATTATTTTGAAGTGGTGATGTAAATTAAATGGAATGAGCAAATCTTGACACATGCTTTTTTTTTTTAATAATATTGTATTTTATTTATGTATTTTCTGGTTTTATTTTTAGGTTTACATTGAAAAATTAAAAAAAAATAATAATCCTTAGACAATTCTGTTAACAACTTGGTCAAGTGGATTGTATGCAATAATCCGATCATGAAGCATGAGGCAATAAGCTGAAGTATTTGCAGGAATTTTTTTTTATTTTTTCGTCTCCAAGCGTATATCGATAGGTCCTGTTTTCAAAGTCTCATTTTGATGTCTGCAGTCTATAACAAAAATTGGAGCACGGGATTTAAATAGATCCCAAGAACGCAAAGGTTCAGTGTTGGTTTTATTGTAGTAAGTTCTTTGAAAATCCGTATACATTTTGTAGAACAAGCTATAGCTATTTCTTTCGAAAGAAATATTAAGATCTTCATGAGGATATACATCAGAGTTTAGATACACTTTTAAGTCTGTTAAATCACAATGGTCAAACGTTGTAGGATCAGCAGATATTTTTTTATTTTTTGCAGTTTGTAGTGCAAATACAATGTATCGAGGTTTTTTCTATTTGCGTTGTTGTTTTAACGTTCCAGATGTGATGGTCAGAGCTTGATAACATGCGATACTCATAGAGACCCCAGCTTCGGAAAGCAATTTTCATAAAGCTATTTGTATTTATAGATTTATATACCTAGATTTAATTTCATCGAATCTGATAAAGTCACGTGTGGTACTCTCCACTGTACCTTATGTGGTTTTACTTGTACATTTTCATCAGTTGGGGAGATTATAGCGTTTTCATCCATCCTAGAACGAATGAGAATTAGATCATGACTGGGGTGTCATGTTAATTTTGATCTTCTTGCTCAAATGATTTCGATAAATATGTGTAGAGTCTTCAATCAAGTTCGTAACAAAAACTCGTGCACAGTCTTCACCTATAGTAAAAAAAAAAAAATTGATATTACAGCGCTCATAGTTTTCATATAGCATAAGATATAAATCCTTTAAAACAAATTTACTTACCGGTGTATTTGAACAATTTATTTAGAGATGGATCAAATGAGCATTTGATAAAGTATGAAACAACAATCGGGCATGTTTTTTAATAGATGTAGTCGATGATTTTGAGGGATCAGGTTGGCAGCTATCAATATTCACCAGCAGGCATTCAAAATCTGCATAGATGGCAAATGGCACTTCGAGTGACCTCGATTGATGCTCAAACTGTAGTATATTATTTGTCTCATTTGGTATGGCTGTCTCAATTTTGTTGCATTCAGTTTCATGCTTCTCAAATTCTTTATCCGTGTTGAATATCAGCAGGCATGAATTACACATTCTAATTGATCGTTTACCATGATTTATTTGAGCTCCTATTAATCTGGACATATTTTTTATCCACACATAGTGATTGTATTGGCCTTCTTGTATAAGTAACAAGTTTATGTGTAGGTCTCTCTTATGGTTAGAATAAATAATATGGACCTACAACTCTATAGTTTTCTCTAGTTCCTTTTGTTTCTACTCCGAACACATTTACACTTATTGCAGGGTTTAGAGTTTCAAAAATCGAAATATCTTTAAGTTTCAAAGGGAAAACTAAATTTATAAAGTTAACTAGAGTTCCATTCATTAAACTTATCACTCCGTTTTGAATGTTTTCAATCAGATATTTACCGCTACGGTATTGCCCGGAATAGGAATATTATTTTTTCCTGGTAAAATATACCTACATGTATTTTGGTAAAAATTGAATGAATGTTATTTATTTTTACTTACCATTTGCTATAAGCTCAACAAGTATCTGAAACTACAAAAGACCATACGAACTTGAGAAGAAGACACCCCAGAAATTGATCTTATAACAAATGAAATATTATTAATTTCTTTGAGAATATGAGTTTCTATTAAAAAATACTTAAAACGTACAAATTTACAATCAGTTTAACTTTTATTGTTTCTTTCGCTTTCAGCGAATTCCCAAAACTGTTGACATGATTTTGCATACGCTATATTTAGCGTAAACAATATTTTAATACAAATGTCGAGTGCCCGGTCGAAGGTAAATACCCTATAGTGCGTGTTGTCGAAATCTACATGTATTTCTTCTATTTCTTCCAATGAACCGATTAACGTAATTAAGGGTGGTTGCGACTGTGAATGTTTTGCAGCCAGTGCATTTTGATGTTCTTTAAAGTCTTGCTGCTGAGCGAACAACCTAATTGATGCATCTTGGCTGTCAAAAACGGTGAAGCGTTTGTTACCTTCACGTCCACTTGGCTGCAGGAGATAGTGCAAGTGTGTGAACACCATTGCAGCTTTGGTGTCTAATAATGAAAAGAAATTTCTTTTTAATACAAGGCAAACGAAAAAGTATGAAACTGTTAAAAAGCAATTCTTAAGAGTATGTTAATGTAAAATGTTTATATTATTGAATATGCAAAGTATTATTACAAACTTTTTGAAATAATGTTCGTGTACAAAGCGGACTGTTTGACTTATGTATATTTATAATTATATTTTTTCTTTATGCGCGTATGCACATGGAAACTTCCAGAATTATATATTTTGTTGCCGTCTCAGCGGCGCGAGTTTATAACGATGGTTCATTATGGATCCAGAAATACAACTTAGTATTAGCTTGGTATGGTATCAAGGTTTTGTATTTTTTCTTGTGGAATATTATTCCAGCAATTTTGTAGAGTTTCCCAAAGAGCAGATTCCGATGTTATGTGGTGATTCCGCACATTTCTGTCAAGCTCTTCCCATAAGAGCTCAATGGGGTTAATATCTGGAGACTGCGGTGACCATACCATTACTTTTAGAATTTCCTCATATTCTTTTTGTTTCAGGTATCCCCGGCAAAGTTTTGAAGTGTTTTTCGGATCATTGTCTTGCTGGAATGCAAAACCTTCACCGATTAATCGGAGTCCAGATACCAAAACGTGGTCTTCCAATATCGTTTTATAGACTTCTTTATCCATTCTTCCGTTGTGAATGACCTTTAATGAAAAATGTATGAGTGATACTCTTAAGTTTTGGCAAAACCTGGACAGCCAGCGTAAGCATATAAGGCCATCATAAATTTGTTTTTCTGCTGCCCACAGCAATTATCACTATAGAAAACAACATCAATTTCGGTATTTGCTTTATCGTTCAATTCCCTGAGGCACTTGAAAACGCACGTACAAATCTCGTGAGCTCCTCTTCCTGCTTGACCTTCATGCCAAACAAAACAATCAACTTCGTTGGTGCCAAGCTGACAAATAGTAAAATTGAAAACGTTGAGCTTAGAGACATAGTAAAATATTCCAGAATCTTCTTTAGGGCACTGGAGCACAGCCTGAAGATCATAAACTAAAACGATTAATCGATCACGTACAGAATCTTTATCACGGGTTTTTTCTTCTCTAGATGAAGTTTCCTCTTGTAAGTGTTTTTCATACTTTTCGTGTAAATCTTGTTTGTCTGTAGCGTTTTCATATGCAACGCAGTCCTCACACTGGTGACATTTATGCTGAAAAAATTACAGGGATGTTTGTGAAAATCAACAACGATACTTTTTCACTACGCGGAGAGTAGAAGAAGTAGGATAATGCCGATTACACATATGTAGAGATTTTTTTTTGATTATTTTTGCGTTAGTTTCTTTAAAACGTCACTTTTCGACTTATGTCTGTTTGCCAGAAAAGCGACGATGTGTATTGTCGAGAGGATCTGGATATGGTCTTTCCGAAAGAGCTGGCGGAGCAAATGCAAGCTCAGATATGACGTCTGGGTCGAAGGGATACAGTCCTGTCGCACGAAATCCTGACGTTATATTGCCGTAAGTCATACATTTGGACCAAACTTTAGATAATATGACGTTTAAACTCGGTTTGTTCAACTTCCTATACTTTGATCTTAAATACTATGCTGTGAATCTAAGCAATTCTTGATCCCAGTGGTGCTCAAAAGATCGATAGACTGATTTATCCAGAGGTTGCAGTTCATACGTCGTATCTATTTGATGGCAGACAATAAAGAGTTATTTGATAGCGCTCTGCCTCCTCTACGATGGAATAGTCCAGGTAACAGGCTGCACCATCAAAAATTAGCAAACATGGCCCCGGAGTCTTGAACTTGCCCAAATGGGATATGAACTCTACAAAGTTAGAGTGATTCATGTATCCTTTTGGTGTCATCTACACTAAAGGCCCGATTGGCTAATTGTCCGTGAATTCAGGCTTTAGTGTTTTTCCTTTGAAAAGGACAACTGGTGTAATGGCCATTTCCATTGCGCTAACACAGCCAACAATCGTCACTTTTTCGGCGTGTTCGTTGAAAATTAAGTGCACCCTCTTCGACCCTTTTTGAGCTATGACTCTTTCTTTTTCAACATGGGCTTCAAGTTTTATTTTTATATTTGAAAATTTTTAATGAACCAAAATAAAATTCGAAAAACAAAATCAAACTAACAAAATACATTAACCAAAATTAAACTAAAAAAAACTAAGAAAAAACACAACGCAATGAAAAACGATTCCTTCGAGTCAAAAATCAAACAACACTAACAATTTATATACCCTTTTCGGTATTACCATTACTTAACAAAAACGTCCCAGGATCAAATTCCCCTAGAGAGCTCTTTGGAGGTTGGTTCTACCCTAGGAAAATCAACAACACATTTTTTTATCTCGCGTTGACCCCTTCAAACATGGTTTTTTATCACTTACAGAAAAAATTTATAAATTAAATTAATTAGGAATTTTAAGTAATAAATTAAAAAGTAATTAATTTTTAGTTTTTACGCCAAAAAAAATTTCAATAAATAAAGACAAACACAAACACATAGATAGATTTAACTATCCGAATTTTGTCGGACACGTGGGATGAACCTGGGTGAACTTATTTCTCTTGTTTTTTTTTCTTCCTTTATTTTTATGTATAACCTGTTTTTTTTTTTTTTTTTTTTTTTTGGAATTTAAACAACTTACTGCGACCTTATTTTTTTTTGTATGTGAGTAATTGGTTTCTGTTCGTTAATCGTTTTAGGATAGTGGTAGCCTCTATACGGACCGGCGCTCAAGTGAGCCGGAGTGCTCCGATGGACGGGGTTGGCTTGAAATCCTCAATTTAACTCCAAATCCTTCGAAAAACTTCGGATTATTACCGGTGCAGACGTCAGCTTTCATCAAAAAAAAAGACGTTGTAAAATAATTCAATTTTAATGGTGCGGCGGCCAGGTCCTTATATGACAATCTGGGACCGCCGATAATTAACCACTTTTAATTATTTTGCCAAATTTATTTGGTTCACCACACGTTTGTATAGGAAATTAAATTAAAAAAAAAATAGTTTCAAACGGATCTTTGTGATTGCGTTCAATTTGAACTTTTCACCACTCTTGAATTTTCGAGTTTTATTTTTAACTAAATAAATTTTATTTAAATTTAATTCGGTTTATTTAATTTTTTTTTTCTTAAAAAAACTTAGGCAGCAATATCTCAACCGAACTGCTCTTTTTTGGGTAAAGTTGACATTATCTAGTAAAGTAAAACTTTTCGGTTCTTAGAGTTTGGTAACAAAGTTCAAAAACGGTCATTCTATTTATTTTTCTGTAAGTGGTAAATATTTGTACCTATGGGAGCAGCAAATGGTTTCAAGAACTTACTTTTGATTGTAGTTTTAAGAAAAGCTACTGTTTTACGAAAATTTATTTAAACCCGTTGAAAACAAAAACAAAATTTAACTGAATCAAACAACGATGACTTCTATGCCCAATCAAGTTAAAAAAAAAAATAACTATATCCAATCGTAAAAGAAAAGTTAGCAATAGAGAAAAAAAAACAATATGGTAACCCCAGTAAAGAAAAAATCAAATAAATTTAAAAAAAACTAAAAGAAAATCAATATGATAAAACCAGCTAAATTATTTTAAAATTAATTATAAGAAAACAAATAAAGTTGATGTGGTAACACAAATGAAAATTATATTAAAATTAAATCAAATTCAAAGCCGCACGAAAAGAGAAGAACCGTCAATAAAAACTTGAAATTATTAACACGCAAAAATTCTAATTGAATTACTATTGAATTGATTATATATATGAGTATATATGTATATAATTATATAGAAGTGATCAAAGGTCACCTTCAATATAAATATATGTACATACATATATATGTATGTATGTATGTATGTATTTTTAAGCAAATAAATTATATAAAATGGAACAAGCAAACCAAATAAAAGAAAATCACTCACTCATTAAAATACCGAAAACCTTTCCAATCAACTGGACAATTTCCACCGCTGTTTCACAAGATTTTTCCTTATCCTCAATGAATCTCTGTACAATATTGAAAAGCTCCAACCTGCCAACCAAATTGGGTAAATTATTGGGGGAATTTCCATCGCCGTTTCACAAGTTTTTCCTGATTTATCTTCACAGATATCCTGTAGAAAGTAAAAAGGATCAGCAGTACCACTTTCAATGCAAACAAAAGAACAAAGAAATCACACACTTATCTAAAAAACAGACACCACGACACAGCACAAGATTTCCCAAAACAACGAGAACAATTTTCTTTTTTACAAGCCCGACGTTGGGCGCCAATTTGTTGCAATTTTTCCGCGGTAATAATTTTTAGATTGAATCAAATTTGTTGGGAAATTATACTTCCAACGACAGGGGAAGAGAGACTCGATTTAATATTTTCTGTGAAAAGGGCACTTTGCCGAACACCAGGGTTTCTTAATTTCTTAAATAATTCTTTATTCAATTTACAATGTATTTACAATAATCTAGTTGAGAATTAGTCACGAAGTATTCGACCGACTGAGTTGACGACTCCAAGAGAACAGACTCCAACTGACCAAGTCAGTCACCAAGCCACCACCAGTCCGTTGTCCAAAAATGCAGCGTCACCAAAACGCCCACAGGTTAAATGAGTCCAGAATCTGGTACCAGGCCCATGCCTTGGATACCCAACGACACACAACCAAGAATGTGCCAACGCCAGCAACAATAGCGAAGATCCGTGGGAGCGTCATCTGAGGGTAAGCCATCATCGTGGTGTTGTTTATTTGTTCTTCCTAGAACTGTTTTGCAACCCTCAGCACTCTGCTGTATTTATCCAAGATAACTATAGGGCAGCGATGATTGACTGGCGACAATAAGAGTCGAATGTCACAGTCCAGTCGTTGAGTGAGCGACACTACGAGCCGCTTCAACCTATCCAGAACCATAGCATGTTGTAGGTATCCGCCATGCTAATGCATACCCATGGTATGCGCTGTGTATCTGCTATACGGTGGGTGATGACACCACCTATAGCTTTATGTATATATGTGCATTGTGCCTGTGCTGTGGGTAGGTATCTGCTTTGGCTGGCACAGAAATGAAGCACAAATCAATGGCACATTTAATTCGACACATTTTGATGTCAATCGACTGCTCATATAGCGAGGCAGTATGGAATGTGTGATACGATGCTGCCCGGCTGATGGTGGTGGTGGGTGTAGTGAGGTACCAAGTACTTTCTGCTGCATCAGCGCGGACGTTGACCACCAAATCTCGAGGTCAATGGTGATTGACCGAACATACACCAAATTATTTCCTATAATTTTATCTCTACACAATTTTAATGTGTACCTCCAATTCTTTTCCTCACTTTCCTGACCACACTTTTACCACACAACACAACACTATTTATTCCCCCGTTTTATTTATCCTTTTGTTTTCTTTCAATCCACTCACCTTTTTTATCAGCCATTTCTGTTTTAATTTTCTCCTTTTAATTTCCAATTATTTTTGCTTTTAAATTCCAATTATTTTTACTTTTAATTTCCAATTATTTTTACTTTTGATTTCCAATTATTTTACTTTTGATTGTTCTTCACTGTATATTTTTTCTTGCTTCTTAGCTCACTTCTTGTATGCAACTAACTACCTAGAGGAAAATTTTGCACCGAGCGACGCCCGTCGCTGCTGCCGTTCTCGTTCGGCGTGATGTTTTCCTCTCTCTCTCTTTAGTGCTATGGATGGCTGATTCGATGGTGGTGGTTTGTTTTGGTATTGTTTTTTAGTATTTTTATACTAAGTCGAAGCATTGACGCTCGACCGGTGTTGCGTTGTTGGTGGTGGTGGTTTGGTGGTTGAAATTTGCTTTCCCCCAACTATTCTTGTGAGGCGTCGCTGCGTTGCTTGTTTAATGCAAGCTATCGACGCAGTACAAACAAGTCGGACCGCGCACACAAAGAAACGTGGGTATTTCCTTGTGATGTATGTTATACATACTTTGGCACTCCATGCCAGACGCAAACAAAAATTCCATTTTGCCAAACTGTACATTTGTACGATGTACAGATGGTCTCACGCAAACTACCCAAAAAATTAAATTGAGCAATCTATGCATTTGTAAGATGCACAGATGGACAATTTAAGCCGCAAATAACGCAAAAAAAAGTAATATTCTTTCCATCTGTGTGGTTGTAAGGCACACAGACGGACAAATAGCCGCAAATAAACGCAATAAAATTAATACTTTGACCAATCTGTGTGGTTGTAAGGCACACAGACGGACAAAATAGACGCAAATAACGCAAAAAAAAAAGTAATACTTTGCCCAATCTGTGTGGTTGTAAGGCACACAGACGGATAAAATAGCCGCAAATAACGCAAAAAAATAATACTTTGACCAATCTGTGTGGTTGTAAGGCACACAGACGGACAAAATAGACGCAAATAAAATCCAAAACATAACGGAATTTCCCAATTCATGCGTTATGTATGATATATGAAATTATATTTTCTTCATGATCAAACTGTACATTTTCCAGTTGTACAGCCGACCCCGTTACCTTATATTTACCCGCTCGTGCTTCCTCCTTGCACCTCCTGGACTGGTTTCCTTTGTTTTTCATCCTCCTAGATGGATTCCTTTTGCTAGATAGATCCTCCTGCCTGGTCTGCCTCCTTTTTCACTACCGCGTTAATCGCACTGTATTTTTCATTTTTTCACTCCCGTGTCTTAAAACCATAATCCGCGGCTCGATTGACCATAATCTTCCGCACCATTATGAAATCCGAACGAAATGAAAGACTTTGACTTTTTGTGTGGGAAAAAGTATACAAAAAAACCCACATTTATTCTCCGGAATAATGGCGCACAACAACCTCTCTTCCCTAGTGGTCGAGAGCAACTGACTTATTCTAACTTATTATTCGTGTATAATACAAATATATTGGTAACAAAGAACTACACGTATGGCCAGTGTTGCCATACGTAACAGTATTCACTTACGTTTTATATTTGTTTTTTTTTCTGGATCAACTTTTAAAGGCTTGAAAAAGGTTTTTCAGCCTTACGCATATTGACCGCCGAATTTATTTTATTTATGAAAGACATAATACTTTACTAATACTTTCGAAGGGTTGGGTATATTTTTTATTTTAAATTTTATAATTTAATTTCACTAACGTGTTCTTCTTGCGTAATCACGACTAGAACTAATCGACTCAGGCTCAGTTATCTTACTCGTCACCTCGGTTAATAGTATTCACTTACATTTCTCTTGTCTCAATTTTTCCATTTCAAGATAACAGATTTTTCCTCTTTGTTTTATATCTTTGGTAAAAATACCATACACCCCTCAAGTTCTAGCATAATTTGCTCACCGAACTTAGTTTTAATCCTTTTAGAATTAAAAACGGGGTATTTTTTTTTCTGGATCAACTTTGAAAGGCTTGAAAAAGGTTTTTCAACCTCACGCATATTGACCGCCGACTTTATTTTATTTATGAAAGAC
Source organism: Eupeodes luniger (assembly GCA_951509635.1). Classification (NCBI taxonomy): domain Eukaryota; kingdom Metazoa; phylum Arthropoda; class Insecta; order Diptera; family Syrphidae; genus Eupeodes; species Eupeodes luniger. The sequence goes on along the minus strand of OX608074.1, from coordinate 46,366,232 downwards.
ATAATACTTTACTAATACTTTCGAAGGGTTGGGTATATTTTTTATTTTAAATTTTATAATTTAATTTCATTAAAGTGTTCTTCTTGCGTAATCACGACTAGAACTAATCGACTCAGGCTCAGTTATCTTACTCGTCACCTCGGTTAATAGTGTTCACTTACATTTCTCTTGTCTCAATTTTTCCATTTCAAGATAACAGATTTTTCCTCTTTGTTTTATATCTTTGGTAAAAATACCATACACCCCTCAAGTTCTAGCATAATTTGCTCACCGAACTTAGTTTTAATCCTTTTAGAATTAAAAACGGGGTATTTTTTTTTCTGGATCAACTTTGAAAGGCTTGAAAAAGGTTTTTCAACCTTACGCATATTGACCACCGACTTTATTTTATTTATGAAAGACATAATACTTTACTAATACTTTCGAAGGGTTGGGTATATTTTTTATTTTAAATTTTATAATTTAATTTCACTAACGTGTTCTTCTTGCGTAATCACGACTAGAACTAATCGACTCAGGCTCAGTTTTCTTACTCGTCACCTCGGTTAATAGTATTCACTTACATTTCTCTTGTCTCAATTTTTCATTTCAAGATAACAGATTTTTCCTCTTTGTTTTATATCTTTGGTAAAAATACCATACACCACTCAAGTTCTAGCATAATTTGCTCACCGAACTTTGTTTTAATCCTTTTAGAATTAATAACGGGGTATTTTTTTTTCTGGATCAACTTTGAAAGGCTTGAAAAAGGTTTTTCAACCTTACGCATATTGACCGCCGACTTTATTTTATTTATGAAAGACAATACTTTCGAAGCGTTGGGTATATTTTTTATTTTAAATTTTATAATTTAATTTCACTAACGTGTTCTTCTTGCGTAATCACGACTAGAACTAATCGACTCAGGCTCAGTTTTCTTACTCGTCACCTCGGTTAATAGTATTCACTTACATTTCTCTTGTCTCAATTTTTCATTTCAAGATAACAGATTTTTCCTCTTTGTTTTATATCTTTGGTAAAAATACCATACACCACTCAAGTTCTAGCATAATTTGCTCACCGAACTTTGTTTTAATCCTTTTAGAATTAATAACGGGGTATTTTTTTTTCTGGATCAACTTTGAAAGGCTTGAAAAAGGTTTTTCAACCTTACGCATATTGACCGCCGACTTTATTTTATTTATGAAAGACAATACTTTCGAAGCGTTGGGTATATTTTTTATTTTAAATTTTATAATTTAATTTCACTAACGTGTTCTTCTTGCGTAATCACGACTAGAACTAATCGACTCAGGCTCAGTTTTCTTACTCGTCACCTCGGTTAATAGTATTCACTTACATTTCTCTTGTCTCAATTTTTCATTTCAAGAAAACAGATTTTTCCTCTTTGTTTTATATCTTTGGTAAAAATACCATACACCCCTCAAGTTCTAGCATAATTTGCTCATCGAACTTAGTTTTAATCCTTTTAGAATTAAAAATGGGGTATTTTTTTTCTGGATCAACTTTGAAAGGCTTGAAAAAGGTTTTTCAACCTCACGCATATTGACCGCCGACTTTATTTTATTTATGAAAGACATAATACTTTACTTATACTTGCGAAGGGTTGGGTATATTTTTTATTTTAAATTTTATAATTTAATTTCACTAACGTGTTCTTCTTGCGTAATCACGACTAGAACTAATCGACTCAGGCTCAGTTATCTTACTCGTTACCTCGGTTAATAGTTTTTTTTTTTTTTTTTATTCTCATTTTATCTCAAATCCCAACTCAGCTAGATTTTATTTTGATTCCATCAACGTGTGCCATCATTCTATGAAACGCACACACACTTCTTTTCCTTATACCATATCTATTAATAGAATCTTCAACAAAATCACCCTCACTCCAAATGACAAGTGATCATCACAAAACCACCACCATCCACTGCCATCCCATTTCAGCAATATCCTCACTACCATACCACTACTCAGATTTACACTGTTGGGATTATAAGAAAAATTCCCACGTTTTATCCTCCTAATACCTACTCTTAGGGTTTGAAACGTAAGGATAGTTCCTTGAACTTGGATGCTGTCATAGCAAAGTTGAGATTAAAAACTTAATGTTTTTTTAAAAGTAAGGATAGTTCTTAAGGTTTGAAACGTAAGGGTAGTTCTTTGAACTTGCATGCTGTCATAGCAAAGTTGAGATTAGAAGCTTAAAGTTTTTTAAAAGTAAGGATAGTTCTTAGGGTTTGAAACGTAAGGATAGTTCTTTGAACTTGGATGCTGTCATAGCAAAGTTGAGATTAAAAACCTTGTTTTTAAAAGTAACGATAGTTCTTAAAACTTGAAACGTAAGTATAGTTCTTTGAACTTGGATGCTGTCATAGCAAAGTTAAGATTAAAAACTTAATGTTTCCTAAAAGTAAGGATAGTTCTTAGAACTTAAAACGTAAGTATAGTTCTTAGAAATTGAAAAGTAGGGATATTTTAGATTTGAGAGGAATGAAGGATTTTATTTTTTTAAATCTTGTATAAACACGGCTAATGTCGGGCTCTTTTCATCGAAGATTGTCGAAATTTCAAAAATATGGTTTTGAATGAAAAGCCAACTCAGTGCTGATTCTTTTAGATATTTTAGTTGGAATATTTGAAAAACCTTAAAACATATATCGAGAGCCGATAAAAAAGAATTAAATTTCAGTATATTGTTGCCGAAACTTACATAAAACTCTTTCAATGTTGTTATCTCTGATCCTACTACGAAAATATACGGTTGGATCGTATTCTTGTTGAGAATCGATGTCTTCAATTTGTTTTCTCTCGCCAGCTCCAAGTCGTTAATGGTTCTCAGGTGGATAATACTACTGTTGATGGCATCGGTAACAGTTGTTTAATGTACTACTGACTTCCCTTCTTTTTTTGCAACGAACCTCGCCGTTGGTTTCAAAATTGCGTTCAGCCACATTGTCAAAATAAAATCTCTAGAATCTGAAAATGAATATGGCTTAGTAAATATAAACAAATATTTTATAGTATTGCTCACTTACTTTTGTTGACATTTTCGTTTCTCAAATTGTCCAACAAACTGCGGAATCTTTTGTCCTTGATGTTTGCGTCGTAATACGCAAAAAGATTGTTGTCTAATTCATCCCATTTGTTTATTAATTCATAGGATTTGTTGGGAAACATAATCCTGAAGTCGTAGTTGGTCTGTTATAAAGATATTAGGATAAGTTTGAGATAAAATTTGCAATAGATATTTGATAAAGGATTATATTAATTAATAATTATCCTATTTTTTTAAGTTTTTAAGAAGTTGACCAAATCGTTTTCAAAATATTGATATTCAAACAAAAATTTAACTTTTTTTGAAAATTTAAAAAAAAAAACACATTTTTAACCTTATTTTGGATAAATGTTGAACCGGAAAGTTAAGTCTACTAAATTTTAATATTTATCAATGATACATTTTATAATAATATTGACAACCGTTAAAGAAGTTTAAGATTTATACATATATTAATACACATTGATTACAAAAAAAAATAATTTTGATCTTCGAATTAATATACTTACGAATTGTTCACCAGATTGTTTATAAAATGGCCAGTCATCTAAAATTTTCTGAAGGTTGTATTCCTTTTAAATGGCTTCCTGAAGAAATATGAAAGTTTCATTCCATAGGTCCATTGCCTCACGCTCATCATTCTGCATTAATTTAATTTTGTTTGTATGGCTGTCGTTAGTGTTTTTTTTTTATTACTGGTGTCAAAAGGGAAGCACTTATTGTTTTTTTTCAATTTTTTTTTTTTTTTCAAAATAATCAGGGCGCACTAACGGGACCGATCGTGGCACAAGAAAAAAGTAGGCGATCCTGATTCAACTGAGTTTAACACTAACACTATTAAACCTAATGCACCGTTTCTACGTGAAAAGAGAGAGCACAAACTGATATTATTTTCTATGCAAAATGCCTATGTCCAGAATTTGATTATTAATAATTAAAAAAAAAAAAACACTAATCACTTCACAATAAATAATCGAATCGAAAGAAATATATAGGACAATACTTATAAAAAAATAAACACAAGAGAAAAGTAAAAAAAAACCTTACTCATGCACTTTAATGTGGGTTTGTTGTTGTTGTTGTTGCTTTTTATAATGAATGCGGTTGCTGGTGCTGCTGTCACTCTCACACAAAAATATGAATATCCAAAAAAGACAATAACTTGCCTATGAAGAAATAAAAAACTTTAATAAAAGTAATCAAAATTGAATTAAAAAAGAATGATTTTATATTTAGGTTCGTAGTTTAAATATAATTTCTTGAAATTAAAGCTTACCAAACGATAACCTCCTGGCTTCTTGTAATCCGGCCATTCCTCAAAAACGGTAATGTTGTAATGTTGTCTCTTTATATATTTGATCCAGTCTAAATTGGCTACAAGCTTGCCAACAGCGCTGTCGAGCTCTGAAGTTGACAAGTTATCATATTTGATGCTCCTAATACACTCTTCTGCATCAACTTCCGGAGCTGATGGCAAAATGAATGTGAAGAAAAGATAATTTAAAAAATTGTAAATAATATGTGTTACACTTAAGCTAGCTTTAAATTTATGTGGAGGTGAAGGTGTAATATTTTACATCATCATATTTTATCCATCACTGTATAAGACGGTTTTTAATTTTTTTGAAATGTTAATTTCTTAAAAAGAAATAAAAAAAAACTTACTGAATTCCATAAAATATTTTTTCTTTGATTTCTCAGTTACTTCAGAATTAGGAAAGATCGATTTTTTAACAGCCAATCTAGAGGAGGTCTTCGAAGTACCTCTTTTACCAGTGCGGTAAAACTCCAGCTTTTCCCATTTGAATCTTTGCAATACTTGTTCCTCTAGCATGTAGCTAGTGTATAAATGAAGATGGTTGTCGATTAAATATTCACATATTAATGTGATCAACGCCTGTCGTTGGATATCCTGAAGCCTGGAGTTTTGTTCATAGAATTTTTCTATGTCTCACGCCTTCGGTGAGTTTTTTTAAAATTAAAGAAAGAGATATAGCAGGCGCAGATGGATCTTCTCTTATTAAAGACGTTGACGAAGATGAAAATGATGAGCTGCATGAATTTTCCCGCAAGGTAAACATATCAATTTGCTGCTCTCCGATATCTAGAGAGGATCTCCACTTCATTAACTTGTGTTCAAACATTGCCAGATCTCCAACTGAACTGTTTTTGAAAAGCACAGGAAAATGTTTTTCCTTTAAAATTTTAAGCACTTCAACTGTTATGCGCTCAGCTGTTGAAAAATCAATAAGTTATTCGTGACTGCGACACTCCCTCTGATTTTAGAACTGCTAGATTAGGATGGCGATTCATAAACAAAATGAACCAATCCTTTCCAGCTTCTTTTTTTACGTTGTTGAATTCATAGGCCATTTGGCACACTTCCTTCCTAGATGGAGCAAATCCGTGTGCCTTGAGTTTTTTTTATGTGACACACGATTTTCAGTTCCCTTTCTTCCCCTAAGCATGATACGGATCAGAAAGCAGGCTTTTTAGCGTCTGGATCTTGAAGGCGTCGTCGTCTAAGCGTTGTGAAAGGAATTGAAAAGTACTTTGAAGCTGCTTTTATAGACAGTGATTTTGCATGAACAGCTTCAATGGCTGCTGTGAGTTGGCCTCGCGTCCATTGTGCACGATTTGCAGATGATTTTTTTTTTTTATAAATTGTCGGCATTTCTGAAAGAAATTTGTCAAAGCAACAAAATAATAATTATTAAAGGATTTCTGAAATTTAAGTAAATGCCTAATTAATAATAAAGTACAGTAAAGTTAGAGCGGGGGAAATGGCACCGGGCCATATCTCCCGAACTTCTGAGGTGCCATATCACCTTTTTGACATTGCTTCTGCTATTCCAGAAAACATGAACAATCAAGCACGAACAGTTATAGCAGTAAGTAAACAGAAACAAACACGTTTATTTTTTTTGTTTTCTTTTTTAAATGAACACCTGGCGTCAAATACTTTAGTATTACCACGAACTTCACTAATACACAAAAAAACTTTTTGCTTAATACACACTAACTTTTTTTTCTCCGCTTGTATATGTAGTACGTCACGAGCTGCTGCGATTTGAACTGAATACTTCAAGAGCTTTCGTAATACTGAATGATATGTTGTTCTCTTTGTTTTGAAAAGAAGTTATTAAGTTTGAGAAGTTGAGGGTTGTTCCAATGATATATAATTGTTAGTATCCATTCTGAAACCTAAAGTATTTTTCAGAAAATATTCAGAACTAATAATATAGAACTGTTTATCCCCTTTTTTGTAGTTCAATTAATCTTCGTAGAATTGCAGTTATAAATTTGAAAACATTCTGTAATTTTATAAATATTTTTTTTTAGATTTTTTATTTAAAAGAACAACTAAGCAAGGGGATATACAATATACATACATATCGTCACCTGAATGCCTGCTTCACATTTCGAACATAGTATTTTCTGAGTCTTTTTTTTCCTTTCCATTTTCGATTTTTCAACTTGAATACGCTTTTGTTCCCGTGTTTGTTCTCGTTGCTTTATTTCCTGTACTTTCCTCGTTTGTTCCAGTTGCTTTTTTATCGAAAAGGAGGTTTTTGACGGATAGAATTTCTCGACTTTGATTATTTTTCTGGATAAAAAAGATGGCGGCTAAACGCAGGACTAAGTTAACGGTTGGCACTGGGCTATAAAACAGTTTCGAAGATTCATCATTAAATCATTTTTATAAGAATTATTTACCTGTTTGTTTTTCTTTTGCAACATTTGCCAAAACCTCACTGATTAAAATTGATGACGAACGCCTTGATGGATGATCTGAAAAAAAAAAAGATATGAAATTCAATAATTATAATGTATCATACCAATATATGGTTGCAGCTAAGACTTCTTCTGCATTAATCAAAACCTCTTTTACAGTTTCGTCGTCCTGGTTATAGTCTTTTGATGGAGATGGTACGGAACTCTCCACTTCTAAATTTTGCTTTTGGAGTTTATCTGTTTCCGCAATGGTTGGAAATAAGAATTATTCTACCTGCTGCAAAAGCTCCTCTACAGTCTCCTCACTTCTGTCTTCGGTGTTATTTGGTATTGAATCTATTTCTTCGGAACTCAGCTTTTGTAGTTCACCTGTTTCATCAATTACATAGGTGCCTGTTAGGTTTTCATTTGGCCCGGCTTGACTCAGGTTAGTATGCTCCAGCTGTTCCATAATATTTATCAGGGCATCGAAGTCAATATTTTGTTTAACGATTTCCTCCTTCGCCAAGGATAACACTCTTTTGGTTTCAGAAAAGCTTAAACCGGTTAAGCTAACAATTTCCGTTTCTGTGCAGAGCTTTTCAATTTGGTTTTGTACACATTTGGAATAATCAACTGCGTCTACGTTAGAAGGATATAACCCACATTTTCGGAACGAATTTTGTATTACTTCAGTTCGTCTTGGTAACAGCTTTGTTTCTGTTCTCAGGAATGCTTTGCCACTCGTGTACCGTCTTTTTGTATTCGGTTTTCAGGCCTTTAAATACGCCCACATCAGTATTTGGTAAGAGAGCGTATATAATTATTCCGTTATTACGGCAGAAGTCGATTCCATCGACAGGTGTGATTTGTGTCCATCGACTAAAAGCAAAACTGGGCGTTTAATATTATTTTCCGTAACCCATTCGGTAAAACCATTGTCCACATATTCAAAAAACGTCTCGGATCGCATCCACCCGCTTTCGGATCTGCCCAAGACCCATTTATCCGGTATACTTTTAACAACTGCTTGAGGAGGGCGCACATAAGGAAACACAACTAACGGTGGTAGCATTTGACCAGCAGCACTGAAGAGAAAAAGTACCGTGATGGTCTCTTTTTCGTTTCCTTGTTTAACTGTGTAAAGATTTTTCCAACCTCTAGGCGCCAAAACGATTCCTGTTTTAGGAGACAAGCTGAATGATGTTTCATCCCCATTAAAGATTCTTGGAGCAAGGGTGCGACTATCTGAGTGGATACACTTTTTTGAATGTTTACTACATCTTTTCTAGAGAAATTGTCATTTGTATGTAATGATAAAGAAAATTTAAACGCACTTTCGCGCATATTTTGTATTTCTTCGTCGGAATTTTTTTTTAGGACTTTTGACATGATGACAATGAGGATGGAAGAACTAGTTTCTCTTCGACGCTTATACCTTTTACGTTGATACAACTAGATTATCTGAGGAAGAAGTTACTCTATTTGAATCTTCCGCATTAATACTACACGCTTGTGCTTGAAATTCGTTAGAATTTGAAATGTTTGAAGTGGAATGTAATCGTAGCATATGTCTTTTATAACTTGAGGAGTTATTAAACAATAAATTACATTCAAGGAAACGATAAGTATTAGAACAATTAAGATTATGTCTCTTTTTAAGGTGATGCATGAGCAATGTAAAATTTGTACACTTTTGTGGCAGAGAAAACAAAGCATTTTGACAAAGAAGCTAAAGAAATATAATATTATGAATATAAACTAAAAGATAAAAAGATTCCTTAAGTTTCTGACGATTTGATATAGCTAATGAACTTGATTGAAGTTCCCAACTAATTTAAGCGACAACCTGTTAGAATAGAGAAAATATAAGCGAATTTTGTAGCATTTCTATATTTTGAGGTTATTGAATTTTTTCATCAGATTCTTCAAAATTGTTTTATGAAATTGTACTATGAAATAGTTTTTTTTCTGGAAAATCTCCATGACGGCAGGAAATATGCAATTTTCAAATTTTAAAAAATGTGATATGTATTTAATATTTTTAAGAATATGTTTTGGAAAATACATATATGTATTTACGTGTGCAACTTACCTTAAATTAATCAACAGCTCCCAACTAACAAAAACAACAGCCTTGTAGCACCTAAAAGTTATCAACTGATTAAAGCGACAACCTGTTAAAATAGGGAAAATGTAAGGGTATTTTGGAACATCAGCATTTTGTTATATGAATAATTGTTATCTACTAGAAATGCATTAAATATCTGTTTTCAAAATAATGATCACAAAATACAACATTTCAAATAAATTGTATTCTGTTTCGCATAATCTCCTTTTGTGGAGCCCTAGATTCTGATTAGTAAATTCAAACAAATTCTAATTGAAGTAAAATCAGTAAAAAAAAATGAAATATGAATATTTTGTACGTACTTGAAATGCATTAAAATATCTGTTTTCAAAATAACTTACCTGAATATATTAATTGCACTTATGTATGTATGTATTTCCCACCAAATTCCTTTTTCTAATTTTAATTTAATTTTTATTTCACTTTCACAATTAACTTTGATTAAATTTAAATTTAACAAGGGCGAGAACGAACCACTTACTCTGAATACTACTCGTGACCAAATGCTACCGAATTTTATTGCTGAATAACACGATTGAAAAAAATAAAACGGTAAATTGGAAGAATCTGGAAATAATTCGAAGGCGCGTCCTAAAAACACGTATTCATAAAAAGCATGTATCCATACATACACGAAATGTTTTCTATGTATGCATTCTTACACTCAATGTTCTATTCATGTGGTTTAAGACTGGAACATAACTAACCTGAATATATTAATTCCGCTTATGTATTTATGTATTTCCTTTTTCTAATTTTAATTTCACAATTCACAATTAACTTTTAATTACAAGGGCGAGGACGAACCACTTACTTCTCGTGACCAAATGTAAATGCTTATGCTATCGAACTATATTGCTCAACGTTTCCTTTTTCCTCTTTTCGTTTCCTCTTTTTTTTTTTTTTTCTTTTTTTTTTTTTTTAACGACACTATTCAACTTTTTGTTTTTCTCAATTTTTATTGCACTCAGTCAAAGTACGAAATCATACATTTTTGTCTTCACACTCTCAACGCTTGAAAAGAATTGAAGTCCAGATCCTAAGATCTGTCCTGTCTCTTCTTTTCCAATTCCCGCCATTTTAGCTTTCAGTCAATCTGGAGCGACGGATCTCAATCACTTCCTTCCCTTTTTCTCGTAGTTGCATCTGCGCAGCATAGCTTAATTCTTCGGCATTATAGTTAGAACGTAAATCTTCTGTTTTACGTCTCTTCGACCGTTCGCTTAGGTCTAAAAAATCCATTTGAGGCCGTCCGAAACAGCCATGGGCTCGGCACGGAAACGAAATTTCATATTGCAACCAATTTATATTTCGTTTTAAGAAGGTGTTGTTATTTCTTGAGGCACTCAGCCATCTTCTTCTATGTTCATATGCAAAATCCGTTAAATTTTTCTTTTTTTGCTCCGAAATTTCAATATTGGACTCGTTTTCAACCTTTGCTACCAAAAAATTATTTTTTTCTGTAATGTCACGAGACGTACAGCTTCTTAAAAATTCAGAAAGCTTATTTCTTGAAAGAAAAATGAAACTTGATTGCGATCCTGTGTCAAAAAAGAAAAATCTAATTATATAAAAAAATCCCCGTCCCCAACATTATTTTAAAAAGTCGTTTTGGGTCTCAGTGTGAGGGCAAGACGCACAGAAATATGTATATACGATGACAGCTGGGTATTCAGGGAACGATGTGGAGGTTGCTTGGTTGATTTCACTGCGGCTGCGTTCAGCCGAGTGGCAGAGTGGTGAGTCCACACGTGCCTACTTACGCTACAGTCGCAAAAAGCCGCAATGTTTTAGGATTGTTTCCCATAAAGGAAACATTCAACTATTTTTTAACACTATTTTCATTACAGAAAAATGCAAATTAACTTAACTTTTTCATTATAAAAGAACAAAATTTGTTTGTTTTACTACTTCAACACATTATCTTAAAAAGCTTGAAAATTTACTTTAGACTTAAAATATTGCAAAAAAGTGTATCTTTTTTTAACATAGGTACCACTAGCAACAGAATCCATGTTAAATTATTTTAAAAATCGCCAAAAAAAATTATATTAAAAAACAAAGCAAACTACTTCTTATAAGAAACCAAACTTGCTACTCCACTCGTTAATTAAAAGTTTCTACTTTGAAAGCATCTACTGAATAAACAGTTACAATTTGCATTGCATAATCAATCAGGTTCAAAGCTCATGTTATTTGTAAACAACTTGGCATTAAAAAAAAACAACAAATCGTATTTTTTTTTTGTAGTTTTGGCCATTAAATTTGGAAAAAATTTATCTGTGTGAACCGGCTCAAAAACATGTCATGTAATTTTTTGATACTTAACGAGGATGACAAATATTGCTTTGTAATATTGTTAGAATAATGGATTTCCTTCTTATTAAGATTATCTATGAATTCGTGAATTTGAATGCAATATTCACCAGGAATAACATTACTTCTTGAACCTTCTGCTTTGCTTCTCAGGCCTTGTGGTATTTTATTTAGTTTTTTTAGTTCTACCAAACGTCGACATCTCTTAACGGTTATTCCATGTAAACTTACGAACTTATACTTTCTTTTAAATATGTTTTGACTCTTTGTGATTTTGTTTAAACTTTTTAATTCACTTCTACACAACAACTTCACTATTCGGTGGTCGAAACTAAAGTGACGCTATGGCTATCGCATTGCGCGTAGAATTTTCTCTCCTTTTCATTTGAGTTTGTTGCTGCTATGTATTTATGTACGTGTATATAGGCACATCGCAGCTGCGTAACTGTTGCACAGGCTTGCTGTTGATTTAGTATATGCCGTGTTGCTGTGTGTTTTTTGTTTTGCTCTTATTTTAGCATGGGTATGTATAAGACCCAGTCGCGACGGCGCGCTTGGCGAGGCGACAAGAACCAGCATGTTTGTGTATGTTCCTTTTTTTTTACTTGTTTTCTGTACAACACGACACGGCACCGCACCAAAAAGAGGGTTTACGGACACAACACTTTATTACAAGGCGGACAATGGGGAGCACTTTTACCGGTATATTTTTACTCTGCTGGCGTTATCCGGTCTCGACGTGGACCAAATGTATAAAGCGGACTGTAAAATTATAGGAAAAATAAAACACGGCACTTTAGAGTCGGGAAAAGTGTTTAAAAAACCCGACTATAGATTATTTTTATTATATATTTTTTCTTTCCGTGCCAATGTCGATAAAACATTTGCAGGAAATCGTTTTAAGTTTCGTCTTAGTCTGATCTTCGGTTCGTTTTTAGGTGTCCTTAGGTACAAAACTCTATCATGCCTTGAAGATATATATCTTGTTCCTTTTTTTTCGAAAAGAATTGATTCGTTCAGTCAAGCTATCCATATCGTCTTCAGACATTTTCTCAAAACATTTTTGGGGGCACCGGCAAATCACTCCTGTTTGTCGTCCTGGTACTCGTTTCCCTTTGTGGTTTAAATGAGGTAAACAACATGTTTATATTTCTCAGTATATTGATTATATTACATCATACCAACAAAAGAGAGAGAAATATAACGGTCGTACTTTTTAATCAAGAAGTTCGAAAAGGGCACATCTCCCAGAGATGTACCGTTTTCGAAATTGTTTATGTACAGGCGACGACGTTTATAGTAGAATTAATACCAGAGATATGCTGTTTTCGATATTAATGAGTGTAGACAAGCATTTACGTCACATTGGTATAAAAAAACATATTTGACAAAATATCCGACATTTGCCCTTTTCGAAATTGCATATTCAATTATATTTTTAGGTTGCCGGGAGATGCTTTTAACCCTAGACCCGTTTACTATGAAAATTCTATTTTAAATTGTATTTTTACTGGCCATTATTGCCCCTTTTATAACTCTTAATTTCGTCATTGATGATGCAAATAAACCTTATATTTAAATCTTCCACCATATCTTCGGGCAATTTTTGCAACATGCGGTCAATATTTGCCAGCTTTGTGAAGTGTTGCAGTTGAGGTGAGCGTGCATGTTTTAATTTATTTTTCTGGCATTCGATCAGCTCAGAAATACTGTTGCTTAAAATATTCGCGCTCTCCAGCATTGGATCTTTTTGCCTGCGGTTTTCATTTATCTATACAAAAATGATTTATAATCAAATAGAAATATTTACGTAATGTACATTGTGTAACATTAATATTACATAGGCATAGTTTGAGCTATGTGCTGTTCTTGTATTGTTGTAATTGAGGGTAGTTTTTATATTAAATTATCTTGTAAAAGTTATCTTGTTTGCCGTGAAATTTGTTGCAAGTGCAAGATTATGAGCATAGATGTGGGATCGAAATAAATACACAATTATTTATGGTATGGTATTTAACAATTTAATTAATAATAAGAAAAGAACACTCCGCCGAACACTAGCTTCCGTTTTGTCCTCGGTATCTAAATCGACTGACTCTATTTTACAAAAGAAGGATTGCCAAAAAAAGAGATGAAGGAGATGGACAATAACAGAATAAAAGTGTCTCCGTGTGCGTGAGTTGGGCAAGTTAACCCAGGTGCGGAGCGGATGCATTGTCTGTCTTGCGTTGCGCTTGCGCTCTTGTTGTGGGGCCAATATAACCCACATAGATTATTACAAACAAACAGCAAATAAACAAAAAAAAATATGGAAATTAGTAAAATTATTCTTACCGTCTTCTTTTTTGCGACGACAGTGGCGTCAAGAAGGACATACTTCTGGCGAACTCCCAGTCTATATTCTGGGATTCTTCCTGTAATGTCTCACCTTGATCTGAAACGCCAAGATCGGCCTCACTACCTGACTTCCTCTTGTTCCTGCCTGTGACGTGGTAGCGCATGCTATCACGTAAGGAACGCCACATTGCCCTGCAATCTTCTATTTATTAACATTTTACTGAGCAGTTAGTACCTTTTTTTTCATTTCTGCAGCTATTTTACTGCAGAGGCTCGCAACGGCTGAATTATTTTTGTGAAACCTATGCTCCAACTTCCAAATAGCTTCACTGTCTTCGACCATAGAAGCCAGTTTCTTTTTTTCCTCCGAAGAGAAATCAATTTTTTTTTCTTCAGTTTATTTTTTGGAAGTTGAAGTTGGAAGCTGTGGGATAGTGGAGCAAAAAATGATGCCTAGGTTTAAGAGTTGGTCCATATAAATTAACGTAGTTCGTATAATGCTCTGCTATCATGTTTTTAATTCTAATAAGTCTTCATCGGAATAATAAGGTTTGAATAAAAAGTCAAACATTTTGATCAGCTTTGTAAGCAATTTCCAGCGAATATTTTTTGAATCAATAAATCGCCAATAATAAGGGGCATGAAATGAAGAAAGCACAAGACTTCGGTGGCAGTCATTTTTAAATTAAAAGATTATTTATTTATTTATTATTTATTTAAATATATTTATTGCAATATAAAATTACAATAAATAGTTGAAATATGAAGGTGTTAACAATAGAGCCACCAACCTTCGCATGTTGGTTTGTTAAATTTACATTTTTTTTTTTTTAATTTTGCATAACATATTTGTTTTCTTTAGGAATTCTAAGATTTTAGTACAGTTTTCATGTGTAGGATATTTTATTAAATCTGTCCGGTTGATCCTATACATTTTTCTAAAGTTATATGTTTTTTTTATTTTAAAAGGCCGATAAAGTTTAAATGAAAATTATTTTTGAGTTTTAAGATAATTTAAGAGTGAAGTTACGTTACTTGATTTGATGTCAAACTGAGTCTCAATTTCGAAAAAATATTTTTGTAAAAATAGCCAAGCGGAAGAAGAAGCTAGTGGATATAATGATAACACTTGACATTTTTTTTAAACATATATCGAGAGACTCTATAAAAGAATCAAATTTATATAATGTTTTATCTAAATAAATATAAAAGGCAGAAAAATAGCCCTCTTGGCCAATACATAAAATGAAGGGTTGAATAGTCAACCCTATATTATAGTATTTGTTTACCAGCTCATTTATTTTTTCCTCGTAATTATCGATGGAAGCCAGTCTTAGAATGAAACTCTCCTGCACATCGGAAATATTGCAACCTTCCGTTTGCTGCTCCCAGTCCTGTCCTTGAATCGTGCCACAGGAGTTAGCACTGAATTAATAAGAGATGCCACTAATTTGTCTTCGGTACACGCAGAAAAATTGATTATGATTTTTTTACCAAATTTCGTGAAAAAAAAGCAAAGTGATACTGTTAATATAGAGCTAGCAAAGTTACTTATCATAAATTAAACTAGTCAACTCTGTTAAGATAATTCGTGATAAATTAACGTAGTTATCATTTCCCCTCTAAATTGAACCCGATTCTTTTTAGCAAAACAAGTTAACTGATAAAAGCATAGTAACAGTGTTCTTAAGAGCCTTTCAAATTGGCTATTATTATACAAGCAACTCTGTTTTTAAAACCAAACTCACTTGTTTAATTTTCTTTTTAAGAGACGGTCTATGTGTTCATTTTTAACAATTCGTTCGGTTAAATTTACACAAAGTACTGTGTTAAATTTAACTTACTTTATTTCATACTAAAAAAAAAATAGAGCCCATGGCACCTTATACTCTGTATTAATGAGCCAACCCAGTTTGGTAAATTTTCACAGCCTACTTGGTTAAATTATACAAACTTACTAGGTTGATTTTTCACAATCAACTTATAACGGTATGATAGTGAAGGAGGTTGTGAAACTTTGGCTTGAGAGAGTCTTTGGTAAGTTTTATATATAGTTCATTAAGCTCAGCTATTAAAACTTGTAATAAATTGTCTGTTCCAGGTGAAATTCTGACGCTAAGAAGTATATCAAGAATTTTTCTCAAATTTGTGTATAAAGCCCAATAATAATCGTCCCTTGGTATAAAATCACCTATTAGCAATCCCAAAAATCTTAAGAGAGTAAGCATTTCTCCAGAAGATAAACGTATATTTCCCCGTTTGAGATGTTCTTTTTCGATACTACAAGGCTTATTTTTACTATCAGGACCATATTCAAAAGCTAATAATTTATCATTAAAAATAGCTAGAGTAAAGAATTTAGAGTTTTGTGTGTACTTATTTAGCATAAAACTTAAAATGTATTTGGCTACACCTTCCAAAACATCATGCATAACGTCAGCGCCAACTTGCTGAAATAAATCGAAACCTTTTATGCCTAGAAAGACACACCTTTCCTTAATACCAGTTAAAGACAAATTATTCAAAGCAAGATCGGCTTCATAGGAATCTGTTGTTCGCAAAAGAGCTGTATTTTCATACAATTGCTCTTTTAAATCTGCCTTTGTAACTTTGCACACTCTGCAAGAAAAATTTGCTGAGAAACTCTCTACAAACCCAATCATGGAGTGGATTCCTAAGTTATCACCCAGAATTAGACCAAGTTCAAAATATAAAGTTCCCTTGAAAGTTGGAACATCTATCTGTATGCCCTCTTCACTAAGAAAATTAAAATCATCAATAACTGGTTTAAATATTATATTGTTGCCGAAAGATACTCTATCAGACGAGTGAAATAGCAAAATGAGAAAAATGTTTGATAGAACTGATGAACGCCAAGGCGAAAGACATGGAATTGAGACGTAGACTGCCCCTAACTTGTGAACACCTGCATGACTGCCAAGAACGTTCCCGATTTCATAATCATCGAAATATATAAAAAGAGGTAGAACAATACGTTTTGAGTGATGCAGAACCCGATTTTTCCAATAAGATCCTTGGATAAAATTCTCCATAACATTTTTATCTTTAAGACTATCCATATATTCCAAAGTTTCAGCGAGTACGTTTTCAAGAGAGAAAAAGGTTTGCAATATATTTCGAAGTGGGATAAAATGTTCTTGGCAATCGACTACTTCCATACGTGAAATTCCATTTCTTTTAACATGGTCGAATCTTTGTCCAATAACGATTCCTTGAGGTGCGATGTATATTTCTTTTTTACTGTAAAAAGATATTCGTTTTTGTTCAGTCATAAAACTTTCTAGCGGGGAAATGATGGTAGGTACAAGTGTTTCGACTAAAACTTTTGAAATATCATTTGAAAGGGAGTATTCTTGACAAATTGCATTAACAGTGTTATTAATAGCTGGCCCTAATGTACTGAAAAATTCTTTCAGACCCTCAATTACTTTTTGAACCACATTTCTAGGCAAAAGTACATTTCCATAGAGGGATGCAATAAAAATGGATAATGATTCATTAACTGGCGGCGTTTTCGAAACCGTAGCCATGTTGAACTGTTCGATGATTCGTTTTGGGTAAATTTTTATAAAGTCATTTGGTTCGGATTCAATATCATCAATACAGTTTGGATGATTTTGAACCAAGGAAATATGCTCCTTCTGGATATGTCGTCGAAATGAATTAAAAGAAGAAAAGGACCTCTTACAACCATCTTCGTTGCATTTGTAGTTTAAAAATGCATGTTCAGAGTGACTAAAATTAAAATGTGATTTAAGAGATTTAAGATCCTTAAAAAAGGATTTGCATAGAAAACAAAAAACCATGATTATTAAATGTAAGAAACAAATGGAGTTTGTCTTTTTGTTCGTCGATTCCTAATTGGGCGAGCAAGGTGTTGGCGGCGGTGGACTCTTTGTCGAAAGTTGTTGATAATTTAAAAAAAGCTTTTTGAATAAACATCCATGTAGATTTGGATTCCGCTGGATATTCTGCGTTTATCATAAATATAATTTTGAAGCATATATCTACCGCTTCAATAATGGAATTAAAAACATACTTTATCTCATTTATAACTACAAAATAGCTTTTAATTTTGTCAAGAGACGTACCTACAATCAAAATATAAGGCTGCAGTGTTAGACCAAGTTCCTGAAGTTTCTCCCGCCTCAAGGAAATGGATTGATCGACTTCAGCATCACTGTATACATGAGTGATGAAGCTCTCCCTTACCTCCGATTTCGATGGTCGCCAAACTTTTTTATTTACTCCTCTCAATCTTATAGTTGAAACCATTAGGAGGGTTGGTACCTACTTGAAATGCATTAAAATATCTGTTTTCAAAATAACTTACCTGAATATATTAATTGCACTTATGTATGTATTTCCCACCAAATTCCTTTTTCTAATTTTAATTTCATTTTTATTCCACTTTCACAATTAACTTTGATTAAATTTAAATTTAACAAGGGCGAGAACGAACCACTTACTCTGAATACTACTCGTGACCAAATGCTACCGAATTTTATTGCTGAACAACACGATTGAACAAAATAAAACGGTAAATTGGAAGAATCTGGAAATAATTCGAAGGCGCGTCCTAAAAACAACGGTAGTTCCATAATAATACATGCAAAATATGCACGTATTCATAAAAGCATGTATCCATACATACACGAAATGTTTTCTATGTATGCATTCTTACACTAAATGTTCTATTCATGTGGTTTAAGACTGGAACATAACAAACCTGAATAAATTAATTCCGCTTATTTATTTCCTTTTTCTAATTTTAATTTCACAATTCACAATTAACTTTTAATTACAAGGGCAAGGACGAACCACTTACTTCTCGTGACCAAATGTAAATGCTTATGCTACCGAACTATATTGCTCAACGTTTCCTTTTTTTTTCTTTTATTTTTTTTTTTTTTTCGACACTATTCAACTTTTTGTTTTTCTCAATTTTTATTGCACTCAGTCAAAGTACGAAATCATACATTTTTGTCTTCACACTCTCAACGCTTGAAAAAAATTGAAGTCCAGATCCTAAGATCTGTCCTGTCTCTTCTTTTCCAATTCCCGCCATTTTAGCTTTCAGCCAATCTGGAGCGGCGGATCTCAATCACTTCCTTCCCTTTTTCTCGTAGTTGCATCTGCACAGCATAGCTTAATTCTTCGGCATTATAGTTAGAACGTAAATCTTCTGTTTTACGTCTCTTCGACCGTTCGCTTAGGTCTAAAAAATCCATTTGAGGCCGTCTAAAACAGCCATGGTCTCGGCATGGAAACGAAATTTCATATTGCAACCAATTTATATTTCGTTTTAAGAAGGTGTTGTTATTTCTTGAGGCACTCAGCCATCTTCTTCTATGTTCATATGCAAAATCCGTTAAATTTTTCTTTGTTTAATCCGAAATTTCAATATTAGACTCGTTTTCAACCATTGCTACCAAAAAATTATTTTTTTCTGTAATGTCACGAGACGTACAGCTTCTTAAAAATTCAGAAAGCTTATTTCTTGCAAGAAAAATGAAACTTGATTACGATCCTGTGTCAAAAAAGAAAAATCTAATTAAAAAAAAAATCCCCGTCCCCAACACCTTTTAAAGCCATTATTTTAAAAAGTCGTTTTGGGTCTCAGTGTGAGGGCAAGACGCACAACAATATGTATATACGATGACAGCTGGGCGTTCAGGGAACGATGTGGAGGTTGCTTGGTTGATTTCACTGCGGCTGCGTTCAGCCGAGTGGCAGAGTGGTGAGTCCACACGTGCCTACTTACGCTACAGTCGCAAAAAGCCGCAATGTTTTAGGATTGTTTCCCATAAAGGAAACATTTAACTATTTTTTAACACTATTTTCATTACAGAAAAATGCAAATTAACTTAACTTTTTCATTATAAAAGAACAAAATTTGTTTGTTTTACTACTTAAACACATTATTGTAGAGGTTTCAGAGACCAAGCATAAATTACCTTCTTAGCTCCAAGAGCCGCTTATTTGTCCGAGCATTAAAATGCACGATTTGGAACGAGTATAATTAAAGCTCTCCAGCCGAAAATAAAAAGAAGATGAGTCTTGTTCTATGTGGAAAACTAGACTGACTTTATTTTCCAAAATCTTTCCTATTTATACTTAAAACTAGTTTAACAAAATTTCATAAATCTTTCAACATATATTTGTCACACTCTTGGAATATGAATTGACTTTTCCCTATGACCTACAAATACACCTCTTCACATGACGTAAGAATTAAATGTCTATTTGACAAAATAAACCTTCGTTGCATTTCCTTAAATGCATTCCAATTTCTGAGTCAATGTGAAGCATATATGTAAGTGCAGTCTTAAACAAAAATCAATATAAACAAATATTGTAATGCACTTGGTCCATAGCGACCCACTTATGAAATGTGTAACATGATCAGGTCAACACCCGATGGTATCGCTTGGTGACGGCTGACCATTCTCAACATAAACATATGTAGGTTGATATGCACCGAGTTCATAAATGTTTATTGTTTACTTTTTATTCTTGTTTTGGGTTTTACCACAACATTATCTTAAAAAGCTTGAAAATTTACTTTAGACTTAAAATATTGCAGAAAAGTGTATCTTTTTTTAACATACCACTAGCAACAGAATCCATGTTAAATCAATTTAAAAATCGCCAAAAAAAAAATAAATAAAAAACAAAGCAAACTACTTCTTATACCAAACTTGCTACTGCACTCGTTAATTTAAAGTTTCTACTTTGAAAGCATCTACTGATTAAACAGTTACAATTTGCATTGCATAATCAATCAGGTTCAAAGCTCATGTTATTTGTAAACAACTTGGCATTAAAAAAAAACAACAAATCGTATTTTTTTTGTAGTTTTGGCCATTAAATTTGGAAAAAATTTATCTGTGTGAACCGGCTCAAAAACATGTCATGTAATTTTTTGATACTTAACGAGGATGACAAATATTGCTTTGTAATATTGTTAGAATAATGGATTTCCTTCTTATTAAGATTATCTATGAATTCGTGAATTTGAATGCAATATTCACCAGGAATAACATTACTTCTTGAACCTTCTGATTTGCCTCTCAGGCCTTGTGGTATTTTATTTAATTTTTTTAGTTCTACCAAAGGTCGACATCTCTTAACGGTTATTCCATGTAAACTTACGAACTTATACTTTCTTTTAAATATGTTTTGACTCTTTGTGATTTTGTTTAAACTTTTTAATTCACTTCTACACAACAACTTCACTATTGTGACTAAAGTGACGCTATCGCATTGCGCGGAGAATTTTCTCTCCTTTTCATTTGAGTTTGTTGCTGCTATGTATTTATGTACGTGTATAAGTTATGTTATTTCTCGCCTTAAAAATTAAAAAAAACACAATTTTAATTTCTAGCTGCGACGTGTCGCGTTTATTAATCGAAAGAAGACTCAAACTTAAAATTATTTTACATTGATATTTATAATGACATATTTCTTCATAAGCGTACCCATTCAAGTTGTCGGTGTGGAAATTGTATTTCCATATTCCTGGAAATATAATGCTGAACAGAACGACGACCGTGGGAGTGCAAGTCAGCATTAAGCAAGTGCAGCTTATGGGAACATTTATTGTTTGCCCTTGATTTCGTTTGTTGGCCTGGGCATGTGGTGTCATTGAATATTTTAATGTTTCAATGTTTGTCGTGTTAACATATATAGGCACATCGCAGCTGCGTAACTGTTGCACAGGCTTGCTTTTGATTTAGTATATGCCGTGTTGCTGTGTTTTTTGTTTTGCTCTTATTTTAGCATGGGCATGTATAAGACCCAGTCGCGACGGCGCGCTTGGCGAGGCGACAAGAACCAGCATGTTTGTGTATGTTCCTTTTTTTACTTGTTTTCTGTACAACACGACACGGCACCGCACCAAAAAGAGGGTTTACGGACACAACACATTATTACAAGGCGGACAATGGGGAGCACTTTTACCGGTATATTTTTACTCTGCTGGCGTTATCCGGTCTCGACGTGGACCAAATGTATAAAGCGGACTGTAAAATCATAGGAAAAATAAAACACGGCACTTTAGAGTCGGGAAAAGTGTTTAAAAAACCCGACTATAGATTATTTTTATTATATATTTTTTCTTTCCGTGCCAATGTCGACAAAATATTTGCAGGAAATCGTTTTAAGTTTCGTCTTAGTCTGATCTTCGGTTCGTTTTTAGGTGTCTTTAGGTACAAAACTCTATCATGCCTTGAAGATATATATCTTGTTCCTTTTTTTTCGAAAAGAATTGATTCGTTCAATCAAGCTATCCATATCGTCTTCAGACATTTTGTCAAAACATTTTTGGGGGCACCGGCAAATCACTCCTGTTTGTCGTCCTGGTACTCGTTTCCCTTTGTGGTTTAAATGAGGTAAACAACATGTTTATATTTCTCAGTATATTGATTATATTACATCATACCAACAAAAGAGAGAGAAATATAACGGTCGTACTTTTTAATCAAGAAGTTCGAAAAGGGCACATCTCCCAGAGATGTACCGTTTTCGAAATTGTTTATGTACAGGCGACGACGTTTATAGTAGAATTAATACCAGAGATATGCTGTTTTCGATATTAATGAGTGTAGACAAGCATTTACGTCACATTGGTATAAAAAAACATATTTGACAAAATATCCGACATTTGCCCTTTTCGAAATTGCATATTCAATTATATTTTTAGGTTGCCGGGAGATGCTTTTAACCCTAGACCCGTTTACTATGAAAATTCTATTTTAAATTGTATTTTTACTGGCCATTATTGCCCCTTTTATAACTCTTAATTTCGTCATTGATGATGCAAATAAACCTTATATTTAAATCTTCCACCATATCTTCGGGCAATTTTTGCAACATGCGGTCAATATTTGCCAGCTTTGTGAAGTGTTGCAGTTGAGGTGAGCGTGCATGTTTTAATTTATTTTTCTGGCATTCGATCAGCTCAGAAATACTGTTGCTTAAAATATTCGCGCTCTCCAGCATTGGATCTTTTTGCCTGCGGTTTTCATTTATCTATACAAAAATGATTTATAATCAAATAGAAATATTTACGTAATGTACATTGTGTAACATTAATATTACATAGGCTTAGTTTGAGCTATGTGCTGTTCTTGTATTGTTGTAATTGAGGGTAGTTTTTATATTAAATTATCTTGTAAAAGTTATCTTGTTTGCCGTGAAATTTGTTGCAAGTGCAAGATTATGAGCATAGATGTGGGATCGAAATAAATACACAATTATTTATGGTATGGTATTTAACAATTTAATTAATAATAAGAAAAGAACACTCCGCCGAACACTAGCTTCCGTTTTGTCCTCGGTATCTAAATCGACTGACTCTATTTTACAAAAGAAGGATTGCCAAAAAAAGAGATGAAGGAGATGGACAATAACAGAATAAAAGTGTCTCCGTGTGCGTGAGTTGGGCAAGTTAACCCAGGTGCGGAGCGGATGCATTGTCTGTCTTGCGTTGCGCTTGCGCTCTTGTTGTGGGGCCAATATAACCCACATAGATTATTACAAACAAACAACAAATAAACAAAAAAAAATATGGAAATTAGTAAAATTATTCTTACCGTCTTCTTTTTTGCGACGACAGTGGCGTCAAGAAGGACATACTTTTGGCGAATTCCCAGTCTATATTCTGGGATTCTTCCTGTAATGTCTCACCTTGATCTGAAACGCCAAGATCGGCCTCACTACCCGACTTCCTCTTGTTCCTGCCTGTGACGTGGTAGCACATGCTATCACGTAAGGAACGCCACATTGCCCTGCAATCTTCTATTTATTAACATTTTATTGAGCAGTTAGTACCTCGTTTTTTTAATTTCTGCAGCTATTTTACTGCAGAGGCTCGCAACGGCTGAATTATTTTTGTGCAGCCTATGCTCCAACTTCCAAATAGCTTCACTGGCTTCGACCATAGAAGCCAGTTTCTTTTTTTCCTCCGAAGAGAAATCAATTTTTTTTTCTTCGGTTTATTTTTTGGAAGTTGAAGTTGGAAGCTGTGGGGTAGTGGAGCAAAAAATGATGCTTAGGTTTAAGAGTTGGTCCATAAAAATTAACGTAGTTCGTATGATGCTCTGCTATCATGTTTTTTAATTCTAATAAGTCTTCATCGGAATAATAAGGTTTGAATAAAAAGTCAAACATTTTGATCAGCTTTGTAAGCAATTTCCAGTGAATATTTTTTGAATCAATTAAATCGCCAATCATAAGGGGCATGAAATGGAGAAAGCACAAGACTTCGGTGGCAGTCATTTTTAAATTAAAAGATTATTTATTTATTTATTATTTATTTAATTATATTTATTGCAATATAAAATTACAATAAATAGTTGAAATATGAAGGTGTTAACAATAGAGCCATCAACTTTCGCATGGTATTCAAGTTGTTAAATTTACATTTTTTTTTTGATGAAATTGATACGTCTTTTTTTTTTAATTTTGCATAACATATTTGTTTTCTTTAGGAATTCTAAGATTTTAGTACAGTTTTCATGTGTAGGATATTTTATTAAATCTGTCCGGTTGATCCTATACATTTTTCTAAAGTTATATGTTTTTTTTTATTTTAAAAGGCCGATAAAGTTTAAATGAAAATTATTTTTGAGTGAAGTTACGTTACTTGATTTGATTTGATGTCAAACTGAGTCTCAATTTCGAAAAAATATTTTTGTAAAAATAGCCAAGCGGAAGAACAAGCTAGTGTATATAATGATAACACTTGAAAATTTTTAAAACATATATCGAGAGACTCTATAAAAGAATCAAATTTATATAATGTTTTATCTAAATAAATAAATAAAGGCAGAAAAATAGCCCTCTTGGCCAATACATAATATGAAGGGTTGAATAGTCAACCCTATATTATAGTATTTGTTTACCAGCTCATTTATTTTTTCCTCGTAATTATCGATGGAAGCCAGTCTTAGAATGAAACTCTCCTGCACATCGGCAATATTGTAATCCTCCGTTTGCTGCTCCCAGTCCTGTCCTTGAATCGTGCCACAGGAGGTATCACTGACTTAATAAGAGATGCCACTAATATGTCTTCGGTATCTATTGGAAGAATCAAATATGTACTAAGCTATAAAGATTTTCGGAAAGTAAATGTTCAAACCTTTAGATATCTCTGTTGAGCTCTTAAGTACCGCGAATTGTTTTTTGCATTGAGAATTATGGATATTTAATTCATAAAAAATGTGTGGCTTACCTGACTCTAGATCAACATCATCGGAGTAGTGGTTTGTGGATAAAACCAATACTACCTTGTTCTTTTTTGGAGCAAACGAAACCAATACCTTGTTTTGATCGAATGCTAATTTCGATCAATTTTCTTTGTTTGGAACTAGGAACTGTGCTGGAATCTCTCTTTTGTTCTTCCGAAGAGTGCCCAACATTGTCAAATTATACTGCGTCAGCATCATCTGAAATAGTGGTACAGAAGAAAACCAGTTATCCACTGTAATGTTTCTTCCAGTTCCATGGATACTCTCGGACAATTTTCGCACATAAAATGAAGGCACTGATTCATTCGCTTCAACTTGGACTCTGCCAACGTAAGATATTGCATTTACCATATACCATGTGCGTGCGTCATTCATCATTACAAATTTCAATTCATACTTGTCTGGTTTAGAGGCCATATAAATGCGGAATGGACAGTTACCTCTGTAGTCCATCAGCTGCTCATTATTTGTGCAGTACTCGAAGTGACTTGCAGTTTCCTATAAAAAGTTCCCAGATTTCACTAATCGGTGCAAATTTGTCGTTCACTTTACGCTCGACTCTAGTTGTCTTATCATCAAAACGCAAGCATGTTGCCAAAAATTCAAATCGGTGTTGTGACATTGTTGCTCTAAAGAGAGATACACCGAATCTTACCGACCACAATTCCCTGAGGTGTAACTTCGTTAAACAAACTAATATTAGAACTTAAGACTAATATTACATTTATTCTAAGATATATAGATTTACAATGCTTTAAGCAATTTGGAATAAAATGCTTTCAATTCCTCGATATCTGTTTGTCCTTGGTATGTTGTTCGTAATGCAGTACCAGAAGAAAAGCGCTCTATTTGCTCCTTTGAGTGAGCCACAACACATTCGCTTTTCCCACATTTTTCTTGGCAACTAGAACAACTGGCGATGCGAACTCTGACCTACTATCCTGAATGATTCCCTTCTTTAACGATTCCCGCACCTGCCTCTCAACTTCTTCTTTATCTGCTGGTGACATCCTTCTAGCTCTTTCATACAAGGGTGTTGTAAGATTGCACGAAGAGGGTAGTATTTTTCACATCAATATTCCTTTTTTGTTTCTTCGGTAGTCAAAGATATGAATAGATTTTAATTTTAGATAACTTTATTAAAAAAGAAAAACAACTTCTTGAATTAATATAAAGAAAAATGCAACTTAATTCATTTCACTTTTAAAATGATTTTTTAAAAAGACTTTATTAATTCCACTTATAATTATTAACAACAATACATCAAACTGAACTCCAACGAACTACAACAATAGAACTCTGGAACTGACTTTATGTCTGACTTATTTGGAGTATTTATACTCTAGGAAAAGAGACTTGCACAAAGAGCATTTGTTTTCAAGATGATTCATATAAATCTGTTTCCTAAGAATGGAACTTTATAGCTTATTACTAATTTAGGTTTGTAAACAATATTCATATTTTGGGCCTAGACTTTAATTACAATTACGTGCTATTCATGAATCTTAACTCCCCTCCTTCTTTAAGAGTAGAACGTCCCGCTTCTATCGTCAACTCCTCTACACGTTTGAGCAGGTTGCTAAATCTTATCTCCTCTTTGTCTTTCAGCCTTGATTCGTACGATGATCTCCTCTTCAGGTAATATATTATACATAGTGCAATGCTTATAATTGTCGTTATCAGCACAAATGATGTAATGATGGGGCTATTGGCCGCTTCCTCTTGTAGAGATTCTATCAGATTGATGTTATCGAATTTCAAGTCGTCATTGTAAGATTCTATATAATTCTTTATTACAAAGTTATCTACATTGTACGTTTTCAAGTAATTTTGTATAATTGAAGTAGGATTTTCATATAATTTTCCATCAATAAAAGTTCTATTTTCAAAATTAATTAAATAAGTTCCATTTACAATTGTATCATTTATAATATGTTTTCCCGTTACAAGTATAGATCCGTCTCTAATTATTTCAAGCTCTAAGTTTCTTTCCTTTATTTTATTACAAATTCCTTTCTTTTTGTTTAGTATGTCAGATAGACATGTTTCATTTTTTGATAATTGACAAAAGTGAAATCTTAATTCTACTTTACAATTTTTAACGTTAATAAATTCATTATTACATTTAGTTATTTCTTTATCTATTTGTAATTTTCCGTCAATTTGGCTTATGGCCCTGGCTTCGTAAAGCTTACAATTTCTGTTAATTATTGGATATTTTATTAATACAACTATTACATCCTCATTTTGTAGAATTTTAAACTGAGATACGTCCATTAAGTCCGTAATTGTTATTGTACCATGTTCGTGTTGTGTTATGTCCTTTATGTCCTCTAAGTTCAGTATAGCAGGATTAAGTATACCTAATTTCGCTAAAGCAATTGTTTGGATTATGTTTTGTAATTCTATAACAATTAGTTTATTTCTTTCTCGCGCTAGTCTTAATTGAGCGTCATTTTGTATCTCGTGCAGAGATTCAGATAGCTTTTCAATTGCATCGAAAATTTCAGAGTTTGTTACGAATTGTTTGTTGTTGCTGTTTATGAGCTCAAATAATTTGTTATCTATAAGGACAAGATCGTCATGATCTGGAGATCCTGAAATCCATTTCCAGATTTTTCCTATTTCGTTTATTCCTCTTTTAAATCTATTTGTTGTTCTTAATTGTGCTATCAGGGTTTTGATAATCGTAATGTCAGTGTCTTTACTAAGTTTTAAATTTGTATCCTGTGGGTCTTTGGGTTCTAAATTGAAGTAAAGGTTTCTTTCTACTTCTGCTGTCGCTTCCTCAATTACTTGTTCAAAATATTTCAAATGTGTAATATGAAAAATATTTCCATAATCTGTATAAAGAGCTGCGTTTCCGTTCTCTAATAACAAGTAGTTTTCTCTGGTATAGTCTATGATTTCAGACGTTGTCAGATGTAATATTGTCAGTAATATTGAAGGAAACATTTTCTATCTTTATATGCAAAAACTTGCTGATGATTCTCGTCCTGTTGGTGATAATCGTCTAAATCACTTTCTGGTATCTACCTGCTTCAGTCCTTCGTTTACTAGATTCTTTATTATTTTTATTGTTCTTTTATATAAAATTTTTTTTAAAGTTTCTGTTTCTTTTTTCACTATTATTCTTTATTTATTTTTGAAGGTCGTAGGGGTGCTTTTTTAAAGTGAGTTCCCCATGCCTCTCACTATAGGGGTGCTCCGTTCTGCCTATTGGCCTACATAGTTGGCACATGCGGTGAGATACTCCTCTGCAGCCTTTTCGCTGTATTGGCTGATGATCCTCAACAGCCTTTCATTTGCCTGAGCGTATTCGGCTCGCGAATACAAAGGCAAAGAATCACCAGCATTCAGCCTTTCAAAGACTGCACTCACACGCACATGCTCAAGAAGCAACGCATCTAAGAGCCTGTATACATTCGGATGATGGCACCCAATGGATCCCTGAAATGCTCTGTGCCAAGACTCAACACTGTTGTTGGTCCTCGGAAGATTTTGTGTTGTTGTGTCTTTGCAATTCCACATCTCCAAACGGAATCGAGGACTTCGGCGAGTGCGCCCTACCCAAGTATTTTCGAAATACTCGAGAAAATTTTGATGTACCTCGGTATCACCAAAATTTTGAACGAGCGCATTCGCCAACAAGTCGTAACGATCCCGAATGTCAGTGGTTTCGCAGAAACACAACGCCACAAATTTCCGGAGGCACATATGGTAGTCCACGTCATTGCCATCCCTTGTTTGCATCCCTAATGCTTGGATTTTCCTACGCACGGCTTGAGCGAAATGGAAAAAGCAGCCATGGATACTCGCCTCAGAGAAAAGAAGACGAAGAGCATTCTCTTCAGCCTTCTCAAAATCTATGAGGAAGTTCCTTGGCTGCATATTTTCCATCCCACTTGCACTCTGAATAAGCATTAGAGCACGTACGTAGGTATTTTCCAGTTTGTTAGGGAGCAAACAATATAGGCAGGGAAGTACCTTATTGTCAAAAAGTCCGTGGACTACCCAAAGCTGAAAAAACATTTCAGGGCATACTTTAAAGGTGCCATCCAGCAACCACGTTTCGCACCGGGCCAGCCTTACTCGATCCGAATAAGAACCGAATATAATAATTCGGTCTACATCACCGCTGCCTGTATCACCCAACAAAAAATCTTCAGGGTGTGAAGTTTTTGTTCTCAACAGCTCAGCGGGAAAATTGATTTCGGATCGAGTATGTGGGATGGGCATTGATTGATGCCGACGTTTTCGCTCTCGCGAAACCGCCTTCTGCATCGACATGACGCTTGGCCCACAGACTGCAGCCGGTGCGGAAACTCCTTCTAAAGCTCTTGAAACTATATTTCTAGGAGCTTCACAAGAAGTAGTTGCCAGGCTCTTTACTCTTTGCGCGATTGTTGCCATCTCGGATAACACCGGGGAAGGGCCGTGGTTATGTTCTGATAACATAACCACGCTAGTTTCTTGTGAAACAACCCTCCCATGGCATTTATCCAATCGATACTTCTCACATCGCCAAAATGTTTTAATGGTATCACATCTATATCTAACATAAATGAATCCATTATAATGTAATTTAGGAGCACCCCGTTGTGATGACACAAAATTTGACATTTTAAAAATATTGTTTGGATTGAAATAAAGAAAAACGGTCTTGTTACGTTAAAGGCAATCAAGAGAGTGAAGAATTAATACAAATTAAATAAAATTAATTAAAATATTGCCGGTATATTTTGGGGCCAAAAATTGTTGGCTCATATTTCTCATTATCCTTTAGTCCTAGAAAATTGAAATTTGGGTTATAAATTCAGTAAGTGCACAGAAACCCCCCACATTTTTTTGGTACCACCAAACTAAGGGGGGGCTAAATATCTGTAAGTGAAAGATTAGGGGCGCATTTTTTGTTGGTTTCGTATGACACGGCCCCTAAGTTCCAGAGAGCTAAAATTTTGTTGATAGTGAGAACTAACCTAAGTTAACCCCCCACATTTTGTTGGTACCTCCAAATTAAGGGGGGGGCTAAATATCTGATGTGAAAATTGTTGTGAGGCCTCTGATTTTTTTATAGTTTTTTTTATAAAACTTATACTTTTGAGTTCTTTTAATGTGAATGTGAACTCAAAAATACATTATTAAATCTTAATTGGTAGATAAAAAAAAAAAAAAAACAAAAAAGTAATTACTCAGATATTTTTTGACATTTTTACGAACCACCAAGTAGGTAGGTACCTACCTGGAAAATATTTTTTTCTTGTATAATTTTATCTTAGCTGTAAGTTAACTGGTGTAAATTGCATAGAAATCACTCAAACCCTATTACAAAAATTCTTAACCTCAATTTTCAGAACGTCTCTGTTCAAAACTTGTCAGAATCATTTTTTCAGAAAGTTGTAGGTAATTAGGTTCATACCTACATCTTTCTTTTCAGAACATTATGCCTTTCGGAACTTTTGTTTTCAGAATTCAGAAATAGATGCACTCCCAACGTAACCTAGGTACATATCTAATAGAGGTCTGCATGAATACATTCATTTGCCTTCTCTGACCAAGCACAGTACTTCAGTGTATTCTGTTCGTTGCATTCACAGAAAGTAGTGTAGGTACACTGAAAATGAATACACTATTCTTGAAAACAAACACTGCACACGATTGGATCCCTTTATAACAGAACGAATACAGTGTTTGGTTTCTATCCTAGGCTTAAATGCTTGAATCAAATAGAACAGAACAAGCCTAACATATTATAAATACATCGAATACACCGAATGTACCGAGTATAAAATCAAATACACTAGTTTTTTTCTCTTCTAAGCTTTACTTCTTAAATGGTAGTTCGTCGCAGCGACGAACCGGGAAAAAATTTCTAATTTAATTCTAGTGTATTTATAATTTAAACTTATTTTATGATTGTGACGCTTGTATGGCACGTAAAATTTTAAATGAGATATCAAAAAATAGGATTTTTTACACAGATGCGATATGTATGTACTTATATAAAAAATTTAACACACTACATTCAAGCAATAAAGAGTTGTGTGTTTTTAATCGATTCTATGCAAATAACGGTACTTGGTGATTTTTTATAATTTTAAGTCTTTTTTATTATTTTTTATAGAATAAATTACATGTTGTGTCAAAATTTCAGATTTTTATGTCAACACGTTTATAAAATATTAAAAAAACACTTGAAAAAACAGTTCAAAAACGTTAGAAAATTCAAAACGATTAGCTTAATAACTGCGCTTAACGGTAGCATAGAGTTTGAAATTTTTATCAAAAAACTAGAATTCGGCATTTTATGAGCTGTTAGAATTTCAGATTTCTCGTTAGTATATGTAGCTATAAAAAATAAAAAAAATAAATAAAAAACAACTAAAAAATCAATGAAAACATTTACAAATATATAAATTTAAATTAAATTAATTTGTTGTATTTGATTCAGTGTATTCGATGTGTTCGATATATACTCGCGGTGTATTCGTTTCAAGTAATTACACGATTCTATTGTTTTGGTTTGAGTTGATGATTCATTTGATTTGTTTTGAAAAATGTGAATGCAGTGAATAGTGTATTTGAAAAAATATAGAACGGCTTGGAAGTGGATTCAAGCCATTCGTTGCAGATGTTTAATATCTAGGTATGTAGGTACAAATTTAAAATTTTAAAATAAACCCTGCTCGGTATGTGCATAATGTTTATCCAATCCATGTATCAATATAAGTTCGTTCACTCGTCAAACTGTCTAAAATGCAAATTTGTCTAAAATGCGTCCTCATGAAACGTAGACAAAACGTTAGTTTGCATACCCCTGACGACAAAAATACCTACCAAGGTGCCTCCCCACTAAAAAAAATTGTTTTGTTTTAATTTTATCCCTAAGAAGGTTTTATAATAGAATCCATAAAACACAATGGATTCCACTAGCTCACATATTTCAATATCTACCAATCAAAAACTTCACTGAGCAACACCAAAATTTAAAACCATTTTGTTCTCCTTCCGCATCGTATCATATATCGTGACATACCATAACGCTACGGTTCCATTGCTAAACACCATATTAAATGTACAGATTCGGAAACCATTTTATTTTTCTTCTCTTTTTCCATATCTTGACCTACCCTCACACTACGGCTTCAAATGTAATCCATTAGGATATTTAATCCCTCCTACTCACACTATTTCAGAAGGTTCGATGCAACCATGGTCAGATCCCGTTACCAACATTCCTATGATCAGTTGTACCCGTGATGACTTGTAACTGTGATAAGTTATGAAGATGTTCAGTTCGGTTGTTATAAGTTGGGTTGTTATAAGTTGGCCTGTGACAGGCTATACCCAACCCAAAAAAAAGTTGAGGAATTAATTTTATTGATACGCACGACACGACGACGAAACAAGCTAATCACTGCAAAAGACAAAATATGAATAAGCAACGGTTAATATATACATACAAAAAGTGATGCGTGTTTGGACTACGCGTCGTTGATTGCTGACGGGCATCTGTTGTTCACGCCGAAACAGTTGACACATACATTGCTCTTTTCTTTTGTACATATACAAATGTAAAATGAGAATACATTTTGCACTGGGATATGTACCTTGTGCCTATGTACATAGGAATGCACCCTTGTGATATGGCGTGTAAAAATAGTAATATTTTAATATTATTTAAACAAACACAACAGCACGTGCTCAATTTTGAATATTTGTCAAGTATGAAATGAAATAAATGAAACCTTTTACACACAGCCATCGTCAAAATATCCACAACATCAGAGTTGGAAGCGAAAACACTTTGTTCAACAAAATTAGAGTTTATTAACCGAGTAACCGACTTGAAATTAAAAGCGATGCACGCACGCTGACGATGTTGAACGAACTGACTGAAGGTTAGTGTTAGGTATAGCGTATAGGTATCGACTGCGATGCGATGAAGGCAAACAGAGACAGACTGCGGCTGCGCTCAGAGTTAAAATTTCAAAACTGTGAACTTTGATGTGTGTTAGTGCCATATGCAGTGTTGCCGAAATACTTCGATAGGAGTTTTATACGACTTCAGATTTTTCATGGACCTAATAATAGAATGGATTATGAAGACGAAATCTTGAAAATTTTTTAAAGTAGTTATATTAAGCAGAAAATAAAACTTAAATTTTTTGTTTTCAGATTTTGTAAATTAAAATGATTTTCAAGATCTTTACTTGTAGCAGCAAATGCGTCAGAATCAAAAGTGGAGTTTTAATTCAAATTTGATCTGTGCTTTAAGTAGGCAGGTATCATTTAGGTCTCAATCTATCATTTCTAATACATAATTTGGAAATTAAAAAAATTTCAGTAAAAATAATGGCGTAAAATCTTAAAAGAATTTGGAATTAAAAAAAAAAAAAAAAAAAAAAACATTCCTATGATCAGTTGTACCCGTGTTGTTATAAGTTGGGTTGTTATAAGTTGGCCTGTGACAGGCTATACCCAACCCAATTCTGGGATCCCAACAGCTCTTCGGAAAATTCTTGCAACGCGTCCACATTTAGGACTTCACTTCCCGACAAATATATTATTTGTTGATTGTTCGCCATATTACTTAAACAAATAGTGGCACAAAGGCGAGGATATTATTGTTATATTTTGCACAATGGCGAGGATATAATATCTTATTTTTTTGCACAATGGAGCGATTAGAATTGTTTCTTTTTATAGTGGCACAACGGCGAGGATATTAGTGTTATATTTTGCACAATAGCGAGGATATAATATCTTATTTTTTTGCACAATGGAGCGATTAGAATTGTTTGTTTTTATAGTGGCACAACGGCGAGGATATTAGTGTTATATTTTGCACAATTGAGAGGATATAATATCTTATTTTTTTGCACAATGGAGCGATTAGAATTGTTTGTTTTTATAGTGGCACAACGGCGAGGATAGTGTTATATTTTGCACAATGGCGAGGATATAATATCTTATTTTTTTGCACAATGGAGCGATTAGAATTGTTTGTTTTTATAGTGGCACAACGGCGAGGATATTAGTGTTATATTTTGCACAATGGCGAGGATATAATATCTTATTTTTTTGCACAATGGAGCGATTAGAATTGTTTGTTTTTATAGTGGCACAACGGCGAGGATATTAGTGTTATATTTTGCACAATGGCGAGGATATAATATCTTATTTTTTTGCACAATGGAGCGATTAGAATTGTTTGTTTTTATAGTGGCACAATGGCGAGGATATAAATGTTATTTTTTGCACAATGGCGAGGATAGAAATAAATAATTAATTAGTTATTTAAAAATCACGAGTCACAAGCCACTACCAAAAATCAACTGAGAATGACGAATGAGAATGAAAATGAGGGATGTAAAATCTTGGCTCCCAGACGCTAAAATTTGGCGGCTAAAATTTCTTTTTATATTATTCATTTCATTTTGACATTAAAAATGTCAAAACTACATTGATGAACATGCAACAATGCAGAATTAACATTATTTTCATTTTCATATCAATTTTACATTTTCAACATCAAATCCTTGGCTCCCAGTCACTAAAATTTGGCGGCTAAAAATCCGTTTTGATATTCATTTCATTTTGACATTAAAAACGTCAAAACTACATTCATGAACATTATCAATGCAAAATGACCATTATTTGCATTTTCATATCAATTTTACATTTTCAACATCAAAATATTTCAAACGATGTAGAATTTACGTTTTCAATTTCATATCAATTTTACATTTTCGAAGATTATTTTCATTTTCATATCAATTTTACATTTTCAACATCAAAAACCTTTCAAACAGTGTAGAATTAACATTTTAATCTTTTACATTTTCATATCAATTTTACATTTTCGAAATCGAAATCTTAAAATAATGTAGAACTAGCATTTAATTTGTGTATTTACATTAAAAACTGTACAATTGATATGAACTATTTTCGAAAAAGATTTGATATGATTTTTTGATAATGCAATGTTAATTTGCCATTGAAAAAAACTGTAAAACTAACAAGAAAAATGTAAGCTGAACATTTTTCAACGTTAAAAACACATTTTTTTCCGTTAAATTCAAATTTTTGAATGAAATCTGGGTTGATATGACAAAACTATCAATTATACATTTAATTTTTTTTTTCAGTGTAGCTTTTCAATTGCATCGAAAATTTCAGAGTTTGTTACGAATTGTTTGTTGTTGCTGTTTATGAGCTCAGATAATTTGTTATCTATAAGGACAAGATCGTCATGATCTGGAGATCCTGAAATCCATTTCCAGATTTTTCCTATTTCGTTTATTCCTCTTTTAAATCTATTTGTTGTTCTTAATTGTGCTATCAGGGTTTTGATAATCGTAATGTCAGTGTCTTTACTAAGTTTCAAATTTGTATCCTGTGGGTCTTTGGGTTCTAAATTGAAGTAAAGGTTTCTTTCTACTTCTGCTGTCGCTTCCTCAATTACTTGTTCAAAATATTTCAAATGTGTAATATGAAAAATATTTCCATAATCTGTATAAAGAGCTGCGTTTCCGTTCTCTAATAACAAGTAGTTTTCTCTGGTATAGTCTATGATTTCAGACGTTGTCAGATGTAATATTGTCAGTAATATTAAAGGAAACATTTTCTATCTTTATATGCAAAAACTTGCTGATGATTCTCGTCCTGTTGGTGATAATCGTCTAAATCACTTTCTGGTATCTCCCTGCTTCAGTCCTTCGTTTACTAGATTCCTTATTATTTTTATTGTTCTTTTATATAAAAAAATTTTAAAAGTTTCTGTTTCTTTTTTCACTATTATTCTTTATTTATTTTTGAAGGTCGTAGTTTCTCCTGTTGTCACTTGGCATATTCTGTTGTATCCTTAGATTGATTGCGTTCTTTAAATCTTTAGCATAAGTCGGATATTGATCCTTTAACATATAGAGTCTTCTTTCTGCTCGGTTTATTGGGGTTTTCCGGGCCGAGGGGGAATCATTTGGCATTTCTTCACTTTTTTTATTATTTTTCCTTTTTTTTTATTATTGTTCTTTATTTAAAATGTTATTATTTTCACATCCTCTTCATGAATCTTGTCAAAGAGGGCTTTAATTCTTAAGAATTTCTCACTTAATCGTTTGTCGTTCACTTTTTTATCACTTATCCCTGAGGGTTTTAAATCCGACATTAAAGACAAGAATCAGTTATTAACACATAACTTATTTCTGGTATTTGCACAATTTGAAATATTTCTTTGGATTTTCTTCTATTTTCTCCTTTTCGTTAAGGATACTTTTTAAATTATTTTGTTCTCCTTTTTTTTTTTTAATATTTTGAAGTAAGGATACTTTACTTATTTTTTCTCCCTTCTTTCGAAGGATACTTGTATATATTTTTTAAGTTTTGGTTTCACTCACGCACTTAAACGCGTTGACAGATATTCTACCTTACTTTATTTTTTCAGGTGTTCAGAATAGCTTGTCCTGTCACGGTCGCCACTTAATTCATTTCACTTTTAAAATGATTTTTTAAAAAGACTTTATTAATTCCACTTATAATTATTAACAACAATACATCAAACTGAACTCCAACGAACTACAACAATAGAACTCTGGAACTGACTTTATGTCTGACTTATTTGGAGTATTTATACTCTAGGAAAAGAGACTTGCACAAAGAGCATTTGTTTTCAAGATGATTCATATAAATCTGTTTCCTAAGAATGGAACTTTATAGCTTATTACTAATTTAGGTTTGTAAACAATATTCATATTTTGGGCCTAGACTTTAATTACAATTACGTGCTATTCATGAATCTTAACTCCCCTCCTTCTTTAAGAGTAGAACGTCCCGCTTCTATCGTCAACTCCTCTACACGTTTGAGCAGGTTGCTAAATCTTATCTCCTCTTTGTCTTTCAGCCTTGATTCGTACGATGATCTCCTCTTCAGGTAATATATTATACATAGTGCAATGCTTATAATTGTCGTTATCAGCACAAATGATGTAATGATGGGGCTATTGGCCGCTTCCTCTTGTAGAGATTCTATCAGATTGATGTTATCGAATTTCAAGTCGTCATTGTAAGATTCTATATAATTCTTTATTACAAAGTTATCTACATTGTACGTTTTCAAGTAATTTTGTATAATTGAAGTAGGATTTTCATATAATTTTCCATCAATAAAAGTTCTATTTTCAAAATTAA
This sequence comes from Eupeodes luniger, assembly GCA_951509635.1. NCBI lineage: Eukaryota > Metazoa > Arthropoda > Insecta > Diptera > Syrphidae > Eupeodes > Eupeodes luniger. The sequence goes on along the minus strand of OX608074.1, from coordinate 46,329,217 downwards.
TTAAATAAGTTCCATTTACAATTGTATCATTTATAATATGTTTTCCCGTTACAAGTATAGATCCGTCTCTAATTATTTCAAGCTCTAAGTTTCTTTCCTTTATTTTATTACAAATTCCTTTCTTTTTGTTTAGTATGTCAGATAGACATGTTTCATTTTTTGGTAATTGACAAAAGTGAAATCTTAATTCTACTTTACAATTTTTAACGTTAATAAATTCATTATTACATTTAGTTATTTCTTTATCTATTTGTAATTTTCCGTCAATTTGGCTTATGGCCCTGGCTTCGTAAAGCTTACAATTTCTGTTAATTATTGGATATTTTATTAATACAACTATTACATCCTCATTTTGTAGAATTTTAAACTGAGATACGTCCATTAAGTCCGTAATTGTTATTGTACCATGTTCGTGTTGTGTTATGTCCTTTATGTCCTCTAAGTTCAGTATAGCAGGATTAAGTATACCTAATTTCGCTAAAGCAATTGTTTGGATTATGTTTTGTAATTCTATAACAATTAGTTTATTTCTTTCTCGCGCTAGTCTTAATTGAGCGTCATTTTGTATCTCGTGCAGAGATTCAGATAGCTTTTCAATTGCATCGAAAATTTCAGAGTTTGTTACGAATTGTTTGTTGTTGCTGTTTATGAGCTCAAATAATTTGTTATCTATAAGGACAAGATCGTCATGATCTGGAGATCCTGAAATCCATTTCCAGATTTTTCCTATTTCGTTTATTCCTCTTTTAAATCTATTTGTTGTTCTTAATTGTGCTATCAGGGTTTTGATAATCGTAATGTCAGTGTCTTTACTAAGTTTTAAATTTGTATCCTGTGGGTCTTTGGGTTCTAAATTGAAGTAAAGGTTTCTTTCTACTTCTGCTGTCGCTTCCTCAATTACTTGTTCAAAATATTTCAAATGTGTAATATGAAAAATATTTCCATAATCTGTATAAAGAGCTGCGTTTCCGTTCTCTAATAACAAGTAGTTTTCTCTGGTATAGTCTATGATTTCAGACGTTGTCAGATGTAATATTGTCAGTAATATTGAAGGAAACATTTTCTATCTTTATATGCAAAAACTTGCTGATGATTCTCGTCCTGTTGGTGATAATCGTCTAAATCACTTTCTGGTATCTACCTGCTTCAGTCCTTCGTTTACTAGATTCTTTATTATTTTTATTGTTCTTTTATATAAAATTTTTTTTAAAGTTTCTGTTTCTTTTTTCACTATTATTCTTTATTTATTTTTGAAGGTCGTAGGGGTGCTTTTTTAAAGTGAGTTCCCCATGCCTCTCACTATAGGGGTGCTCCGTTCTGCCTATTGGCCTACATAGTTGGCACATGCGGTGAGATACTCCTCTGCAGCCTTTTCGCTGTATTGGCTGATGATCCTCAACAGCCTTTCATTTGCCTGAGCGTATTCGGCTCGCGAATACAAAGGCAAAGAATCACCAGCATTCAGCCTTTCAAAGACTGCACTCACACGCACATGCTCAAGAAGCAACGCATCTAAGAGCCTGTATACATTCGGATGATGGCACCCAATGGATCCCTGAAATGCTCTGTGCCAAGACTCAACACTGTTGTTGGTCCTCGGAAGATTTTGTGTTGTTGTGTCTTTGCAATTCCACATCTCCAAACGGAATCGAGGACTTCGGCGAGTGCGCCCTACCCAAGTATTTTCGAAATACTCGAGAAAATTTTGATGTACCTCGGTATCACCAAAATTTTGAACGAGCGCATTCGCCAACAAGTCGTAACGATCCCGAATGTCAGTGGTTTCGCAGAAACACAACGCCACAAATTTCCGGAGGCACATATGGTAGTCCACGTCATTGCCATCCCTTGTTTGCATCCCTAATGCTTGGATTTTCCTACGCACGGCTTGAGCGAAATGGAAAAAGCAGCCATGGATACTCGCCTCAGAGAAAAGAAGACGAAGAGCATTCTCTTCAGCCTTCTCAAAATCTATGAGGAAGTTCCTTGGCTGCATATTTTCCATCCCACTTGCACTCTGAATAAGCATTAGAGCACGTACGTAGGTATTTTCCAGTTTGTTAGGGAGCAAACAATATAGGCAGGGAAGTACCTTATTGTCAAAAAGTCCGTGGACTACCCAAAGCTGAAAAAACATTTCAGGGCATACTTTAAAGGTGCCATCCAGCAACCACGTTTCGCACCGGGCCAGCCTTACTCGATCCGAATAAGAACCGAATATAATAATTCGGTCTACATCACCGCTGCCTGTATCACCCAACAAAAAATCTTCAGGGTGTGAAGTTTTTGTTCTCAACAGCTCAGCGGGAAAATTGATTTCGGATCGAGTATGTGGGATGGGCATTGATTGATGCCGACGTTTTCGCTCTCGCGAAACCGCCTTCTGCATCGACATGACGCTTGGCCCACAGACTGCAGCCGGTGCGGAAACTCCTTCTAAAGCTCTTGAAACTATATTTCTAGGAGCTTCACAAGAAGTAGTTGCCAGGCTCTTTACTCTTTGCGCGATTGTTGCCATCTCGGATAACACCGGGGAAGGGCCGTGGTTATGTTCTGATAACATAACCACGCTAGTTTCTTGTGAAACAACCCTCCCATGGCATTTATCCAATCGATACTTCTCACATCGCCAAAATGTTTTAATGGTATCACATCTATATCTAACATAAATGAATCCATTATAATGTAATTTAGGAGCACCCCGTTGTGATGACACAAAATTTGACATTTTAAAAATATTGTTTGGATTGAAATAAAGAAAAACGGTCTTGTTACGTTAAAGGCAATCAAGAGAGTGAAGAATTAATACAAATTAAATAAAATTAATTAAAATATTGCCGGTATATTTTGGGGCCAAAAATTGTTGGCTCATATTTCTCATTATCCTTTAGTCCTAGAAAATTGAAATTTGGGTTATAAATTCAGTAAGTGCACAGAAACCCCCCACATTTTTTTGGTACCACCAAACTAAGGGGGGGCTAAATATCTGTAAGTGAAAGATTAGGGGCGCATTTTTTGTTGGTTTCGTATGACACGGCCCCTAAGTTCCAGAGAGCTAAAATTTTGTTGATAGTGAGAACTAACCTAAGTTAACCCCCCACATTTTGTTGGTACCTCCAAATTAAGGGGGGGGCTAAATATCTGATGTGAAAATTGTTGTGAGGCCTCTGATTTTTTTATAGTTTTTTTTATAAAACTTATACTTTTGAGTTCTTTTAATGTGAATGTGAACTCAAAAATACATTATTAAATCTTAATTGGTAGATAAAAAAAAAAAAAAAACAAAAAAGTAATTACTCAGATATTTTTTGACATTTTTACGAACCACCAAGTAGGTAGGTACCTACCTGGAAAATATTTTTTTCTTGTATAATTTTATCTTAGCTGTAAGTTAACTGGTGTAAATTGCATAGAAATCACTCAAACCCTATTACAAAAATTCTTAACCTCAATTTTCAGAACGTCTCTGTTCAAAACTTGTCAGAATCATTTTTTCAGAAAGTTGTAGGTAATTAGGTTCATACCTACATCTTTCTTTTCAGAACATTATGCCTTTCGGAACTTTTGTTTTCAGAATTCAGAAATAGATGCACTCCCAACGTAACCTAGGTACATATCTAATAGAGGTCTGCATGAATACATTCATTTGCCTTCTCTGACCAAGCACAGTACTTCAGTGTATTCTGTTCGTTGCATTCACAGAAAGTAGTGTAGGTACACTGAAAATGAATACACTATTCTTGAAAACAAACACTGCACACGATTGGATCCCTTTATAACAGAACGAATACAGTGTTTGGTTTCTATCCTAGGCTTAAATGCTTGAATCAAATAGAACAGAACAAGCCTAACATATTATAAATACATCGAATACACCGAATGTACCGAGTATAAAATCAAATACACTAGTTTTTTTCTCTTCTAAGCTTTACTTCTTAAATGGTAGTTCGTCGCAGCGACGAACCGGGAAAAAATTTCTAATTTAATTCTAGTGTATTTATAATTTAAACTTATTTTATGATTGTGACGCTTGTATGGCACGTAAAATTTTAAATGAGATATCAAAAAATAGGATTTTTTACACAGATGCGATATGTATGTACTTATATAAAAAATTTAACACACTACATTCAAGCAATAAAGAGTTGTGTGTTTTTAATCGATTCTATGCAAATAACGGTACTTGGTGATTTTTTATAATTTTAAGTCTTTTTTATTATTTTTTATAGAATAAATTACATGTTGTGTCAAAATTTCAGATTTTTATGTCAACACGTTTATAAAATATTAAAAAAACACTTGAAAAAACAGTTCAAAAACGTTAGAAAATTCAAAACGATTAGCTTAATAACTGCGCTTAACGGTAGCATAGAGTTTGAAATTTTTATCAAAAAACTAGAATTCGGCATTTTATGAGCTGTTAGAATTTCAGATTTCTCGTTAGTATATGTAGCTATAAAAAATAAAAAAAATAAATAAAAAACAACTAAAAAATCAATGAAAACATTTACAAATATATAAATTTAAATTAAATTAATTTGTTGTATTTGATTCAGTGTATTCGATGTGTTCGATATATACTCGCGGTGTATTCGTTTCAAGTAATTACACGATTCTATTGTTTTGGTTTGAGTTGATGATTCATTTGATTTGTTTTGAAAAATGTGAATGCAGTGAATAGTGTATTTGAAAAAATATAGAACGGCTTGGAAGTGGATTCAAGCCATTCGTTGCAGATGTTTAATATCTAGGTATGTAGGTACAAATTTAAAATTTTAAAATAAACCCTGCTCGGTATGTGCATAATGTTTATCCAATCCATGTATCAATATAAGTTCGTTCACTCGTCAAACTGTCTAAAATGCAAATTTGTCTAAAATGCGTCCTCATGAAACGTAGACAAAACGTTAGTTTGCATACCCCTGACGACAAAAATACCTACCAAGGTGCCTCCCCACTAAAAAAAATTGTTTTGTTTTAATTTTATCCCTAAGAAGGTTTTATAATAGAATCCATAAAACACAATGGATTCCACTAGCTCACATATTTCAATATCTACCAATCAAAAACTTCACTGAGCAACACCAAAATTTAAAACCATTTTGTTCTCCTTCCGCATCGTATCATATATCGTGACATACCATAACGCTACGGTTCCATTGCTAAACACCATATTAAATGTACAGATTCGGAAACCATTTTATTTTTCTTCTCTTTTTCCATATCTTGACCTACCCTCACACTACGGCTTCAAATGTAATCCATTAGGATATTTAATCCCTCCTACTCACACTATTTCAGAAGGTTCGATGCAACCATGGTCAGATCCCGTTACCAACATTCCTATGATCAGTTGTACCCGTGATGACTTGTAACTGTGATAAGTTATGAAGATGTTCAGTTCGGTTGTTATAAGTTGGGTTGTTATAAGTTGGCCTGTGACAGGCTATACCCAACCCAAAAAAAAGTTGAGGAATTAATTTTATTGATACGCACGACACGACGACGAAACAAGCTAATCACTGCAAAAGACAAAATATGAATAAGCAACGGTTAATATATACATACAAAAAGTGATGCGTGTTTGGACTACGCGTCGTTGATTGCTGACGGGCATCTGTTGTTCACGCCGAAACAGTTGACACATACATTGCTCTTTTCTTTTGTACATATACAAATGTAAAATGAGAATACATTTTGCACTGGGATATGTACCTTGTGCCTATGTACATAGGAATGCACCCTTGTGATATGGCGTGTAAAAATAGTAATATTTTAATATTATTTAAACAAACACAACAGCACGTGCTCAATTTTGAATATTTGTCAAGTATGAAATGAAATAAATGAAACCTTTTACACACAGCCATCGTCAAAATATCCACAACATCAGAGTTGGAAGCGAAAACACTTTGTTCAACAAAATTAGAGTTTATTAACCGAGTAACCGACTTGAAATTAAAAGCGATGCACGCACGCTGACGATGTTGAACGAACTGACTGAAGGTTAGTGTTAGGTATAGCGTATAGGTATCGACTGCGATGCGATGAAGGCAAACAGAGACAGACTGCGGCTGCGCTCAGAGTTAAAATTTCAAAACTGTGAACTTTGATGTGTGTTAGTGCCATATGCAGTGTTGCCGAAATACTTCGATAGGAGTTTTATACGACTTCAGATTTTTCATGGACCTAATAATAGAATGGATTATGAAGACGAAATCTTGAAAATTTTTTAAAGTAGTTATATTAAGCAGAAAATAAAACTTAAATTTTTTGTTTTCAGATTTTGTAAATTAAAATGATTTTCAAGATCTTTACTTGTAGCAGCAAATGCGTCAGAATCAAAAGTGGAGTTTTAATTCAAATTTGATCTGTGCTTTAAGTAGGCAGGTATCATTTAGGTCTCAATCTATCATTTCTAATACATAATTTGGAAATTAAAAAAATTTCAGTAAAAATAATGGCGTAAAATCTTAAAAGAATTTGGAATTAAAAAAAAAAAAAAAAAAAAAAACATTCCTATGATCAGTTGTACCCGTGTTGTTATAAGTTGGGTTGTTATAAGTTGGCCTGTGACAGGCTATACCCAACCCAATTCTGGGATCCCAACAGCTCTTCGGAAAATTCTTGCAACGCGTCCACATTTAGGACTTCACTTCCCGACAAATATATTATTTGTTGATTGTTCGCCATATTACTTAAACAAATAGTGGCACAAAGGCGAGGATATTATTGTTATATTTTGCACAATGGCGAGGATATAATATCTTATTTTTTTGCACAATGGAGCGATTAGAATTGTTTCTTTTTATAGTGGCACAACGGCGAGGATATTAGTGTTATATTTTGCACAATAGCGAGGATATAATATCTTATTTTTTTGCACAATGGAGCGATTAGAATTGTTTGTTTTTATAGTGGCACAACGGCGAGGATATTAGTGTTATATTTTGCACAATTGAGAGGATATAATATCTTATTTTTTTGCACAATGGAGCGATTAGAATTGTTTGTTTTTATAGTGGCACAACGGCGAGGATAGTGTTATATTTTGCACAATGGCGAGGATATAATATCTTATTTTTTTGCACAATGGAGCGATTAGAATTGTTTGTTTTTATAGTGGCACAACGGCGAGGATATTAGTGTTATATTTTGCACAATGGCGAGGATATAATATCTTATTTTTTTGCACAATGGAGCGATTAGAATTGTTTGTTTTTATAGTGGCACAACGGCGAGGATATTAGTGTTATATTTTGCACAATGGCGAGGATATAATATCTTATTTTTTTGCACAATGGAGCGATTAGAATTGTTTGTTTTTATAGTGGCACAATGGCGAGGATATAAATGTTATTTTTTGCACAATGGCGAGGATAGAAATAAATAATTAATTAGTTATTTAAAAATCACGAGTCACAAGCCACTACCAAAAATCAACTGAGAATGACGAATGAGAATGAAAATGAGGGATGTAAAATCTTGGCTCCCAGACGCTAAAATTTGGCGGCTAAAATTTCTTTTTATATTATTCATTTCATTTTGACATTAAAAATGTCAAAACTACATTGATGAACATGCAACAATGCAGAATTAACATTATTTTCATTTTCATATCAATTTTACATTTTCAACATCAAATCCTTGGCTCCCAGTCACTAAAATTTGGCGGCTAAAAATCCGTTTTGATATTCATTTCATTTTGACATTAAAAACGTCAAAACTACATTCATGAACATTATCAATGCAAAATGACCATTATTTGCATTTTCATATCAATTTTACATTTTCAACATCAAAATATTTCAAACGATGTAGAATTTACGTTTTCAATTTCATATCAATTTTACATTTTCGAAGATTATTTTCATTTTCATATCAATTTTACATTTTCAACATCAAAAACCTTTCAAACAGTGTAGAATTAACATTTTAATCTTTTACATTTTCATATCAATTTTACATTTTCGAAATCGAAATCTTAAAATAATGTAGAACTAGCATTTAATTTGTGTATTTACATTAAAAACTGTACAATTGATATGAACTATTTTCGAAAAAGATTTGATATGATTTTTTGATAATGCAATGTTAATTTGCCATTGAAAAAAACTGTAAAACTAACAAGAAAAATGTAAGCTGAACATTTTTCAACGTTAAAAACACATTTTTTTCCGTTAAATTCAAATTTTTGAATGAAATCTGGGTTGATATGACAAAACTATCAATTATACATTTAATTTTTTTTTTCAGTGTAGCTTTTCAATTGCATCGAAAATTTCAGAGTTTGTTACGAATTGTTTGTTGTTGCTGTTTATGAGCTCAGATAATTTGTTATCTATAAGGACAAGATCGTCATGATCTGGAGATCCTGAAATCCATTTCCAGATTTTTCCTATTTCGTTTATTCCTCTTTTAAATCTATTTGTTGTTCTTAATTGTGCTATCAGGGTTTTGATAATCGTAATGTCAGTGTCTTTACTAAGTTTCAAATTTGTATCCTGTGGGTCTTTGGGTTCTAAATTGAAGTAAAGGTTTCTTTCTACTTCTGCTGTCGCTTCCTCAATTACTTGTTCAAAATATTTCAAATGTGTAATATGAAAAATATTTCCATAATCTGTATAAAGAGCTGCGTTTCCGTTCTCTAATAACAAGTAGTTTTCTCTGGTATAGTCTATGATTTCAGACGTTGTCAGATGTAATATTGTCAGTAATATTAAAGGAAACATTTTCTATCTTTATATGCAAAAACTTGCTGATGATTCTCGTCCTGTTGGTGATAATCGTCTAAATCACTTTCTGGTATCTCCCTGCTTCAGTCCTTCGTTTACTAGATTCCTTATTATTTTTATTGTTCTTTTATATAAAAAAATTTTAAAAGTTTCTGTTTCTTTTTTCACTATTATTCTTTATTTATTTTTGAAGGTCGTAGTTTCTCCTGTTGTCACTTGGCATATTCTGTTGTATCCTTAGATTGATTGCGTTCTTTAAATCTTTAGCATAAGTCGGATATTGATCCTTTAACATATAGAGTCTTCTTTCTGCTCGGTTTATTGGGGTTTTCCGGGCCGAGGGGGAATCATTTGGCATTTCTTCACTTTTTTTATTATTTTTCCTTTTTTTTTATTATTGTTCTTTATTTAAAATGTTATTATTTTCACATCCTCTTCATGAATCTTGTCAAAGAGGGCTTTAATTCTTAAGAATTTCTCACTTAATCGTTTGTCGTTCACTTTTTTATCACTTATCCCTGAGGGTTTTAAATCCGACATTAAAGACAAGAATCAGTTATTAACACATAACTTATTTCTGGTATTTGCACAATTTGAAATATTTCTTTGGATTTTCTTCTATTTTCTCCTTTTCGTTAAGGATACTTTTTAAATTATTTTGTTCTCCTTTTTTTTTTTTAATATTTTGAAGTAAGGATACTTTACTTATTTTTTCTCCCTTCTTTCGAAGGATACTTGTATATATTTTTTAAGTTTTGGTTTCACTCACGCACTTAAACGCGTTGACAGATATTCTACCTTACTTTATTTTTTCAGGTGTTCAGAATAGCTTGTCCTGTCACGGTCGCCACTTAATTCATTTCACTTTTAAAATGATTTTTTAAAAAGACTTTATTAATTCCACTTATAATTATTAACAACAATACATCAAACTGAACTCCAACGAACTACAACAATAGAACTCTGGAACTGACTTTATGTCTGACTTATTTGGAGTATTTATACTCTAGGAAAAGAGACTTGCACAAAGAGCATTTGTTTTCAAGATGATTCATATAAATCTGTTTTCTAAGAATGGAACTTTATAGCTTATTACTAATTTAGGTTTGTAAACAATATTCATATTTTGGGCCTAGAGTTTAATTGCAATTACGTGCTATTCATGAATCTTAACTTGCATATCAATTTATTTTATTTATTAATAAGAAACAAAATGGATCCCGGGTATAAAAGAGAATGTATGTCTGGCGCTGTTGAATGGGTAGAAAAGAATGAATAAGAATCTAATCTTGGAGTGAAGTTGGTGGTGGTTGAATAATTGAATTGACAAAATGCAAGTTATAAAGACAATGCCCTTAAGGGGATTACACAATAGTTTCGTGTTCGCTCCTCTTTTTTCGTATTTAAAACGGAGTTCAACAGGTGTCTCGTCTTTCATTATAATTTTCATACTGATGGGTGACTTCACTTCTTTCTCTGGCTCATACTCATCAATTATAATTTTGATTTGCTCTTGAACTTCTTTAGGTAGATGGTGTAGGTTGACTACGGGCATGGTATCTTCTTCCACTGCCCCAACACGCATAGCTTGAAACTCTGTTTGAAGCTCTGCAACTGAATTGGTATGTGGCATTCCTGCTGATCTTCGGGTTGATCCTCGCGTCTGGACATCTTCCTTCGGCCTCCCAACAACCCGTAATTCAGCCTTCCCCTCCTCAACTTTCTTCTCCTCAACCGACTCACCTCTTGCTACCCTTCTATCATCAAAATTTACCTGAGCCCTATTTTCCCCCATTGATACTTGTACGTTATTTGACGTACCTGCTGCTTCTTCAATTCGATGTCTAAATCTTATATTCTTACCCTGTATAGTGACAGAAGCTTGACTGATCACATCAGCACCTACTACTATTGAGAACAACATATCGCGTTCGTGCACAACATCAAGCCTGACATTAAATGGAATCCGGTCAATTGTCACTATCGTGTCAAAACATCCGAGAGTTCTGATTTCTTTATTTCCCAATCCAGTAAGGATGGTTGGTCTGTCGTCTAGTATCACGTTTGGAAAACTCAGTAACATCTCGTGTCTTAACAGCGATAAGTCACAGCCCGTGTCAATTAGTGCTGTCACCTCTACACCCATAACCTGTACATCTTTCATTAGATGTCCTGTACTACTTCCAAAATGTGCTTTGGCTTTCGTCTCTACTTTTGCGTCCGCCGCAGCCGTCGACTTCTTACACTCAAAAGATCTATGTCCCATAGCACCACATTTAAAACATTTGTATCCCTGTAGACAAGACCTTGCCAAGTGGTTCGATTCTCCACACTTAAAACATTTTTTTGCGTCCTCCGGGAATATCAGGCACCACTTTTTGTTTTATGCGCTCATAAATTTTAAGTTTTGCTTTAAGTTCGTCAATTGTGGTCGTTTCGTACAAAACTATCTTATTTACTCGATCGTCTTTTAACCCTGCAATAAAATAGTCAATTATGGACGCATCATCCATACGCACTGGCTTCGCAATTTCTAATAACTTGTAAAGATATTATTTGTACGTTTCGTTTTGTTTACGCCGACTCCTGAAACGCCTATAGATTTCAGCTGAACTAACCTCAACAGCGAATTCTTTTTTCAGAGCTCTCTTCAACGTCACCTAATCGCGCACATCACGCTCACTCTGTATAAACAGCCTTGCTGCCCCTGTAATCAACCTTCTTCCGAACACAAACTGTTGCAGTCCACCAAAACCAAGGACCGCACAGGTGTCTTCAAATTGTCCTACCCAATCATCTACATTCTGAACATTCTCACCCGAAAAAGATGGTACGGCATCCTCTATGTCCCTGAAATTGAAAGTGCTTGATGGCAACATTCCTCGTTCAGTGATTAGATTCTGCCCCGAGACTCTTTCCTGCCGAGACATTCCCTTACCACCACCGTTGGCGTCAACAAAGTCGTCGTGAGATATGTTGCCCCCAATTTCTATATTGAAATGTGCCAATAGTCGTTCCGTCAACTGCTTTTTTGTTTCCCGTCAATGGTAATCCACATTCCCTTAGTTTTTCCTTCAACAACTCTATTGTCATTGACCTAATCTATAATTCATACATTTTCCACCTCCTTTCCCCCTTTACAAAACCAAATTAAAATTATTCAAATCATAAATAGAAATATTTAAAGTTTAATGATTCTAAAATTTTTAATTTAAATATAGGAAAACAAAATAAAATCCAATATTTTTAAGCACCACTGTGCCTTCACTTCTCTTATAGAGAACAAAATCAAACGTACATAAATAGGATACATACACTGGATACAGTATAAGTTAAAACTTACTACATAAAATTTATTTAAAAAAAACTTTATTTATTTTTCGGGTTGCAGCGTTACGCCGTCTTTTACAATTTTATTATAACTAAAAAACTAATCTTAATTTCTATTCCTTAAATACTATTTTTTACCTAACCTCAGCAATAATAAAAACCATGTAGTCGCCGTCTTGTCGTTGCATTCAGTTCCCAAGAAAGCACCTCATTTCCATGGGAACAATTCCGGGAATTTTGTGTATTTTTATTGGGCTTACACGTGCAATGCAAGTCAGCATTTAGTGTAGCAGTTTTCGCGATGTTGTGTGTTAACTTATACACGCCGCACGCACTCGCACTCGAACTCAACGCAGCCCCCAAATTCTATGGAATTAGTGCTCCGCAGGATTAAATTTCTTCTCCTCTGATGTCTTCTTCCAAAAAAAATATGGAGACACACAACTTTTTAAATATTAATTCTAGGTATAATAATGAAATTAATAAATTATTTAGTAGAGGGAATGGAGAGGTCTTGCTCTCTACCAGGTCAATCTAGAACTAACTAATAACTCGTTTTTTCCGTTCGTCTCGTTCTTTGTGTCATCTTCTTCGTCTCGTCTGAATGTGCGTGTGTGTGTATTCTTGTGATATGGCTGCATTTCCCAGTATCTCTGTTTTGTTAAGTCAATTGTCCAATATAATTATTGACTTGTCTTACTGTACATAAACAATAAGATTTATGAAGAGTCAAGATCCAAGCACTTAACTTGTTCTTGTGGAGATTCGTAAATAAAACACTTTGGTACAACTGGCTCCAGCACATTAAAAATGAAATAAATAATTTTATGGTGCAGAAAGCTACATATGTCTCATAGCTTTGGTTCTTCTGCGATGTTTCGTGCCCATACCTGAGGTTTTACCTTTGGTTAGGACAGACACGAAGTCAATTACTGATAACGCCTTCTTTTCATTATCAGTTGGTTTAATTGACGGTGGTGGTTTTTCAAAGAAGGCTTGTCTAGTGCGCTCGTAGATATAATTCATACGATACATTTTGACAAGGTTGTCTCCTAGGTAGTTACCTTTAGACTGGACTAGAATGCATAGGTCGTGAACTATACGATCGATTGCTTTTTCAATTTCGATTCTAGTGGTGTAGGGGTTGCCATCGGGATCTTCTCTAAGGTGTCGGTCATCAAATATGCCTATGAATTTGTTCCCTGAGTTGATGGCAAGTTCATACTGGTTAGTGAGTATTGGTATGTTCATTCTTAGGAATGGAGCACACTCACGGTCAAAGAAATCTTCTTTGGTTAACCAGTCTGTGTCGACTCCGATGAATAATTCATCGTTCATAGTCGTGGTTTTTCCATTACCTGGAGGGCCGTAATACACGCCCAGAAGACTAGGAAAGCCAACGTAATTAAGGTTTTTATTACGATGGTTGCAAAAGAAACATCTACGAATGCTATCTACTAGTTGGTCGATAGTGATGGGATCATCTATCCTAATAGAGTTAATGACTTGGAGAATGATAAACCTATCTTCTCTCACTCTAAGCAGAGCGTGGATTCCATGGTGGTTAGCGATGTATGAACTATGCATAACATTTTCAGTACGCTTGGTAGGTTTCAAGGAAAGCCAGTTAGTCTGTGGCATTTTTGCCTTAGCTTTTTCTTCTTTTTAGGGGAGTGAACTCATTATTAAAAATTTGCCACGCAGCTGTATGGCCTGGTTTATTCCACCAGACTTTCATGAAGTCTGAAAAATTCAGCTTCAGGGGTGGCTGACCATCTAAGGTCATGCGTAAGGCAGTGTTCTGTGTTAAATTAGAAAATCGTAAGTATAATTTGAATTATAATTCTAAAATGAAAAATGGAATCTTGAATAAATGAAACACACTCTTTTAACGTTATAAAAGGAAGTAATAATTTTTTTATTCGTGACCTTTTGTCACCTTCACTTTTCTTGACATTATTTATAAAAATATACATATAATTTATTACATAAAATATTTAACGAAAGACGACATCGGGTAGCGTTCTAAGCTCTTCGTGGCGGCAGCATCCAACAGGCAGTAAGTCTTTTTAAGACTTGAGATTCACTACGGGACAGATGTGGTGAGCATCTGTGGTGGTCTTCACTAACGAGGGAGGAATCCTCGTGTGAAAAGGTCTCGTACCAACATGAGTTGTAATCAATTTCAGCATCTAAATTGGGGATGCACACAACATCACGTCGGGGTCACCAAATGTTTTGTTAAGTCAATTGTCCAATATAATTATTGACTTGTCTTACTGTACATAAACAATAAGATTTATGAAGAGTCAAGATCCAAGCACTTGAACTTGTTCTTGTGGAGATTCGTAAATAAAACACTTTGGTACAACTGGTTGTTACTGACGAATGCCTTTATTGTTGACAATTATGTCTCTTTTATACTTGAATGATTGATTACACATAATACAATTTTTATTACAAATCAAAGTATGTCAATCGATTACACATAATAATAATTTTCCTTATAAATCAAAACATACACAAATTATGTCAATCAATAACATTTAAATATGTCAGCATTAAAAGAAATAAAATAAAAATAAAAACAATAACACAAATAGAATCGAAGTTGCGCTGGTCATTGCCTCCTATTGTGTCATCAGTATTCGCTGTAGTAGGTCGTCAAGGCGATGAACAATCTCTGTCATGTCCGTCTTGTCCCGTTCCCACATAAATATATTATATCCTTTTAGAAGACTCAGGCAATTCGGAGGAACATCAATCAACAAATAATGAGGTCAAAATCAAGAGAAACTTGATTGCGATGTCATTTTCTTCATAAGTTTTTAATATTATACTCATGTGTCGTAGTTCGTCTTCTTCTGCCTCTTTTTCAAGGAAATCCAAAACTTCGATGTCGAGGCAGTTTTAATTTTTTTTTTTTATACAACAGGAGTCGCATCGTCTTCCTTCTCACTTTCGTCATTACTTCCAAACACCTCGGCTACCAACTTATTTGAAAGTATAACACAATGACGAGTTCCATATGTAGGGTTTTTATTAATTTCAAGAATATAAATGTAGGATTTTTATTAATTTCAAGTTTTAAAATATAACAAATAATTAAATACACAACTGGTAAGATAACTTCTGGCACTGTTTACCGCGACGACTCGAATGAAACTAAACTAAATACTCCTCTTCTCCTTAAGGGAATTTCAAATATATAAAAGGATGGAGAAAGACGCTTGTGCATTAGTGTGTGTGTCCATACGTGAGTTGTTCGATTGTCTGTCCTGTACATATGTCGTTGGTTCGTTAGTCTAGGGTTTATGAGTCTACGGGACAAACTAATCCCACACATATATTTCATCGAAATGTTGGAAATAATCCCACAATTTGATATCTCTACCGCTTTGTTGGTAGCTTATGTATACGAATGTAGTCTTCAGGTTTTGGGACTTTCGTTTAATATCCTCTATGGGCAAACAAGGGCGAAACGGATTTAATCCCCATTAGACATCTTCCCCACAGCACTGATTTCTTTTTTGCGGCAAGCAACAAATTCGGACTCCATCGCCAAAAGAATTGTGAGAAGTAGCTTGATGTCTGCATCAGGCCAGAATTTCTTGTCATTAATGTTTGAGTTGTGATGTTCTGATAAGAATTCTGCAATTTTTGTCAGTTATTCAATATTTTTTTTTTTTTCAAATGCGACCTTTTTTCAAAAGGAAAACCAGTCAATGTAAGTATAGATCTGAATAAAATCAAATTAAATTAATTTGTAAGATTAAGGTTACGATGCAAAAATAATGAAAAGAAAGAGAAGTGGATATATTATCGGTCTGTGAGAAAAAGGAATCATTGAACTTTAGTAGGATTTTAAATTTTTAACAGAATCAACACTGTTTGGGCTATAAACCCAATTTATTATTTTTAGTTGCATATATGATAAGACACCACACAGTAAATATGAATAATAAAAAAACGAGTTTACTATTCACAATAAAAAAAAATACTTGCAATTTTTTTTCTTCACTTTGTCAAACTTCCTCGAAGTACTTTTGCGCAAAAGAAACTCCTATGTAGCTATTTTGCACGAACCAAAAAACTTCGTTATCTTCCTCGATCAATTTTTCCTGTTCCTAGCAGGAATAAAACACCTCGAAAAACAAACACCTATACAAAAAACGAGAGGTATTAAATGCTCTTTTAAAAGTAAACAATATTGTAATATTCGGCTTGGTCCGACAATTAAAACTTATTCACACTTTGTAAATAAAACACAAATTCACTTTATTCAAATCACTCACAAACTTATTTATTCAACACTACCCTTGTTTTATTTATTTATTGAAGTAACTTACAAGCTACATTTATAAATTACTTATTTAAGGCATCAGGGTAACCATACCATGCGATGCCGTTTTTAATTTACTAAGGAGAAAATTATTTACATTTTTAAAGTTTTACATTATTTAGCATTGAAAAAGATAACAGTTATAGCAACTAAACTAATTAAATTTCATGAAACTTCTGGTGGGCGGATATGGCAGCTTTAATTCGACAGATAGTGTTGACATTTGATGGATCCAAGATTTTTGCCTAAATCTCAACTACGTCGTCTGTTTCAGTATCTGTTTGTCAGAAACAGGACAGAAACAGGACACTCTACAAAAATATGCCAGATAGTAAGAGGTGATTAACAATTCGAGCATTCCTCTGGAGCTTCACGAGTGTAGCAGTGTTTTTCCTATTCTAACTCTTAATACATTTATAAATTCTTCTCTGCTAAAGGATTGGTTATATCGGACACGTGTGTTGCAGGGATGATGTTTTCGAAAAAAGGTTTGAGCGCTTCGCCACTTTTCTGAAAGCTCTAACTTTTGAAAATGTGTGAGTTGTTTTCAAAAGCTGGTGTAGTTTAGGATACTCAACTATCTGAGGGTAGCGAATAGCGTGTTTTGCTTCAAGGTTAGCGGCATCATTACCTTCTATTCCGCAGTGTCCGTGTGTTTTTTTTGGCATTCTATAAATAGTATAGTGGAAAACTCCCAAGAAAACCAATCGGCAGTAGCCAGATTTTTGTATTTAAAAATTGGTACAATTGGAAGAATTCGAAGAATATTTGACGCCGATTTGTTGTTGGGTTTAAGGTTGCTTCAGCTGCATCTATTGTGTCCGTTTCTTCTTCTTGGTGAATTCCTTCATCGTGGTATGTGTCGCCCATCATAATACATAAATTGTGCAGAATGCATGAACTGACAACGAGATTTGTGACCGAACGAATACGCGAATATAACATCATCTAAAAAACACATACAAAAAAAAGTCATGTTTTTGTTTACACACTTCACATTCCACTTAATTTTTTTTGTATATTTAAAAGTTCTTTAAGAAGTTCCACTTTAAGGTTCTTGACTCTTGTTTTTCTTTTTCCATCTTCATATACTCTGCCCACTTTCTGTTTCTGTCCTCTTTTTCCTTTTGTTTTTCTTCAATTTTCATTTGAAAATATAAAGAACGAGAAATCTTTCGCTTCTTGAGGCAGTGGCAGTGGAAGACGATGGAACGATAGGCAGTTAGCTCAGTGGCAGTTGTCTCTAGCAAGATAAGACAGCAGAGTCATCAGAAGTTTCATCGTTGACGATCTCTTCTTTCTTATTCGTTAAACGCGAGTGGAGGGTATTTAAATCAACTTACATGATGTTTTAGCACAAATAAACACTATTTCTACTGACCACTTTAATTAGCAATTTTTTTTGTTTACGCTTGCGCGTGACCACACATCAGATACTTGCAGAGAACTGACGGCTGGCTGATTGAAAAGGAATTCGTAAGTGTATGATTGAGATGTCGCATAAATGGAATCCCAAAATTCAAGCGATATATTGCTTCACGATACCTGCTGCTGAGGAAAAAGGTGTTATTATAGTTTGTGTCTCAGACATTTTTTTGTCAAGGACACCCCAGATCTCGTCATCTTCATCGTTAGTTTCGGCGGTTACTTATGTATAAAAATAAAATAATATAAAAATATATACCTATGTATATAATAATATATAATAATAAATAAAAATAAAAATTTCAAAATAAATATGGGATACCTTCATATAATAATTAAAAAATGAGAAATAAATACAAATTCAAATATTGGCATGAGAATCAGTTCCAAAACCTTTCTTTTTAAATCGTGGATCCAAAAAGGTCGACTTAGCTGCTGTTCTGTTAACTTCTTAAATACCAAGACGTTTCTCTATAACAGTTAGAAGATTTCTTTGCAAAAATTTAGCCGACTCAGTACTACTAGCGGAATGATGCACGATAATGAGGGGTACGACTCTCCTGACAAAATAACTGTTATTTTTTCGAATGGTCGCAAAAGCTTAACTATTTCCTCAATCCAAATCCATTCGTTAAAATTAGATGGGGATGCTTCTAAAAGTGGAAATGTAGCGGAAAGAGACACTTTTACTTTTAATAAGCGCTCAAGCATATAAAAAGTGCTATTCCATCGCGTTCGAACGTCTTGTTTTAATTTTAATGAATCGGTATTCATTTGTATCTGCATGTCGTGCAGTGCATATGAGGACTTGGCACTATGGTTAAAATGTGATACTATGCCTCTGCATTTGCTTAATATCTGTGGAATTGAAAGCCGATCATTACTGGGTTGTTCTTCCAAAATGGGTTTATCAATACAGTCTTTTACGGCAAGATTTAATGTATGTGCCACACAGTAATGATTGCGTTTATTTAAAATTTCGCTGACTGCTTTCTTCATAGATGCAGCGTGTTCCGTCACAATGCTTACGACTTTAGCACCTATTTGCCATTCGTCCAATATTTTTCGCATTTTTGTTGCTATATTTTCAGCAGTATGGTTCTCTTCTAATTCGGACGTAGAAATAACAGACATTTTCATTCTTGCCTGCTCTACGTAGTGAGCCTTTATGCTTATAAAGCATTTGTTGCTATCTGACGTCCAAATGTCTGATGTCAATGCAATATACTCTATTTCTTGTAATTTCTGCATTAAGCATCTTGACTCAATAGAATAACTCTCTTGAATCATTTCTGCAATTTTTTTTCTTGAGGGAATATTGTATTCAAAGTTGAGCACTTTTGAATACCTTCTAAACCCTTCATTCTCAAATTTTGTCTGTGTGTATATATTTTTCGCGATGGAATGTATCTTGTTCACTCGTTGGGAGACCCGTTGCTTTACTTATTTTTTTTTGTTCGCTCGTTTGTTGTTCAGGTTTAATTTCTTAATTTCTCGCAATTCATGGGTTTTTCTTTTCTTAATATTTTTCCGCGAGTGGGTAATAATAGCACTTCTGTATGTAGTATGTTTGGAGGTCTTAATGTTACCATTGTGTGTCATATAAATCATATCCTGTGACAAAGAATTTACGTGACGCTCAAAAGTTTCGCAATTTCGGCGTTGACGCTTACAGCTTCCAATAACTGAGGATAAAAATTCAGAAACCATTGGCGGTGTTACACATTCACCTTTTATCAGTCGTTGACTCGTTAAATAATCAGGTAATTTCCGCTTTTTTATACCCAGAATCTCCTTCCGTAAAATGGCAGCAGCTGCTTGCAGAGTGTCTTGGTCCTTCAAGTGTGCAAATAATGAATCATCAATGGTTGAAACGCCTTTCGGGGCAACAACTTTTTTTTTGTTGAGCATCAAAATTTTGTATTCAGTTCCAAATTTCTTATAGATCTTTTCTTCTAAATAGTGTGGTGTGAATATGGACTTTGCGTCTGAGCCTCCACTCAATTCTTTAAACATATCGAGATACTCTTTATGTAAGTATGATAGAAAATAACAACGTCCTCGTTTTATGACATTTTCTTCTATTAACATACAGATTTCTTTAAAAACAGAATCATGAATTTCTCGTGAAATGTGCCATAACGTACGAACCGGACTTTTCACCAATGATCTCTTTTGATTTCTAAAATTTTGCCGACAAACATCATGATAATCTACTTTAGAAGAAAGAATACTTTGTATTTTTATCAAAGTTTCATTGTAAACATCCCTATCTGGATCAAAGTTTGATAAAATAGTTTCTCCAAATTTATCTTTTTCTGAAGTGCGCAATGGCTCAATCTTAGACTTATATTGTTTCTTTTTTATTACAAAAAAAGCACAAATTCTGATTAGCTGCATCCACGGTATCAGAAGGCTGAACTGTTGATGATGTTGTTGCAGAGTCTTCAGATCGTCCTTCCTCCAATGATTGATCTACTTCGGCTTGTTTGTACATACATCTTTCTCTACGACGTCAACTGTCTCAGGAACATGAACATTCTCTACAAAAGAATCACTCAGAATTGTATCATCAGCTACAGAGCTATTAGTTGATGTCGATGGTTGTTCAATTGTCAACAAAGAGGTACTAGATTGTGATGAAGCTTCATCGGTGATGTTTGTAGAATACATTTTTTTTTTCAGAGCTGTAAACGTCCTAAACCAACTGCTATGATAAGCGAGATCAAAAATTTCGTCCGATAAAATAATATCTTTATATTTTAAATTATGGAGCTTTCGTAACCTTAAAATATTTCGACATTTTGCGAATGTGTGTTCCGAAAATAAATTTAATTGTTCAGCTCTTTCCGTGACACAAAACACAAACTTCACTTTGTCTTTTTCACTCGACATTATGCCAAATATATTTAATAAATGATTGACAAATTAAAAAAAAAATAAAATAAAGCAACACCATGTATTTGATTTTATTCACGAAACACGAGGTATCTCTGTTGACATTCACAAATATACTAAAAACATCTGGCGAAAACCGTTATGGTGAGGTTATACTAGGGCCCTTTCAGGTAGTAACCCCATGTTATTTGAGTGGTAGTAACTATATGGGGACATACTATAGGCTAGAATGAATAGAATAGTCATACCTACGGGAAAGAAAAGAGATAGCTATACGAAATTTATGATTTGAAATAATCGAAAAAAGCATACCTGTCTCACCTGCGTCCGCCACTTTGGGCTTAGTGAGTCCCCATCTCATGTAGGATAGGTATAGAGGCCCCAATGCACAAAAACTCAGGTCTGGTCAAATACATATTATAGTTATCCGCTCTTAGACTACTATGTGGGATTCTCTTCCCACAGTTCATTAAATATTACAAATAAAACACCTTGATTGTTTTAAACTGTTTAATTGGCTGAATTAAATTGACAAAAAGGAAACACTTTATGAATTCTTGATATTTATTAGTTGTTTCATTACAAAAAAATAAATATTTCTGCTGAGTTAACAAAACGGACCGCGCACACGACTTATCACTAGGGTTGATTCTTTTTGACTCACTCTTTTGCTTTTCTCGTTTTCTTTCGTCCTGTCTATATTGTCTCGAACCAGTGTTGTCGTTTTATGTATTTCGTCCGTTTTGTCCAGTGCTGCAGTTTTGGGACCCTACACTTATGTTCCTGTTTAGTAAGATTTGTTTGATTAAAAATTGTGAATTGTTCAATGAAAATATTCCACAACTGCAAAATTTCTTTTAATTTTTTGTTTGCCCCTTCGAGTTTTCTTTTGCGATTTGGGGATTTTTTTAGGTTTAGATAACAGTTTTTTAGTGTGCCTAAAGCTTCTTCCAAATTAGAGAAATCCATTAACCAATATAAAAATTTTAAGAAATTTTGTGGGTTTATTAAAAAAAAATTATAGACATTTATATATTCTAATTGCCTTATTAAATTTCCTTACGATTAAGTCTCTAATATATTTGGCGAGAAAAATAATAATAATTATAATTACGATAGACGCTATATCTATTCCATATTCATATTTATCATTGGACTTATTAATTTGAGGCCCGTTATTGTTAACGATGACCTCTTCTACTTTAGACTGGAATTTACCCATTACAAAAATTGAAAATTGAGAGATAAAAAATAATTTAAATTTTGAAAATTGAAGTTGCGAACGGAAAAATAAAAACAAATTTAATTTTTGCTCTTGCTGATTTCTTTTGCTGTTGACACGACTGGGACAGCTTGTGGAACTCTTGCTCTTCGGCTTTCTTTTGATTCCGTTTAGCTGCTTTGTTGGAGCGGATTGCTCCCTTCACTTGCTGAATCTGGCGCAAGTATTTTTGCCTCACGTCGCTGGGTTGGCCAGGTATGTTTGCCAACCGATACAGTTCAATTAGGTGTTTCTTGAGCTGCACCCTCTTTCCCGCTCGTACCTTTGGAGTTGGGGCTACTGGAATTGGTTCTGCAGCACGGGTAGTATTTCGCCTCAAATACTCTTCGATGGTTAGGGGTTTGGGGCCTAATCTGATTTGTTCGGTTTCTTTGGGCCTTGTTGGTTCTATTAGTAGTGCCTGGGCTTCTTTAGCTGCTAGGGCCAGTTGGGTTTACCGGGACATCTAATAGACAATGTTTTGCTGCTCCTGGTAACGTTTGTACCCCTGATAGCAACTCGCTGGAGGTTCGATTAAGTTAAATTCAGTAGTTCAGACGCCCCACTTGATGTTTTTTTTACTTTTTTTTTATTCATCAAAGCAAGATACATAATATAGGTAAAATTTGTTCTGCCGTTGTGCTATCTGCCCCGGTAGGTACTTAAACTTACCTCTGTAAAATGTGTTAAATCTTCTTTTTGAATTTGTTGGATATCCATAAATACTAATTTACAATGATCGATATTGACGGTTTGTCCAACGGTGGGTGTTGAAATTAATGAATTTTCTTCCAATCTGATAGTTAAATTGTCCATCAAAATCTGAAAAAATACTTTTATGCGGCTATAATTCAAATTATTTTATTTAAAAAAAAGAAGAAAACAATCATAAAAAGTTTTATTTTCTATGGTGGTACTCCCAGAAACAATTTTTGTTAGCTGTGCAGCACATATGCAGTTCACATTTGGAACAATAGACTTGTGTATCTGACTTTTTACAGTGCTTACACCTTTTCTTTTCGGTTCTATCCACCAAAATCGGAAAATGATTTTCTCCATCAAAACGAACATCATCAACGGGGTGACCAGCTCTCTTTCCAATACTGGATGTGCTAGGAACTGGTGATGTTGGTCGGTCCACACTTTGAGCCGATGAGGGTCATCCTACTGGTCTTTTTTCTTTGAAAGAAACAAGCCTAGCAGCTATTTCCTCCCGAAATTGTGGAAGCTGCAGTAGCTGTTCTCCTTCCAACAAATCATTCCGTTTTTCGGCCTGAATTATTTTATATATAATGTAGGCGTTCGTTGCGGCCATGTCAATAAAATGGTAAAAGAGCCTCGTCATAATGTTTCGGCTTTTACCTCGAATATGGTACCGACCCATAAGCCCATCCATAAGGTCAACTCCACCTCCACCCATGGTAAGCCTAGCCCTCATTCTACAACTATATTAATTTTGTTGGTGTTTTTTTTGTTTTTTTTTTTTTGTTTTTTTTTTTGTTTTTTTTTTTTGGTTTTTTGTTTTTTTTTTGTTTGTTTTTGGTAAATAACGATACGTAAGTAAGAGTATTAATGTAAAAATAATTTTATTATTTAAATAATACATGTAAATAAATATATATAATTTAAAACTTAATTCTTAAACTATTCTTTTCTTATTTTTTTTGTGTTGCATGTCTAAATTTTTTGTTGCTTTGTTTGTTGGTTAAAATTATGAGTCCTCTCAAAATAAATTTAACTATTGTTTCTTTGTGGTCCCTTGGACAGTCCGTTCCCAAAATTTCATTCTTCATCAGCTCCTCACACCACTTTTCAACAATATTTTTTTCAAGTTGCTTTCTTGAAATATGTGCCTCGTAATTGAGTTTAAGAGTTTTAACAGTTTCTTCGAAAAGGATCGAGGGAACTGTTAATCTCCCAAACTCTGATGTTGTGGCCTTGGTGTGGTATGCTCTTAGCTTAATGAGCATAGTTTGCTTCCTGCTTGGATCTATTTCCTCATCTTCATCCACCATGAACTTGGAACAAGCCTTACATTTTAATTTGTTGCTTAATTTCCATGCTGCAAAACCTGCGTAGTAAGCAGTAGCTGCTTTTTGTAGTTTGTCCGAAAATGTTGAATTGTCGATGTCATCCATCTCCTACTCTATAACGTAGACATCGACAAGTGTATCATCTGAAACATCCTGCATTTCAGTGATGTCGTCATCATCAACACCTTGTAGCTCATAGAGGTCCACATCTTCGTCGTCAGATACCTCCTCCACTACATAAACGATCTCCGTATCCAAGATATCGTCTTCGATGGGTATATCCATGTCGTACTCCTTCTCATCTTCCATATCTCTTTGCAAATCGGCTTCCTTTATAAGCTGCTCCGCTCTTGCGTCCTAATATCCCGAGTGTTCCGCCGCGGTGAAATTATGAAAGATTATTTGCTTGAGATTTCGAACGAATCTCCAAGCGGAAGGGTTACGTTCATAAGAACCTCTATTGCAACGTAGCATAGAAAATAAGTTTTCTGCGACGTCGGTATTTAAATGTGCTATGAGGATATAACTCTGCTCATCGCTCTTGAGATATTCCCACATCATCACAATGGCCTGTAGGGTTTGTTTCAAGCCCAAGAAGCATGGTGGGGTTTTTCTACTGCTCCCCGAAACCCATGTTGAAATCCACGTCTTAGCTTCTTTTAAAGCTTCTAATGTGCTTGTGGAATCGGATAGCACTTCCTTGTTAGGATTCCTCGAATATCTTTGTCGATTGTTTAGTCTGTCGAATAAATCGTTCATATTCTTCATGAACATTGCTGTGGCTTCGGCGACTTTCTTGTCTTTTTCCGTTTTGAAGCAGTCATTTTTCACAGCATACATAATTCCAGTGTAGACGTTATCGCTGAAAACTTGTGTCGCTAACCTAACCGACATTTTTTCAAATCCATTAGGATTGATGTGTGATTGAGTAAGTTTCCAGAAAACTTCAAAGGTTTCCCCCTTAGAGTCCTCCTCAAAAACTTTCTTTAACACTCGCCAATCCACAACATCATCTCCTATATGGATGCAATGCTTGAGAAGTATATTTCTCACACTTTTGAAAAGATGCGGATAGTCATGGACCAAGAATATCCGTTGGTTATTAATGTCAATAAAAGGATAATTTTCAATTGGGTTCGTTGCCAACGTTTTGTATGCCAAAACGTTGTTTGATCCTTGGTCGCAGCTTGTTGCAACCACCTGTAGTCCACATTCCATTACACCCGTTATGATTTTTTTTTTAAATCTGGGCTAGGATTGGTCCATTAGGAGATCCCACGTAGTAGGCGATCGTCTGCTTCCAATTGGTATTGAGTCCTCTCAGTGTGAACACCATAGCTTTACAGGGTATAGTACTCATCCTGCCAAGCTCCCCGAAGTCCGTGAACCCGTATATAAAGTCGTCTTTAATGTTATACTCCAGTTCACGTTGGATAGCCATTTCGTCGAAAAGTATGACGGTCTTCTTCTCCATTGCGGTCATTTCCTTCGCCTTTTCGGTCAGCATGGTCCTTATCTGGTCGCTAAATCCTGCTGGCAACCTAATTTCCGAATGCCATCGGTATATTGTACTCACCGATGGCAGCTTAAAACCTAAATTTACCATAAAAGAATAGCACGTTGGAGACTTGAAGAAAAACTTTAAGAAAAGTTCTCTTTCACTAGTTTTCCATGGTGCTTTCTTCTTATGAAAGAGTTGCGCGAGAATAAAAGCTCGCAACTCTTCAGAAAAATCTAGCATTAAATCCTCTAGATGGTTTCTGAAGATATATTTAGCTTTTTGTTTCCTACTTTTAGGCGTGCAACTAATGCGCCGACTAGTTTTCCTAGTGGGTTTTGGTTTTGCCACCCATTTGTACGTATGAAATCCGGGTGACTTCAATTCAGTGGGTGAGATGGGCAAATTTTGGAATGTAAGTGTTTCCTTAGAATACACATTCTGAGATTTAACAGCCAAATTTAAAAGATTTCAACTGCTAGATACCGAAGAATAAGGTGAAGAGGATGGTTGTGCTATTGCACGAGAAAAAAAATCTAGGGGTGTTGGTGGTAATGAAATAGGCGGATGGGAAGTTGTAGGAGTGAAAAGATGGGGATGTGTAGAAATTGTTTATTGCGAAGTGCAGAAGTATTGCTTTTAACCTTGACCGTTAAGGTCGTCTGATTCTTCAAATCCCATGCCTCTATAATGAGAGTGCACGAAGGATCATGAAATTCGTCATTGCATGTACATACAGAAAAGAAGGATAGTGGAAGCGCATCTTTATGAAGACGATTTTGTGTACCTCGCACAATAGTGTCTTTCGCATAAAAATGCGCTGCGCACATATATAACATTTTCTCCGATCTTGAAACATTGCCATGCTTCAGCCAAACTTCCCTTCTGCGGTCGAAGGGAACTTGGAAAAAAGAGATACTGGTTTGGCGCTTTTTTACTATGTTGCAGTGAGCATAACAGCACCGAACCATTTTGTATTTTTTAAATAAAATTTATTTTTAAAAAAGAAGAATATTTTACACAGCACTTAAATAATTATACCACAGCACTTTGATAATCACAGCAACAAACACAAAACAATATATTTTTCACGAAACTTAAAGCACTTACTTAATTTTACTTTAAACGGACACGGAAGACAGTTGGCACTAAAAATGGGTATGGGGTATAGTCAGTTTTAATTTGAAAAAAAGCTAAAAAAAACTTTATATTTTATATTATAGATAATACCTACCTATAGATAATTATAATAAATATAAATGAGAAGTTCAAAAGAGTTAAAAAAACTTACAATACAAAAAAGGTACGTATGTAGCTCTGAAAATAATGTAAATAAGCAAAACATTTAAAAAACAAAAAAAGCTATGCAAATTAAAAAGCAAAACAAAAAAAAGTAAATTAAAAAGCAAAACACAATTAATTTTAAAAACAAAAAAATGCCAAGTGGTTAAATCAAAACCAAATAGGACGAGCAAAATGGTTATCACAATTATTATCACAATGCCAATGGTTAGAATATAAGCGTTAAAATTTATAGGTAGTTTGAAAAACTTAGCACAAATTTTAAATCAGCACAAAACAAATATTACTGCAAGCACAATTTAATCTCAAACTTTGTATTTGAATACAGTACGTTCTCGATTAACGCAACTCTCGATTCACGCAACTCCTCGATTTTCGCAACAGCTGAATTTTTAGCGTTATTGACGCGGTAATCGCAACTCTTCAAAAACAATTGACTTGATAAGTGCAACTTTTGTTTACACAGGTTCTTTCCTATTTTTGTTTTTGTCTGTTGCGTTACACTTTGTGTCGGCAGTTATTTAGTACGATGAAGTTTTATGAATGTACATTTATGTATCTATACAATGCAAAATGTTCTTATTAGTTTTAATGAATTTTGCTCAGTGAGTCAAAGAAAGCAAAATCTGCCGATTTCCAGCGAGGGCCTAAAAACAAAGGCGTGCTCATTGCATGAACAAAATAAAGAGAGGCCAGGATCTTTTAATGCGAGCAAAGGTTGGATGACAAATTTTAAGAAAAGACACGGAATTCACCTGTTAAAAATTTGTGGAGAAAAACTTTCAAACAAACCGCAGCTTGTAGATCCATTCTTGATTAAATTTAAGGAAAAAGTCAGAGAACTGGATTTGACTCCCAATCAATTTTATAACGCTGATGTGTCCTTAATGAACAAATTTTGAGTGAGTCTTCAAAAACTTCGAGAAATGGCGATTTTAAAAAATCTAAACTTCCAAAAAGTCCAATTTTTTTTCAAAAATAATAATTATGTAAACATATTTATGTACTTATGTATCCACTTTTATATCTTATAATGAATTAACTTATTTTAGTTTTGTTTCTTTTTATTCATGTTGCATTAAATAATTGTTGGTTTTCTGATTTTAGCTTTGCATCTCGAATTGAGCCTAAAAAAATATTTACTCGGTTATTGCAACAACTTCGGTCATTGCAACCACCCTTGTTTTAATTAGTTGCGATAATCGAGAACGTACTGTATGCGAAATTTTAAGCAAATGTGATCTATTGAACAAATCTTGGCAATTGAAAAAATTCGTTTAAAAAGCGCGAAAAAATGTCTAGGAGAAAAACTTACACATCGATAAAATATAAAGACAGTAACTACAATCTTTGTATATAAAAACCATGCTTTTCATATACAATCCTACCATACAAAATAACCAAAAGGCCAATATCCTTTATATTTCACCTACATTTCATTTTTACATGGAAAATACCGTTGACCTTAAAATGTAAACAAACTAAAACAAACCAAAATAAATATACCTAAGTATATTGGTTCATTTCTCCTTATCAGTTGCTTCATTTCCTATTTTTATTCTTATAAGCTTTGTATAAAAACTTTCATATACAAACTTATAAGCAATAGAATTTTCCCTATCTTTGTATACATAGTCCCTATTCATTCTAACTCTTGTAAATTCCCAATAGTCTTTCCCTATTTTTATCTGCTTCGAATTATCATATTCTTAAGTCTACCGTCTGCAAAGAAAATTTTACACTACAGTTTCTCCAAAAAATTTGCAGATGTCACCCTATTCGACAACCACCATGAGAGTACTATAGTTTTCATATACAAAGCCACCAGTCGCATCTACTTGTTTTTTGTGTTGAATCAGCTTTTTTTTTAATAAACACTTTGTAGTCCGACCACACCTGTAAAGTACATACAAAAACGTTTTTAAAATGCACTACAAATTCGAGGCAAATAGTTTACTTTTTTCCATCCAGTCACATCTCTCTTTGGGAGTCCTAAAGCATTTAAGTCTTTCGTCAATTCTTCCCACAATCTATCCACATGCTCGGCTGTATTATCTGTTTTAACCCACCACCTTCCAAGGTCAGGATACTTCTCCATAAATGCAACAAACATTGCAAATTGTTGCTGTGTTGTATGCTTTCCCCTAAGTTTCATTTATTATTTGTAAAAATATGTTTAGTTAATTTAATTTTATTAAAAAACAATAAAAAACTTACATTTTTGTTCCACCGAATCTGTTTTCGCCAACAAAAAGACAACCGAATTGAAAACGTCAAATATTTAGCGTTTTGCAGATCCGTTTGTTTTTTAGAACACCCTGAAATACGTAAAACGTCAAACAATACGGAAAAGAGAACTGAAAAAATTCGAAAACGGTCGGTTTGGAAATTCGAACGAAAATCAGAACAGGGGTGAATATATTAATATCTCTTAAAGATTTAGATGACTTATTTAAAACCTGTTGAACAAGCTTAATAAGAAAAAACATCAGGAATAAGTAGAAATTAAAAAAGTTTGTGATTCCCCGATGAGTTTGTACCAGTTTTAACCTATTTTCCTAATTGTTTTTTAGCGGTTTTCTAGGTGGTGCCAATTTAACTGAATTTAATGGAGTTAAGAGTTTTGCTATCCACAAATAAAAGATACGAGGTTTTCCTAGCAATTTTTTTTGTTGAAGTTACGAGGTCTACCAGACTGTACGTGCTATGCTAAATTTAAATTTAAAAATATTTAGAGTTTAGAGAGGGATACGAAATTTTCTATGTTGCTGCGCTGACGAATTTTCTTTAAAATAGCATTCAAAACTCATTTTGACTAAAAGGTGGAGTTACGAGATCTGCTTATGAGGCCGACGATATATCACTTTTTTTTTAAATAAGTTTATTTTCTTAAAGTCGATGTATAGCGATCTATATTTTCTTCTTATCCGCGTCCCTCTCTTTTTTCCAACCGGAAATTACAATAATCTGTTTTCTCATCTTCAAAGTTTCCATACAATCAATCTAGGAAAAATGATGGACTTAAAGTCCCTCTGACATAAGGTCTTTATATTATACATTACAATATCAAGTTGACTTTTAAAATATAAATAAATACCAAGTATTGTCTTTCAAAAACAACTTCATTGTAAGAAAACATTACTATGAAAATATTAAGAACTTACCCTGAAAATTATATCAAACGTAGATAGTCCAAATAAATTTTACATCCTACCTTGGCGGGATTTGAAGCCAGACTGCTGAACTTTTTGACATAATGTTTGACATGACTATGGGCACGTTCACATTTGTTTACGGAATTTTAAAAGGGTTACTGTCAGAGGTGCCGACTCTGATTAAATTTAAAAAAATAACTGGGAAATTAAAGTGAATAAAATATATGAATATAAAAACGATTTGAATTATTATTGTTTAAAATAATACATTAAATCAATTACACACACTCTTCGCACATATAGTATTTGTATATTAATGATTTTTAAGGGACATTGCTGATTTTAGTTGGTATAGATACACCCAATAATCTTTAATTAATTTATAAATATGTATTTCTTTTATAAAATGTAAGATCTTTAAATTAAAAAAAAAAAAACAGTTTATAATTCTTAGAGTTATTGATAGATACATTAATATAACAAAATGGTGAAATTGATTTCATATTTATGTTTATATTTTCTTTTTTTAATGGTTAAGTTTTTATCTTCAAAAACTATTATTTCAAAAACATAAATATATATAAATGAGTATTATGTTATGTAAGAACATGTTACGAATGTTGCAAAATATAATGTTTGTGTTGGCCAAACAATCGCAATTCAAACACATTTCTATAACAATTCACTGTTTGTAGAAAAATATCATTCAATATTATGTTTTGTTTATATTTATAAAAAAAAAAAACTTTTTCCAACTTGCAATCATTGAATTATTTATATTTTATTAACTCTAATTATCCATTATACTTATACTTTTTTAGGATATCAAGTTAATTTAAATCATTCTTTAAGGTTTAAATATGTTTTACTCTTTCTTATTATCATTATTATTACTAAGTTCATAAATTGTAATTTTAAATAACGTTTAATAAAGATTTATCAGAAAAAAAATTGTGTGATATTTGTATTTAAACAAAAATCAAATGGACTGGATTGGATGGTCCGACATAATTTGTCAAGAAGTAAGTAAACCCTTTTTAGTATATTCCTACACATTACATATAATTTTGTAAGAATCTATAAAACAGAGTCAGGACATAATGTTTACTTTGAGTGATTAATTTCAACTTTCACTTAAATTACAAGTATTCAGTGATTTACCCTTTTTCCATATATGTTAATTAATTGTAATTCTAATTGAAAAAATATAACTTCCAATTATTTGTAATTGACAAAATTCACTTACTAATATTTTGTGATTGAAAATTTGAATGAGTTTATTTAAATTCTTTAGGCAAAGCACTATGCAATGTAATTAATTTTCTTATTTATTTATTAATTCAAAGAAACACAAAAAAAAATAAGAATTTCAGGAAATTAATTTGTAGTATAGTGTAAAATGTAAATGAGGAAAATTATACCAGTTTTCAAAACAGACTTTTGACATTTAACGTAACGTAAAAACCTATTGACTGTTTACAGTCAAAACTTTCTTTTTCAAAGAAGCCTATAGCACGGCAATAAACATAATGCTACAATTTATCTTCTCTGAAGACTTGTAGCAACCATATAATTCGCAGTTGCTTTATGTAGCTCGGATTATATGGTATCTCGATTTATTCGAGAAATTTGCGTCAAGACAAGGTGTGATGGTCATCTTCTGATGAGCC